>WOXC01004117.1:0-674955 GCA_011680675.1 Gymnobelideus leadbeateri
CTCTCCAAGGTGACAGGCAGTCTGATATCAGTTATACATCTGATGTGTAATGAAGCCAAAAGGCCAGCAACCTTCAAGTTATCATACATATCATATTAAATATATTTCCACATTTGTCATGTTGTGAAAGAAAAATCAGAACAAAAGGGGGAAAACCACAAAAAAGAAACAACAAAAAAAGTGAAAGTAGTCTGCTTCTGTCTGCATTCCATAGTTCTTTCTCTGGTAATATCCTTTTTCCTAAAGATGTATACCTTCCTTGTAGGTGAAAAAGGACAGAATATCTCTGCAGGTTCTGGTCAACTAAAGTATACATTAAATCAGAAAAGGAAGCTCAGTATTCTGAAATCAGACCTCAGAAAAAAGATGTGCTCTCTATATAACCTAATATCAAATTGCTTATCAGCATGGGGGGGGGCAGGGGGAGAGGAAGAAAATTTGGAACTCACAATTTTGTTTAAAAATTTTTTTATATTTTTAAAAATAAATTTAAAAAAATAAAATACTATTTAATTTTTAAATTAATTTTTAAAAATAAAATACTAATTAATTTTAAAATTAATTTTTAAAAATAAAATACTATTTAAAAGAAGAAAAAAGATGTGCTCAGGGTTTATATTCATATTTATGAGATCATAAAAAGTAGCACATAGGACACACAAAGGTTTTATAAGAATAAGAGCTGAAAAGGAGGAGGGAAAAATGTATGTAATGAAGCCAAAAGGCCAGCAACCTTCAAGTTAAATTTTTCAGACCAACTTGACAAGTAGAAGACTCATCCAGACACCTAGATCCAACTGGCTGTCAGAAGCCTGGGACCCAGCTGACCAAAGATTCAGAAATTGTGACTGCTCTGAAAATGTCTGCCCTGATCATTTCCCATTGGCCTTGTTTATCTTTGCGTTCTTCAGTGGGATCTCCACAATGTTGGGTGGGGATTAGGTGGAATGAGCCCTGGCTGTCCAGAGAAGTTGGTTCAGATCCACAGCCCACATCTTTCAGGATCCAGAAGTTGTCATGGACCTTGCAGGTCTTCAGTTTCGTCATTTATTGGCCCAAATGACCCCTGACATCCCTCTCAGCTCTGGGAGCAAGGCCGTTTGGAACTTAACTAAACAAGGGTCCGGCAGTTCCTTCCTCCTCTCCTCTTTTCTCTCTCCATGGTTCCCTCTCCCAGTACCTTGACACACCGAACAACATACCATTCTGCTGGTGAAGGCTTATTCTTATTATCTCATTAACTTGAAGAAAATGGTAATTTTGGTGAAAACAATGTAAAATGAATTCTGACTATAGTGTCACACTGTAGTTTCTGCCTCTTCTTCCTATATCTTATATTGCAGATAGAAGTCGGCAGTGTCAGTCCATTGTTTTAAAGTGACAGAAAGCCAAATTTCTTTCACAGTAAATCTTGCATCTTTTCCCCTCTTTTTTTACTTAATATAGAACTTATTTGAAGCCATCAGTGACACAAGAATGCTTTATTTGTGTGCTTCTTCATTTAGAGAAAATGATGTGAAATTTTAGATGGTTTTGTAAATGAAATGTACCAATCACTTAGTTCCTCAGTCTCTATTTTGACCTAAGGGATGATTTTGTTTAGGCAGGTTGGAGACTGGCCAGTAGCTTCTCTAAACTTGGCTTGATAAGTATTTGTTGGTTAATTGAGAAAACTTTTCAGAATCCTGCAGCTCTGAATGGCAGAGGGAGCAGCATAACTGTAATGAATGTTGTCTCCAGAGTGACTTGCTAGCTAACCTGTGGACCTTTCTCTTATTTCTCATTTGTATGGTGTATGGCCTTGGCTCACTCTTTCCCTTCCTTCTCTCTTCTTTCTTTTTCTTTTTCCCAGAATGATGGGTTTGTTTGTTTGTTTTTTTAGTTTGCTAGTTCCTAGGAGCTTTTAGATTTTAGATTTCAAATCTAAAGCAGAGTTTATGATGCATTAAAAAACTAGAAAAGGAAATTGAAAATTTTTTAATCCAATGACATTTCCATATATAACATGGCATTATATTCAAGGAAATAGTTAAAAGAGGATCTTAGGAGCACAGATTTGAAACTGGGATGGACATTGGAAGTCATCAGGCCCAGTGCCTCTGTTTTGTGGGTGACAGAGGTCCACAGAAGTTAAGTAATTTATTTAGGATCATAGCATTAGTTAGTGTCTGAGGTCTTATTGGAACCCAGGTCCTACGCTATGTTCAACTCTCCTACACACTAGCAGCCTCTGTTTCCCCTAAGACACCTGTTCTTCATGTGGACTGGGACAGCAATGTAAAAAAGTACTTTCCTGGTAGGAAAAGTTGGTTTTGTAGACATTTGGTCATCTCTGGTCTTCATTCTTTTGGGGGGGGGGGGGGCGGAGAGGCAGGGCAATTGGGGTTAAGTAACTTGCCCAAGGTCACAGGGCTAGTAAGTGTTAAGTACCTGAGGTCACATTTGAATTTAGGTCCTCTTGACTTCAGGGCTGGTGCTCTATTCACTATGCCACCTAGCCGCCCCCCTGGTCTTTATTCTTAATTCTTGTAGGACCAGACTTAAAGAATAGACTGTTTCAGAGATTTGTCCTTGACCTTGTGTGATTTAACATTTTTATCAATGACCTGGTTAAAAAGCCTCGATGGTAACATTACATTTGTAGATGACACTGGTCTAGAAAGGAGGAACTGCCATGGTAGATGACAGTCAGGACCCAAAATGACCTTTGGCTGGACCTTCAGGTATGTGAAAGGCAGTGATGATGAAGGCTGGAAAAGCAAGTCTGGAAGGGCATTTACAGCTGAAGTTTCTTCAGCAAGGAAATGACATCAGTGAATTTGTACTTTTGGAAAATAATGAGGCAACTGTAAGGAAGAAGAATCTTTGAGAGGAGATAGTGGAAACTGGGAATCCCAAATAAAACATTCTAGTGCAGTTGATGTAACCAGGGGTGAGAAGGGATGGAATCCAGGAGTGCTTATGGAGGGATGATTGACTCCATTAGTGATGGGGGTGGGGGGAAGCTGTTGATGAGTATGCTGAGACTTTGGTTGAAAAGGCTCGGGTTGTGCTGTCCAAGTCTTGAATAGTCAGAGCTGGACCAACACGGTCATTTTCATTGCTCATACAGGGCAGTGCCTTGGGGGGTAGGTGCTGCTGCTTCTCACTCCCGGAGTTACAGTGGCCTAAGGCTTTGTGAAGCTGCACTAGGTGAGGGGGAAAGGTCAGGTGGGCAGTATTGGGCTGTTGTTTTTTAATCGACAGAAATTCCTTTTTTCTTCTTCCCATCCTATCCCTACCTCCACCCTCACCAAAGGAAAAGAGAGAAACAAAATCCTTGTAACAAATCTTTCTCCTCCAGCAAAATCCCCTCACTGGCTGAATTGAGAAATTTGGTGTTTCATTGCACACCCCTGAGCCATTGGTCTCTGTGGAGACGTCTGGAATCTCAGGGGGTTGTGACCTCGATCTGCTTCTAAGGCTTTCAGAGTTGTATGTTTTTACGTTGTTAGTTGTTACTGTTTAAGCTGCCCTCCTAGTTCTGTTTGCTTCATTTTTTCATCAGTGTACACAACTCTTCGAAATGGTTTTGTTTTTATAATATTGTAATTGTTAACAGGTAACTATAGTCCATATCAGGCAGTTAGAGGGCAAAGTAGAGAGAGCACTGGACCTGGATTCAGGAAGCACCCAGTTCAAATCCTGCCTCAGATACTGACTAGCTGGGTGACCTTGGGCAGGTCACTTCACTTCTGTTAGCCTCGGTTTCCTCTTCTGTAAAATGGGGACAATAACAGCACCTACCTCCCAGAGCTGTTGTGAGGATCAGATGAAAGGATAAAAAATGCTTAGCATGTGCCCAGCGCACAGCAGGCACCTAATAAATGCTCCCTTTCTCCTGTACAGTTTCTTTTAGTTCTGCTTACCTTTACTCTGCATCAGTTCATCCATGGCTTCTGGTGTCTCTGATGATAGAATGATAGTATCCCATCACAGTCCTATACACAGTCTGTCCAGACCTTCTGCATATGGAGGGTGCCACCACAGAAAGAGATGCTGTGAGCATCTTTGCCAATCTGATGGGCACGAAGTGGAGCCTAGGGATTGCCTGGACTCTCTGTGACCCTCTTTGGGGTTTTCCTGGCAGACACTGGAGCAGTTTGCCATCTCCTTCTCCAGCTCATTTTTCAGATGAGGAAACTGAGACCAACAAGGGTGAAGTGACTTACCCAGGGTCACACAACTAGGAAGTGTCTGAGGACAAACTTTAACTCATGAAGATGCATCTTCCTGACTCCAGGCCTGGCATTCTGTCCACTTTGTCACCTAGCTGCCCTCTTTAATAATTAGAGATTTAGAGTGGCTATAGATAGCTTGGCTCTCTTCTCTTGAGAACTCCCTGTTCATATTATCAGATGGGAAATGGCACTTACTCTTATCAGTTTGAATTTTGGAAATACTCTCTTTATCAGAGAAAATTTTCTGCAAAGATTTTTTCCCCCAGTTAATTGTTTCCCTTTTAATCTTAGGTTTATTGGGTTTGTTTGTGCATAAATTTTAATTTTATGTAACCAAAATTATCCATTCTTATTCTCTCTTTCTCTTGTTTGGCCATAAATTTTTTTCTCTCCCCATAGATCATTTTGAGAATGATCGCTTTGTAATATAGTTTGAGTTCTGGTACTTTTAGGCCCTTTAAAATCGTTATTTTTCCTGAATTGACTCATTTGGCCTCTAGATTAATTTTGTTTTTATTTTTTTCTTCCTTTGGCAGTTTGATTCCTATGGTATTAAATGAGCACATTATTTTAGGTTGGAGTTTTTTGAAGGGAAAAAAAGGAGTAAGGAGTAAAATATACACCTTTTCAAAGTATCCTAGAGATAAGGTCGTTTACTTTAAGAACAGTGCATTAAATATAATTTTGCTCCTTGGTGAAATTATCTTTTAAATTTTTTCTTTTATTAGTGAAAGGGAATATGGTGTAGTGGCTAGCACTAGGTTCAGACACAGGAAGCCTTGGGTTCCAGTCCACCCTTGGACACATCCTGGCTATATCACCCTCATCTCATACTTTTTTTTTTTTTGGTATTTATTAATTTGTTTGTTTACTTTTAGTTTACAAGATTCAGTTCCACATTCCCTTAAGTTTCAAACCCCCCTCCCCCATGGCAGCATGCAGTCAAGTATAGAATCTGCAAATACTTTCCGTTAGACATTAGGTTGTAAAGAAGGATTGTAAGAAATGGAATGAAGAATGGGAAAGAGAAAACAAAACCAAATAAGAAAAATAAAGAAAGCAGATAGTTTGCTTCAATCTGCATTCAAACTCTGTTCTCTCAAGTTCTTTCTCTGAATGTAGGCATCTCTTTCCATCATGAGTCTTTTGGAGTTGTCTTATAAACCTGCATTTCTGAGAACAGTCCAGTCTATCAAAGTTGGTAATCACACATACGTTGTATCTGTAATTGTGTACAAATTTTTCCTGGTTCTGCTCTTCTCACTCAGCATCAGTTTGTATAAGTCTCTCCAAGTAAATATGAAGGCCATCTGCTCCTCATTTCTTATAGCAAAATAATATTCCATTACATTCATATACCACAACTTGTTTAGCCATTCACCAATTGATGGGCATCCCCTTGATTTCCAATTCTTTGCAACCACAAAAAGATTTGCTATAAATATTTTTGTACATACAGGTCTTCCTCCCACTTCTATGATCTCTTTGTGATACAACCCTAGAAGTGATGTTGCTGGGTCAAAGGGTATGAAATTATTTATAGCCCTTTGGGAGTTCCAGATTGCTCTCCAGAATGGTTTAATCAGTTCACAACTCCACCAACAATACATTAGTGTTCCACTTTTTCACATCCTCTCCAGCATTTGTCATTTTCCTGTTCTATCATCTTAGCCAATCTGACTGGAGAGATGTGGTACTTCAGAGTTGTTTTGATTTGCATTTCTCTAATCAACAGTGATTTAGAGCATTTTTTCACATGCTTATAGATATCTTTAATTTCTTCTTCTGAAAACTGCCTGTTTATATCCTTTTACCATTTATCAACTGGGGAATGACTTGTATTCTTACAGATTTGACTCAATTCTCTGTATATTTTAGAAATGAGGCCTTTATCAGAGACGTTGGTTGTAAAGATTCTTTCCCAATTTTCCACTTCCCTCTTAATCTTGGTTACATTGGTTTTGTTTGTACAGAAACTTTTCAATTTAATGTAATCAAATTTATCCATTTTGCATTTTATAATGCCCTCTAACTCTTATTTGGTCATAAAGTCCTCCCTTCTCCATAAATCTGACAGGTACACTATTCCTTGCTTTCCTAGATTGCTTATAGTATCAGCCTTTATACCTAGATCCTGTACCCATTTAGACTTGATTTTGGTATACGGTGTTAGATATCAAACTGTTTATCAAACAGATTACTATAGTCATTGACTGCTGAGTGTTGTGTACCCAATCTTTTCCGTTGATCCACTACTGTATTCCCCAGCCAGTACCAAGTAGTTTTGATGACTGCTGCTTTATAATACCGATTAAAATTTGGTATGGCTAGGCCACCTTTCCTAGCATTTCTTTTCATTAATCCCTTTGATATTCTGGACCTTTTGTTCTTCCAAATGAATTTTGTTACTATTTTTTCTAGCTCTATAAAGTAATTTTTTGGTACACCGATTGGTATGGCACTAAATATGTAATTTAATTTAAGTAAAATTGTCATTTTTATTATATTAGCTCTACCCAGCCACAAACAATTGATGTTTTTCCAGTTAGTTAGATCTGACTTTATTTGTGTGAAAAGTGTTTTGCAGTTGTGTTCATATAGATCTTGGATTTATTTTGGCAGGTAGATTCCCAAATATTTTATAGTGTCTACAGAAACTTTAAATGGGATTTCTTTTTCTATCTTTTGTTGTTATATTTTGTTAGAAATATATAGGAATGCTGAGTATTTATGTGGGTTTATTTTATGTCCTGCAACTTTGCCAAGTTATTTATTGTCTCCAGCTTGATTCTCTAAGTGTATCATCACACTATCTGCAAAGAGTGATAGCTTAGTCTCTTCTTTATCTAATTTGATTCTTTCAGTTTCTTTTCCTTTTCTAATTGCTGCTGCTAACCTTTCTCATACCAGATTGAATAAGAGGGGTCATAGTGGACATCCTTGTTTCACCCCTGATCTTACTGGAAATGCTTCTAGCCTGTCCCCATTACATATAATACTTGCTTTTGGCTTTATTTTAAGGAAGACTCCATTTATTCCAATACTTTCTAGTGTTTCTAATAGGAATGGATGTTGTATTTTGTCAAAAGCCTTTTTTGGCATCTTTTGAGATAATCATATGGTTTCTGCTAGTTTTATTGTTGATATGATCAATTATACTGATGGTTTTCCTAATATTGAACCATCCTTGCACTCCTGGAATAAATCGTACCTGATCAAAGCATATTATCTTATGATAAGTTGCTGTAGTCTTTTTGCTAATATTTTATTTAAAATCTTTGCATTCATGAGGGAAATTGATCTATACTTTTCTTTCTCCATTTTGTCTCTTCCTGATTTAGGTGTCAGTACCATATTTGTGTCATAAAAAGAATTTGGAAGGACTCCCCTTATCTCATACTTAATTTAAAAACTTAAGGCCATTGGCCAAGATCTCCCTTTTTCCCTCTTACTGGTCTCTTATCACTTGGACATTGCAACCTCCTCTCCCTTCTTTCTTGTGGTCTTGGATAAGATGGGGCCCTTCCCTTTGCCAGTGCCAGCCCCTCTAAGGCCTCCTGCCTTCTCCAGCTGAATGCTTTCACTACCAGCCCTCCTCTCTTTACTCTTACCCTGAGACCTGCCATTCTATCTGTGATTTCTGATAGTTGTCACAGTTCAGTCCTTCAGCTTCAGGCCCCAGTTTTTTCCGCATTCTTGAGCCACTCTACAAATGTTTTCATTTGCTCAAGAAAGGCACTTTTCCCTCTGCAGCATGTGCATCTTTATACCACTTTAAAATGAGCTCTTCCCTCAGGACTACAGCTTTCTGAAAAAGTGCCGAGCTTTTCAGGAAGGCTTTTGTGAAATGAATGTTGCCATCCCTGTACCCTGGAGCCTTGGAACAAGCTGGCCTGGAATGGTAAAGGCGGTGACTGTCCTACTTGGAATGCCTGCTGGCTCACTCTGTGGCCAGCCCCTCCACTATGACAGGCTGTTCTGGGCTGTTGTTTTCTTCCTCTCCTCCCAAACGTACAAAATCCTGCCCTTAAATGAATGGCCATGTGACATTTGTCCTGTAGCTCTGTTTTATGAGCTCCTGTGTTTCGTTGGGTCCAGACATACTTAGAGAGTTCTTTTAGGCCTACTATGAGAAACTGTTTTGTGACGTGCTCCACGCTTTTCTTCTCAGAAGGAAGAGGGCTCCATGGATCTGCTGTCCATGCTGACTTTTCAAAGGCTAGCAGCTACTGTGTTGATATCGTCTTCATTTATCCATGATTTAAAGACCTTTACAGCAAATCCTGCTGAGACTCTGTCTTAATCAAGTGCTCATTACAGAGGCTGTTAAGAACAGATGCATTCGGTTCCTATTGGCCAGAAAAACACAGCCAGTTTGTTTCTTTCAGTCTCAGAAAAACCCTTTAAGACCAGCAGCAGCAGCTTTTCACCTTCATCCTTAAGTCCCTTTTCCAGGGGTTTGTAGCACCTGATTCACTTGTTGAACACCTGAGCAAAGGCAGGCTTGCATGCTCTTCAGGTCTTGTGCAGCAAATGCTCAGGTGTCTACATGAATCATGTCATGTCCAGTCTGTGCCACCTGTGCCAGTGCACCACCAATCCCCAAATGTCCCAGAGTTTACAAGACAGTGGTAGGCAAGTTTTGCCCCAGAAGCATCAAGAAGTTGTGCTGCAGCTTCCAAATCAGTTAAACCTTGAATCATACAGTCCAGAAACTGAGTAGGGTCAAACCTCTCCACCTCTTTTTCTAGTTTTACAATGCTGGCCCGATAGCAGCGTTGGCTTTTGCTGCTTTTGATTATTCATAAAAGACACCCAAAATTAAGGTTGAGAGAAAAAAGTCAGATATCCTGGAGGTGGTGAAACCAATGGGGGTGCCTCCTCAGCGACCAGAACTGATGTGCAGTCTGCTTTCTGACCTCATCATTCAACTGAAACTGCCCTCCCAGAGCTAACTGTGATCTCTTAAGTGCCCAGACCAGTGGCCTTTTCTTAGCCCTGACCCTCCTAGACCCTTGTGAGGCACATGGTGCTGCTGATTGTCTCCTCTAGAAAACTCTCTCTTGTCCAGGGTCTTATGACATGACTGTCTCCTGCTTCACCCCCTCCCTGTTCAAGCTCCGTATCACACATTACCTGAGGATATCCCCCAAGGCTCTGTCCTGGGCCTGGTCTTACTCTTCTGCACTTTATCACTTGGTCATCAACCCCCATGGATTTAGTTACTGTCTCTGTGCAGATGACTTCCAGACCTATATATCCACCTCTCTGCTTTCTGCTGAGTTACAGACTTGCATCTCCAACTACATCTTGGATGTCTAGAACTAAGAGTCCTGTGGCCATCTCAAAATAAAACTCATTAGCTTTCTCCCCAAACCCTCCCCTCCTCCTCACTTCCATTATTGTTTAGACCCACAGTTTAAGAATCACTGGTCTAAAGTACCACCCTCTCATCATCCCAGAACCCTGGGCTTGTAACCCCGGTGTCATTCCTGACTCCTCACTCTCACTCACTCTGTGTATCTACTTCATTGCCAAATCTGATCATTTTTCCTTCCCGCATCTTTCATATATGTCCCTTTCTCTCCATTCAGTCAGCTTCAGACCTCATCATCTGTCTCCTAGTCTACTATGTAGTAGCAGTAATTGGTCTCCCCATTCCAGTTCATCCTCCAGACAGCTAGCACAATGACCACCTTGTGTGTCTGCTGCCTTTTTTTCATCTCTCTCTTAACATCCCCCCCATTATGAGCCAGAGTAGCCCTCTGTCAACTTCATTATTAAAAATAAATGTCTGCCACATAAATGCACTGTTAGTGGAGCTGTGAAGAAGGAAAAGGAGACATACATGCAAAATCATCCTAACAGCTCTTTTTGTAGTAGGGAAGAATTGGAAACTGAGGAGAAGTGGAGAATGGCCGAACAAATCTTGGCATCTGGAGGTAACAGAATGCTGCTTTGTAGTGAGCATGAGAAACAAAGGGGTTTTTGAGAAGCATGGGAAGATCCAATAGCAGCAACATCATAAAGAGAGAAAAGCATGACTAGAGTTCATGACTCTGAGGACCGAGAGGTGACGCAGCCAGGCTGCACACAGGCGGTGACATAGTTCATTGTCAGTCCTCAGAATCACTCCAGCATGGGTGGGTATTACAGCCCCGCCCAAGCTCTGCCATCAAGCCAAACTGGCCTTCCTCTCTCTGTCCTTTGCACTGCCCATCACCCATGCATAGACTCCATTCCCTGTTTTCCTCCACCTCGGAATCCCTCTCTTCCTTTAAGATGCTGCTCAAGCATCACCTTTATACATGTAGCTCAGCCTTAGAGAGAATGAATATTCAGGTCACCTGAGGCCCAGTCTGAAACTCATTGTCATCTGGGATCAGTTCATTGTACATTGTGTTGTATCATCCAATGGTATTCCATCCCATCACGTCTTCCCACTGGGCCTCTACTCCAAGGAGCTTAAGGCCCTGAGTGGCCTCCATCCAGACACTAAAGCTCTGAGGGGTTGGTCTCAAGTAAAGGAATTTCAGAGTTCATGGAAACAGTTGCAAAATACTTGTGGGTGATGGTTGACAAGACCGAGACTGTGCTCACCTCAGCATGTAGCTGGGGTAGGATAGAGGAGAGAGCAGTGGGCAAGAAGGTTGAAGGAGCCTTTTGAGGGAGTCTCAACATGCTGAAGACCCCTGGTGTGAGGAGAAAAGACTAAAGCAGGGACTGACCTGGTCGAGGTGGGTAGGAGAGTGTCTTAGGGGTTTGTAGACACAAGATCCAGAATCTCAATTGGGTGACAAACCTCCAAAGAGAAAAGGTTACTGAAAGATTTAAATGGTAGTGGAATAGCCTGGAAATGACTGGGGAGCAGGGAGGCTTCCAGTTCCCCCACCTCAACCAGCAAGTGCATCGGGTGTGAGGGAAAGCAGATCCAAAGCCGGAAAGGGCAGCTGGGAGGCTTCAGTGGGGCCTGTGTGTGACAGCCCTGACACTGAGAATTGGGAAGGGAGGGAAAGGAGACTGGGACAGTAGAGGAAGGTGCAGAATCCTCGTGCTAGCTGGCCAGAAGAGGCATTGGCATAGCCAGAGGGGCATGGCAGAACTAAAAAAGATTATCCTTGTCCTGCGCCCTTAACTTTCTGTCTCATTCTTTCACCCTGGAGATACCCGATCATCTTTCATGATGCAGGGGCATCTGATCGTTTAAACTCATTGTTAAAATAGAGTGTGTTTTCTTTGTTTTCTACAGGTCCCTCAATATGGACTTTGAGAATCAAGATAAGGAAAAAGACAGCAACAGTTCATCTGGGTCCTTCAATGGCAATAGCACCAATAATAGTAAGAAGTCTCAATTTAATCCCTCACACCTCCCCATTCTTTATTTGCGCCTTCTGCCCCAAATCTAGTTGTTTTTCAGGTTCACAGACATATAATGTAGGTCAGTGGTTTAAAAAATCAGTATGGTCCATTTTGCTTTGCTTTCACCTAAACGACAAAGTACTTAGAAAGTTCCATTCATTCTTAACATGTCTAAACACTGTTTTACTAAGATACTAAGGTCTCCTAAACGCTGATCTGCACAGCCTAGAGTAGAGCTTGACGTTTGCAGTGAGGACATAGTTGGTGGGCGCCTTGTCAGCTCAGTGATCGCTGGCTGGAAGAGTTCCTCCAAGGGCCATCTTCTACATGCTTCCTAAAAGTGCATCATAGCATTTTTCTCTCCTGGCAATTGCTATTTTATAGTTTTAAGTTGAAAGATTCTGTTCAGGGAGAGACATGCTCCATTTAAAAGGACTGGAGCAAAATAAGGCCTGCTGCAGTCAGTGTACAAGAGACACTGGTAAAGGAATTAGGAGATTTCACCTGATCATCCACCAGGTGCTTACTGAGCCCAGGGCCCTACTAGACACTCTGATTCTAAGAAATTGGGAGCAGAGAACCAGCCAGCATGGCCCCTCCTGGCCATGAGACTCCAGCTAAGCCATTTAACCCCTCAGTGCCTCCGGCAGCACACATGCTGTCCTGCATTGGTAGAGGGAGTGATGAAATCACAGGTCTAGCACAACAACAACAAAATCCAACAACTTTTCATTATATAGAAGCATTTCACATATATTAGTTCATTTGAATTTTACAGTAAACCAGAGATGGTGCCTATAGATATTATACCCATTTTACAGGTGAGGAAACTGAGACTCAAGAGGGGTTAAGTGACTTACCCTTTATCATGCAGCTAGTGTCAGAAATAGGATTTGAATCCAGGTTTTCTTAATTTCAAATCCAGCCAGACTGAGTACTTAAAACAGCTAGCAAATAAAAGCAGTTGCATTATAGCATCTAAACTGAAATTGTAGGGCCAGGCAGGGTTCAGGTCAGAGAAACCTTTCTAGAGAAGGTGAGTCTTGATGTGGGTTTCAGCAGAGGAGGAGGAGATGAGAAATCATTCTAGATGGAAGTGGTATGAACGAGGCATAGCCAGCCCCTGAAATTAGCAAGCATTTATTAAGTGCCTGCTGTTTTCCCAGCCATCTGTGAGGCACTGGGGATACCATTGCAATGACTCCTCCTCTCCAGGAATTGCCATTCCGTAGGATCATAGGAACCTAAGAAGGCATCAGTTGGAACCTCTCTTCATTTGGAGAGAAACCTGGTTGGTGTGAAGGGGACTCCCACAGAATCTTAAACATGGACCTGGAAGAAGCCTAAAGAGCTATCATTTTATAGCTGAAGAAGTAGAGCCCAGTGTAATGCGAAGTTGAAGGTGTGTTCACATAACCTCTTTGCCTCGGTTCTTCCATCTGTTAAAGAGCCTTGGCTTCCAAACCATAGGCAACCAGGGTTTCAGCTCTTGTAAACATGCCACTTAGGAGAATGAGTGGAAGCTCGATGTGACAGACACAAAACCGTAAAAGTTTAACCACTATTTTCTTAAGCTTATAATATGACACTCATCTCTGCCTAGGGAGAAATCCCTCACCATGCAGCTGAACAGAGCATTTTGGAGCAGAGAGCCCCAGTAAACTGCTAGCATCAAGCTTGCTATAGCCCCCTGTCAGAACCTGCTTTGGAGGCAGAGCTGTGAGAGATCACAGCTTCCTACCAGGAGAGAATCCAAATCATTTGTACTCAGAAAAAGCCTTTGAAGTCCCTTGTCCAAAATGCACAGAATTACTCAGTATAAATTTTATAAACTTGGTATGAAGTGCATCACTTCATCTAGTTCACAAACCTAAGAATCTGATTTTTTTCTCTTTAGCTAAAATTTCCAACTTCAAATAATACATCAGGGTATCCAAAAAGTCTTGGGTGATGTGAAGCTTTAATGGCTGTGTAATAGTAATATAATTTTGAATTTGAAGATCCCTTTTTGTTGGCAAAAGTAGCAGGTACTTAACACTTAGTAACTGATCAAGCCTCTGATTGGGGGAACAGAAGGTATGAACTCCTGTCTCCTGTTACTGATGTAACAGGAAGGGGTTGGCTGAAAGAGGAAGCTAATGCTGTGTGTATATAAGAAAAGCCCCAGAGAGGCACAGTCAGGATTTCCTTGAGACCGAGATCTGGTGGCAGAGCAGCTACAGAACAATGGAGAACTGAGTCCTGAAAACTTGTGGTGGTGGAGCATCTTCTGAACAGGAGCCCAGGTGACTGAAGTATGACTGGGATACTGAGACTTTGTTTGCGGCTTCATTGAGTCTTGAATTCCCTGGAGCAGAAGTGGTGAAGGATCTGACATGGACCAGACCCTCTGAACTTCAATGTGCAGCAGGACCTGCCCAGACAGCTGATCAAGAAACCGGAAGCGGTCTGCCATTGAACCCAGGTGACAGTCTGGTGAATCCAGGTAGAATCTGGAACTGTGGAAGGGGATCCAGGGAATCTGAGAACAGGCCCCAAGTCAAGATGAAAAGACCTCTCCTTGGGTAGTGAGTCATTATGGAATTATAGTTTACTAGTGACCTAAAGGGTGGAGGGTTTCATGTATGATACTTAGTAATTGATTGCTGAATAAGTGACTGATTGAGTTCATCAAGACTTTGCCCTAAGAGTGGAAGACTTTGCTGAATAAGTGACTGATTGAGTTAGCTTAAGAGTGACTATTTTACTTTGAGACTATGTTGTGAATATTATATTGTGACTATTATATGATTGTTACTGATAAGTGACTGAGTTAACAGTTGCCCCATGAGTGGAAGACTCTTGACTATTGTACTTTGAGATTATATTGTGATTTTCTGTGATAAGTTGTAATATTGTAAATGCTGTACCTTGATTTCCTGTGGCTATTATGCTTTGATTTGTTATGGAATAGAGTGATCACTATACTGAGTAGTCAGAACTGTAAAAGCTGTTCACAGTAGCAGTTCTTCTGAAAAGCCATCCTCATCGCCATTTGTAGCACCCCAGCATCCCCAGGGTGGCTGCCAACACAGGTTCTTAGATTTGCTTTTCTAAAGGAAAGCAACTCAAAATGGGTTAACAAGCTTACTTTAATTAATCAAATATAGATATCGATTGCCTAGTTCAGGGTAAAAAGGTCAGACCCTGAACTTCAGAGTATACAGACAGAAGTTACTAGAGAGAGAAACAGATTAAGCAGACAGGCTTCCAAACTGTCCAACCATTACATCTATACCAAATCACAGTTACCAGAGAGGGAAGCATCAACATCTGGGTTTTCAAAGCCGGGGGTTCTCAACAGCTGCCCAGAGTCTCATCTGGTCAAATCACACAACACTTCTCAAAGTGATCCCCAAGACAAAGACTTGGGGATTACATAGCCTTCTCCTGGGTCAGAGAATGTAACTACCCACTTGATTCACTGCCCAATCACACAACATCAAAGTGTGTGCATTCCTGAAAACCAAGCCTCCTGCCACAGGCCCCAAGTGACCACATTCAGCCTATTGGGGGCAGAGTATATTTTCAAATCAATGAAGGTTTCTTTTGTCTCTTAAGTCTCTTTAAGCCTATCAAAGGGCCTAGGGGCAGGGAAGATCTTTAAATTTGCATTTCCATTACAGGCTGAGCTACAGTTAAAGTCCCTAGAGTGGCAAGTGTTGTCAGTCAATTTACGGTCTCATAGGAGAGACTGTAACTAATTCATACCTTCCTATAGGCTACGTGTTGTTTTCAAAGGTATAATCATTTTATTTTGTTTTCAATTAATGGACTTCTTTTCCATCCACCTCTACTTCCTCCTAATTTAACCAAAAAAAAAAAATCAAAGGAAAAAACCTCATAGCAAATATATCTGTCTGTTCTAGCAAAGAAAACTCCTGCAGTGGCCATGTTAAAAAAAGATAGCTCTCAATCTGTACTCTGCCTCCACACCTCTGGCAAGAGCATAGTAGCACATTTCAAGAGATTTCTTGATAATATTGTTGTTATTAGACAAGTTGTCCAGTTCTACTGGACTCTTCATCAGTTTAAATCTTCCCTGATTTCTCTGGAAATATCCATTTTGTCGTTTCTTAGGGTGCAGTAATATTACATTACGCTCATATACCACAATTGCTTCTGCAGTCTATGAACACCCTCTTAGTTTCCAGTTTCTGCCACCACAAAAAGAGCTGCTTTCAATATGTTTGTGCAATATGACTTCTTTTCCTCTTGATCTCTTTAGGATATGGGCCTGGTAGTAGCCCTGCTGGGCTAGAGGATGGGCACAGTCTCACGTTGGGGCTCAGTTCCAAATTGCTCTCCAGACTGACTAGGCCAGTTCACAGATCCACCAGCAGGACCTTACTACGCCTGCTTTCCCACAGCTAGAGCAGTGTTGTGTTTTATTTTGTTTTTAATGCCCGATTTTCACTTATAACCCTCCCACAGTACTCTGTTATTCATTTTAGTTTCTCAAGGCACAATGTGAATCTTCTTACTCCGTAGGTCATGGCTGTATCCACCATGCTGCTTCTGTAAGTTTCACCAACATCATTTGTCGACTGACTACCATGAGTACATTTTAGAGGTTCACATATGACCTCAAGGCACATAGTTTAATTGGGAAAAAAAGACGTTGAAATTAAAAATTGTATAATATTCAGGATACCTTAGGATACAAACCAAGTAAATGGGAAAGATTGTATTTGATGTTGCAGAACAGATCTTAATGCTGCTGCCTACATTCTTCTGCTTCTGGTGTGAAGCTTGTTACTTCTCAGTTGGTTGATTCTTGTAAATTTTAGATATCAAAATTAGTAAGACAAATTGCCCCAGTCTCTTGTGAGACCCTTCTCACCAAGACCAGGCCTTCCATATGTGCCCTTGATCCCATTTCCTCCTCTCTCTTCCAACAGCAGTTATCTCCTCATCTGTGGTTTTTAATACCTCTTTAACTACTGATTCCTTCCCCACCCACAAACTTGCCCAAAATTCCCCCTTCCTGGACAAACAAGAATCAACAGACTCTGCTCTTTTCTCAAGCTATCAAGACTCCATCTCTTTTCATCCTAGAAAAAGTTATGAGTCCCCCTTGCTAGCACTTGCACTCTCTTCTTCTTGGTGCTGGACAGTACTTAGTCCTGTGTTCTCTTAGTCTCTCTTGATGCACTCTCCTGGTGACTTCATCAGCCTCCATTGGCCTCATTATCATCTCTGCAGATAATTTCCAAACCTAAAACCAGCCCTAGCCTGTCTCCTCAGCAGCAGTCACACATCATCAGCTGCCTAGTGGATCTTTCTAACTGGGTGTCCTATAGGTACTCAACATGCCTCCTACCTGTGTCCACACATGCCACCCCATCCCTCTGACTGACACTCTGAATGCTCTCCTCCTTCTCTCCACCCCATCTGGACTTCCTACACATCTCCTCCAAAGTTCATCTTCTGCAGGAAACTTTTCCCACTGCCCCTTTATGCTCATTCCTTCCCTGTGTGGATTGTCTCCAGTTTATCTTCTCTCTAACTTGTTTGTACATAGATGTTTACATGTCATCTTCCCCACTTTGAGGGCAAGGACTGTCTTCTGCCTCTTTGTTTTCCCAGCATTTCCAGAGCACAGTGCCTGCCACACAGTTGTTCTTTAATAAATGTTTATTGACTGATATGTACAAAATTAAACTTATTATGTTTCCCCCTTCCAGATTGCCCTATTTCTGACAAGGGCACCGTCGTTTTGTCCTTCCAGGTTGGAAGCCTCAGCATTAACTTGGACCCCTCACTCCCCTTTATCCCACATAGCCAGCCAGTTGCTGGATCTTACTGTTTTTGTCTCAGTTCTTCCCAGATGGTCATTCATTCAGGCCCTCATAACTTCTAAGCCTGACTATTGCAACCAACTTCTAATTGGACCTCCTGCCTCAGGCCTCACTCCTCCCCCGGCATTCTATGTTGTTGCCAAAGCAGTTTTCCAAAGTGCAAGTCTGACTGTCATTTCTCTTCAGTAGCAGCACCAGTGGCTTCCTGTTACATGAACTCCTCTTTTTAGCTTATAAAATCATTTCATAACCAGATCCAAGTCTTCCTTTCAAAACTTCTTATACGTTACTCTCTTCCCATGTTCTGCAGTCTGATCAGACTGGTCTTTGGCGTGTTGTTAACCCTACAGTTCACTCCATCTTTTGTCTCCCATGCTGAGAATGTATTTCTGCCTCAACTCTCTACCTTTTACAATCTCTTGGCTCCTTTAAAACTCTGTTAAAACAGGACTTTCTACATGAAGTCTTTATCTCATATATTTTTATCTTTATATATGTGTACATGTATGCATGTGTATGTTATATACATATATATATAATATGTGTGTGTTTACATGTACAGTATCTTCTGATAGACTGTAAATGCCTTAAAGATGGGGATTGCTTCACAAGTTTGGATGATTTCTGTCAGTTTGGGGGGGGGGTTTAGTGAGTGACTGTGATTCTAAGCTATTAAAGCTCTAAACTGCTCCAGGACTTTTGGAACACCCTGGGCGTAGTTGCTCATGGCGTATTCTCATACACTCATGCTATCCATTTATATGTGCAGGAGAAGATGTAAAGGTGTGTGTACAGGGGCTAGTGTTAGATGTGTGTATACGTGCATGCACTTATTTATGGCTTTGTATCAGAAGCAGGACGTGTGTGTGCGTGTACAGCATCACTTAAGTGTTCATGCCACTCATGTAGTGTTACTGCTCACATAGGATTAAAAATGGATGCTCCCCTTCAGTAAACATTTATGAAGTGCCTGCTGTATGCCAGGGCCTCTGTGCTAAGCTCAGGGGTGCAAAAAGAGGCAAAAGACAGCCCCTGCCCTGGAAGAGCTTACAGTGTTACAGCAGAGGAGACCACATTGCAAATAAGCACACACAAAGCAAGCTGTATTCAGGAGAAATAGGAAATAGGAGAGGGAAAGTCCTGAGATGAAGCAGGGTCACAGAAGGCTTCTTGTAGAAGGGGGGACCAAAGCAGAGGAGAGAGAGTGTGCCAGGCAGGGAGGACAGTCAGAGCCAAGAGAAGGATGGTCTTGTTCATGGGACAGCCTGGACGCCAGTGTCACTGGTGCTGATGGTCTGTGGTAGGGAGTTAAGGTATAAGGCGAGTGAAGAGGTAGGAGGGGGCTGCAAGGTGGTGAAGGGCTCTGAGTGCCTGACAGTGTATTTTGAATTTGCTACTGGAGGCAGTAGGGAGCCACTGGAGTTCACCAGATGGGATGGGGGAGGGGTAGAGTCTGACGTGTGCTTGAGGAGAATCCCTTTGGGCTGAATGGAAGCTGGGCAGCAGTGGGGAGAGACCTGAGGCAGCAGACCCACCAGCAGATACTGCATAGTCCAAGTGTGAGGTGATGAGGGCCTGCATCCGCTGCTGGTGGTGTCAGAATTGAGGAGAGATACTGCAGAGCTGAAATCAATGGGCCTTGGCACCATCTTGGATCTGGGAGATGAGAGAGAGTAAAGGAGTCCAGGAGCTGAGGGACTGGGAAGGTGGTGGTGCCCTGGAGAACCATAGGGAAGGTAGGGGTGGGGAGGGATTGGGGGGAAAGCATGAATTCTGCTTTGGATGTTGAATTTAAGATGTCTGCTAGAAATCCAGTTCAAAATGTTTGAAACACCATTGGAGATGCGGTATTGGGGGTCAACAGAGAAATTTGGGCAGGACAGGGAGATTTGAGAATCATCAACTTATTTTTGTCCACAATTCCTCTGAGAGAATGTAAACTTGAATTTAGGGGTTAGGAGCTGATGAGATCACAAAGTGAAGGTGGTCACTTCCATGGCTTTTAGCTCGTTTTGTTTTTGTTTAGCCTCATTCTAGGGTCCTGCTTGGCTCTTGAGGCACTTTATGTCATGTCATTTAGGCGAGTGATTGATGCTGAATACAGTTCCTGAACAATTGCAGATCTAAGTACTTAACATTGAGGAAAGCCTTGGCAACTTCATTTGGTCCTTTCAACAATGTGATCTAACCATTTGTTGACACACATCAAACTGTGTATACAGTGTCCTTTTTTTAAGGCAGTGACCATCAGCTGAGTGAATATCCCCATGATAAGTAGGGGTGGGAATGCTTAGATGAGATTCTTGTACTGTTCAGGTCAAATATCTGAATGTTACATGCACAGTAATTCAGCTGAAGAAACGTTAAATACCTACAGTGTGTGAGGCTGTGGAATAGTGTATGGGACATGTCTCAAGTATATCGTGAAGCCTTTTTGTTTGTCTTATAATGGAAAAGTGTATCACTGGAACAAATCCTGGTTTAATACTGGTATTACTGGGGGGGGGGGTGTATGTGCGTGTGTGTGTGTGTGTGTTCGAGCAAGTGCGCGCGTGTGTTCATTTCTTCAGCTAGCTTGTAAAGGTCCTTGAGAGAAGGGGGGGGGAGGTGCCGAGACTAAATCTTACACTTCCCTGTGTCCTGCACAGTGCCTGGCAGAGGTGCTCGGTATTACGGATCAAAACACTGCTCTCTGGGGGACTGCATATAGCAGCTTATTTGCTGTTGAAGTTGAATTATTTGTAATTAAATTAATAATATGAAAGTAATAGTATTCTTAAGAAATATTCTGACAGGATGTGTCTCTTCAGCTAGCCTTGCACAGCCAGTACTACAGTGTATTTAGTCATTGTGGCAACTTCTTCAGTGAGCACTAGATCATCCTTATGACGCTGGCTTGTTGCATTTCCTTCATTCTAGTTCTGTAGTCTTTTTTAGACTATAGCCCATTAGATGCTTTAAAAATTAAAAAACAAGCTTGAAGCTTAAGGTTTTATCTTCAAAGCAGCCTTCTTATAATTTGAGAATGTCATTTTCAACCACAGTTTTTAAGTATCACATTATAAACATACAAACTTGTTCACATTGATCTTTTACTCTCTTACAAAAGTACCTGCACACACACACACACACACACACACACACACACACACACTTGTGGGTACTCATGTCTTCCTTTTTCACTAATGACCTTGAAGGTCCCTTCCCCTTCTTGGTTCAGTCTTCCCTGAAAATCCAACCCAAAAATTAGAGAAGAAATCTAACTTTCTATTCCTTTTAGGCATTGTCTTTAAAGCTCTGCTAAAAACTTTGCTAACTTACATAGCTGATTTAAGATAGTTTACAGATTAAAAAAGAGAGAGAAGGGGAGGCTAGGTGGCGCAGTGAGTAAGAGCGCCGCCTCGGAGCTGGGATGACCCGAGATCAGATCCGGCCTCAGAAAATGAGCACCCACACACAAATAATGACTAGCCGTGTAACCTTGAGCAAGTTACTTAACCCCAATTGCTTGAAGAAAAAAAAAGAGAGAGAGATGGTGGAGATCTTGAGATAAAGTACTTATTAGGCACTTACCGTGTGCCAAGCATTGTGCTGAATAAGGAGGGAGGGTTGTGTACCCAAAAGGGAAGACCATAGCTGTCCTCAGGGAGCTTACATTCTAGGAAGGGAAGACAGCATAGAAAGGTAACAGCCAAGGTGGGGAAAAGTGAGGCAGTATGGTGTGTGGAGGCCAAAGCTCACCTAGGAGACCCCGTGTCCTGGGGTGGAGTCCAGAGCTCTGGTGGTGGAGAGAAAGGGGTGGTCATAACTGGCCCAGAATGACATGGCCTTCCGTGCGATAAGGTGGAAGTTGGGAGGAGCTCCGTGCTGAAGAGCCCCACACCTGACTGATGGAAGATACGGGTGATAACAAGATGCTTGGTTGTCCCCCATCTTTAATAGTTTCTAGCTTGCATGATCTTAGAGTGATCTGTTTATCCAAGAGGTTAGTTAAGACTTGTTCATGGTCACATGGTATATTAAAGAGGGGACTTTAAACCAGTTGTCCTTCCAGAGCCAGCCCTCTAGATACTAGAGTGTGCTGCAGTGGGTATGGCTGGGTGTGTGCACATGCACACATATACCACTTGTGTTCATAGCCCTCATGTAGCACTGTGGCTAACCAGTAGGGCTTCTGACCCTATAGCCACCATCTAAGGGAGCAGCCCCTCTAGAGAAGGGACCTACCACCCTGAGACCAACAATTCTGCTTCCAGCCCCAAGGCTCACCATAGCCCTTATGACAGGAAGCAGCCCCTGTGGAGAAGGTCCCCAGCACCGAGTGCTGACCTATTGCCACAGAGAATTCTGAGGAGAGCAGCACTGCAGTTCTCAGCTCTGCTCCAGCCTGCCCCCCAGCTATCACTGGGGGGACAACCCTTGGCAAGAGCTGGCAGCTGTTCCCCTGGGTGCTCAGCAGTCACAGCTATTGAAATATTAAAAAGGAATATTTTCCACACCAAAGTCCTTGGTTCAGCATCAGATGGAGATGGCTGTAACAGTGCAGGCCCCCCCCCCCCCCCCAAGCCTTTCTGTTTGACATGCAGCTGAAGCTTCCTGAGCAGGGGCCGCTTCTTACTGCAGCCCTTAGCACAGAGCCAGGAACAGGCTTAGGAAGTTAATAAATGAGGTTTTTCCTATTAATACATTACCTCAGTCCATGTGTGTCAGACAAGCATTGCAGACTGGCCATGAGTTGGCCTAGAGCTGGATCCTACAGGAACATGGTCATGGCCCCCCGCTGGGGCGGGACATGACTGAGGTGCCATGGGCTGCTCAGTGTCCAGCACTTAGCATGATTCAGAGTCATGAATAAGAAATGACCAGACCATGTGGGTTGTTCAAGGAAGAATGATGAACTCCATTTATCGATCCTCAGGACAAGGTTTTTATAGAGCAATGAGACATTATCATTACCTTAGTCTGTTATATCCTGGAAGTAGCACAGAATAGATAATTTGATAAGGATTTGTTATCTAGGAGACTAAAGTCTCAGGGTAAGACCTTTGATCTAGGCCCCAGGTACCTGCTAATACAGCTGCAGTCATAAACAGATACAATTGAGAGCAAACTTCAGAGCCAAAGCTACAGTCATCAAAAGACATCAAATTTAGAGCTGACCACCCAAAGATATCTGAGTGCTGAATCAAATATTTTGGGTCTCAATAACTAAAATCTTGGGGTAGAGCCTATTGATCTCAGAACTCAAGTAACATCCTTATAAATGTAACCCATAACAAAGAACTCAGGAGCTAACTTAACAAAAAAAAGTCTCATCCCAAAGAGCTCCTGTATTAAAGTCCACTATTGGGATTACTATCTGAGTCCTAAACCAGGCTTCTTTGGCTCCCCACACTGAGGGGCAACAAAAGAGGCAGCAATAAAGTGGGGGAGCACAGATTTTTTCTAACCCCAGCATTCTTCTGGTAATGTTCTGTGGCTGTCAGTGATGACACCTCACCACTCTTGAATGATCTTGATGATCCCAGTGGCTTTGTACAAGACAAAGGGGCCACACTCAGTTGCGGCCTACTAGTGAATGAGGATGTTCCAGGTTGGCTGCTCTGAGAGAGGGAGGCTCTGATCAAAGGAGGTGGGCTGGTCACCTAATGAGCAGAGCAGGACGCACAGCCCTCTTAGGAGGATTGGGGCACGAGCTGCTAGGGATAAGAAACAGTGACCGGCTTTCACTCTGCCCAGGGCTGGTTGGGGTGCTGGAGGGGGACATGTGTATCCCTGTGTGTGAGATGACATGTCCAATAAAGTGTACATCAGAGTGTGTGTGTGTCTTAGTGGTATTTGGGAATAGTGGAGATTTTGGAGACAAAGCAACCACTGGAAAAGATGAAGTGAAATGTAACTTTATTCGTGTAAAGAAATATTGCTCTCCTGTTGTGCACAGAGTGCAAGGGATACAGATGAAAACAAAACATCGCCAGCCCTCAGAAAGCTCGTATGTTGTTGGACAAACTGCTTGGCCTAATTGAGAGTTCCCTAATCGGGAACCAGCAACTTCTCTGTCCCCCCTGCCTGGGCCTCTCTCCCCCTGACTTCCTGGTCTGCCTTCCCTCTGCTGATTATCTCTCATTTATCTTGTATGGCTCTGGTTTGTCTGTAGCTGTCTGCCTGTATTCTTCTCTGTCAGACTGTGAGCAGGCACTATCTTTTTTTCTATTGCCAGGCCTGGCACATAGTAGGCATTTAATAAATGCTTCTTAATTTGATTAACACAGTAACTAGCCATTAATGATTTGAAATCAGTTTGGAAGAATGTACATTTCCAGAGGCCTATTCCAGGCATCTCTGCTCGGTCCCAAGGACACAGTTCTCTTATGTGCAGATGATTGGAAACTGGGAGGAGTAACTGATACACCCCATGCCATGGCCAGCATGTCCCAAGAGCTTTGAATGACATACTGAGCACTTTCATTCCTACAGGTACTAGGGAGCCCCTGGAGTGTATTGATAGGGAGGTGACGTGATTGGACCTGTGTGGGTGGACCATGGAGTGGGGTGGGATACAAAACTGTTTAAGGTTTTGAAGAACTGCCATGTGGAAGAGGGGTTAGAATTATTCCTATTAGGCCTAGAAGGCAGAATTAGGAGCAGCTTGTGGGGTAGTGCAGAGAAACATTTAGACAGTAATGTTAGGAAACACTTAGAGGCGACTGGTAATACCACTGTGCGGAGAGCACCAGGCCTAGGGTCAGGAAGATCTGAGTTCAAATCCAGGCTCAAATACTTAGTAGCTGTGTGGCTCTGGACACAACACTTAACCTCCGACTGCCTCAGTTTCCTCAGTTGTAAAATGGAGATAATAGCACACACTGTCCAGGGTTGTTGTGTAGATCAATGAGACAGTGATTGTCAGAAGTGCTCATCACAACTCCTGGCTGTGGAGTAGGCTCCCAGAGGAGAAGGGGCTGCCTCGGGACACTCGCTCCCCTTCACTGGCTATTGGGTCTGTTATAGTAAGGATTCCTCTTCAGTTGTAAATTGGAATAGATGGATGTTAAGGTCCCTTTCAGCCCAAATTATGTGATTGTGTGACCTGAGTTTGAGTTCAGATTCTGCTGTTTGCTACCTGTGTGACTTTAAGCAAGCCACTCAGCTTCCTTGGATCCCAGTTTGCACACATGTAATAGGAGGGGTGCAGTGCCTTCTCGTTTTCAATCTTATGATCCTAAATCCACCTTCTTTTGTCTACCAGTTCTATTAGGAACCTTGGTTTTGTTGACAAATGCTAAATTAAAGACTATGCCTCAGGTAACCCTGACTTGATTTTGCAAGTAGTGTAAAAATAAACATTGATATTTGGTAGGGAAATCATGCCCAGATGGAATGATAGGCCCAGACCTGTGCCTTGACTGTGCCTTGTTGAGGAGATCAGTTTGTGGAGTAGGCCACTATTTCAGGCCCAACATAACAGTCCAGATGATGGGACCCTGTTTTTCTCTTAGGCCCAGCCTGGGTAAGTTCAGCAGCTGTGTGGAGGATGGATTAGGGGAGAGAAAACCTAGTTCAGACTCCATCAGCTTGCTCTTGAACTGCCCAACATCCTGACTGGTCTTCCTGGATCCACGTCAAACTCATCTTCTCCATAGCTGTTGAGGTCATCCTCCTCAGGCACACGTCCAGCCATGTCACTCCTGTCCTCATCAGCTCTCACGCAGAATGCAAACTCCTTGGGTTGGCATTGAAAGCTTTTCACAGTCGTTTTTGTTCTAGAAAATGGGGAGAATAATACTAAGCTGCACACCTCGTGACAATTGTTGGAAGGAAATTGCTTGTTAAACCCAGAAGCCCTGTAGATGGAGATTCTTCTCCACCCCAATATGCCTTTCCGATCTGCTGCCTCCACTACCTCTTTGCTGTTTCTCCCATTTCTTTACTGCCCAATACTGTTAAAATGGGCCCAACTATAAAATCATGCTTGTTTTCTACTTAGGATCGTGGTGTTTTTATCTTTGCCTCCCTAGCACCAAGGGAGTGCAAAGATGAAAACACACAGTAGGTATTTAATATGTTTGCTGAATTGAATTGACTCCATTGTAAAAATGAAGGTGCATTCAGAGACTTTGGCATAAAAATGACCAGACACCATAAATGGACAAACAAGGCCAGGCCCAAAGCAAAATAAGAAGACAGTGGGCAAGCTTGCATTCGGGAAATGTGCTTTAAATGATCTCAAATTGCTCCCTGAAACAAACAAGCAAAAACCCATCCTTTTAACAGTAATGTTCTTCTGGTCATACACATGGCTATAAAGAACAGAATAACTATCAGTCTTGTCACACTCAGGCCTGCAGGTCACCCCGAGGCCCACAGAGAGACCTCAAATAAGTCTGTGTAAGCTGAGTAAGTACCTGCTGTGCTAGGTGCTGGGGACAGTCCTAACTTTTAAGGAGTGTATATCTTGTCAAAATAAATCAAATACATATAGAAATCCGTGAAACATAGATGCAGAGTTAATCCAAGATGCTTTTTCTTAGGAGGCACTAGCTGTGGAGGGAAGGTCAGGTGACTCCTGTAAGATGTGGTGACTTGGAGGCAGAGGGGAAGGAAAGGCTACCCCAGGCAGTGGGGACAGCCTGGACACAGACAGACGAGTGTGGAACAGCCAGGCAGGCTGGACTGCAGAGTGGATGGCAGAGTCCATTCCCAACAGAGGGCCTCGCCAATCATTGGAGCTCCTTTGGCAGGTGGTGGAATGGCCAGCCCTGTGCTTCAGGACTGTCCCTTTGATAGCCTCATGAGAGAGGTTTGAGATTGGAGGCAGAGACCACTTAGGAGCTGTTTCAGTAGTCGGGCAAAAGGGCTAAAGCTTGGAAATATGGTGGTAGCCATGCCAGGGGAGAGTAGGGGATGGATGAGAGAGAGATGGCAAAAGTAGAATTGACAAGACTTGGCATTTGATCATATGTAATCAGGGGTCACTCCTCGGTCAGAAACGTTAGTGACTCAAAAGAATGGTCGCACCCTGGACGAAAATAGGCTGGAAGAAGGGCAGGTTTTGGAGATGATGAGAGATGAGTTGTGGGGGCATGTTATGTTTGACGTGCCTGTGGGATGTGGAGTTGGAAATGAGGAAGTGGAGCTCAGGATGAAGGCCAGGGCTGGATACATAGATCTGGAAGTCGTCTGCAGAGAACAATAGTCAGATCCATGGGACCTGTTAGCCTGTTGTCTTGGTCTGTCACCAAGTGAGTAGATGTAAAGAGAGAAGAGGAAGGGCCCCAGGAAAGAGCCTTGGGGTACAGTCACAGTCGGGGGGGGCAGAATATGGAGAGCGATTCAGCTAAGAAGGCCTGATCAGACAGATGGGAAGAGTGCCCAAAGAGAGCAGCCCCAAAAGCACACAGAATAGAGGGTATCTCCAAAGAGCCAGGCAGTCAGTGAGGCTGTGTCAGAAGCTGCAGAGAAGAAACCAAGGTAGATGACAGGCTGACAGGTAACAGAGGACAGCCCGGGATGTCCAGTAACCTAGAAAACTTTGGTAAGAACCCTGCTGCAGGATTCATGGAAAAACACAGATGAAAATTACTCCACATGTGCAGCCATGAGATGGGTGATCCAGTGACATTTCAGAAATGCTCGGCCATCCATTTTCATCTTTCAGATTCCATTGCTTCCTTCAAAGCGCTGCTTGTGGGACATCTTCAGCTAGCCTTTCCTGGTGTCCACAGCCAGCTCTCCCTCTGGTACTGCTAGGGTGCTTTGTCACATCTCCCGTTTGCCCCTTTCACTGAAACTCTGCCTGTATTTATCTAAACACCTATATGTAAAATTCCCTGTGTGCATGTGGCACCTTGTAAGAGAGCATTCTGACCTGGTAGAGAACACAGTACATGGAGTCAGGAAGGCCAGCTTTCACACTACACCTCCAGGGCTGTCTTCAGGACCACTTGCAGGACCCTGCCTTTCTCTGGGCCTCAGCATCCTTAGCCCGAAACCTGCAGCACCCACCTCAGTCTCCTGGTGATGCTCCAGTGAGATAAACTGTAAGGGGCCTAGCAGATAGTAAAGTACCATCCAAATGTGCCTGCCATTTTTGAAATGTAACAGGCTAAGGGGCGGCTAGGTGGCGCAGTGAGTAGAGCGTCGGCCCTGAAGTCAGAAGGACCTGAGTTCGGATCTGACCTCAGACACTGAATGCACACACAAACAAAAACCTAGCTGTGTGACCTTGGGCAAATTACTTAACCCCAATTGCCCTCCAAAAAAGAAAAAAAAAAGAAATGTAACAGGCTCTGGTGTTATTTTTGTGTCAGCAAAACTCTGAGCATGTAGGCACTCTGTGTTTGCATCGAAGCTGCTGATCCCCACAGCCCTAGCCAAACCTTTCCAGGGAGTGCCTGTTGTCTTCCGAGGCCAGTTCTCCATTTATCTGTAGCAGTCGGGAAGAGAGAAGATGAATAAATTTAAAATCTGGCGGCATTTTAAAAGGGAATCCTAACTACTTTCCTCATCAGATCATTGTCTCAAGCAAGTTCCTTTAATGAACGTGTTCCTCAAGTCTGCTAGTTATCTCTCTCTGCCTCCCTGGGAGGAAGTTGTCTTTTATACAGATGGTGAATAATAGGAAATAGAAGACTAACAGCCTGCATAGCCGTGCGCTGTGTTATGCTGGGTGTGTTTTATTTCACAAGGACCTAATGCAATCTGTCCTGTTTTTCTTTTGCAGGTATCCAGACTATTGACTCCACCCAAGCCCTGTTCCTTCCCATTGGGGCGTCTGTCTCCCTTCTAGTCATGTTTTTCTTCTTTGATTCTGTTCAAGTAGTCTTTACAATATGTACAGCAGGTAAATGGTTCTCCCTGTTTACTTATGATTGTAACATTATCAAAAGGAAAAAAAACTTGGCTTTCTAGAGTCTCCAGGGATAAAGATGAACTTACGTAGTATGTATATACTGTCCGTGGTTTTATTTCCATGAAATCTGACTCTTCAAATGTTTGCATAGAGAGGACTTATGATAATTTAGGTCTTTGGCTTTTCTTTTCAATTTGGGGAGGATAAAAGGGGGGTGGCAAGATTATTAGGGATAGAATAGCCCCCCCCAAAAAAGGAAGAAGGAGGCTCATTTAAGCACTTTTTAAAAACAATGTACAGAAAGGAACTGAAGGAACACTATGAAGAAAGGACAGTTTTGAAACTTACAGGATGAATTTATTATATATTTAAAAAGAAAAGCAAGCGGCATGTACTAGATGACCACAGTTTCATGTATAGGCCTCTTTCTGTTCTTTGAACATAGAAATGACCATTTTGGTTAGTGTTTAATTTCAGAATAAAAAAATTTAATAATAATAACTTAAGCCCTCGCTTACATTTCCAGAGCTGCCAAAAGACAAAAAGAAAAGGAAAAAATCCAAGCAATGAGAATTAATGACAGTGTGTTGTATGTGGCCTTAGTTGTGTTAATACACTTCCAGCTCCTCCCCTCATAATTCAAAAATGCCTAAAAATAATAGCAATAATAATAACCCTGATATATGCCGGTTGCCATTGCAGAAAGTAGACCAACCTCTCTGGCATTCTCCAGTCCTAGCCTATGGTAGTCGGTTTCAGAGCCAGGACTAGAATCAGGCAAAGTAAACGCATTTGGGACCTTGCCCTTGGGATTAGGGTTGTGGGGAAAGAAGCTGTGAAGTCTACATTTTATCATTACCATTACTCTGTGTTTCTGTGTATAGACTATCTGCTCTCCAAAGCATGTACACATTTATCAAATGATAAGTTGTGTGTGTTATGATAATATTAGTGGATAAGAATATAATATTCAAATATTGAGTGAGGCACAAAACATTTTATTCTAGCTCTAGAAAGAGTATTAGTAAATGTATGTTCAGTTAATGATCTATCTGCATTGGTGTGTTAAGGAGGCAGTCAGTCAGATTGCTCAGCTCCTCACCTCTTCACCCGTCTGTTTTTACTCTAGGTGGTAGTGGGAGATTGTTATTAACTCCTAACCAAACTCCAAATGCCCCAAAACTTCCCACTGGATAGTTAATTTTCAGTCTCCTACCCTTCAACTTGTTTTGAAGGGTACCTGCAGTGTGAGATGTAGCCAGAGAGAATCTGTTGCCTTGGCAGAATGAAGTTATGAGAAGAATGCTGAATTTAGAGACAGAGGCCTTGTATTCAAGGCTGGGCTCTGCTCCTTGACTTCCTGTGTGACCTCACTAAACCTCTGGGACTCAGTTTCCATCTCTGTCAAGTGAGGGGACTACATGAGCTCTAAAAAGGCCTTCAGTGGTTTATGTTGACTTATTTTGAGCTTCCCTCCTTGAGGAAAATGAGTTAGATGAGTGGTCAGCTCTGTAGGAAGATTTACTTCTCACTAATGAACTGGGGGTGTGGAACATGTGCTGGGAGGGAGTGCAGAGAAGTGATGTCAAGGAGAGCTTTGGAGCCAGTGCCAAGTAGATAAGTGTGTTAATGCTGTCTTTTCTTTCTCTAGTTCTTGCAACGATAGCCTTTGCTTTTCTTCTTCTCCCGATGTGCCAGTATTTAACACGTCCCTGTTCACCGCAGAACAAGTAAGGGCTTAAGAATTTTTTACAAACCACATGCTTCGATTGGTTTTTCTTTCGTACTTGGTAGTGACCACCAAGAACCTATCAGGCTATTTGTTTTAACACATGCATGTTAGGAGTCTGTATTTGCTAGAGTTATCCAAAAAGTTTGTTCTCTTTCCCTTTGAAGTCAGAAAGTTATTGCTTCCTGACGAACTCTATGGCAGCTGTGGAAATACAGATATATCTTAGGAAGTTGAAGCCATCATAATGTGCTTCCTTTTTGAAATTTGGAACATGGTACAATGGCTTTTGAATGTGAACAGTCTCTCTTCCAGGACTTAATCATTGTGAAGGTGACACTTTTCCTTTCTGATGGTTGGAACCAAATAGGCCTTTTATCATATAGTACCTAAGGATACAGTTTTGGCCACTTTATTTTAATTTAATCTTAATGTTTATACTTAAATCCAAAGGACAGTTTCCCCACACAAATTGAATTCCCAGCTAATATTTCAATCATGTCTTTTTTCATGTAGAGATTTAAGTATTTTAAATAAAATATTAGTGAAAAGGACACAGTAACATTTTTAAAAATTCCATTATGTGAATTCATTGGATCCACATCTTAAATGAAAAGGTAGCTTGACACTAAGAAAAACAGTATCCATGGTTAAACAAATCAGTAACAGAAAGTTTCCACAAAAGGATACAGGAATTCTTCAGCAAGATACAGCACCTAAAAATACTAAAACAGGGGCAGCTAGGTGGCACAGTGAGTAGAGCGCCGAAGGACTTGAGTTCAGATCCGGCCTCAGACACTTAACGCGCACACACAAAAACCTAGCCGTGTGACCTTGGGCAAGTTACTTAACCCCAATTGCCCTACAAAAAGCAAAAACAAAAACAAAAAAACCTGAAACAATTTATTCAGTAACGAAAGGAATTTGATCAAAACCCCTTAAATTCTAGAATTATTTTTTGTGTATATACATATATTTTTATTTATTCATTTATTTACTTATTTATTCCTGTTAGAAACACAAATAGTCAAACGAAACAAATTCCTTTAAAGTCTTGGTTTGTATTCTGGATCCATCATCCCTCTGTAAAGAGGTGGGTAGCTTGTTTCATCGTGAATGCTCCAGAATTGTGGTTGATCATTGCATTGATCAGTGTTCCTAAGTCTTTAAGATGCTGTTACTGCATAAATCGTTCTTCTGGACTTCTGGGTTACACCAGCAAAAAGATGACAAAATAGACATTTTCTCCAATCGTCACGAACTCCCCAAAATTTTAGAGCACCAAGAATCGAAAAGCTGGTAAAGCCCCCTTCCCCCTCCAACACCCCACCCCCACACACAGAGGAACTAATACTTACTGACTCTGTGACCCTTCCCCTGCCTTCCACTCTACCCCAGAGAGGCTGCACTAATGATCTCAAGGACACAATGTATTCTTACATCCAAACCCCTTCATATTCCCCAGTACCATGTAAACCCTGGCTCCCAGGGTGCAGAAGTTTGCTTAGGCTTTGACAGCCAGGTTGGCTACAGCTCTTCAAGAGCAAAAGCCCCAGCACTACTGAACTGTTGGTGCTGGGAAAGCAGGCCCTGAGCAATCAGTGCTGAGTCAGAGAACTGAGGAATGCTGGTAGTGGGACGAGTCAGCACCCAGCCAAGACTGAGAGAAAGGGCTCAGCACCCAGCTGGGGCCAGGTCAGACCATCCAGAAGTCACTTGGAGCAGAGATCCAGGCTGGGGGGGGGGGGGTGAGGGGAGGGGGAGGCTGAGATGCTTTGAGATCTATCCCCTAAGGAAACCAAAACAAATTCAGGCTTCTTTGAATAAATATGGCAAAATCGGGGCGGGGGGGGGGATGATCCAGCACTTGATGAGAGAGAGGGCCCTGTAGAATTTGAGAAGATGAAACCATCCCATGCTGCTCCTGAGTGGTCCAGAAGAGAACTAAGAATTATGAAAGCAGAATTTATATCCTACATAGCAAAATAATGAGCAGAATAGGAAAAACTTGAATCTGCAATGTCAGTCCTCACAAAAGTAACAAAACAGAACAAGAGGTTGGGAGTGCAAATACACAAAAGTGAAGGACAACTAGAAGAAGCAAAAAGCAAGAACGTTCAAAGAAAATACCCTCCCCATACAAGCAAAGCCGACAAAACTTGAAGACGGAAAATCATAGGTCTTCCAGAAGAACACAAGACAGAGAATGGCAGCATCATAATGAAGGAAATCGTAGAACTGCCCAGAGCTTCCACTATAGAAAATGTGATTCCAGTTGGAAGAATTTATAGCTGATCTCCAGAAAAAAAATAATAACCCAAGCCTTCATGCCAAGGCACATAATGGTTCAGAAACAACAGGTTCTGCAAGCCATCAGGAGAAAGACTTTCAAATACAAAGGAAAGAACATTCAAATAAGACAAGACAAATCTGCACCTGAAGCAAATAATGGAATAATGTGTTCCCAGGAGCACTGGAGCTCAGGATGCTCCTGGGGGTGACCTGTCTTCAAATCTGAGCTTAACTGTACAGACAAAAGATAGAGATGCAATTACGCAGGAGAATATTTGCCTTCCAAACAGTAAGTGTGCAGGAAGAGTGAACAAATGAAGCAGGCAAGGACAGTAACAGTAAGAGTAAGAGGGACCAAGAAGAGACATCTTTCTAAATGCATGCTGGGAGACAAGGGCAAAGGCAGACATCTGATAGAAGTCACAGTAGAGGGGGAGTATTATAGACAGAGCCTGGTGACGCCCTGCCTACAGGTAAATGTTTCTTGGAGGGTGCATAAAGGGGGAAAAGGGGAGCATGGGGATAAAGATGAGCAAATGATGCACTGGGGTCAAATCAAGGGCTAGCAATGAGGGCAATGTAACCTCTATAGTCTCAGATAGTGAAGAGCCTACGGGAGAGAAGGGGAGAAGGAGGAGGTAAAGATTGAAAAGGAGAGAAGGAAAAGGAAGGCATCTTACTTTAGATGTGGGAGGAGGTTCCATTGATTGATGAATGCTCCCATGAGTGAAAAGAGATGATTGCTGAAGGGAAGGTACATTGGATGAGGTGGGGGGAGGGTAGAAGGGGGGGTGGAAGTGTACATGGTAGCAGGCCCCCCCAGTGCTTGTCATGGAGAGAGTTGGAAGCCCTGGAGGCAGCTGGCCCCTGGGGGAGTGGGAGAACATGAACATGAGATTTCCAGGCAAATGGAGGGAAAATGGTCAAAAAAAGAGGGTCTAGAGATCAGTAGTACACTACATAATCAGGGACGTGGTAGGGAAGGGGCCCTACCATAAAGCAGTGTCCTGATACCTGTAATAACTGACGTTATTCTGAAAATTGGGGATGAAACAAGCCTAAAGACATTTGATTTGCATGAAGAATACGGAGAAAAGAGAGAAATAGAATAGGGGTCATGAATCAGAGAATGAGAGCCTAGAGTAGACAGAGAAAAGATCAGTAATGAGGGGGTTAGGATAAGAGAGCACGGAGAACAGGGCCCTTTAACAGATTAAGTGTAGAAGCATGATATGGGGAAGGAAAAGCTTGAAACTAAAACGCTTCTTCACAGACATTAATGCTTGTAAGATAAGAAGGGAAGTGGTCAGATAGGAAAAAAATATCAGATTTCTCTGATAAGGGTGTGTGTGTGTGTGTGTGTGTGTGTGTGTGTGTGTGTGTGTGTGTGTGTGTGTGTGTGTGACCATATGAAAAAAGAATGCTCCAAAGCAGCAATAATAAGAGAAATGCATATCCAAACAGCCCGAAGGTCCCGCCTCACGACTGGCAAAACAGTGATCTGGCAAAACAGTGATCGTTGGTGCTGGGAGATTTGAAGAAAGGTGAAAGATGCTGTTGGCAGAGCTGGGAAATGGGACATGCTGGAAAGCAACTTGATTTTATGCAAATAAAGTGATTAAAATGACCCTGTCCTTTGAAGCAGAGGCTGAGTTCAAACCTCAAGGAGCCATTGACAGAGGAAGAAAGCAAGCTCCCCAATATGTCAGAATATTTATAGCAGCCTTTTTGGTGATAGCTAAGAATTGGAAACACAAAGATGCCATTGATGGGGGGATGCCTAATGCAAATTGTAATACATAAATGTAATGGAATTATAAGAAATGATGCGTGTGATATATACAGAGAAACACAGAAAAGATCTACATGAACTGATGCAATGAAGGAGCCAGAGCCAAGAACCCAATATATGCAATAACAGCGAAAAGGGAAAGAATCGGGAATCAGTGTAGCAAAAGCACAGCTGTCAAGTAGGCCTCGAAGAGAGGAGGAGACACCCCCAACCTACCCCTTCAGGAGGGGTGAGGCCCACAGATGTGGACACATGTTTGCACTCATTTTTAGACTTTTTCAATGTAACAATCAGTTGTGCTGCCCTTTTTTTTTCTCTCTTAAAAAAATACTGTCTGAGAGGAATGATTGGGATAATTATAATGATGTAAGAAACAAAAAATTTCAATAAAACTTACTTATTTAATTGTTCTCTTGGTTCTTTTCACTTTGCATTAGTTCATATAAGTCTACCCAAGTTTCTCTGAAACCATCCCCTTTACCATTTCTTACAACACAGTAGCATTCCATGACGTTCATATACCATAATTTTTTCAGCCATTTCCCAGTTGTTGGACATCCCCACAGTTTCTGGTTCTATGTCACTGTAAAAGGGGCTGCTGTAAATATTTTTGTATATGTAGATCTTCTTCTTTGATGGGAATATAGATGTAGCAGTGCTGTCACCATCAGAGAGCAAGGGCAGCTTTGTAGTTATTTAGGAGCAGTTCCAGACTTCACTCCAGAAAGGAGGAATGGTGGCACCAGCTCACAGCTCCCCCAGTGTTGGACCTGCCAAGCTGTCCACGGCGCCTCAGCATCTGCCAGTTTTATACTGTGCATTTGGTGGACCGATCTTACAAAAGCAATTTAATTTCTAGGAATCAATTATAGAAGAAGAGTGTATTTTTCAGTGTAACCTATTAGGCTTAAAGTGACTATTTTGCACTTGGTAAACTCTTAGTCAGCATTTTTTATTTGTTCATTCATGAAAAGGATCTTCATTGTTTACTCTCTGTAGACAGACTTTGTCTAGTGCCTGTTGACACTCATCTGATAGTTGAGCTGAAGAATCAGTTATCCTGGTGAGATTCCCCTGAACCTTCTGTGACTCATTCCAGAGAAGGTGGGGGTTCTTTGGGTCGCCGGCTGTTTTTGTCTGTGCTGCCTGTAAAGCAGCATGGTTCATCTTGTTCTGTGTCACCCAGCCGAAGGTGGTTCTGTCCCCTCACTAATCCAGCGGTGCCAATACTTGTTTGCAGGATTTCCTTTGGCTGCTGTGGACGTTTCACTGCTGCAGAGCTGCTCTCCTTCTCCCTCTCAGTCATGCTTGTCCTCATCTGGGTTCTGACTGGCCACTGGCTCCTAATGGATGGTGAGTACGTGGAGTTTGTTGCCTCTGCTAGCTTTGCCAGGTAACCTGTACATAAGCTGCCCTTCATCTCTCTCTCCCTAATTTCCCCAGTGTCTTGGTCATGGCACACCTCGGTGAGCCTGAAGGACAGTTCTATGCTCTGCCTCATCTCTGGTTTTCCTAGAAGTTGTTTTTGCCTACAAGCCTGCTACTTTTTGCCATTCTAGTCTTCCCTTCTCAAAGCCCCAGGGTGTTTCTCTAATCCTTCTGTTACTTCCTTTTTTGGTGTTAAGAAGCCATCACTTGACAGGTCTGTGCCTCCAGAGCTAGAATTCTTTTCTGTTCTGTTGCCACTGGATACCTTGTACCACAGACACAGTCAGTGCCTTCATTCAGCCAGTATCTCTTGAATGCCCTATATGTGCCAGACATTTCACCTGATATCAGGGGGACAGAGACAAAGAGGAAACATCCCTTGTCCTCATGGCATCAAGATTATGGAGCGTACATAGAAAATTAAATACATATAATACAGATGCAGATTAATTTCTTTAGAGAGGTCACTAACAATGGGGAGAGAAGGGAGGTGGGCAGTACAGACTTCCTGAAAGCAGTGGCCCTGAAATGAGCTTTGAAGGCAGCTCTGGATTCCAAGGGACAGGGATTAGAAGGGAGTCCATTCTAGGAAAAGGGCCCGCCTGTGCCATGTAACTCTGCTTTTGGACTCTTAGAACCAAAAAAGATTGAACCTTGAAGCCATTCTTTAAGGTTGTGAACTCTGCTGTGTTTGAGGTTTCCACTTCTAATGGACAATTGAGGCAGATACAGGATGGCATAGCCAATTAATATTTTGGGGAGTGCTTTTATTAGCTGGCGGTTGTCTCCCAAAAGGGAAGGCAGCCCTGAGCAGTCTGTCCAGCCAGCTTTTATACAGTGAAAAGTACTTCCTGAAACAAACAGTGGTCAGCAAGGCAACTGTTGCTACATAGGGATGTAAACTAAGGGGGGGGGCTGCAAGCTAAGGGGGCAGATCTTTGTTTTAGTTACATCTTGGTTACAAGGCAGGTGCAGGGCTAGGTTTCACAAAGGTCATACCTTTACGCTAGGTTCTTGGGGCCCCCTGAGGGGCCTTATGAGAGGCCTTGTGTAGGAGCCAGCACTATGGGAACCTAACTGCCACTTCACACTCGTGATTACCCTTACCTTTATTTTTTTTCTTTTTTGGAGGGCAATTGGGGTTAAATGACTTGCCCAAGGTCACAAGCTAGTTTTTGTGTTAAGGTCTGAGGCCAGATTTGAACTCAAGTCCTCTTAACTCCAGGGCCAGTGCTCTATTCCCTTCACCACCCAGCCGCCTGTTATTACTATTGTTGATATTTCCATAAATTATGCTTCAGCCCTTGTTTTACTCTCACAGGAACCATTTGGAAGCAGAGAGACCTCCATTTCATCCCTCACCTTCTTCTCCCCCTCCCTTCCTCCTTCCCACCCCCCTGTTTTCCACATAGGCACACCGTAAGACTCATCAGTAAGGTGTCTCTCTGCTCTCCTGTGATGTGCTTCTGCAGCAGAGCCATTGAGATTGACTCCAGGAGTTCTCAATAATGTGTGTACAAGGAGCACCTCCTTCCTTTTACCCCAAAAAAAGAGTTCTGGAATGGAGTGTGCATTTCAGCAGAGCAGATTCTGTTTTCTCAGTGCCTTCTACCCTAGAATCAAAAATACAAGCTCGTAGTAAAATCCCCAGTAATGGCTGAAGACCCTTGGTGAGTTGTTGTCAAGGCTACACTGACTATATACTTAGAGTACCTAGAAATTCTCTTTGAGATCTGGCACTTTCTCTAGAGAGAAGTTAAAACCCATGCCTTAACAAGATCATTGTAGCTGTTCTCTGGAGAATGATTCTCTACAGGGCCCAGTCCTTCTGACTCTGGGGCAGAGGTGATTCACCCAAGCTCTCAAAGGCTCGCAGAGCCCAAACTGTGGTGGGCTGCATTGAGCTAACAAGGCTTCAAGGATGCACCCAAGGGGCTTCTCATCCCTAGAGGACTGGCCAGTTAGTGAGGAATTCTTCAGTGAGGTAACCCCTGGAACAAGGAACAGCACAATGGCCTTCATTCATTCCACAATGATGGTGACAGAGAATTAATAAAAGAAGTGTGCCTCTAAACTGTCCTGCTTTTTCTCCTCATACCCAGCAAACTGCTGACAAGGGTGACAAAAGATAGCTATGGTCCGCATTGAAGGGGCCATGAATCCTGTAGGGAGAGCTGTGAATCCACTTAGCCCTTCTTAAAGCACTGAAGAGTTCTGCAGGTAAAGTAACCAGAATGTTTATACCCTTTGTCCCATGGTTTCCATTGCTAGGCATATACCCCAAGGAGGAAAAAACATGAGCCCAATATAAACCAATATTTCTAGGACCCTATTTAGGTAGCCAAGAATGAAGGGAGAGGTATCAGCACCTGTGCCTGTTGATAGAGGAGTGAAAAGAATTGCAGTACATGAACAGAGTGAGATATGTTACTGTGCTATGAAGAAATAATGAGCCTGATGAATATGGAGAATCCTGGAAAGACTCACATGAACTGATGAAAAATAACAAAGAGAAAGTATGCAATGACTACCACAGTAGATATACAAAGAATAATAACCACAGAAAGAGTCAGTAAGGAATGTTTTAAAATGACAAAGAACTAACTTGGCCTCAAACAAGAACTATGAGAAGACCCCTCCCTGAGAGCCATCACACCTCACACCAAAGAAAGAGAAGGAAGAGCAGTTTGTAAAACCAGCCAGGCCATTAGCTGGGTCTGTGATGGTCTGAGCAATACTCTGCCCCCATCTCTGCAGGAGGAAGGCATGTGGTCATCATGACTACTCAGGGCTCTGTTTTGTTACTTTCTTTTTTCCATTTACATTGTTGTTGTCGTGGATATTGTTTTTCCAGTTTATTTCATTCATCAGTTTATGTAAGTATCTTCTTTGAATTCTTCATAGTCTTACAGCACAGCAATGTTTTTTTAATAATATTCTCCCCAGGGGGTAGAACCAAAATGGCAGAGTAAAAGCAGGGACTTGCTTGAGTTCTCCCCCAAACCCCTCCAGATACCTGTAAAAAATAACTCTAAACAAATTCTAGTGCAGCAGAACCCACAGAATGATAGAGCGAAACAAATTTCCAGCCTAAGGCAACCTGGGTAGATTGATGGGAAAGGTCTTTTGCGCCAGTGTGAGAGAAGACTGCAGTCCAGTGTGGACCATGCTGGCACAGATGGGGCTGGAGCAGACCTCAGGGGACTGAATCACTGGCAGCTGTGGTAGTTTCCAGATTTCAAAACCCACAGATGCCAGAGACAATTTAGAAGGTCAGGAGAGATCTGTCAGACCTGGAGGAGAGAGGAGCAAGGTCCGGTCCTAACCCCAACCCCACTGTGGCTGTGGTAGTGCAGTGGCTGCCACAGACAGTGGGGGGATTGAGCAGCTGATCAAAGGAGCATTGCAGAGGTCTCTTTGCTGGTGCTGAAGCAGGATCTTCTTGCTTTGCCTGTGCTTGGATCTGGGTCGCAGTCCTGGGCAGTGGCCCTAGAGTCGCACAAGCGAGGAGCAGTGGAGAGAGAAACCTCACAGTTCCAAGGCAGAAAAGAGTGCTTGTGATCACTCAGCAGAACAAAGCACAGATCAGGAGAGGAGTAAACACCTCTCCTTTGATCATGTAACCTTGGAAGAATTGAAAATTTACAGTGGGGAGATCAAATGATGGAATCTTATTTTGGTAACAAGGAAGATCAAAACATATAACCAGAAGACAACACAGTCAAAGCTCCTACTTCAAAGCCTCCAAGAAAAATATTAATTGGTTGCAGGCCATGGAAGAGCTCAGAAAAGGATTTTGAAAACCAAGTAAGAGAAGTAGAGGAAAAATTGGGAGGAGAAATGAGTGATGCAAGAAAATCATGAAAAACAAGTCAACAGCCTGCTAAATAGACCCCCCAAAATACTGAAGAAAATAACACCTTAAAAAATAGATGAACTTGGGGTGGCTAGGTGGCACAGTGAGTAGAGCATTGGCCCTGGAGTCAGAAGGACCTGAGTTCGGATCCGGCTTCCGACACTTAATGCACACACAAACAAACAAAAAAAAAACCTAGCCGTGTGACCTTGGGCAAGTTACTTAACCCCAACTGCCCACCAAAAAAAAAAAAGATAAACTCAAATGGCAAAAGAGGCCTGAAAAGCCAATGAGGAGAACACCTTAAAAAGTAGAATTGGCCAAATGAAAAGGGAGGTACAAACTCTCACTGAAGAAAATAATTCCTTAAAAATGAGAATGGAGCAAATGGAAGCTAATGACTTTATGAGAAGTATATATAAATATATATATAAAGATCATTATAAAACAGAATGAAAAAATAGAAAGTGTGAAATGTCTAATTGGAAAAAAACAACTGACCTGGAAAATAGATCCAGAAGAGATGAAATTTTAAAATTATTGGACTACCTGAAAGCCATGATCAAGAAAAGAGCCTAGACATCATCTTTCAAGAAATTCTTAAGAAAAACTGCCCTGATATTCTAGAATCAGGGGGAAAAGTAGATATTGAAAGAGAAAGATTCCAAAAGGAAAACTCCTATGAATATTGTAGCCAAATTCCGGAGTTCCCAGGTCAAGGAGAAGATATTGCAAGCAGACAGAAGGAAGTAATTCAAGTTTGTGGAAATGCAATCAGGATAACACAAGATATAGCAGCTTCTACATTAAGGGATTGGAGGACTTGGCATATGATATTCTGGAGGTTGAAGAAGCTAGGATTAAAACCAAGAATCACCTACCCAGCAAAACTGAGTATAATATTTGGGGGGTGGGGGGCAGGGACAGGGACAGATATTCAATGAAATAGAGAACTTTCAAGCATTCTTGATGAATAAGACCAGAGTTGAATAGAAGGCTTGGTTTTCAAATATAAGAATCAAGAGAAGCATGAAAAGGTAGACAGGAAAGAGAAATCATAAGGGTCTTATTAAAGTTCAGCTGTTTATATTCCTACATGGAAAGATGATATTTGTAACTCATGAGGCCTTTCTCGGTATTAGGGAAGTTGGAGGAAAGTGTAAGAGAGTGTGTGTGTGTCTGTGTGTCTACGTGTCTGTGTCTGTGTGTCTGTGTGTTTATATAGATAGATATAGACAGAGGGCACAGGGTGAGTTGAATGTGAAGGGATGATATCTAAAAAATGAAATTATGGGGTGAGAGGGATGTACTGGGAGAAGGAGAAAGGGAGAGAGAGAATGGGGCAAATTATCTCATGTAAAAGAGGCAAGAAAATACTTTTACAATGGAAGGGAAGGGGAGAATGTGAGAGGCAATGAGTGAACCTTATTCTCATCAGATTTGACTTAAGGAGAGATAACATATACACTCAATTGGGTATGAAAATCCTATGGTACAGGAAAGCAGGGGGGAAGGGGATAAGGAGGAGAGGGATGATAGAAGGGAGGGCAAATGGGAGGAAGGGGTAATCAGAAGCAAACACTTTTGTGTAGAGACTGAGTCAAAGGAGAGAATAGAATAAACGGGGGAGTGGAATAGAATGTAGGGAATACAGTTAGTCTTTCACCACATGATTGTTATGGAAGTATTTTGCATGACTACACATGTATAACCTATATTGAATTATTTGCCTTTTGGTGAGGGTGGGTGGGTAGGGAGGAAGGGAGAGAATGTGGAAGTCATGTTTTAAAAGCAAATGTTAAAAATTGTTTTTACATGCAACTGGGAAATACGATGTACATGCAACGGGATATAGAAATCTGTCTTGCCCTTTAGGAAAATAGAAAGGAAGAGGATAAGAAAAGGGCAGGGGAGGGGCGGCTAGGTGGTGCAGTGAGTAAAGCGCCGGCCCTGGAGTCAGAAGGACCTGAGTTCGGATCCGGCCTCAGACACTTAACGCACACACAAATAAAAACCTTTGGCAGGTTACTTACCCTCAACTGCCCTCAAAAAAGAAAAAAAAAGAAAGAAAAGAAAAGGGCAGGGGGTGATAGAAGGTAAAATACAACAGTAATAATTTCCCTAGTTGGATGTAAAGACAATTTTTAACATCCTTTTAAAATTTTTTTACTTTCCAAATTTTCTATCTCCCTCACCTCTGCCCTCCCTGAGATAGTAAGCAATTTAATATAGATTATACATGTTCAATCACACAAAACATAATACCATATCAGTCACATTGTGAAAAAAGATACAGACCCAAGGGGCTGGGGGGGAACATGAAAAAAAATACAGAAAGTGAAAAAGAGTCTGCTTCAGTCTATATTCAGACTCGAGCCAGTAAAGCCCAAGTTAAGTGGGCAGCTTCTGGCTTTGGAGAGGGAGAGGACGAGCTGAGCTACCCCCAGCTGGGTCCCCATTCGGCCAGCTTCAGAATCCATCAGTTCTCTCTCTGGAGGTGAATACTGTTTTTCATCTTGACTCCTTTGGCATTGTCTTGCATCATTGTATTGCTGAAAATAGCAAAGTCATTCACAGTTGATCATCGCACAGTATTGCTGTTACCCAGTATTACTCTTTCACGTTTATCTGCCATAATAGATTATCCATCCCCTATGCACATCTATTTTATTTACAAGTCTTTGCTGGTACAGAAGGTTCTAATACAAATAATTTTATACATAATGGGATCTTTCTTCATCCTTGACCTCAGTGAAGCTAATGCCTAGTGGTGGGATCTCTGGAGCAAGGCATTTGGGCATTGGTGACCTTTTAACATAATTCCAAATTACTTTCCAGAGCCAACCTGAACTGTTAAGCTATTGATACTAAATATATTAGTAACTACTAACTAGATACTAGAACAATTAAAAGTAATATCTAGGAGTTAAACCAATGTAAATCAGTTGCCATAATGAGACCAAAAGAAACTAAAAACCGCCTTTGCCATCATCAGACACCTGAGCTCCTTGCCTGAGGGAAGGCACTAGCAGTCAAGGGAATAACTCATTTTAAATATAAGCTAATTGTAAATATCTTATTAAGGGTAGTTGAAGATTATAAGCAATATTGCTTCATAAGTAGAGAGAAACATTAAAGGGAGAAACCAACTGAAAGAAAGTTTACCCAAGTGACCAAAATGTTATGAGGGTGAAACTTGGAGGATAAAAGGAAGACAGGAGGAGAAGCAGGGCACATATGTTTGTAGTCACCAAGGAGAGCAGGACCCCACTCCACTCCCCTGATTAGTCACCCCAGGCATGTTTGCCGCAGCAGTGGCCATGGTAACAAGTGAACCAGACCCACTCTAAGCAGAGCATGACTAGGCTGGAGGTGACCCCATTTTCAGATGTTGAGGGATCACTTCCCAAAGTAACTGAAGGAGCAAAAGATCCCACAGGTATTGAGGGGGATGGATCCTTCACCTCATTACCCCAAAAGGCAGCCAAGAAAACAAATAACTGCTGGCTTCTGTGTCTGCTTTCCAGTGATGGAAATAAAAAAGCTTCCAGAGGACTTGCTGCACATTCAGAGAGGGCGTCCTTTGGTGAGGGGCTTAGGAAAGAACAGGCAGGTTTTCATAGGCATCATCCTATAGTAGACCACATGATTTTATCTTCATATTCTTGGCAGAACTATGTAGAAAATACCAGATCCCACTTTGTTGGCTATTAAAAAGAAAAAAAGAAATGTTCCTTGGTGGTGTGTTATGGAAAGTTTGCCCACAGGGTATCTCCCATACAAATGTCAGAATTGTACAAGATTTCTGGAGCGATGTCACAGAGAGAACCTTTTTTGAACAGTGTGCCCTGGCTAGTCATATCCTAGAGATACGGACAGGCAAGGACTGCTCCTCACTGGCTAGGAGAGGTCTGCAACAGTCTCTAGAGTGCCTGCTGGGAGGCCTCTAGACAGGCCTGTTTGGAAATGGTTTTAGGTGGGTTTTTACCAAACCCAGAATGTTGGGAAAGCTACTCAGTGAGATCCAGGATCATCCTAAGAAGAGTGGGCTGACTGTTGGTACAGGAAAAGAGTAGTGGGTGAAGAGGGCCTATTGCCTAAACTAGAGGTGTGACTGGGAAATGTTTAAATAAATAAATGAAAATTCAATAGGACCTAGAGTTAATTTGTGGTTTTCTAAGTCACTGTGTGTAAGTCACATCCATTTCCATTTGAGTGTTTCACCACTGGCCTACATTGTCATGTTCGGTTGAATAAACAGCGTTTAGAACTCATCTGCATTAAATATCTCTTGGACAATGTAACTGGACCCGTGTAAGTTAGACCCAGAATTGGATAAGTGAGAAACAGCAATCTGTATTACCTTTAAAAAATTACAAAGGTCTCCTAGGATTCTTCCTGGAACAAAGGCCCATCCAGTCAGCTCTGCCAAATGCTGTGTAGGATGCCCCAAAGTCTTGCCACCATTTTAAAATAAAACTTTAATAACTTCACAAATTTGTAAAACAACAATAAAAAGTTTTAATTATTTTGATTTTTTTAAAGACATGCCAGTTTAGTTTTGTGAATTTTCAGTAGTAAGTTTTTTACTTTAGCAAGACTGGGGCCCCCTGTGCACGTGAATTTCTGGCTGATGCTTCCTCCAGCTGATGGCTCAGCCACTTCAGTCACCCGATTTTTCTCCTGGGGTTCCATCCAAACTATGTGGATGCATCAAGACTTCATTCTTTGTATGATCTTAAGACTTGGATTGCACATGCCTTCCTTTCATTTGTTGAGCAGCAGCGCCACATAGAGCAGAGGACAATGGGAATGTTTAGGAAACATTCTTAGAGGACTGCACTAAGACTTTTGGGACACCCTGCTCTAGTCTCTCCAAAGCACACCTATCAGCCTTCCTTCCAGCTGCTGCAGCCTCTTGTCTTCTGGTTGTTTATCATTAATGAGTCTGTTAATGTCCATATGATTGTTTCTCCAGTTGTGTCTGCACTGGTAAGGCCATTATTCTTATGACATTGCTTGGTTGCAAGACATTAACACTGTGTTCTCTGATGTATTGAATATTGGTATCCCACAGAGGGCAGTAAAAAGCAGCACAGTGGTAGGCAGTGTGTTCCAAATAGGAAATTGTGAATTAGGAAAATGTGATCACAGAAATGCGTGCTTGAAAAATAAGGTGAATTAAGACTAGGAGTAGATGCTCAAAGTCCCTAGTTATTGGAGGAATGCCCATTAAAACAACTCTGTACTAGCCCTGTGACCTTGGGCAAGTTACTTAACCCCATTGCCCTCAAAAAAAAATGGGATATTAAAACAACTCTGTATCTCCCTTCACCCCCATCAGACTAGCCAGTAGAGATGTGAGCTGGTCCAGCCATCCTGAAAAGTGGCTAAGTCGTGTGCCTTCCAGAGGGGCAAAGGAGCCACAGGTACAGAATCTTCAGAGCAAAGAGCTGGAAACAGAAAAGGGTCCCCAGGAGCTGGGGAATGGGGATATGTGAATGTCTTAAGAAGGTCGGCACAGAGCAGAGTCCCATGGGATGGGCACGCCGGTTGGTGGGCTGCTATCTGCATCCTTCCAGCGTGTGTTTGAGCTGGGTTGGAGTGGGTTTGCTCTGCCTGAGAGCTGATTAAGCTCTAAAAGGCAGTAGGGAAACAGGTTTTGTGTGAGAGCAGTCCCAGTCTTGACTAGGTTTTAGTTTAAGGCAGCACCGGGATAGCTCTTCAGGGTGAACAAGGAAGCCCGTGTGTGAGGCTTAGAAGGACACAGGGTTCCAGGCCTCAGCTCAGCAGTGTGACCTTAAGAAGGGGAAAGGATGGACAAAAGGCAAGTCCCTCTAATCTCTTTAGCTCTTTCTCCCAAGAAGGGATTTAAAGTCTGAAAAAGATAAAGGATACACTTTGACATCTTGTTGAAATGTCACATGCTATAATATTGAAGGATATAGCTTTGAAAAATTAAACTATTAATATGCACATAAACTGTCATGGAACAACCCAATCAGCAAGCATTTCTTAAACACTGACAATGTGCTAGACCCTAGAGATACAAAGAAAAGCAAAAGACGGCCCTGCTGTCAAGGACATAATGGGAAAACAGCTATATTAAGCCAAGATATATTTAGGATAAATTTGAGGTAATCAACAGAGGGAAAGCACTAGAATTAAGATGGCTCAGAAAAAAAGTCTTGGGGGTGGCTAAGTGGCACAGTGAATAGAGCACTGGCCCTGGAGTCAGGAGGACCTCAGTTCAAATCCAGCCTCAGACACAACACAAAAATTAGCCATGTAACCTTGGGCAAGTCACTTAATCCCAATTGCCCTACCTTCCCCCTTCCAAAAAGCAAAAAAAAAAAAAAAAAAGCCTTTCTAGAAGGTGGGATGAAAGAGGCCAAGAGACTCCCAGGCTTGGGGAGCAGCCAGTGAAAATGCCACGCCAGTAAATGGAGTGTCTTATGGTCAGAAGAGTGAGGAGAGGAGGCTGGTGTCACTGGATAGCAGAGGACAAGGGGGTAAAGAGACTGCAAAGGGTAGAAGGGGCAGGTGATGAAGCACTTTGAACCCCAAACAGAGCCTGGAGAAAGGGCAGGGGGTGGGAGCTTGGGGAAAGTAGAATTTCGGTCTGGAACATGTTGAGCTTCAGATGTCTACAGGACATTGGTTCAGGCTTTCTGGTTGGAAGGTTCTAGGACAGAAGTTAGTGCTGGATGAGTAAATTCAGACTCATCCGCACACAGATAGATAATCATTGAATCCATGGGCGCTGATGAAGTCAAGCAAGATGTTGCAGAGGAAGGAAAAAAAAGAGGGCCAAGGACAGAGGGAGAGAAGAAACCACAGCAAATCCTGAGGAAATGAGGGGCCTTCAGGGCTCAGGAGCATGGAAGGGGTGCACTGGCGGGATGGTGGGGCGGTGGTGATGAGAGTGTGGGTGGGGCTGGGCCATGGGAAATGAGGACGTGATGGAGCCGTGGAGCTAGGGTGCTTGAGGGAGTGTTGAGACAGATGTTAGGATCACCCAGTGTGAGGCAAGAGCTGAAGAGAGAAAGAATGAGCCAAGAACTGAATTTACTGAAGCTCTAGGAAAGGGGTGTCCTAGAGGTCTGTAGACCCAGCTACAGGAATCTGGATTGGGGGGTAAATGTGGATGCAATGAAACTCTAAAGATGAGAGGTTACTGGATGGTGGTGGGACAGAGAGAACTCAGAAGTAGAAGTGGGGAGCCCAGAAGGTTCCAACTCCCCTCCATCCGCAAACGAATTTATGCAGCCAGGTGGCCAAGGGAGCTGTGTCAGCAGGAGAGAGCCAAAACACAGGAGTATGAAAGGGAAAGACTTCAGATGAAAGAAAGGTTGTTACCTATGGAGCATGCATTCACAGTGAAGGTGCAAGATGGTAAAATATGGGGGCCTAGGTGGTACAGTGCATAGAGTGCTGGGCCTAAAGACAGAAAGACTCTGAGTTCAAACCTCACCTCAGACACTTAGCTGTGTGACCCCGGGCTTAACCCTATTTGTCTCAGTTTCCTCATCTGTAAAAATGAGCTGGAGAGGAAATGCAAACCACTCCTGTATCTTTGCCAAGGAAAATTGCTTTGCCCTCCCCCCCTCCAAAAAGCAAAAAAAAAAAAAAAAAAGATACTCCTTGCCCTCCTGGACTGTACAACATATGAAGGAGGAAGTGGGATAATAATTGAGAGCCTTTAGTAAATACTTATAATTCCATTCCTTAATTTTCCTCATCAAATAGCATTTATAAAATTGTTTGGTGCTGTTATAAATGCAATACAGAGAACTATGCTGTTGTACTTCTTACTATCAGAGGGCTTAACTTTAAGGTGGCTTCATGAAAAACAAGCTGTATAGAGAATGAACAGGGTGTGAAGATGCATTCATGAAGGGGATGATGATTACCTTTATCAGGGAGTAAGACATCCAGGAAGAGGGTCCAGAGTTTGAGTCTCCAACACTAGAGAAAGTTGTCTTTCTTGGGGTATCCAAAGAGCCACCCACGAGGTGGGTGAATGTTTTAGGAGGGAATTTTTCATCTGTGGTCCCCTCCTCAGGCTCTGTGTTTATTTTGCACTGGGTCCCTAATGTAAGAGAGAAGCAGTGTATCTTGGAGGAGAAGCGGCGGGGTCCTGGCGATGGCCCACATTAGCAAAACATTGAGGTTCCTGGGGAGGGCCTCAGGAGCTCCCGTGAAGATGCAGTTGCTGTTGTCCCGGTAGAGGAATCAGTGGGGAGCAGGTCAGGCTGCTAAGCACTGTCAGAAGGGACAGTTCCTACCTCCAGGAGCTTCTGTTGTGGGGTGGCGACGAGGACAGGCCAGGAGCGTGAGGGCTAGAGAACCATTGTGGCCGGGTTGAAAGGAGGGGGAGCCTTCACAGGAGACTTTGTGCCTCTCCCTTAGTGCCTGCCCTATGTCTACATTCCTTTCCATTCCCCCTTGGTGCACTCTTCACCCCGCAGTATGCATTCAGCACCTGGCCCATTTGTTCCTGCCTTGGCTTCAGCAGTTTCTGCTGCTTAAGGCAGCTGTGCTTGGTGCATATGTTTCCTGCTCTGTGTTTTCTAAACAATATTGATGTAAAATGATTATTTGTATGTTATGTGTGTGTAGCCAAATATTTCTTTTCCCCAAAGTGAGTTATAACTGGGAAACCCTGTGCTTAAACAGAGGGGTTGGTGATAATTATCCCTTGGGCTTTTAGGCACCTTTGTAAAGATGTTCTTTATGTCTTTATGATCCAGCTGAGGAAGCTCTTAGCCAGGTCTGCAACATTTGGGTGTAGGTTTTCCCCTTGTGATTGTGAATGGAAGAGGCTTTGAGGCACCATATTGAATGATAAGGGGCAGTGAGGAGGCGCCACCATGCACAGAGCACTGGGCCTGGAGTCAGGAAGACTCCTCTTCCTGAGTTCAAATCCAGCCTCAGACACTCACTAGCTGTGTGACCCAGGACAAGTCACTTCACCCTGTTTGCCTCAGTTTCCTCATCTGTAAAATGAGCCAGAGAAGGAAATGGCCAACCAATCCAGTATCTTTGCCAAGAAAACCCCAAATGGGGTCACGCAGAGTCAGACACAACTGAACAGCAATAAAATGGAATAAGACATTGTTCTTAACAAGATGTTCACATTCCACGTCCTGAATGCAGCTGGGCTCCTAGAACATAGACAGCTGACAGCTGGCGGCAGATGGGCATAGAGCAGTGAGTCTTTGAAATTCGTGGTGCTGCTGCTTACTTTGGGTTTGAAAAGAGGCTTCGAGCAAGGGCACCTTGTTGGGAAGGCAGCCGAGACTCTGTTTCTAAGCCTCCTCCCCATCTTCAGTTCTGCTGATTGGCTGAGGACTCGCAAGCCTTGGAGAGACTCGACCAGGACTCCCAGCCCAGTGGGTGCCTCCCGCCCCTGCCCGAGCACTCACTGCCCCGCTTCCCTTGCAGCTCTGGCCATGGGCCTCTGCGTGGCCATGATCGCCTTTGTCCGCCTGCCGAGCCTCAAGGTCTCCTGTCTGCTCCTTTCAGGCCTCCTCATCTATGACGTCTTCTGGGTAAGTCTCACTTTTCCCTGAAAGCACCTGGGGCAGTCCTGTGTCCTCCAGCTGAAATTATCCCCAGAACCGAAGCCCAGCCCTTTGAGCTCCCAGAACCACAGGGGCGGAAGGTGTCCTGAGGCCTCAAGGGAGGACTCTGGGGCGTCAGCAACATTAGGGCCTGTTTGAACTCTCCTAGACTCTTGGCAGGTGGAAGCCAAAGTGAAGTGGGGCTGAAATCTGCCTTTTGGTGGAGGAAGGAGGGAGGAAGTAGCTGCTGGTGCTGAGCACTGTATGGTGGACCTTACTCTGACCCCGAGAGGAAGGAGGCAGGAGGAGCTTGCACAGCTAGCTAGGAAGGGCCCGAGGGCAGACTGGAACTCAGAGCTTCCCACCTCCAGGCCCAGCAGTCTGCACTGTGACACCTCCTAGCTGTGGCGGTTGCCCTAAGAGGCTGTTTATGGAAAGAAGTCCAGAGTTATTAACAACCCACTTGTCCTCACTTAAAATATATACACATATGTGATGCTGTGCCAACAATTACAATTTGGCAAAACCGTCCCAAACATGAGCCACGTTCCCTCCCACCCCCTTGACCTCTGGCTTGACTGGGACCCTCCCTGCTGGCCAAACCCTGTGTGTGCCCCTGCTGGGTGCATTTACTTCCGCCAGGAAGTAAAGGTTCTAAGGATCAGAGACCAAGAGCTAAAAGGAGCTTCATTCAACACTCGCATCTTGTTTTAAAACAAATTTTACAAGTCCTATCTTCCCTAGCTATGTATTTCAATAAATAAGGGACCGGTTCCTTTTAATCACATTCCGTTTGCTAAGCTGTGAATGCCTCATTATAATACCCCTGGGTGATCCTTGTTGGTTACTTTGTGCCTGTAGAGTGCATTGCTTCCTGTAATGGGTTTCACCAAAAATCATATTTTCATGGGACCAATTAACGGCCTGAGGAAGGGCACACCTTTAGACTGGGAGGGATCGACATCCCTCAGAACACTCCAAAGTTGTTTTTGATGGAAGAGAATGGGGAAAACTGAGCACTGTTCCCCTGTGAAATCCATCTCTGTGTTCCAGGTCTTTTTCTCTGCCTACATCTTCAATAGCAACGTCATGGTCAAGGTGGCCACCCAGCCGGCCGACAACCCGCTGGACGTCCTATCCCGCAAGCTTCACCTGGGCCCAAATGTGGGCCGCGACGTTCCTCGATTGTCCCTTCCTGGAAAACTGGTCTTTCCAAGGTAGGAATGCAGTGTTCAGGCTCATAAACATCTTCTGGGCAGTTAATGCTGGCAGTGATCAGAGCCGGAGGGCGTGGATGCTACCCTTGAGCAGACTGTTTCCTCACTTTGATTCTGATCTCAGGGCCAGGCCTTTGCTTTTCCTCTCCAGGACACTGTGACTCCATCATTCCCATTTCACAGATAAGCAACACTGACTTAAGTGCCCAAAATAGTGAACTGGGTGCTTGGTGATAAAGGGCAGGTTTAGTACTGACAAATCCTCCTGAAGGGAATTAGCCTTCCTCTTCCTCCTCCCTCTCCTCTCCTCCAACAGCACCAGCCCAGCCCAGGGGCAGCCCCCACGGGCCCTGGTCTTCAGCCTAACACATCCCTAGGCCTGTCACAAAGGGCACAGCAGCAGGACTGCCTCTTTCCCCCCCCTTTCTGCTGCTGCCATGGTGGGGGGAAGGTCCGGCCTGGGGCACAGGCTCCAGCCCTCACGGGCTCTGTCACTCTCCAGCTCCACAGGCAGCCATTTCTCCATGCTGGGGATTGGCGATATCGTGATGCCGGGTCTCCTCCTGTGCTTCGTGCTGCGTTATGATAACTACAAGAAGCAGGCCAGCAGTGACTCGTGTGGGGCCCCAGGCCCGGGGAACATCTCTGGCCGCATGCAGAAGGTTTCCTACTTCCACTGCACCCTCATAGGATACTTTGTAGGTAAGAAACAGTGATTCCAGGCTTGGGCGGAGGAGCTCAGACCTGTGGGCTCCTTCACGTTCCCTCCAGTGGGACGTGGGCCTGAGAGGTCATTAGGGGCCAGGGCACCTCCAGCTACCAGTTCTTGCCAGTACTTTCCCTGTGCCCAAGGTGACAGGCAGAGTTCCAACCCAGATTTTTCTGAGCCCTAAGCCAACTCTAACTGCTAGACTCCATTGCAGCAGAATGCTTCCTGACCTGGGAATTGCCTGGATTATTGGAATGGCCAGCCCAGCCCCCAGCTTTCTCCCTTAACTGTGAATTAGAGGGTTTACTCCTTAGTGCCAAGACAAGCATCAGCCTGGGGACGGGCTGCTGCAGGGAGAAGGCTCAGACCAGTGAGCTGCACCAGGGACCAGCACAGCCACAGTGCCGTGATGGGATGTGTTTATGGGGAGGTGTGGTCATTGTCCTCGAAAGGGAGTCCTCCTTTAGGAGAATTCCATGGATGGCTGCTGGGAAAAAAAGTGCTGATTTTTATTTTAAAATACCTGTGTCTTCCCAATCATCTCCCCAAGTCAGTAGCCGAGTTGAACCAAAGAGCTGCCCAGGTGTGGCCACGTCTGTGAAGGCTCCTTTATCTTTGCCAAGGGATGGGCTAGGGGTGGCCAGGCCTGGAGAAGCAAACTGGCCTCAGACTTCAGAAGGCTTTCAGGAAGTTTTCTAAATGTGATCACAGTCAGCTTGTACATGTGGGATTTCTTTAACAAAATCGTATTCATTTACCCCCAGAGAAAAGCAGTACCAAGGCCTGGTGCTGTCTTTACAGGCTCCTCATGCAGAGGGCCCCCCCCCCCCAGGTCCAGGTCTCAGGGTCTCCCCAGCAGCACGGGGCGGGGGGAAGCCCTTGTTTCACCAGCGTCCTAGCGCACACAATACTGGTGTTCCCCAAAGTGGGACCAGTGGAGGAGAGGTATATTTGGAAATGAAAACCCAGGGGCCCTGCTTTAGCTAAAGCCCTTACAGAGAGGACTAGGAGTGAGGGCAGATGACTAACCAGCCAGAAGGGAAGTCCCGGGGACCACTTTACAAACTCCACTCTCCTTCTGTGAGGGAGGGCATGGCAGATGAGGAAGCTGAGGTTTGTTTTTTTTTTTTATAAAGCAATTGGGGTTAAGTAACTTGCTCAAGGTTACATGGCTAGTCATTATTTATGTGTGGGTGCTCATTTTCTGAGGCTGGTTTTGATCTCAGGTCATCCCAACTCCGAGGCCGGCGCTCTTACTCACTGCGCCACCTAGCCGCCCCCTAGGAAGCTGAGATTTTACAGGCAAGGAAAGAAGAGCCTCACCCAGGAGTCAGGGCCTGGGCCACTGTCTTCCCTGACATTTCCCTTGGGGCAACTCACTTTGCCTCCTGGGCCTCAGCTTCCTCATCTGTAAAGGGAATAGATATCTGTGAACCTGAGCATGGTTAAGTGACTTACCCAGGGTCACACTAGCAGTAAGTGATGGAGCAGTGGACTTGAACCCAGATCTTGTGACCCTGGGTCCAGAGATCTTTTCCCTAAACCCAGGGATGGAGGCAAGAGTTGAGGCCAAGGCAAGGGTTGAGATGAGGGTGTCAGTGAGAAATTGAACAGAGGCCCAGCAGATGGCCTGGGGTGGAGCTTTCCTAAGGCTGGGCCCCTCACCTGTTCAGTCACTTCCTAAGGCTGAATAAGATGGACCATAAACCCCAACAATTTAAGATTACCCCCACATCCAGTAGAAAAGTTCCTTGAGGCTCAGGCTGCTGGACAGGCACCTTCATAGCCTGTCTCCTCCCATAGGCCTGCTGACTGCGACAGTGGCATCTCGGATCCATCGGGCAGCACAGCCTGCCCTCCTCTATTTGGTACCGTTCACCTTGTTGCCGCTCCTCACGATGGCCTATTTAAAGGTGAGACCCCTTCCCGCATTGTTTCTGCCAGCTGGGGTTCACATAGGCGCCTGCCTTTCTGCTTGTATCAGTACACGCCTCCCCCTAGGGATCCCAAGGAGCTGTTGATGGACACTCTTTGAGGCTTATTTTAAAAGAGGTAACCAGTCCTCAAGCCCTAACTGTTTTTATCCAAAATTTTCAGATATTAGTTTGAAACTCTGAATTTCAGGAATAAAATGAAATCTTTGTTTTATCGGAGTGTAGCTGTAGGCAAGAGGGAGAGAGCCCTGACCAAACATTATTGAAGACAACCTGTAGTAACTTTCTGGTTGTGCTTGGGAAGACCTAAGAATGTGTCTTTAAATGAAGTGTTTTTGCAGCCAGAGATTACAGTGAGTAAAATTTGAATGCCATACACTGGATTCTTTGCAACAATAGTTTGATATTCTAGACTAGAACCAGAAAGAACTTGTGAGGTGTTTAGCTTGCACAGCGGACCATGTAATGACACCAAATGTCATCCTCTCCTAGGGCGACCTGCGCCGCATGTGGTCAGAACCTTTCCACTCCAAGGCCAGCAGCTCACGGTTCCTGGAAGTATGATGGACCAGCCGGAAAGTGACCAGACCCTGCTGTGGTCCTTCTCCCTTGACTCGGTGGTTTTGTTCTCTCCCAGAGAGCGGTCCTGGCCCTCAGAGGTCCTGACCTGGGGTGCTAGTCTGACCTGACTTTGCAGTGAAAAAGGGGCCGAGGCTCCAGAGACCCTCTTTGGTTCCTTTCTCATGCACATTTGGAATCGGAGCCACCTGGTGAAGCTTCCGTCCTCCCCCTTCTCTGTTTGTATGGACCTGCCCGACTTTACCTTTGGTGGGGGAGGCGGGGCCTGGATGGCAGCAAGGAGCTGTCTGGGAGCCGTGGACCAGGCCTTCTTCAGGGAAACCCCCCTACCCCCCCCAGGACGGGGCTCCCAGGGGGACAACCCAAGACAACAGAACTTCTGTCACGAGAACCTTTTTTGGATTGATTAAACCTTTTCTGTGGTGTAAAATGACTTGTTAAATCCACAGACACATGCAGAGTGACTTCTTACAGTATACTTATAAGAATTTGTTGTAATGAATTACATTTCCACCCAGATGTCGTGTTGGCAGTGAACAAGGGCACGGTTTTTATACACATACGCGCGTGCGTAGGCACAGCTCTCTATATATGCGGGTGTGTGTATACATATATATGCATATATATGCACAGATATATGTGTGTATATACACATATGAACCAAGAGGAAGCTCTGCTGTGCTCCAGCCGCGAGCAGACAGGTGTGTTGGCTGTGACCTGGAGCACAGGGCGGCCTCTCCCCTCCCCCCCAGCCTGGCACCAGCCGTGATGCCCTCGGCGTAGCAAACTAGGGAAGCAGCCGCCTGGCCCCAGGGGCCCTTCTTGTTTTCCTCTTCACAGACCCCTCCCTAACCTCTCCTGTTTTTTAGTCTCTTCCTAAACCAATGCATGTATCATAGCCGCAGAAGTCTTTGTGCTTTCTGATCAAGTGATGTACCACGTGTAAATACATTTTTTCTATTTTCTATTTTTTTTGTATTTTTGGCATTTTGTTTCATTAGTATTCTGTATTTTCCATGCCCTCGCTCCTTTAAAAAAAAGAAAGAAAAAAAGAGGCAAAACAACAAAACAAACCCTGTCTTTTGTTGTTGTGACCCTGGTCCAAGTGTGCCTGCTGTGACAGCTTTGTTCCTGGGACTCTGTTAAAATGTGGACTTTTCTAACCAAGCGATTCTGGGTACGTTATTTTTCATGACTGAAAAGGACTCGTTGATGTCTAAGCCAGAGCTGCCATCTCCTCCCTAGCCTGGAGGGCCAGGGGTGTAGGTGAGGAGGTCCTCAGGTGAGCGCTGGACTCACAGGGGCCAGCCCTTGGGACCTGAGTGCTTCAGGCCCTGACAGCAGTTGTTGCCCAGTGTTTGTGGAACTGCTCAGAGATGCCATCAGTCAGCATGAGAGCAGGGGACAGGAACCAGAGGGGCCCGAGGTTTCTCCCAGCCATCTGACCCAACTCACTCTTTGCTCCTGCTGTGTGTTTGGCATTAATTTTTCCATTACTCTAACCCTTGATGTAGCTCAGAGAGAAGGGGCTCACATGTTTGTGTGGTCAAGCCATCTTGAGTCTCATGGGGCCTCAAAATATCTTCTGCAAATCCTGCTGAATTTTACAAACACAGCTTTCCTGGCTTTTCTCCTGTGCTTAGCTTGGCTGTCTGACACTTGTCTCCTTTACCTGTTAGAGCAGGTTGGTAGGCATTAAGCTTAGTTCCAGCTCTGTGCTGGCAGTCTCCTTCTGCCCGGGCTTGGTCAGTGCGGCCTAATGAGTCTCTGAACTCAGCTCTTGTCCACAGAACTGAAGCAGAACACCTCTGGTATGGATACCCTTCTCTCCCCTTATGTCCACTCCATACCTGGCTGGATTTGTTCAAGGAAATCCAGTTGTTGATACAGAGAGAATGTTAATTTGTCAGGAATTCCAGGGGATCGTGTGGTTTTTAGAGGGAAAAGCAAATAGAAGAATTTGTTTCTTAAATGTTCTACCATTTATTAGCCATTTGGCCTTTAGGGAGGGAAGAATGGATGGCTTAGGCATCTTCCCAAAGAAACCCCCTTCCAGGACTTGGGAAATATTGTCCGCCTGGCTTTATATGTCCACCATGGGATTCTCTGTCCATCTTCAGGACTGGTTTTTAGTGGGTTTTAGATAATATCTATCATTAGAACCATTTAGACTCTAGAACAAGTTTTTCTATTGGCTTTGAATAGTAGGTGTGGGTACACTAGAAATGGATTTGGAGTTTCAAGGACCTGGATTCAAATCCTGACTGCCACTTTCCTACTGATATGTCTGTGGACAAGTCACTGAACCCCTCTGGGCTTTGTCTGTCCTCTTCTATAAAATAACAGCCCAGGATTAGACGTTCTGTTCCCAAATCTATGATCTTATTATCCTAATCCTGAAGATTAACCCAACATTAAATGGAAACAGAAAGAATTGGACCTTTGGCCATCCTCCATGCTGAGCTTGTGCCCTTGGAGAGAGCATACTGTCCAATCCACGCTGACCAAGAATCTTCTGCAAGTGACCATCCAACCTTCACTCAAACACCTCTAATGAGGGGCGACTCCCTCCCAAAGCAAGCTGTGCCAGTGGGGGAGCTCTGATTGTCAGGACACTTCCCATGGCCCACCAAAGACCCGGGATGAATAACAGTGCTCCCAGGCCAGCGTCAAGGCCTCTACCCAGAAGTCTGATGGAGCAAACAGCCATTTCTGGTTCCTTCAGTCCCTCCTGTGACCCTGCTGTGCATCCCAAGTTTGCTTCAACTCCTCGAATTTACTGACCTCTTTCCACCCCCCAGACCTAACCCAGTCTCTGCCATCTTTGTGAAGTTTTTTCAAGCTTCGTTTAAGACCTCAATCCCTATTTCAGCTCAGTTTTATTCTATCTTGCATTAGCTGTCCTCCCCAGCTTGGTTGTCACATCCAAGCCATTAGCTATCCAAGTATTACCTCCTTCACAAAAAGCAAGAGTCCTGTTGTATTCCCCGATCTTTCCTCCCAGTACCCTTTAAAAGAAATTAAGCCAGCCATTTGGTTCTCCTTTCACTTTCCCTATCATCCCCAGTTTGTTCTGGGTTTTAACATTCAAACATTATTCTTACAGGCCTGTCAGTAGTTTTTTTTCTTTTTGGAGGGGGAAAGGCAGGGCAGTTAGAGTTAAGTGACTTGCCCAAGGTCACACGGCTAGTAAGTGTTAAGTGTCTGAGGCCGGATTTGAACCAGATCCTCCTGACTGTAGGGCCACCTAGCCATGCCTGTGGGATTTTTCTTGGCACCAAACCTGATACCTTTTCTTCCTTGGAAAGTAAGTCCAGCTTTAAACTTTAAAGTTAAGAGAACTTTCTACCGGTGTTCATTTGATAAACACATATTAACCACCTACCAAGTGTCCAAACATCCATCAAGCCATCTTCCGGCCTCTGGTGTACATTTGTACAATGGGAGAATCAGCTTGCTGTGGGCCTGAGCTGGAGTCGTCTTTGCTCACCTTTCCCCCAAACAGCTCCTGCAGAGGAGAACGTGCTTGACTGAGTCAGCGAACATGGGTTCAGATTCTGGCCTTGCCTCTTTATACCCCAGTGACCAGAACAGGCCTCTCCACTTCCCTGGGGTTGTTTCCTCAGTTGTAAGGGGACTGTGCTCCCCCTTTGGTAGACGTCAGCTCATTCCTGGGTTTTTTTCCTCTTTTGTATAGTACAGGCAGCTCAGTAGCCCAGAAGATAAATGCTGGAAGACTCATCTCTCTGAGTTCAAATTCTGCTTCAGACACTTCCAAGCTGTCTGACCCTTGTTAAGTCACTTGACCCTGTTTGCCTCAGTTTCCTCATCTGTAAAATGAGCTAGAGAAGGACATGGTGAACTACTCCAGTATCTTAACCAAGAAAACCCCAGATGGGGTCACCAAGAGTTGGACATGATGAAACTCCTGAACAGCAATAGGACATGGGATTCCATCAACTGGGAGTTAGGGAATTGCCTGCCAAAAGGTGGGGGTTTTGCTGTGAAAAGCAGGAAGTGGGATGGTGTTTTTCCCAAGGAAAAAGAGGCTTCCCTGGGGCCTTGTAGTAGCCGGAAGTAACTCCAGTGTGGCCCTGAGAAGGCCAGTGGTGAAGAAGGCTCTTGTTGCCTCAGGAGGCGGCATAAGGAGGTAGCTCTTAAAATTAACCTGGAAACGCCTCAGATTTTGCCCTCCTTCCACTAGGACACATTCTGCTGTAGCCACTGACAGGCCCCAGAGGAGACTACTTTGGTACCAAGCATTAACCTTCCCGAATTAGGCACTTGGTACCAGTGAATTTCTTCAAATTGACCTTCGAATTGCATGCGTCGTGTAGCCCTGAGTGAAGCTGAGAGACTTGGACTGAAACCCCAGGGAGGCTGTTACATGAGGGGTGCCCCTGGCTGGATTTCACAGGGCAGCACTCTGAGATCTCAAAGCACATTACAGACCAGGAGCCAAACTCACTTAACTGGTCTAAGCCACACTAGTGCAGGATCGAAGGTCAGAAGGCTGTTCCTCGGTTTCCCTCTCTGGAAGCCGTGCCCCAGTCCGGCCCACATCCTCACTATGCAGGCACCACCAGGATTTCTCCTATGTCCCATCTATGCCACCCCCTCTGGCATATCCACCCAGTACTGCACATTTCAACAGCACGGTGCCAGCCGGAGCCACCCTGACCCTGTGCCTGGCTGCTCTGTCCCCGTTGTCCTCCCCACACTGCTTCCGTCATGGTGGTCCGAGCTCAGGAAGCTACAGTTCCTATCGTAGGGAAATTCCAAATCCCCAAGACCTCGTTTCCTGATGCAGTGATTCCTAGTGAAAAAATCGGCTCCTTCCTCGTAAGAGTGTGGCTGGCCCTGTGGAGAGACCAGAGGGAAACCCTTACTCTGCCTACTAGGCTCAGAGCAGCTGTGGCCATAAGGCAGATGAACCAGGGGCCCCTGTCAGGATCTCCAAATAACCTGGGGGTCAGAACTCAGTGAGCCTTCCTTCTGATACCAGCTGCCTGTCCCAGCCAGCAGCCTTCCCTGTAATGGAGGACTCTCCATGACCCCACTTGGGGTCATCTTGGCAGAGATACTGGAATGGTTTGTCATTTCTTTCTCCAGCTCATGTGACAAGTGAAGAAACTGAGGCAGACAGGGTCAAGTGACTTGTCCAGGGTCACACAGCCAGATCTGAACCCGGTGCTCTGTACACTGTGGCACCATGTAGATGTAAAGTGGGGGCATTAATGGTTGTCCTCATATTCTAGAGCCACGTGTGATAGGGGAAATGTTTCATGAACCTTGAAGTACCAGAGCCATGTAAACCATGGGACACTGGCTGGGACTTCATTTCCTTGGTGTGAAATGATGGGGAATTAGATTAGGAAGCTTCTGAGCTCCTTAAACTCCAGGGGCCCAATGATAATCACTTCCAGCCAGTCAACAAGCACCGATTAAAATGGAGCCTCCCATGGACCAGATGCTGTGCTCAGCCAGACAGAAGGTGGGAAGCCATAAAGAACCTTCAAGGTCATCTGGTCCCAAGGAGGCTTGAGATCAAATCCAACCCCAGGCATTTCCTAGCTGTGTGACCCTGGGCAAGTCACTTCACCTCTGTGCCTTGGTTTCTTCAACTGTAAAACGGCACCTACCTCCAAGGGTAGTGAGCCCTGTGCAAGCGCTATTGTTCTCATAATCAGGTCTATTAGCATGCATTCTAAGTGCCTACTTGCCAAGCCCTAGGAACACAAAGTCCCTGATTTCAAGGAGCCAAGTGAATATGAGATGAGGGGGAGGGGCAACACTAGCAGGAGGAATCAGAAGGTGGCATTTTAGCAGAACATTGAATGAGGCTAAGAATTGCAGAAGGGAGGAGGGAAGGCATTCCAGGCAGGGGCCACAGCCTGGGCAAAGGTACAGAGATGGGGAAACAGAATATCATGTGTGAGAAAAACCAGTTTGACTGGAGGGGGGTTAATGTACATAATCTTGGAAAGGTAGGTGGGATCTGGGTTGAGGGATGCCTTAACTGCCTGAAGAGTTTGAGTTTGATTCTAGAAGTGATACCGTTGAACATGTGTTTTAAGAAAATCACTCTGGCAGCTGTGTAGAGGACAGATTGGACAGGGGAGGAACTAGAGGCAGGGACGCCAGTTAGGAAGCTATTGCCGTAGTCTGGCAATGGGTGGATACCTGTGCAAGGCCAGATTGTGTCAGGATTTGGCCACCAAGGCTTCACAACGCCATGATGACGGAAGGCATCTCCTGGAGGTGGTGACATTTTCAGCTACTTGACCTTGTCATTCCTTGGGAGAAGGGACTGAGTCACTGTGGTTGGGATGGAGGCCCTCCCTGTATGGGCTAGAAAGCACACATGGCCCAGCACTCAGGACCAGGTCACACATTTCATTAGTGATGGCCAAGCCAGGCAGGAACCACCAGATAGCGGCTACTCCCAGCAAGCCCTTCCCAGCCCATTTTCAAGATCTTTCCTGCTCCAAACTGTGTTGCTGCCGACTCGCCCCAGGGAATTTGCTGCCCTGCAGTGCTGCTCCTGTCCTCATAAGTGGTGAGACAGCAAAGTGATGAGGCCTCCCATGTGGCTTGTTCCCTTCTGTGATACTGATGGTGCCCCCCAGAGTGCGCTGACAACAGTGGCAAATACGCCAGATCTCATTTTAAACGCACTCAGCTTCATCTGTAAAGGATCCCCAGGGGGAATCCTTCTGCAAAGGGCTTGGCCATCCACAGGAAGAGCAAGTGACATTTGTTTACACGCCCCACTTAGCAAATAAGCACATTGCTGTCTGTTTGGAAAACACATGTGTTCATATCTGTTCCTTTGCAAACACTGGGTCCTGGCTTCTGAAAACTGGTCCTTCAGGGATAAAGACCCTTTGGACATGTAGAGGGCTGTGTAGATTTGTTTTCTTTTTGTATCTGTGATGACCCTGAAAACCACCTTTGGAGAGGTTGGACAAGCCTCCTGGAGTTCCCCTTCTGGCTTGGACATTAAGGACTTCACCTGGAACCTCTCCCTGCTCTTAGGGTCTCCTCACCCTAGAAAGAACATCCATCTTCCCCGAGGCCTCCTCACCCTGGACCCTCCATCTTCCAGGCCAGCCGTCCTTTGCTCTTCTCCCCACTCTGCCTCAGACTGTTCAGTACCATGTGGGTACCTCTTCTGTCCCCCTTCCCCCATTTCTCAGTTCCTCCATTGGACTGTGAGCTCCTTGAGACAAGCCTGGCCCGTCCCCTTTGTAAAGGCTTGCAAGGGTTCCATGAGGGTCCTGAGACCCATCCGGTGCTGACTGATCCATGGTTTCAGTTTTATCCCTCAGCACTCCTCCCACACTGGCCCCAGCATTTAAAGGGAGGACGCCAACCACCATCTACATGACTCCCAAAGCAGCAGCACCCAGGCCAATGTGCTCCGACCACAGAAAATTGTCCTTGTTGGTGGGAATCCCGAGGCAGCATGGGGAGAAGCTACTGACCCCAGCTCAGCCTGGGCCTCCTCGAGCCAAGACCACGCTCACTCCTTCCTGTCTCAGATCTTGCAGTTTCACCCACTTTTCCCAAAGCCTGCTGGTCTTGCTGGCGTCTCTCAGAGGTGATGGCGGGCACAGAGAATCCCTTCTCTTGTGCAGAGCTTTACAGCTCACAGACCACCCTGGTGCCTATTCATCCTCTCAGCTGGTCCTCAGTGACAGCTCCTCAAAGGAGGCAGGGCAGGTATGATCATGCCCCTTTCACAGACAGGCCCAGCTAATAGAACAGCTGGAGCTCAAAGCCATGTCTTTCTGACTCTTGGATGTTATTTAAGCGAATAAACCAAGAGAGTCACAGAATCTCACAGTTAAAGAGGACCTTGGAGACCATCTTGTCCAACCCAACCCTGAACAAGAATCTCCCTCTACAGCACAGGGTGTCCCAAAAGACTTAGTGCAGGTTTAACAGCTTCAAACTGCATTAAGACTTTGGGGGACACCCTGTATCCCATACCTGGGTCCATCTAGCTTCACTTGAAGAAACTCAAATTGGGAGGTGCCTACTCCCTTCTAAACAGCTCCTCCCATATTGGGATAGCTCCAGTCACCAGGAGGCCTTTCAATACTTGAAAATGGATCTCCTGTCCCCCACCTTTTCCAATTCTTCAGAGACTTGGAGATTTTCAGCATCTGTCTTGGCCTCTGATGACCCTTCTGCTGTTTCTTAAAATTTGATGTCCAGAATTTAATCTATTGCTACAGTTTGACCAGACAGACAGCCAGTATGACAAGGCTAGCACCTCCCCAGTCGTGGACAGTGTGTGGTTCTTAGAAAGCATCCTAAAATCATACTGGGGCAGCTATGGGGTGCAGTGGACCTGGAGTCAGGAAGACTCATCTTCCTAAGTTCAAATCTGGCCTCAGACACTCACTAGCTGTGTGACCCCGGCTAAGTCACTTCACCCTGTTTGCCTCAGTTTCTTCATCCATAAAATAAGTTGGAGAAGGGAATGGCAAACCACTCCAGTGTCTCTGCCAAGAAAACCCCAAATGGGGTCAAGAAGAGTCAGACACTATTGAAATAACAAGAACAACAGTATGTTAGTTATCCTTCCCAGGTTTGTACCATCTGAAAAATATGGTGAGCACATCTTCTGTGCCTATGTCCAGATTACTGGTGGAAATGTTAGACAGCTCAGGTCCTGGGTCCCACAGTGGAAACTTCCCAGATTGGCCTCGGGCCTTCAGTGTTCCTGCTCCTCAGATGCCGTCTCTCAACAGGGACTGGTTCATCAAATCCATCCTACCTACGGCCTTGTAGACTACATCTCTCCATCTTGTCCATAAAAGTAGTAGGCAAGGCTTTGTCCAATACTTTACTGAAATCTGCAGGATCTAATCCCGTCAAAAAGGGGCATGAGGGTGAGCGGGACAGCTCTTTATTGTTTTAAAAACAAAGCTCATCTATGCCTTTTCTTCTTGAACTCTTTTTGCCTTTTTGAAGGGAAGAATGCAGGGCAATTGTGATTAAGTGACTTGCCCAAAGTCACACAGCTATTGAGTGCTAAGTGCCTGAGGCTGGATTTGAACTCAGGTCCTCCTGACTCCAGGGCCTGTGCTCTATTCACTGCACCACCTAGCCACCCTCTTGAACTATTCTTGAAGTCTTACCCTTTGTAAACATCCTCTCCTTGTCTAAATACTATCATTTTAATGATATATTTGAGTTTTCCCCTCCCCCCTCTCCAAAGTCCTACTGTTTGAGGACTCCACTCCCTTTATTCCCTTTTAAAAACAGGAATATTTGATGAAGGAATAAGTGAATGAATGAAACATTAAGTTCTTACTTTGTGCTGAATGCTGGAGACACAAATAGACAAGTGAGGGGGGGGTGTCCCTGCTCCCCAGGAGCTCATATTCTAGTTGGGGAGACAGTGCCTATGGAAGGTTTCAGCAGCAAATCAGATGAAGAGGTCTCATGGGCCGTAAAGGGCAGCAGCAAATGACCATGCCTCTCCTTTAATGTCATTTACATTGATGAAATCATAGCAGTTTCTGATGTTGAACCATTAGGCAGTGACAAAGACTGTCGGGATGAGAACTCTCCTTTCTGGCTCTTCAATAGATGTGACCCAAGCACCTGCTGGAGAAGGTCCAAGCTGCATCCTCCACCAGGCAGCCCAGTCTTGCTCTTCCCCAGCCTCTTGGGCTCAAGGTCCTGGGCTCTCTCCAGAGGCATCTGAGTGGAGATGGGGGCAGCAGTGGTGGCAGTGGCCTCGTTTCTTCCTCAGGGTGAGGGAACAAGGCAAGGCCTGACCCGCCTGAAATGGGAAGGGCAGTTGGTTGACTTTTGGTAAAGATGGCCAGACCCTGCTTCCACAGATAGTGGTTGTGAGGACTGATCTGGAAACAGGACCGGCAGTCTGGGGGGCACTGCCACACTGCCAGGGTTCCTGTGCCCATCTGTCTATGGGCAACACTTAGTAGCTGTTGCTGGTTGCAATGAGGAAAGTGGGCTTCTCCACAATGACTTCTCTTTCTTTTTTTTATAAAGCAATTGGGGTTAAGTAACTTGCTCAAGGTTACACAGCCAGTCATCATTTATGTGTGGGTGCTCATTTTCTGGCCAGATTCGATCCCGATCCCAGGTCGTCCCAACTCCGAGGCCGGCGCTCTTACTCACTGTGCCACCTCACCACCCCGACTTCTCTTTCTTAATGATGGGTCTGGGCTGGAGGCAGGTCCAGTGGATTGGGGGGGGCACTACTATTCCCAGAATTCTGGCCCTCTTCTAGTCCTGTGGTGCCTGCCCCTTGCATAGTCTTCCAGAGATCACTAACAAGGGATGAGCAATTATATCTACTGGTTCTGGTACCAGAATACAGTGTTTCTGGAGTAGGTGACAGAATTTTCCATCTGTGATCCAGTGATTCCTTCTTGACTTATAAAAAGGTTGCTTGGAAGAACTGTCTAGGTTCAGCCTTATTTTGTCACCCAGGCCTCCACTAGACATTCATTGGAAGAGGGGGACGTGATTTCTCCTCCTGTTACTCTCCCACTCATTCCCCAGAGCACCTGTGCCTTTGCCTAGGTGCCAATAAAATTGTATTAACAATTTAAAAGTCACACTTCCATTCTCGTGGATTTGAAAGCAACAGTCAGGTTGTAGCATTAAGAACAAGTTCAGAATTAAGACCATCAGGCCGGGATACTGCATTCCTGGGTGCTGTCAGTATTGTGGTATCTCCCCCAAACAATGCAAATCCAGCCCTGCCTGTGCTGAGGGACTCAGTCATGTCCTGTAAGTTTGCCAGGGGGAGATTGGGGAAGGGGTGGTTCTTGATTTCTCTTGACCAATTAAGCCCTTTCTCCCAAATAGTATCCCATTTGAACCTCACAACAGCCCTGGGAAGTAGGGACTGTTATTGTACCCACTTTACAAATGAGGATCTCCACTGTGCCTGGGAGCCCTGCAAGTGGGGAGAGGGAAATAGAAGTTTGGCCTAGATGGAGCCAGCAAGATTAAACTATGTCAGTGGGCTGGAGGAGGGGGTCTATGGGGATGACGTTCAGGTTATAAATCTGGGTGACCCAAAGGACGGTGGTGCCCTTGAGGAAACAGGGAAGTACAGAAGAAAAATGACCCTGGGGATAAAAATAAGGTTGTGCCTATGCACGTAAGGAAGCCTAGACACTTTGGTGAAGATGTCTCTTTCCTCAATAAAAAGCAGCTGCCATAGGGCATTTTGGACCTGGAGTCCAGAAGAACTGAGTTCAGATCCTGCTTCAGACAGCTAGCTGTGCGACCAGGCAAAGCACTTTGCCTGTCTGCCTCAGTTTCCTCATCTATAAAGGTCTTTGCAAACTTTAAAGCGCTATATAAATAGGACCTATGAGAGACATCAGACTTCACTGAAGCGAGAAATAGGGGGTTTGGGGATGGCTAGGAGGGGAGATTTGCTTCCTTCCGGGAGATCTCCAGTGGCTATGATGGGCTTTCTAGAAATGACCACAAAAGGGGTGTAGAGATATGGACTGGGTAAGGAAGGCTATGGTAAGATAGCATGATAGGCCAAAGTAAAAAAAAATCCCCCTTATCTGAGTGGATTATGGAAACAAAGATGAATTTAAAGGGTCCTCAGAGACGATCAGATCCAGCCCCTCCTTGTTACAGATGGGGAAACTGAGGCCCCATAACATTAAGTGACTTGCCCAAGGTCCCCCAGGCAGTAAGCAGGAGCAGGCATGACAGGGTTGCCAAAAGTGTGTCTTCCCAGGTCAATTCCCCTTGTGTATTGGGCAAGACCAGCTGATGCTGGAAGTGTCCAAAGGATGTGACCGGGGCACAGACTTGCCTTTCTCCCACAAAGCTGAGGTTGGTTTTGCCCAAGGAGCAGCCAACCCTGTGGGCTTGGAACCAGTGTAGGTCCTCTGCTTTGTATCCTGAGTGCTCCTGGATAACTTTCCAGAAAACTAGGACAAAGGCTTTTTCTGGTGTCCAGAAGTAGAAGTCTTCTTGGACCTGTATTGGCTGGTAAAGAGCCATCTAAGGATTGCCAGGTGGGATCAGAGGTCAGAACCCAGGCCCTCTGCTGCTAAATTCCACTCTCCATGCCAGGAAGGACTTGCCATCCCTTTAGCCAAGAATGAGGACAGCCTTAGCTAAGACTGCTTGTGTTTGGACTTCCGAAGTCCAACACCAAATATCCAGGGATGTCTGGGAATGCCATGTACATGACATGCCAGGAAGGCATTCACAGGAGCGGCTATTCAAAGCCCTAGATGTCTCTGGAACAAAGAGCTGCTAGTGTCCACATGCTGCTGGACAGGGCACCCTACCCCAAGTTTCCTGTTGACATCACTGAATTCTAAAATAAAGCCTGGTCTGAGCCCTGAGGAAAGGTAGGAAGGAGTGAGAAAAGTGTCCTCATAGGGCCTGGGCTCCATCCTAATCACTGCTAAAACCCTGCTGGCCACTTTCTTGGCTCATAGTGGACTTAAAACAAAAATATAAATTGCCCAGATTAAAAGAGGAAATAGAAACTTAGCCCTAGCTTAGAAAAAAGAAACTGAACAAACCACAGAAATCCCCTTGGCTTTGTCTCTGGCCTCCTGAAGTGTTGGCAAGTGAGTCCCAGGCCACCTGGCTGAGCCGTGCTCGGTCCTGCCTCCACCCATTGTTTCTGTGATCAGAGAGCTGGGGACTCTGCAGCTCCCCTGTTCTAACTGGGTGAAGCAGCCTAGCCTGTCCCCGCCCACGTGGGCCACTCTTTGATACTGTGGGATTTTTCCAACTTTTTCATAGCCTGGGAAGCTACGACCTGACAGGATGGGGCAGATCACGGAAAAAAAATGTTCCATTTGTTCCCCAGCAAGTGAGAAACACTCCAGAACAGTCTGGTCTACAGGGAGGGAAGGTGGAGACAGAAATCACAAAGTATTCTTCGACCCAGCTTGTCTTATAGGCAAGAGTGTTTCAAAAGGGGGTTTACAATTCTCACCTTGCTTTCCTCTCTCTTGGGATGTAGGTTCACAGAGTTCTGTGAAGATGAAAAAGGGAGCTCCCTCCCAAACTGCTTTTGCCCAGGAGGTACCCTGTGCATTTGGAGGGATAGGAAAAAATGGGGAGATGAACGATGGACATTTACATGCATGTTTTAGGGAGACAGGCCTCCCTAGAGTTTGCTGAAGTCACAGACCTGTCCATAAGCCAGCACTTTGGTCAGCTTGTTAATTGGTATCTAACCAGGGATGTGACCCTTGCTGGCCCTGCTAACTAGCCCTGGAGTCTGGAGGATTCAGTCTTGAACATGGCAGAATTGGGGCTGGGTTTGGGTCTTGGCACCTGGCTCCTCAGGCCACTTGCCATACAGGTGGACCTCTGCTCCCAGGAAGTCCTATAGGAAGGTGTTTAGGGCAGTGAGCAGACCTCAGCAGGGTCTCCTTTGGAACCAGCCAGTGGGGTGCTGGGAATGTTCATGGGAGCCAGGACAACCTCAAGGGTCTGACTGGGGCTCAAGTTCACAAAGATGGAACCTCACTGCACAAGGATTCCTGGCCTCTCCTTGTTGCAGGGTTGATTTCCAAGCATTTTACGTGTGACTGTCTTACCACCTCCCTGCCTCTCAAGCCCCACATTCCTGGTCACTGCACCTTCGGAAAACAAGGGTTTCCAGGCTTGGGAAAGGGGCAGGGACTGGAAGGGAACTGAATTTATCCAGCCTTCTCCCAAGGGTAAAGGCTGCTGGAAATGATAGGTCATGTGTGTCCAGGTCAATGTTTAGTCTGTTGCCCAGGCCTCTGCTCCCGATTGTGAAGTAGAGGGAATGTTGGGTCCTCCATCTTCCCAATACTGAGACCCTCTCATTCCTTTTCCTGAGACCAGCATCTTCTAGCTTTGAGCCCAGTGCGGAGCTGGGCCTGATGGCCTCCACATGTGGGAGGTTTTCCTCTGGCTCTGAACCAAACCCTGCTGGGCCCTCCTCTCCTGCCTAGGGGAATGGGGGTGGGAAATGGGATGAGGGTGATGGAGGTGGCTTTGGAGAGCCTGGGAAGATCGTGAGCTGGTGCCCAGCAAAGGGAGCAGAGCCAGGACATCCCACACACAGTCCCGACAGGACAGTGAGGACAAATGCTTCCTCAGCTGGGGCTCTAGGGGAAGGCAGGAGGAAGAGAAGGCAGGTCTTTGAAATAAAATTTAATTTTTTTTTAAAAAGCTAGAGCTGGGTGAGTGGCATGTTTATTGTGCCATCTGCTTCCAAAGAAAAGGCACAGGCCCCACTCCCTCCGTGATTTTAAAAGAATCTGGAATTCCCAGGTGCAGCCCAGGCTTCCTGGGGCTGGACACCCTCCCCAGTCCTTCCTTCCTTCTCCTCCCACTCGGTCTGTGCTCCTATAGGCACTCGATGGCCCAATCTTCCTCTTGGCCCATCTCCCAACCTGGGGAGCTCCAAGGAGTCTGCTCCGACTCAGGGTTGGTGGGATTAATGTCTGTAAGCTCTTTGGGGGCCCAGAGGAGGACAAGAAGGTGCTGGGGACGTCCCCACCCCTTCCACAAAAAAGGATGAGCTGGATGCAATATTTCTCACAGATGGGGAAACTGAGGCACCATGGGCTTGAGCAGAAGTGGTGGCCTAGAGCAGCCACATTCTTCCCTGAGGTTTGCTATCTGTGGAGACTGATCATGGTCGCCAGGCAAATTTGGGATAAGGAGACCAAGGCAGTGGGAGGAGGCAGGGCAGGGCCACTGACAGCCCCACCCATGCCCATCCACTCATGCCCAGCCCAGCCCGCTCAGACCCGGTAGCTCTTCAGCAGGTGCCCAGCAATCACCAGCCGCTGGATCTCACTGGTGCCCTCGTAGATCTCCGTGATACGGGCATCTCGGTAATGGCGCTCAGCTGGCATCTCAGTCACGAAGCCCATCCCCCCCAGGATCTGAATGGCCTGAAAGAGAAGGCAGGAGCCTTTGGAGCCACCCAGGAACAAGGCCCTGGGCAGATGAGCCTCTCCTTGCCAGGAAGCTCACTCACCTGGTGGGAGATCCTCGTGGCAGCCTCAGACGCTGCCAGTTTGGCCATCGCAGACTCCTAACCAGGAGAAAACAGCCCTGAGTGAGGAGCGCCTGGTTCAGCAGGGCAGTTCCCCACCAGGGTCTGTGCCAAGACCACTGACCTCTCACTGACTGAGACCCTGGGCACAATCCTACCCAGAATAACAGGACCTTTCCCTCCCAGAAAACAAGCCCTTCACAAAACTGTAGGCCAGCACCTTGCTGAAGGGCTTTCGGTTATCCTTGAGCATGGCAGCCCGCCAGGTCAGCAGTCGGGCACTCTCCAGGGCCAGGGCCATGTCTGCCAACTTGAACTGAAACACAGGCAGATGCCAAGTACGTGAGGGGCCTCTCCTTCCCCAGAGCTGGCTATCCAACCTCCCCCCAGTGCCCAGGGGAACCCAGCTAGTAGTGCCCCCCAGAGAGAAGAGCAGGGTCAGCAGACTGCTGGCCAAGCCCAGGCAAACCTCAGCCTCTGCCTGTTACCTGGATGTTCTGGAGCTTGGTGAGAGGGGAGCCAAAGGCCATGCGTTTCTCAGCGTAGTCCACAGCACAGTCCAAAGAAGCCTGGGCAATGCCAAGGGCCTGGGAAGCAATGCCGATCCGGCCCATGTCCAGGGTTTGCTGTTCGGATGGCCCCAGAATCAGTTTTGCTGGTCTCCCCATCTCTGTCTCTATCCCAGCACAGGCAGGACCAACCAAAGACCCCCACCCCAGGCTTACCATGGCAATCTTGAAACCCATGCCCATCTCGCCCAGCATGTTGTCCTTGGGAATGCGACAGTCCTCAAAGATGAGGTTGGCCGTGGAGGAGGCTCGGATGCCCAGTTTGTCTTCTTTCTTCCCCAGGGAGAGCCCAGGCGTCGGCATGGGGACTAGGAAGGCTGTGATGCCCTGAGAGCACACGGAAGGCCAATAAGACACTTCAGAGCTATTTCCAGCCTCCACCAATTTGTCTAAGCCAAGAACACATCCTGCCAGGCCCCAGAGGGACACTGGCTCTAGCCAGAACAAAGGCAAAGACTGTCAGGGTGAGCCTGCCTTTCCAGGCTCAAAGAAAGCTCCAGGAAGCCCTGGGCAAGTGACCAAGGGACAGCCCTTGGCCAGGGCCCGCTGTCCTCACCCTGTGTTTCAAGTGCTTGTCAGTGGTGGCAAAGAGCACGGCAGCTGAGGCTTCCCAGGCATTGGTGATCCAAGCTTTGGTACCATTCAGGACCCATGAATCCCCCTCCAGTCTTGCAGTGGTGGAAGCGGCACCAGCATCACTGCCATTCCCTGTCCCACAGGAAGATTCAGGGCTGGATGGATAAATGCTCTGCGGGCCTCTAAATCACTGAGTGCCCAAGCCCCCCAGCTGTGTAGGTGGTAACCCCCAAGCCCTGACCACCTTCTCAGAGCTGTGCTGGGGGAAAGTCAAGCAGGAAGAGAGGGTCCTGCAGGAGTCGGGACGCAATGCCCCCCAGGGCCAGCTACCAGGCCTTTTTCCCTCCAAGCACCGTGGCCTCCTCCTCGGAGGAGAAGCCACCCATTGGCTTCTTAGGCATCCTCGGCCATGGAGGAGCCTTTCCTTCCCCATTTTGGGGCTGGGTGTATCAGGTTACATGCAGGTCTCCCAGCCCCTACCCAGTACCTGGTTCACTGAGAGCAAAGCAGCCAATCTTGTCCCCACTGGTAAAGGGTGATATCCACTGTTGCTTCTGTTCCTTGGATCCAAACTTGAGGATCGGCCCTAGATAAAGAGACTATGGAACAGGAGGGAGAGGCCGTGGGCTGGTGGCCGGCTGCCCCTCCCCGGGCCCCACGCCCCCCACAGGGCCCCACATACATTGTTGACACTCATGATGACTCCTGTCGATGCACAGCCCCGGCTGATCTCCTCCACAGCAATAGCATAGGCCAAGTAGTCCAGGCCCGCACCATTGAGCTCCTCAGGCACGTCCATAGCCAGGAGCCCCAGCTTCCCCATCTTCTTGATCTAATTCCAGGGAGTCACAGAAAGGCAGAATTAGGAGAAAGCTGAGCAGAAATATCCTCTCCCTGCCCACCATGTGAGCCATAAGCTGGAGACAGAATCTCAGGGTGGGAAGGAATGTCCAAGGCCATCCAGGCCTGAACAAGGTGATCTCTGGCAAGGGGGAACCTAGAGCGCCACATGCAGCCCAACCCTCGACCCTCAACCCTCAACCCCCATGTCTGCTCTTGGGGGTCACACGCAAGAAGGCAATCTGGCCTCCCCTGGGTCAACCACTCTCCAAAGCTCCTGGAAAAAGTGAACATGAACCCTGCTTCCTTCTCAGATATAGGATCTATAAATACCTTCACATGAAACATTAGTCAGGTTATAACCAATGGAATGAACAACGAGAAAGAGGAAACAAAACAAAATCAAACCGAAAAGAAAGAGCAAGTAGTTTGCTTCAATCTGTGTTCAGACTCTGTAATTCTTTCTCTGGATGTGGGTATTTCTTTCCATCCTGAGTCTTTTGGAGTTGTCTTATAACCTTACTTTGCTGAGAGGAGCCCAGTTTATCAAAGTTAGTCATCACACATATGTTATGTCTGTAACTGTACACATTTCTCCAGGTTCTGCTCTTCTCGCTCAGCATCAGTTCATATAAGTCTCCCCAGGTTATTATGAAGTCTGTCTGCCCCTCATTTCTTATAGCACAATAATATTCCATTACCTTCATATACCACAGCTTGTTTAGCCATTCCCCAATTGATGGGCACCCCCTTGATTTCCAATTCTTTGCCCCCACAAAAAGAGCTGCTATAAATATTTTTGTACATATGGGTCTTCCTCCCTCTTCTATGATCTCTTTGGGATATAACCCTCGAAGTGGTATGGCTGGGTCAAAGGGTATGAAATTATTTATAGCCCTTTGGGCATAGTTCCAGATTGCTCTCCAGAATGGTTGGATCAGTTCACAACTCCACCAGCAATGCATTAGTGTTCCAATTTGTCCACATCCTCTCCAGTATTTGTCATTTTCCTGTTTTGTCATCTTAGCCAATCTGACTGGTGAGATGTGGTACCTCAGAGTTGTTCTGATTTGCATTTCTCTAATCAATAGTGATTTAGAGCATTTCTTCATATGCTTATAGATATCTTTAATTTCTTCCTCTAAAAACTGTTCATCTCCTTTAACCATTTATCAATTGCCCCCCCCCCCATTTTCTAAGTGTAAAGTTGACTTCTGGACCCTAAAGTATGACTTCACAGTTAACCTCACATTACTGGACCCTGTCTGACTTCTAATCTGTGAGATATCTCTTACCCCCCTCCCCCGCCATGTTCACAGGGCCAGCACCAAGATCCGGGGTCAGTCAGTAAGCCAACCAGACAATTCTCTGCAGCTTCACGATCATCGCCCACACCTCCCCTGCTTTCCTGCAAGGACAGCATGCAATTTCCTCCTATCATAGATGAAGAAGTCCCATCTAGGAGGTTATGACATGTCACATGTTGTGAGCATCAGTCAGGATTCACACCCAGGTCCTCTGACACCAGGCTGAGACCTTGGCCCACCTCTGCCCACTTCTGCCACCTGCTTGGCTCAGCCTTGATAGCAGCTGTGGCCAGAACAGTCCATGGCTGCCAATGTCTGAAGAGCAGTGGCAGGGGTGAGGCTGCGTGGGCAGGAGGGAAGTCCATGAGGAAAGACCCTTTGGCTGACCCCTTCACAATCAAGATGCTGAGCATGGCATGAACACAAAGCCTGGTCATCTTCCTTGCCATCACCCCTCTGCACCGCCTCACCATCCACCCTTCTATATCATCTTCTTATGCCTGTTGTCTCCCCAAATTAGAATCTGTGCTCCTTGACAGCAGGGGCCACCTACATTTCTGCTTCTACTTCTCACCGTGCAAGGCTTACAGTAAGTGCTTAATATGTGCTTTTTCACTCATTCATTCATTCATCTACCACTCTTAATCCTGGTCAAAAGAGGAAATAAGGTGAGCTGGGCATGAGCCATTCATACTGAAGCCACACTTGCTCTCTGGATCTCAGTGAGGCTTACTAACCAGCCCTTTCAGAACTGGTCCTAGATGGTGCAGGGACTAAAGACAAGGCCACCACCCCCATTCTTTTCTCTTCCCAGGAAATCAAGACAGGGGCTGCACTTTCTCGAATCCCATCACCCTCCCCCCATCACCCACGTTTCTGGCCCTTCTTTGCTTTTCATCACAAAATACAGAAGAAGGTTAACTTCCCGCCATTACACCCGTCATTGCCACATAGGAACAAGCTCCTTCCTGGCTGATGAGAAGCTTCAGAGGAAGGTTCTCACTGGGTCCTCCACATCATAAAAAATGACATTATATCATAGTATATCACAGCATAGTATATTATAATATAGTAGCTACAGTATCTCAAGAAATTATCCATCATCTGTTTTGGGCAGAGAGAGTGCTTCGGCCTGTTTCCATCCCCAAAATCCCTGGGTCCTCAAGGTCTCTGGGCCAGCCCTACGCTCTGCTTCCTGGATTCATCTATTTCTTCCCAAATGGGTGGCTGGTCATAGGCTCTGAAGCCATCCCTGGTGCTTCCTCCTCCCTGCCCCTTTCCTAGTCCCCTTCACACACAGTGCAGCTTCCTAACAAACCATGCTCCTCTGCCCCTGACCCTCCTTTGGAAGGAGGCACACCCTTCCAAAGCCCTATTCAGTTCATGGGTTTTGCCCCCACCAAATCTCAGTGAAGACAAATTTGTCTCCTTGGGTTAGGATTTCTAACCTTATGTTGCAACCCATACTCTGTGCATTTGTGTGTAGACTGCAAATGACTGTTACTTCTGGTGATAATGTAGAACGCATCACTAAAGTAGACCACCTTAGGCCATGGGTTTCATTGTTGACTCCTTTCCTGAAATTCTGTTTCCTGAGAATTTCTGGATTTCACTACTTTCTTTTTTCTATTCTGCAGTCTTCCTCAAATATATGATTTTTTCTTGCTGTTATTGATATAATCATGTTCATAGTTTTTCTAATATTGAACCAGCCCTGCATTCCTTTTATAAATCACACTTGGTCACAACACATAATCTTTGTGACATATTTCTGTAGTCTCCAAACTTTGCACCAATTTTCATTAGTGAAACTAGTCTATAATTCTCTATTCCTTGCCTATTATTGCAAATAATTTATTTAATACCGGAATGAGTTTATCTTAATTTAAATGTCTGGTGGAACCTTTGTAAATCCATTGGTCCTGATGCTTTTTCTTTAGATAATCTATTTCCTCTACTGTTACTCTGGGTAGTTAATATTTTTCTAAGTATTCTCCCATTTTACTTAGATTGTTAAATTAATTGACATATAATCGGGCAAAGTAACTCCTAATTGCTTTAATATCATCTTCACTAGTAGTATATCAACCCTTTTCATTTTTGAGACTATGGTTTTCTTAAAATCATATTAACCAATGGTTTATCTATTTTAATGGTTGGGGTTTTTTTTTCCATAAAACCAGCTTCTAGTTTTATTTACCAAGTCAATGGTTTTCTAACAGTCATTTTTATTAATTTCACATTTAATTTTGAGGATTTCCAATTTGGTGTTTGAGGATTTTAATTTGATTTTTTTAGTTTTTTAAATTGCATACCCAATTCATTGATCTGCTCTTTCTCTATTTTATTGATGGAAACATTAAAATACACATTTTCCTCTAATTACTGCTTTTGCTGTATCCCATAAGTTTTAGTATGTTGTCTCATTATCATTCTCTTTAGTAAATTTTTTTAGTGTTTCTATGATTTGATCTCTGACCTACTCATTCTTTAAGATTAGATTATTTAGTTTCCAATTAATGTCTAATTTTTCCCATGGTCCTTTATTAAATATAATTTTATTGCATTATGATCTGAAAAGGACACATTTAATATTTCTGCTTTTCTATATCTGACTGTAAGATTTTTATGTCCTAATATAAAGTCCATTTTTGTAAAGGTTCCACATACTACTGAGAAAATGGTATAATGCTTTTCTATTCCCATTCAGTTGTCTTCAGATGTCTATCGTATCTGACTTATCTAAGATTCTTCTCATTTCCTTACTTCTTTTTTATGTATTTTTTGGTTAGATTTATCTAGTTCCCCACCATGCCCTACTGGAAAGTCAGAGGGGGCATGGGGGAAGATATCGTAAAGAGAAAATTGGGGGAGGGCATATTCAGTGGGATCGCTGTTTTGGGGTGGTGGGTAGGAGAAAAATGGGGAGAAATTTTGTAACTCAAAATCTTGTGGAAATGAATGATGTAAACTAAAAATAAACATAAAATTTAAAAAGAAAAAAAATTTAAAAAAAGATTTATTTAGTTCTAAGGAGGTAAAAGTTGGTCCCCCACTATTATGATTTTGTTTTTTATTTTCATCTATAATTTATTTCTAGCACTGGTATTACTTCATTATTTAAGGTACTTTTAAAAAACATAATGTAGTTTTCCTGCTTGATTCTTTTTTGTTTGTTTGTTTGTTTGCTTTTTTGGAGAGGGGAAGGCAAAGCAATAGGGGTTAAGTGACTTGTCTGAGGTCACAGCTAGTAAGTATCAAGTGTCTGAGGTCGGATTTGAACTCTGGTCCTCCTGACTCCAGGGCCAGTGCTCTATTCAATGTGCCACCTAGCTGCCCCTCTGCTTGTCTCTTTTTTTTTCTATTTTTTTTCTTTAATTAATTAAACAAATGCTTTATTAACTTCTAGTTTACATCATTCATTTCCACCAGATTATGAGTTACATTTTCCCCCCATTTTTTCCCGACCCACCACCCCAGAATAGCAGTCCCACTAGATATCCCCTCATCCAATCTGCTCTCTCCCATATCTTCTCCCATACCCCCTTCGACTTTGCCATTAGGGCAAGGTGAATCTCTGAGCCCCACTGCCTGGACATCTTATGAAACATTTAATTTTAAAACTTCGATTTTCAGATCCATTCCCTTTCTCCCTTGTCACCCACTCCCTCTGAGAAGATAAGCAATTCAGTATGTGTTGTACATGTATATCTATGCAAAACATTACCATAGTAGATATATTGTAAAAGACTGCTTATATTTCCCTCCCACCTGTCTCACCTCCCACCTGGTCCATTCCCTACTTTGATCCTGTCCCTCTTTGACAGTGGTTACTTCTAACTTCCCCTCTCCCCAGAATGCCCTCCCCTCCATCATTCCCTCTCTCATCCCCCTTTCCCCTACTCAGGAGAGTGAGTGAGGGTAAGATATTCCATTTAGTATGTATGTGATTCTCTCCTTGAGCCAACTTCAATGAGAATATGCTTTCGCCTTTTTGCCTTCCTGTTCTTCCCCTCCCCTGCAACTACTTCCCCTTGCCTCTTCTACATGAGATAGTTTGCCCTACCCTGTCTCTCTCCATCTCCCCTTGCCACTTTCCTCTCTCACCTCTTCACTTCACCCCTTAAGAATCATCCCTTCCTTGGGGTGGCTAGGTGGCACAGTGAGCAGAGAGCCAGCCCCGGAGCCAGAAGGATGCGAGCTCGGATCTGGCCCCAGACACCCAACACACAAACAAAAACCCAGCCACGTGAACCTGGGCAAGCCACCCAACCCAATTGCCCTCCAAAAAAAAAAAAAAAAACAATCATCCCTTCCCATCAAATTCAACCTGTGCCCTCTATCCATGTATACCTGTGAACATATGCCATGTACCCTTCTTCAATTATTGTCATAATGAGAAAGGTTTCATCAAACACAGTTATTGTTTTTCCATGTAGGACTGCAAATAGTCCAACTTTGATAAGTTCCTTTTGATTTCTTTTCCCCGATTACCTTCTCAAGCATCTCTTGCTTCTTGTGTCTGAATGTCAAATTTTCTATTCAATTCTGGTTTTTTCATCAAGAATGCTTGAAAGTCCTCTATTCCACTGAATGACCATATTTTCCCCTGAAACAAAATACTCAGTTTTGCTGGGTAGGTGACCCTTGGGTTCATTCCCAGCTCTTTTGCCCTCTGGAATATCATATTCCATGCCCTTCAATCCCTCAGTGTAGAAGCTGCCAGGTCCTGGGCTATTCTGATTGTGTTTCCACAATATTGAAATTGTTTCTTCCTGGCTGCTTGTAGTATTTTCTCCTTGATCTGGGGATTCTGGAACCTGGCTATAATATTCCTGGGAGTTTTCTTTTTGGGATCTTTTTCAGGAGGTGATCTGTGGATTCTTTCAACCTCTATTTTGCCCTCTGGGTCTAAAATATCAGGGCAATTTTCCTTGAGAATTTCTTTAAGGATGATTTCTAGGTTCTTTCTTTGATCATGGCTTTCAGGTAGTCCAATGATTTTTAAATTATCTCTCCTGGATCTATTTTCCAGGTCAGTGGTTTTTCCCATGAGATATTTCACATTGCCTTCCATTCTTTCATTTGTTTGGATCTGTTTAATAGTATCTTGATTTCTCATAAAGTCACTAGCTTCCATTTGCTCCAGTCTAATTCTGAAGGAATGAATCTCCTCAGTGAGCTTTTCAGATTCTTTTTCCATCTGGCAAATTCGACTTTTTAGGGCATTCTTTTCCTCATTACCTTTCTGAGCCTCTTTTGCCATTTGAGTTAGTCTATTTTTTAAGGTGTTATTTTCCTCAGTCAGGGTGTTGACTGTCATTTCATACTTTTCTTGCATCTTTTTCATTTCTCTTCCCAAATTTTCCCCACTTCTCTTATCTGCTTCTTAAGGTCCTCTATGGCCTGTAGCCAGCTTGTATTTTCATTTGGGGCTTTTGGTGCAGGAGTTCTGACCTCACAGTCCTCCTCCATGCTTTGAGCCTCTTTGCCCCTAAAATAGGAGTCCAATGTTGAACTTTTCTGTTTATTTTGTTTTGTTTGCCTAGGCATATTGCCACTTAATTACTTGATTTTGGGGCTTGTTGCCACAGTAGGACTCTGCCACCAGACAGGGGAGCTTCAGCCCAAACATGGGGTCTTCACAACTTCCGCCAGTTGGGTGGCCTCTATAAAGCCTCCACCCACTCTGGCAAGTTGGATACCCACCCCAAACTTCCCCCCAGACCACAATCCAGATCCAGGCAGTTTAAAGCAAAAGTGATTAACCCCCAGATTGATTGCTGGATCGTCCTACAGTTCGCAGACCAGGAGCTAGAGCCACTGCTGACGCTGCAAAATGGCTTCTGTGCAGCTGTTTCTTCAGCAGCTTTTTGCCCCCAGGGGAGGAAGCCACGTGTTCCCCAAATACTGGTCCCAAAGTCCATAGGGTACTAACCTCTCACTTTATCCTAGGCATATCTGTGCTGATAATTCTGGAATCGCCACAATTGCTGGTGTTCTAGGGTTCCACCAGCCAGCTGAAGGCCCGGCCGCCCTGGGGCTAAAACCTCAGATCTGGGCTCGGCTCTTCGGGCTGCACTGTAGGTTCCCAGAGCGCTGTGCTGCCTGCTCTCAGAGAGCTGCGCTGGCCGCTCCCTGCAGGGCTGCTGGGCTGTCCTCAGCAGAAGGTTAGCTTCTCTGTGCAGTTCTGTGGGTGCTGTGGCTCCAGAAGATGTTTGGAGCTCCCTTTCCCTGCTTGTCTCTTTTAATTAAATCTGTTTTAGCTTTAATTTTGTCTCAGATAATGATTACCTGTTTGGTTTTTTTTACATCAGCTGAAGCATAATAAATTCTACTCTAGACTTTTATTTTTACTCTAAAATACTCTATTTTACTCTATTTTTACCTCTCCCTACCCAGTTTTGTCTCTCATTTTTAAATGTGTTTCTCATAAACAACATGTTTTTGAGTCCTGGGTTTTGATCCATTCTGCTGTTTCCTTTTTATGGGTGAGTTCATCCCATTCATATTCAAAATTATAATTACTAGTTACAGGGGTGGCTAGTGGTGCAGTGAATAAAGCACTGGCCCTGGAGTCAGGAGGACCTGAGCTCAAATCTAGCCTCTAGACAATTAACACAAAAAACTAGCTGTGTGACCTTAGGCAAGTCACTTAACCCCAACTGCCCTCCAAAAAGAAAAAACAATTAATTACTAGTTATATATTTCCCTCCATCCTATTCCCCCTCATTCTCCTTTTCTCTATCTTTTTATCCTATCCCTCCCTCCTCAGAAATCTAGTTTACTTCTGAACATTGCGTCCCAAATCTGCACACCCTAAGAGTCCTTCCCTTATCCTATCATTTACATCTGAATAAATATATATATTATTTCCTTTTTAACCTGGTTCCAATGAGAATAAGGTTCCCACCTCACCTCCACCTCATCCTCCCCTCCACTGTAAAAGTTCTATTTACACACCTCTTTTGTATGAGGCAATTTGCTCCATTTTACCTCTCCCTACCCAGTTTTATTTTTCAGAATCACCACATTATAATCCAAGCCCTTTATGTATGTATACTCTATTTAGCTACCCTAATAATGATAACATTCTTAAGAGTTACAATTGTCACTTTCCCATATAAGACAGTAAATAGTTTAACCTTACTAAATCCCTTATGATCAGTCTTTCAAGTCACATTTTCTGTTCAGCTTTGGTCTTTTCCTCAAGAATATCGGGAAGTCCTTTAATTCATTAACTATCCATCTTTCCCTTGAAGGATTATACTCAGCTTTGCTGGGTAAGTAATTCTTGGTTGCACATCCAGCTCCTTTGTTTGTCAGAATATCATATTCCATGGTTTCAGTCTTTTAAAGCAGAAACTGCTAAATCCTGAGTTATCCTGACTATAACTCCACAATATTTGAACTGTTTCTTTCTAATTACTTGTAACAGTTTCTCCTTGATCTGAAAGCTTTGAAACTTCGCTGTAATATTTCTGTGGGTTTCCATTTTAGGATCTCTTTCAGGTGGTGACCAGTGCATTTTTTACAATTTCTATTTTACTCTCTAATTCTAAACTTCCGGGAAATTTTTCTTAATAATTTCTTGAAGTATAATGTCTAGATCATGACTTTCAGAAAAATCCAACGTTCTCTCTCTTTGATCTGTTTTCTAGGTCAATTGTTTTTCCAATGAGATATTTCATATTCTCCTCTATTTTTTTTATTCTTTTGATTTTGTTTGATTATTTCTTGATGTTTTATGACATCATTAACTTTCCCTTGTCCAATTCTAATCTTTAAGGAATCTTCTTCAATAAGTTTTTGGACCTCTTTTTTCAAATGTTCAAAATTTTCTTGCATTTCTTTTCCCATTTTTTCCCTCTTCCCCTCCTATATGATTTTTAAAGTTCTTTTTAAGTCCTTCCAATTCTTTTGGGGCTTCTGTCCATTTTACATTTTTCTTTGAAGCTTTGCAAGTAGCTGTTTTGACTTCATTATCTTCTTCTGAGTTTAAACCCTGATATATTTTCTATCACCATAGAAACCATCTATGGTCAGATTCCTCTTCTGTGGTTTATTAACATTTTAGTGGACTATTTCTTGGCTGTTAACTTTATGTTAGGATAAGGCTCTGCTCTTGGAGTGTGGTGGAATAATGTCTTAGGCTTCAGGTCTCTCATGTTATTGTTTTTCAAGCTCTATCTGGGGGGTCTCTGACTTTTTGGTTCTTTCAGTGTACTACAATTAAAGGCCAGGTGTGATCAACTCCTCTTCTGGCTTATGCCTTGGTTTGTGAGTGACCTCAGGTATTCCTCTCCACCCTTGAGCCATGACCAAGGACCCTGAAACACTACCACCACAAATGTTCTCACTACCTGAGGTCCTGAAAATGCACCACTGCAGTAAACATCAGTTCACCCTTCTGTCCCAGAATTGAAATCAGGGACTCCGAGGAGTGACCACAATCAAGTCTCTCTATCCTGGGCCCCCACCCCCTCTGCTATTGGATTTACCAGTGTGTGCTCACTCATCCTCACCCGTAGCCACAGCCTGGGACTGAGTTGGGTCAAAGTGCCTGGGCCTCTCACCCAGTGCTGGCAGAAGGCCCCCCCCTCTCTGTAGTCTTCTCCTATCAGTCACCCAACCCTGCCCCCCACAGCTGTCCCCTAGGCTCGCTGCTTGCAGATCTGCACTTTGCTCCTGTCTGAACACCACCTGTAGGTCAGATCTTCCCTGATGTCCTCCTAGATTGTCTTAGCCTGGACAACACAGCTTTACCCCCAACTTATTCTTATTCTTGCTGCTCCAAAACTCCATTTGAGGTGTTGGTTTAGGTTATTTGGAAGGGAATCTGGTAGAGCCAAGTGATTTCCTGCCTTTTTCCATCTTCCCACAATCCTCCTCAGTCATTTTTCACACAACTAGTAAGTGTTAAGTGTCTGAAGCCGGATTTGAATTCAGGTCCTCCTGACTCCAGGACTGCACCACCTAGCCACCCCAAGTAATCATTTCTTTAAGAATGAACGGTGGCTTCCTCTTCAGGCTCCCCTTCAGAGTGCACCTACCCTTTCCTCTTGGGGAGAGCCTTTTATCTGTTTCTTGGTTCTCTCAGTTTTAAATGTGTTTCTTGTAAACATGTTGTTGAGTCCTGGGTTTTTGGTTTTTTGGTTTTTTTTTTTGCTTTTTGGAGGGCAATTGGGGTGAGTCCTGGGTTTTTGATCCATTCTGCTGTTTCCTTTTTAATGGGTGAGTTCACCCCATTCATATTCAAAATTATAATTACTAGTTATGTATTTCCCTATGAGTGAGTATGAGTGGTCCTTCTCCCTCTTACATTCTTCTGCCCTCTAACCTTCTGCTGCAGCTCAAAATTCCTCTCTGCCTTTTAAGATCCTTCAGCCCCTCTTGTTTTCACATTAAAACTCTTCTTCCATTTGTTGTAGGAAGCACCTTGTTTTTCCCAAAAACCTGAGGGTGGAGGGGCTCTGCCTTTTCTTTTGTTTGTGCAGACACAGCCCACACCTTCTTTGAGTATTGTAGCAGTTATAAGTGCCACACTACGCAATGTACTGCACAATTACCCATTCTCTAGACTTACTGGAAGGAAAAGTCTCAATCCTTTTCATTGTTGCTAAAAGGTCCCCTGAATAATTCCATCCTGGGAGGGGATGAATACCATGAACCAGCCAGCTGGGTCCACTCTGCTCCCCTTAAAGCCACCAGGCTCCCCCTCCATGCCCTGAGACCAGAAGCTGAGGATGGCCCTGAGCCAAGTTCAACACATGGCAAGGTTCAAGCTTCTAGAGCTGGATCTCTACTAGGGCAATGTTCATTTCAGGCATTTTATTTTTATTATAAACTTAAACATTAACAAATGTGCACATTCCAACAGACAAAAAGAAAAGAGGACCGAATACAAAACTACGAACTTCTACCATAGACAGGTTGGTTTGGGGTTTTTTTTAAGTTAACATGATTAAATCTGACACAATAGTAACAAGGTTCCCTTCTAAATGTCTTTCTATTCCCTTCTGTGGATTTTAAAGTGATGTTCTTTTCCTATTTTTTGTACCATTTTCATCACCTGCCCCACAAAGAGAAGGATTCTCTTGTTGCCAACAAATATAGGCAAGCAAACTAAACAAACACACTGGCTTTGTCTTACTTTGTGGCTCCAGCTTCTTCTTCACCTTTGCCGAGAGCTGGGAGGCCACTTCATCAGCCTTGCACAGACTCCAGCACTGACCAGAGCTCTCAAGTTTCCCAACACTGTTTTCCTTGACATTACTGTGGTCATTGTGTAACCAGATCCACTGACTGGGCTCCCTTCATTCTGCTCCCCTGGAGGCTGCACAAATTCTTCTGGGTTTCTCTGAATCCATCATCTCACAAGTCCTTACAGTACAGTATATCCCACCACATTCACCTACTCTAGTTTTTTCAGACATTCCCCAATTGATGAGTACTTCTTTTCTTTCCAGTTTCCAGTTCTTTGCTACCACAAGTGTCCCCTGAGGGTTTCTGGTTCTGTCAGTCCCTTCCCCCTTTGATCTTGTTGGGGTGTTCTGAGGAGAAATCCTGACAGGTGAAACATGATCCCCAGGACTTCTGTGAATGCTCACTACTCATCTGTACTCTGGTTGAACAGTGACTTGGAAGAAATTCAGAGGTCCCAGAGTTGATTACTGACTTTGGGTGACAGACAAAAGCCCCGTTTTAAGCAGCTGAGCTGAAATCTTGGAATAGGTTGGGGAGAGCTCTTTTCTTAAGTACAACTACAGCAGAGCTGCTAGGCCAGCAGAAAGAGTAAGCATGGTCCTATTTCCAAAATTCTCCAACTGGTACATGGTGGCGCAGAGCTGAGCTCTTGACTTCAAAATTATTTATCAAGTCCTATAAGACCCCAGAGAAGACCACTGTCATGAGGACATCAGGGCAAGACTAGTAGTAGACATCAGTTCAGGGCTAACCCATATACTTACAGGACCAAGAAAAAGTCCTACTCAGACACCTAACCATTTCATCAGTGAGAAAAAGAGGAACAAGGAAGAAGTCTAAATATGGGGAAAGTCAGAGAGTTCCCCAGAAAAAAAGAACAACATTAAACTGACCACAAAAGATACACTCTGTGTGTGTGTATTATCACCAAAACCCAGAGAGACTGGATAACAGGGCCAAAGGAAACTGACAGGTTGAGGATGAAGACTGAGAAAAGACCAGAGGTTTTGTTTTTTTACCAGTGGTAAATACAGAGAATAGTTTCATCATACTTTGTTCTTCTATAATGACAAAATTCTGCCTTTTGTGATAGTTAGCAGAGCATAATAGGCATCTCCTGAATGCTGTATTGTGAGTGACCCATGTGTCCTTATTTCATCCTTTGTCCTTCTATCTCTACTTGCCTCTTCTTTCTAGAAGGTTTGGAAAATGAGGAGTAGGAGAGATACAGGGTGATAGTTCACAGGGTTCCGGGGACGTTTCTCTCATATATAAGAGACCTGAACCTGTTTGTGGACATATGGGAATGAGTCAGTAGAGGAAGAGATGGAAGGAGGGAGGAGGGGGAAGGAGTGAGGGTGACAGAGAAGGAGAGGGAGAGAGGGAGAGAGGGAGGGGGAGGGAGAGGAAGAGAAGGAAGAGAGGGGAGTAGAGGGAGAGGGAGAGGGAGAGAGAGAGAGAGAGAGAGAGAGAGAGAGAGAGAGAGAGACAGAGAATTTTTTGGTTTATGGAGTAAAGTCTAGAAGGACAGAAAATGGGATGGGACAATGGATATAGATACAGAAAAATAATAATAGCTAAAATTTCTATGGTGGGGGTGGAGCTAAGATGGCAGAGTAAAAGCAGGAACTTGCTTGAGCTCCAACCACCTCCAATACCTGTAAAAAATGACTCTGGGGCGGCTAGGCGGTGCAATGAGTAGAGCACTGGCCCTGGAGTCAGAAGGACCTGAGTTCGGATCTGGCCTCAGACACTTAACACAAACACAAACAAAAACCTAGCCCTGTGACCTTGGGCAAGTTACTTAAGCCCAATTGCCCCCCAAAAAGCAAAAAAAATGACTCTAAACAAATTTTAGTGCTACAGAACCCACAAAGTGACAGAGAGAAACAAATCCCCCACTGAAGACAGCCTGGCAGGCCAGCAGGAAGGCTCTATTGCACTGAGCTGTGTGCAGAGCTCAGTCTCCTGTGAGCCACTGGCCCAGACCCATGGCCCAGACTGGCTGGAACAGATTTCAGGGGACTAATTCACTGGCAGCTGTGGCAGTTTCCAGACCCATAAATGCCAAAGAGAAAGTAAAAGGTAAGTGGAGACCTCTTTTGGACCTGAGTGAGAGAAGAATGTGGTTTGGTCCCTGCTCCCGTGACAACAGAGGTGATAGGTGGTTGTGGCTGCTGTCTACCTCCTGAGCTCCAGGCCTACAGTTTGTAGGGGGACCAAGTTCAGAGAGTAATTGCTCTTGCTTTGACCTGCCTGGATCTGGGTTGCAGTCTTAGGTGACAATCCTGGGGTGAGAAGCACTGACATAGCAGAGCTTGTGGCAGCTGTGGGAAGGGTGTCCTCCTCATAGTTCTAAGGCAGGTGCCTGGAAGAAGCTGTAACAACAGCTGCACAAAACCCCAGGAATCTGGGACACAGCATTCTCCACTCTGGAAGCAGAGTTCTACCATGGCAAAGAGCTCAAAAGTCAAGTACTGTCTGGCAAGATGAGCAAGCAAAGGAAGCTAAATCAAACTATAGAATGGTTTTTTGTAACAAAGATGATCAAAACATAGAACCAGAAGAAGACAGCAAAGTCAAAGTCAAAACTTCAGCACCAAAAGCCTCCAAGAAAAATATGGTTTAGTCACAGGCCATGGAGGAATTCAAGAATTTTGAAAATCAAGTAAGAGAAGTAGAGGAAAAATTAGGAAGAGAAATGAGAGTGTTTCAAAAAAATCATGAAAAATGAGTCAACAGCTTGCCAAAGGAGACCCAAAAAATACTGAAGAAAATAACACCTTAAAAAATAGACTAACTCAAATGGCAAAAGAAGCCCAAAAAGCCAATGAGGAGAAGAATGCCTTAAAAAGCAGAATTGCCCAGATGGAAAAGAAATTTCAAAAACTCACTAAAGAGAATAATTCCTTCAGTATTAGATTGGAGCAAATGGAAGTGAATGACTTTATGAGAAATCTATAAAACAGATCCAAACCAATCAAAAAATAGAAGGCAATGTGAAGCATCTCACTGGAAAAACCACTGACCTGGAAAATAGATCCAGGAGAGATAGTTTTAAAATTATTGGACTACCTAAAAGCCATCATCAAAAAAAGAACCTAGATATCATCTTTCAAGAAATTCTCAAGGAAAAATGCTCTGATATTCTAGAACCAAAGGGCAAAATAGAAATTGAAAAAATTTACCAATCGCCTCTTGAAAAAGATCCCAAAAAAGAAAACTCCTAGGAATATTATAGCTAAATTCTAGAGTTCCCAGGTCAAGGAAAAATACTGCAAGCAGTCAGGAAAAAAAAATCTGAGTATTGTGGAAACACAATCAGGATAACACAAGATCTAGCAGCTTCTACACTAAGGGATCAAAGGGCTTGGAATATGATATTCTGGAAGTCAAAGAAGCTAGGATTAAAATCAAGAATCACCTACCCAGCAAAAGTGAGTATAATACTTCAGGGAAAAATATAGACATTCAATAAAATTTCTATGATGCTTTAAGGTTTGCTGAGCCCTTTTATATTAGCCATTTCTTGCTTTGAGACAGAAGGGGAGAATGGGCAAAGAAATTAAAAATTTTTTGAGGCTGGGAGGAGGGAAGTTGAAGGGGTTCATGTGAGAAGGTTCACAGTATTCACAGTAAAATCAGAAGTAAGACTCTCAGCTAAGCAAGTCCCTAGCACAAAGGGGCAGGTTTGGATGTCTGACAATGGCAGGAAGAAAAAGATTTAAAATAACTGCTGTGATATATGAAAGGGAGTCTTTAAAAATGAATTTAAAAGACAAGAATAATAACTCACATGTAGGTAACATTTATGACTCATAAAATACTTTCCTCACATGAGAAGTATATATGTAGAGCCTTATCAGTCCTACCAGCTTCATGCTTTTCCCCTCAAATTGTCTCATATTCGTGTATTACTTTACAAGTATTTATACATGTACATGTTCTTTCCCCTGACAGAATGTACTGATGACAGGAACTGCTTGGCTTTTGTCTCTGGATCCCCTGCACTCAGCCAGATTCCTGGCACATGGCTGAAGCTCGATAAATGTCTGTCAAATGACTGACATAGGTAGTACAAGTATGACCCTCATTGAACAGAATTGCCAGGCAGCAGTGGACATCCAATTGAGGTGAAATAGCATATATCTGTAACTTGGTCAACATGGTTTCCAATAATGCCCAATACCCAAATAGTTTTGGAGCAGGACCAATTGAGGGGCAAATCACTCACCCACTCTGTGTTGTTTCCCCATCTACAAAATGAGGGCAAGAGTCTTCACCTGCCTGATTGACAGAGCTGTCATGAGGATTAAAAGGTGAACTGAAGAGTGTTTTTAAAAGTATGAAAGTTGAGAGGTGGAGCCAAGATGGTGGGGAAAAAGCAGGGACTCACCTGAACTCTCCCAAATCCCCCTCCAAACAATTTTAAAACATTCCTCAAGGGGGCGGAGCCAAGATGGCGGAGTAGAAACAGCTCGTCCAAGCCATTCTGCCCCCAGATTCCCCCCATATTATGTAAAAGGGGACTCTGAACAACTTCTGGAGCCCCAGCACCCACAGAACGACACAGAGAAGCTAACCTCCCGCTGAGGACAGCCCAGCAGCCCTGCAGGAAGGACCAGCACAGCGGTCTGGGAGCCAGCAGCGCGCAGCGCGCAGAGCGTGGGAAGCTGAGCCGAGCCGGAGCCGGGGTCCCCGTGAGCCGACGTTTCAGCCCCAGGGCGGCAGGGCCAACAGCTGGCTGGAGGAACCCCAGAACACCAGGAGCTGTGGAGACTCCAGAATTATCAACATAGACATGCCTAGGACAAAGTAAGAGGTTAGTGTCCTATGGACTTTGGGACTGTATTTGGGGAATGCGTCGGCTCTCTCCCCTGGGGGCTAGAAGCCGCTGAGGAGACACGCCATTTTGTAGTTTTCAGAGGCAGCTCCAGCTCCTGGCCTGTGGAACCGTAGGGAGATCCAGCGATCAGTCTTGGGGGGTAATCGCTCTTGCTTTAACCTCCCTGGATCTGGATTGTGATCTAGGGTGGAAGTCGTGGGTGGGTTTACAGCTTGCCAGAAACGGAAGTTGCCCCCCACACGTTCAGGACGAAAATTTCTCTAGCTGGCCTTAAAGCCATAGTGTGGCAACAAGCCCAAAAGTCAAGTAATTAAGTGGCAACATGCCAAGGCAAAGGAAACAGAAAAATGCAACCCCAGACTCCTATTTTGGGGGCATAGAGTGGGAAAAGGACTGTGAGGTCAGAAGTCCTGTTCCAAAAGCCCCAGGGGAAAACATGAGCGGGTTGCAGGCCATAGAGGACCTTAAGAAGGACTTTAAAAATCAAATAAGAGAAGTGGAGGAAAAATTGGAAAGAGAAATGAGAAGGATGCAGGAAAAGTATGAAATGAGGGTCAACAGCCTGACTGAGGAAAACAACACCTTAAAAAATAGACTAACTCTGGGGCGGCTAGGTGGCGCAGTGAGTAGAGCGTCGGCCCTGGAGTCAGAAGGACCTGAGTTCGGAGCTGGCCTCAGACACTTAACGCAAACACAAACCAAAAAAAACCTAGCTGTGTGACCTTGGGCAAGTTACTTAACCTCAATTGCCCTCCAAAAGGCAAAAAAAAAAAAAAAAATAGACTAACTCAAATGGCAAAGGAGGCCCAAAAGGGCAAGGAGGAGAAGAATGCCTTAAAAAGTCAAATTTGCCAGATGGAAAAAGAATCTCAAAAGTTCACTGAGGAGATTCATTCCTTCAGAGTTAGACTGGAGCAATTGGAAGCTAGTGACTTTATGAGAAATCAAGATGCTGTTAAGCAGATCCAAACAAATGAAAGATTAGAAGACAATGTGAAATATCTCATGGGAAAAACCACTGACCTGGAAAATAGATCCAGGAGAGACAATTTAAAAATTATTGGACTACCTGAAAGCCATGATCAAAGAAAGAACCTAGTAATCACCCTTCAAGAAATTCTCAAGGAAAACTGCCCTGATGTTTTAGATCCAGAGGGCAAAATAGAGGCTGAAAGAATCCACAGATCACCTCCTGAAAAAGATCCCAAAAAGAAAACTCCCAGGAATATTATAGCCAGGTTCCAGAATCCCCAGATCAAGGAGAAAATACTACAAGCAGCCAGGAAGAAACACTTTCAATATTGTGGAAACACAATCAGAATAGCCTAGGACCTGGCAGCTTCTACACTGAGGGATTGAAGGGCATGGAATATGATATTCCAGAGGGCAAAAGAACTGAGAATGAGCCCAAGGGTCACCTACCCAGCAAAACTGAGTATTTTGTTTCAGGGGGAAATATGGTCATTCAGTGGAATAGAGGACTTTCAAGCATTCTTGAGGAAAAAACCAGAATTGAATAGAAAATTTGACACCCAGACACAAGAAGGAAGAGACGCCTGAGAAGGTAATCAGGGAAAAGAAATCTAAAGGAACTTATCAAAGTTGAACTATTTACATTCCTATATGGAAAAGCAATAACTGTGACTGATGATATCTTTCTCACTATGAAAATAATGGAAGAAGGGGGTGTGGTCATATGAATACATATGTGAATGTGCATGTAGATGGTTACAGTTATATATGGATAGAGGGCATAGGTTGAATTTGTTGGGAAGGGAGAATACTCAAGGGATGAAATTATGAGGTGAGAGAGGAAAGTGGCAAGAGGAGATGGGGAGAGACAGGTAGGGTAAACTATCTCATGTAGAAGAAGCAAGGGGAAGTGGTTGCAAGGGAGGGGGAGAATAGGAAGGCAAAAAAGGCAAAACCACATTCTCATTGAATTTGGTTCAGGGAGAGAATGATATACATACTAAATGGGATATCTCAACCTGCAGCAGAATAGGGGGAAGGGGGATGAGAGGAGGGAAGATGGATGGGAGGGCATCCTTGTGGGGAGGGGAGGTTGGAAGTACCCACCATAGAAGAGGGACAGGATCATGTAGGGGATGGACCAGGTGGGGGGTGGGATGAGTGGGAGGGAATTATAAGCAGCCTTGTACAATATATCTACTATGACAATGTTTTGCATAGCTAGACATGTACAACACATACTGAATTACTTATCTCCCCAGAGGGAATGGGTGACAAGGGAGGAAGGAAATGGATCTGAAAGTCGAGGTCTTAACATTAAATGTTTCAAATATATATAAATATTATTATTAAAACTCTTTTGCTTATAATTGGGAGATAAGATGTGCAGACATTGGGACACAAAGATTCACCTTCCTCTAATGGAAAAGTCGAAAGGGGTATGGGAGAAGGTATGGGAGAGAGCAGATTGGAGGAAGCGATATCTTGTGGGACTGCTATTCTGGGAGGTTGGGTAGGGGAATAACGGGGGGAAAATGATTGTAACTCAAAATCTGGCGGAAATGAATGATGTAAAACACAAGTTAATAAAGCATTTGTTTAATATAAAAAAAAATTCCTCAAAACAAGTTCTGGAGCAGCAGGGTAAATCGGTTTTCCACGCCCAGACAACTTGAAAGGTCAACAGGAAAGGTCTGTGGCACTGTAGTGAAAGTGGGCAGCACCTGACAAGACTGCAGCAGGCCTCACCTCAGCAAACAAGCAGCAAACTGCAGAGGCAGTTGCACCGGCAGCAGCTGCCCACAGACAGGAACGGGCAGGCAGCCGGTCAGAAGGAGATTACTGGAACCCCTTTGCTTACACGGGGTGCAGGACTCTGCTGTCTCTAACACACCAGAGCTGATGGCCAGCAGTGAGCCAAGACCCTGGCCATGGTTCCAAGGTGGAGAAGAACACATGTGGTCACTCACAGGCCAGAGCACAGAAGGCAGGGCCCACAGCTCTCTTTAGATCATGCTGCCTGGGAGGAAGAGAAATTTACAGAATCCCACAACTAGCTCTGAAAGTCTGAAGCTTGGGACAGTGTCCTCTCTACCCCAGCAGCAACGCCCAACAGCAAGGTAAAAGAAGAAATAGGCTGGGAAAATGAGCAAACAAACAAACAAAAAAAACTTGACCACAGGAAAGTTACTGTGGTGACAAGAAAGATCAAGACATAAACTCAGAAGAAAAATTCTGCCTTACATTTAAGCAGACCATAAGAGGCATCATCCAGAGCTCTGTACTGAGATCCAACTTGGCCAATAGCAATCAACAACAACTATTCTTTAGCCTTGTCCAGATTTATTTCCATATGAAAATTGCTAAAAGTTAATACATTTCACAGAGAAATTTACATTTTAGAGGAAAAAACAAGGGTTATTTCTGGTTATACCAAATTTAAGTACTCCCAAATATACTTAATGTCTAAATCCTCTGCTGGAAATATAGCAAAAATGAGAAGTTTGGGGCTAGGGAAAGGAGGAAAGAGAAAGATAACAGAGAATATGGAAAAGGAAGTGGATTATGTCCTAAATTAACAAACTAGGGAGAGAAGTAGCAGAGTTGATGGCAAGAAAAGAGCTAGCTACAGAACATTCAAAAGTCTCACGGTTAGTTTTTTCTCTTTGCTATCCTTGGAAGTGCCTGTTAAATTCTGGGCCTCTAATTATTTACTTAAGCTTCCAGGACTGCTCTCATTCTCCCACAGAGGCTCACCTGCCTGATCCTAGCCTAGGAGCACTCCTGATTCAGAGACAATAAATTAAGCTACTTTCTTATAGAAATAGCTTTGGGCAGGGAGAGTCTGCTAAAGAATAAAAGGGAAATGGCAAATGCTGTGGAAAAAATTGGGACACAAATGCCCTGTGGGTGGAGCCGTGAACTGATCCAATCATTCTGAACTCTTGGGAACTATGCCCAAAGGGTTATGAAACTTTAACCAGGCAATACCTGTATCACAAAGAGATCAAAGAGGAAAGGATCTATCTGTACATTACAGCAGCTCTTTTTATGATGGCAAAGAACTGGAAATTGAAAGGATACTCTTCAATCGGAGAATGGCGGACAAGTAGCAGTATATGATTACAAATGAGGGATGGGAAAGTTTCAGAAAAACCTTGGGAAGCCTTTTTTATGTGAACGGTATTTTATTTTTTCTAATTACATGTAAAGACAATGTTCAACATTCATTTTTAATAAGATTTTGAATTACATATTTCCCTCTCTTCTCCCTCCCCAAGATACATGTGAAATCATGTAAAACACATTTCCACATTAGTCATGTTGTGAAAGAAACAAAAGACAAAAACACACAAGAAAAACAAAGAAAGTGAAAATAGTCTGCTTCAATCTGCATTCAGACTCCATGATTCTTTCTCTGGATATGGATAGCATTTTCTATCAAGAGTCTTTTGGAATTTTCTTGGATCCTTGCATTGCTGGGAAGAGCTAAGTCTATCAAAGTTGACTATTGCACAGTGTTGCTGTTACTGTGTACAATGTTCTCCTGGTTCTGTTCACTTCACTCAGTATCAGTTCATGTAAATCTTTCCAGAAAACCTGGGAAGTCTTATATGAACTGATGCACAGCTAAGTGAGCAGAACCAGAAAGACATTGTACACAACAAAAGCAATATTGTAAGCATGATCAACTGTGAAAGATTTACCTATTCTAGTAAAGACAGTGATCCAAGATAATTCCAAAGGATTCATGATGAAAAATGCTATCCACCTCCAGAGATAGAACTGATGAATTCTGAAAACAAACTGAAGCACATTTTTTAAACTCTATTCTTACTGTTTTATTTGTGTTTTCTTTTGCAATATAGCTAAAATGAAAATATTTTGAATGACTTGACATATGTAATCAATATCGAATTGCTTACCTTCTCAAGAAGGGAGGAAGGATAGAAGGGAGGGAGAGAATTTAGAACTCAAAAAAAGTTTTAATGAATGTTAAAAATGTCTCTTAAAATACCTAAAAGGCCTTCGTGTGAGAGGTCTGATATGTATGCTTGACCCCAAAGAGTAGAAGTGGAAGAAATGGGTAAGACGCTTCAGAGAGACAGAATTAGGGTCAATGTAAGGAGAACCTTCCAACACAAAGTCAGACTGGGAGGTCTCCCTTAGTGATTCCCTCTCCCGGGGTTTTCAGCACTTTAAAGACACAGTCATAGCATGCCCCTTCAAGTACAGGTTACCTGGCATGGCTTCTGAAATCCCTACCAACCCTGAGATTTTGTGATAAGTCCTCAGTTGGAAAACTCCTGGAGAAGCAGCAGAGGCAGACTGAGGTCAAAACCACCTCACCACTTTTCCTTCCCATGTCCAGCTGACATACCTGTACAACATCCCACCTCTTAGATCAGGAGACTGGGGACCTGTTTCACCTGATATCCACGTTTCCTTAGCCTGTCCAGGCCAGTGATGCCATCACTTTACTAAAGAGGGGGGCAAAAGCAAGGTACCTGAGCACCAGGGAAGGAGTGCTCCTTATCCAGCTGTCCGGCAATAGGGGCCAGCTCCTTCTCAGCAAAATCCTGGCACGTTTGGCGAAGCATTTGGTGTGTCTCAGGCAGCTCTGCAGATTGGTAGATGGTGTGCAGCTGCCTCCAGCCCCAGGAACAGAGAGCTGTCCAGGAGAGATGCCAAGGTCACGGAAGCAGAGACATGAATGTGGCAGGGACTCAAAGGGGCCCCTGAGGCCTCGGGAAACATTTATTTTTTGCCTTTTTGGAGGGGGGAAGGCAGGGCAATTGGGGCTAAATGACTTGCCCAAGGTCATACAGCTAGTTTTTTTGTGTTGTGTCTGAAGCCACATTTGAACTCAGGTCCTCCAGCCTCCAGGGCTGGTGCTCTGCTCACTGTGCCTCGTAGCCAGCTCTCGGGGCCCCCTCGCCAGGCCCTCCTTGCCCAGGGTCCCTTGGATCGGACAGACCCTCGGCCTGGAGGGCGGGGGCTGGGGCTCCCCGCAGTCTCCTCCCCTCCGGCCTCCTTCCCGGGCGGTCTTCCCGCTGCTGGTGGGGCCTGAGGAGGGTTTACTCCACATTCCATCTCAAGACTAGCTGGGTTTCCTGAGCTAAAGTTCAGATCCTAGGCCTGTCACTGACTCCCTGAGCAAGTCCCTTAACACCTCTGGGCCTGTAAAGTGGGGGATGGGCCGGAGGGGGCGGCAGACCCGGACGGGTCACGAGCTGCCGTAGCTCTGAAACGCAGCATTATCTGCGTTTTACGGCGCTTCTGTCCGCTCCACGACCCCCTGACCCGGCTCAGTTGGGCTCAGACCCCGCTGGGGCCGCGTGGCTGCCGTCCGGGCCCTGTCAGCTCTCGGCCTCGGACACCCACCCCAGGTGCGCCGGACGGACGGGGCTACCCTGGCCGCGGGGGCGCTGGGGGAGGCCTCCTGCTGCGGAGGGAGCTGGGGGGGGCGGGGGGAGGAGACGAGGGGAGGCGGCGCGGCCCTAAATGGGGCAAAGGTCGCGCCAGAGGGAACCCGCCTCGAGCAGCCCCTGCCCGGGCCCGCCCTGGGCCTCACTCACCTCGGGGGGCCCGGCCGCAGCCCCGGATCAGCAGGGAGACAGCCATGGCCATCAGTCAGTCCGTCGGTCAGTCCGGCTGTCAGTCAGCCGCGCGGTCCAGCTCTCCTAGGGTGCTGGTGATGACCCACGACCTCCAGGCCCCGCCCCCAGAGGAACCGGAGAGGCCGCGCGCCGGGTCCCGCCCCCCCCGCCCCCGCCCGCCGGCAGCCTAACCCTGTCCACTTAGAAGCCGGGAGCGACTAACGGCAGGCCCCGCCCCCTCGGGACTGGGCGGGGCCCCTGAGAGTCCGGACCTGCCCCCACGCGCCAGACTCCACCCTCCTAGCAGCCCGAGGCAGGCCCTGCCCCGCAGCGGAGGGCGGTGTTCCCCTTGGAGACTGAGCCAGGCCGGCCCCCCAGCCCTAAGGTGAGCGAGAGCGGGGCAGCGGCCCGGGAGAGGAGGGGCGGATCGGCCCGGGCGGGGTCTCTGCCCCAGCTGGGCGGAAGCCCCCGGACCGCGGCTCCCCGGCCGGCCGTACTAATTGTTCTTCACGAAGGGCGAGGCGACTATCCTTAATGAAGCATGGGGGCTTTGTATAGATGATAGCTCTAGTAACTGGAAACATGTATCTAGGCTTTGAGATTTGCAAAGCATTTTGTATATATTAGGTAGCCTCCTAAAAGGTGGTCATCTAATCTCACCCCCTCCCCAGTTTCAGCCTCCAGCATTAAATAGCTCTGTGACCTTAGCCAAGTCACTTAATTTGTCTGACTCAGTTTTTGCAACTGTAAAATGGGGGCATAATAGCATTTACCTTCCAAGACTGTTGTTAGGATGAAATAAGATTTTTGTCAAGGGCTGAGCACAGTGCTGGGCACATAGCAGGCACTTAATAATTGCTTGGGCAAGTAGGTGGTGAAGTGGATGGAGTACCAGGCCTCAAGTCAGGAAAACTCATTTTCCTGAGTTCAGATCTAGCTGTGTGTCCCTGGGAAAGTCATTTAACCCTGGTGGGCTCAGTTCCCTCAGCTGTAAAATGAACTGGACAAGGAAATGGCAAACCACTCTAGTATCTGCTAAGAAAACCCCCAAAGAGGGTCATAGTCTGGACACAACTGAAGCAGCCAAACAGCAATCTATTATTCCATGGAATTAAGCAAACTGTCCGCTCAGTTTGAGGCCAGACTCAAACCCAAGGCTCACTCCCTCCACATCTAGGACTCTGTGCTCCAGCCTCTACTTGGATAGGAGGATTGGCTCAATTTCCCCTTGTCTGCACCAAAAGGATTTCCTTCCATCACACCTCCAACCCATGTTCCCCCGGGAGCTCCAGATTCACTCCAGTTTTTGTGTTGTCTTCACCCATTAGATAGGGACAGGACCTTTCCTTTTCTGTGTGTATCCCCAGGGCTTAGGAGGAGACCTGACACATGGAGTGTTCATTGACTGTTGCCTAGGAATGCAATGTATAACCTGGGAGGAAAACCCAACTACGTAGAGGAAGTATAACTTGTCAGTAGTTTAAAGGGCTTTGGAAAATCCACATCCAAGGGAGAGGGGGCGGGTTTGGGAGGCGGGAGTGGGGCAGGGACACACTATTGGTTATCCTTCCAGGTTCCTGCCTTCCTGCTTTCCGAGCTCCACTTAATGGCTGTATTTTGGGTCCTCCAGGCTTGGAGTGAATGTCAGGGGTAACTGTTTCTCTTTGGAAAAGTAACCTTGAGGGTCTTCCCCTCCCAGATTGATTTTTTTTCCTCGCTTTTCTAATTAAAGGGGCCATCCCTTAACTCACTTAAAGAAACCTGTTCACTGAATGGGCATTACCTCACTCCAAGTAAGTAGGTGAAAAGTCTCCCATTGCATCCTGGGTCATCTCTAATCATCCTGATGAATACTGGCCACTGGACCCAGATGGCTCTGGAGGAGAAAGTGAGGCTAGTGACCTTGCACAGCCCTCCTTCAGTCAAATACAAGTCTACTGCAAGTTATGTCACCATTTCCCCGATGCCATGGTCCTCTTGGAAAACGACTGACAAACACAACAGTCCTACCAGATGTCGAGGATTCTTTGTTCTCATGGCTAGCTGAAACACCTGGGATTAGGAGTGGAAAGCTACCCTTCCCCCTTATGTTTTCAAAGAGGACCATTACATTGGAGACAAGGTCATAATTGGGTAATCTAGATTCCAACCCCCAAATTTGATAAAGGTTTCTAAAGTTATTAGTGATTTAACTGCTAACAAAGGAATGACTTCATAGTTCCTGTGGGGTGCCAGATGCCTCCCAAATATTTTTTTTCTCCAGTTAAAAAAATTTTATTCTGAACTTAAATAAAACAAGCATTTCCATAACAAAGCATAATAGGGGGAAAAAGGATTACACATGAAACTGCAAATGTTTTATGTACAACTTACCTTTCCTTTCAAGTTTATAATAAAGTTATCATGTAAGTTTCTTTTTCCTCCTCCCCTCCCCTTCCCTCCATAGAAATGACTACCATTAGACACAAATATGTCTATATGTAATGTATGTATGTAATGTATACATGTATATATGCAGATAACACCTTTCTTCATAGGACCTTTATAGTTAATCTGGATATTTATATTAATCAAAACTATTTGGTCACTAAAGTTGTTCTAAAAACAACATTGTTTCTACTGTTCACAACATTCTTGTGGTTCTGCTAATTTTGTTCTTTATCATTTCGTGCAAGTCTTTCCAGGTTTTTCTAAAATCACTGAGCTCATCATTTCTTATAGCACAGTAGTGTTCCATCACAAGCATATACCACAACTTCCAACAATTCCCACATTTCCGCAAGTGATGGGCATCCCCTCAATTTCCAGTTCTTTGCAACCACAAAGTGAGCTGCTATAAATATTTCAGAATATACAGGTTCTTTTCCTTTTTCTCTAATCATCTTAGGAAACAGGCCTAGAAGTGGTATTGGGTATAGGTGGTTTGGTTTGGTTTTTTTAGATGGGGAAAGGCAGGGCAATTGGGGTTAAGTGACTTGCCCAAGGTCACATGGCTAGTAAGTGTTAAGTGTCTGAGGCCGGATTTGAACTCAGGTCCTCCTGACTCCAGGGCTGGTGCTCTATTCACTTTGCCACCTAGCTGCCCCCTAAACAGTCAGTATATTTCTTTTCTTTTTGGATGGGGGGGGTGATAGGCAATTTTATAACTCTTTAGGTATAATTCCAAATTGCTCTCCAAAATGGTTGGATCAGTTTACAATTCCACCAACAGTGCATTAATGCTCCAATTTTTGCACATCCCCTCCAACATTTGTGGATTTTCCTATCATTTTAGCCAATCTTATAGGTGTAAAATGCTATCTCAAGGTTGCTTTAATTTGCATTTCCTTAATCAATAATGATTTAGAGCATTTTTTTCATGACTATAAATTGTCTTGATTTCTTCATTGGAAAACTGCCTGTTGATATCCTTTGTCCATTTATCAACTGAGAAATTACTCATATTCCTACAGATCTGACAAAGTTCTTTATATATTTGAGACTTTATCTGAGACTGTCTATAAATCCACGCCAGCCAATTTTCTGCTTTCCTTCTAATCTTGACTACATTGGTTTTATTTGTACTAAACCTTTTTAACTGAAATTCATTTTATACTTCCCAAAACTCTCTTTTGTTTATTCACAAACTTTTAAGTCTTATTAAGTAACATATAAACACGTTTCACTTTCCTCAAATTTCCTTGTAATATCTTCCTCTATATCTAGGTTATCTATCCATTATGACCTCACCTTGGTAAATAGAGTAAGATACTGGTCTATGTCCAATTTCTGCTAAACTTTCCTGTTTTCCCATAAATTTTTAACAAATAATTCTTTTCCCAAAAACTTAAGTCTTTACACTTGTCAAACACAAGGTTACTATAGTCGTTTGCTGCTGTAAATTGTATGTCTATTCCATTTCACTGCCTACCTTTCTGTTTTTTAGCCAGTAACAGATAGTTTTGATAATTACTACCTTATAATATAGTTTAAGATCTGGTACTACTAGATGTCCTTCCTTTGCATTTTTTTTATTAGTTCCTTTGATATTCTTGACCTTTGGTTCTTCCAAATGAAATTTTTTCCAACTCAGTAAAATGATTTTTTTTTTTTGTAATTGGGATGTATTGAATATATAGATCAATTTAGGTAAAATTGTCATTTTTATTATGTTGGCCCTGCCCACCCATGATCAATTAGTATTCTCCAATTATTTAAATCTAATTTTATTTGTATAAAAAGGTTTTTTTTTAAATAATTTTGTTCATGTGGTTCCTGTTTGTTTTGGCAGGTATACTCCCAGGTGTTTTATAGTGTCTAGAACTAATTTTAAATGGGGTATCTCTTACTATTTCTTCTTGCAGGGTTTTGTTAGTGATATATAGGAATGCTGATGATTAATGTGGGTTTACTTTTTGTCTCGAAATTGTTTCAACTAACTTTGGTTAGATGCTTCCCAAGTCTCCACAGCCCACCTTTACCTCTTGACCTAATCCTACCTCCCTAGCTGTATAATAGACATCTCTACCAGTATACCCAGGAGACACCTCAAATTCATTATGTCTGGAACAGAATTCATCTTCTCCTCCTTCCCCCAAATAAATGCTGACAAGCACACCGATGTTGAAAATCCATCTTTAATCCTTTTCTCACACTCATCCCCCACATCCAAGGAGTTGCCAAGTCCTGTCGATCACCTTATTGTGGCTCCCCACCTAACTTGGGCCCTCATCTACTCTCAGGACTACTGCATTGGTCCCTTGCCTCCTGTATCCCCTATCCAATTCATCCTTCAGTTTCCAAGCTGACATTCCCTAAAGCACAGATATGACCATGTCCTTTGTCTGCCCAAGAAGCTTCAGGGTTCCTTTTGCCCCTAGGGAAAAAGACTCGTTTGACATTTAAAAGCCCTTGAAAATCTGGCTCCAATCTTTTGAGACTAATTTCACATTCTTCTCCCTCATACACACCACATTTAGCCAAACTGACCAGACATTGACTCGGTACATACCCCAGCTCCTGCATCGTATGTTCCTCTTCCCCATCTCTGCTTCTTCGAATCACCAGCTTCCTTCAAGCAAACACAGCTCTGGCCTTTCCTCATTCTGTCATTAATGTTCTTAAACTACCCCCCACCCCAAAATGTGTACATACATACAGATAGATGTATTTAGGGAGATCTTCAAATAGCTATGTCATTTCTCACAGTATATCCAACTTTTGGGAGCAGGGTATATTTCTTTTTCTTTATATCCCCAGGACTAAGTCTTCATGACCAAAGAGGGTAGAACTGGGGTCAGTAGGTGAAAAAGAGGCAAATTTACATCTAGCCTAAAGAAAACTTCTGCACAATTTAAACTGCCCCATACCAGAATTGGAAATCCCCAAAAGTAGTGGGTTCTGCCTTCCTGGAGGCATGTTACAGGGCAAGGCTGGATCAGCAGCTCCCCAGGTCCTTTACAAACTCCCCAATTCTATAACAGAAGTGTACATTTTAAGATCATTTTCCCTCCAGTGAATATCTGGAATAGGGGCTTGGTGAGGGGAAGGACAGTTGTGGAGCTGGGGACAGACTGTGTTCTTTGGGTAGCCAAGGTGAAGAGGGCACTTGAGTGCTACACACTATACAAGCCTTGCCAGTGCTGGGCCTACTTGGTGGCACTCATGGCTTGGAATCTAGAGTTGCAAAGGTCTCCGCCAAGGTGCCATAATAACTGCTATTGGTAAACCAGGTGTTCATACCCAAAGGAGTAACTTCCAATATTTCTCAATTTTAAGAGGCTCCCAGGACACAGTGGCACAACTCTTTTCATTGGGATTGAGGTTAAGTGTACATTGGTAGTAGCCCGTGACCAAAGGTCCCAGATGTTAACCTTGGCTTGTGGCACTGGCCCAGCACAAGCTGCTCTCCCAGGCTATGGCCCTCTTGGATCTTCATGATACCAGTGGATGTTATTAATCCCACAGAATCTCAAAATTGGAATCTCCAGTCCTGCCAGGCCCCAGAACAGGATGGCTTCTACCAACATGCACACAAGCAGTCATCCTGTTTGGAAATCTCCATCAGGGGGACTATTAGCAAATTTTCCCTCAGGCTGAGCCAAAACTTGCCACATAGACATTTCCATCCACTGCTCCTGGGATGGCTATAACAGCCATCATGCTCCTCCTTCTTCTCTTCCATTTGGCGTGGTCACCAGTACACTCACCATTCTGCCTTAAGGCAGTGGTCAATGTTCTGGCACCACAAACAGATCCAACACAAAGGTGGTCTGACTAGGGCAGGGCTAAAGAGAGTCCTGAAGCTCAGGATATTAAATTACTTGCCCAGAAGTACCCAGATATTAGAGGGCAGAGTTAGGACTGGAATCTGGGTCTCCTTACCTCAAGACCAGCGTTTCCCCTTTCTATCAGTAGGAGATATGTGGAGCATGTACTGAGGGTAGAGGAATTTCCAAAGATGGCTTTACCACCCATTTGAATAAGAGTTGTAGGGTCATGCAGAATCAAATTGTAATGATGTTTACTTGTACAACTTCTTCCAAAAGCCTCTTCCCAGAAACATGATCACAAAACCACCGCAAACCATGCTCACCTCTGTGCTATTAGGTCATCACTAGTTAAGAGATTCTGCTGGCCCCTTAACAGGGGTCAAAGGTGAGAAAAGTTACTCTGACACATGCTGTGAAAATGTCCTTTTATTCCTATTGATTGTGACAAAATAACATTTTATACAAATAAGTCACCTAGTTCACTTTGGACACAGAGACATTACAATGGAAGAAAGGTCTCACGTGGAGAGAGCAAGGAAGAAAAGGAGAGGTATAGACCAGGTCACTGATGCTTCTTATATTCTGTGAAAATAGATTTACATGGAAAAAATAGAATTTTACAACTTCAATGAATTTACATGATCCTTTGTAAAACAAGAGGGAAAATCCACCAACCGCCAGATCCTTCTTGTACAAAAGAAATGAGTAACATGGAGAAGGCAGCAACAGAGTGCCTCGGGTCACTGGGTTCACACTCCCAGGAGGTAATTTCTGTATTTGGGAATATTGGTGCCCAGTGCAAGAGCACCTGCTAGACTGCCTTCTAACCACTCTGTCCCGAATCCCTGGGCTGGCTGACCACCAAAGAGAGGGTGATGTCACCTATGAGGTTTCTAAGTGACCTAGCTCCCTGCTGTGTTGGTCACAGCTAGGATATAAAAACGGAACATCTCTCGTATGTATTCTTCAGCAAGTGAAAACTGTTCAAATGCCCTGCAGTAAACACTTACAGATGTGCCCCCCCTCTCTTTATGAATACCCAAAACACCAACACTGTCTGTCATCTGATAACAAAGGCGGAGAGACTGTGTCTCTCAGGAGGCACATATCCCTGCGCTGTTTCCAAAAGATCACTAGCTTCAAGCTATGAGGGTAAGTCATCCAACTCTGGCCCAAATCTATGTTCATCTGTTCTCAACTTACCCTTCAGGATGTTTCACTTAACAAAGGAGGATCTTCTTTGGAGAAGGGTATCCTAGGCCTGAGGCTCTGTAGGAAAGGACTGGCTGGTGTAATGCTCTAAGATGAAATACAATGGACAAAAGGGAAAGGACAAACAGAGACCCAGATGACAGAATCTACATGATGCCAGCTTGGTCCCCTGGAATGCAACATATGTCAGGAACTAGCCCTCACAGGTGATGGGCCTCCCCTGGCAGGTTTCTGCTCTTCCATTCTTACTACCGAGAGGCCCAAGTGCTAGTCTCAAAACCTTAGGAACTTGATGTCTGGCTTTACTACTTAATAGAGAACTGGGATGTACTCATCTCATCTCACCCTAGCTACAGATTCTAAACTGACCCTCACATCAGCTCTCACAGTGGCCAAGTTACCTAGCATCTCTTGACCACCTAAGGACGCAAGCTAGAAAGTAGACAATCAACAACACTGGCTCCTTATCAACGAGGCATGACTTCCTACTTCACTTACAGGGTTCCCAGAGTCTCTAGAAAATTCAACTGAGGTTCCAGGGAACAGGCAGAAGACCAGTCAAACCAGCCCACAGACTCAAATACCTGTCCTCTTTGGCCTGTTCCTGGGGAAGAGTAAACACTGTATACGAACAGACCAATGAGAAAGAAATCTAAAACAAAATCCAGTCTGTTCTGATCCATCCATCCAAACAAATGTGATGGAATGCAGAGCCCCAGGGCCACACTGTATGGCTAAAAGAAGGTGGTACGAGTGGTAATATGCATAGCTCCCAAAGATCACCCCCGTGAGCACTCTGCTGGAGGGAGAAGAGACCAGTCTGGGTCTGCAGCCCATTGGCACGGCTAAAATGGAAAACCAAAGGTCATAAGGCAGAAATGACATCTGCCCATAAGAACAGGAGGAAACCACAGCAAGAATGTTGCCCCAGCAGCACTGGGGCAAAGCCACAGGTAAGGCACCAGGATTTCTGCTCAGCTCTCATCTCAGGATCTGTCTCTCCATTAGGTAGATGGCCCCTTCCCTCACTCAACTCTCAAGCCCAGCCTCTAGGCAAGGGAGCCTTTGGGGCAGGGGATATAGTCAAGGCACAGGGAATGGGCATGGGCAGACCCAGAAAAGACAGTTTTGACCCATCCCTACCAGGTTTTAAGAGCCATCCCAATAACCACAATGACCAGAGGGACTCTAGCAAATAGAGGCAGGGGCATCCAAGCAAAAGAGCAGTCCTGCCTTTCCAGGAAGGACCTCTGACCAGTATCAGGGGCACTGCTGTACCCCACTGTTTGTGGCTCTCTTGGGGCTTTCTATGGGGACTTTCACCAGACAGATTTAGACTAGTGCTAATGGTAACTAGTAGTGACAACCTGCTTGTTAAAAATCCAAGATGTTTTGATCAAGCACCATAAAACTACCCAAACAACCATCTAATTGTTTGCAACTAAAGAGAGGAACCAATCAATGGACACAAGTCTGAAGACAGGGGGACCCTGTGAGATGTGTTAAGGCCATCTCTGAAAGGCCAATCTAGCTTGGCCTATCCTGCCCCCAAAATTCACTCTCTTGTCCAATAGTTACAAGAGCCATAACCTTTACTTTGGTCTGACAGCTAGGGAAGGTTCCGATAACTTTAGTGGAATATCAAGTTGAGAAGTTTCTAAAGTTCAGAGGTCACTCCATATGGACAGTGTCCACTTTCCTCCTCAGTGCTCCAGGCCACACTATATAGACTAAATCCCCTTTTAAGATGAAGCTGGAATCTAAGCATAGTTCACTTGATGACCACAATGGGTTCTGGGAACCTGAATTAATACTACTTTAAGTCTAGACTCTGATCAGATAAACTGGAAACACCATTGTCAAAATATAAAACCTCCTTGAGAAGTTCAGAATTTTCCAAATAATACAATGGGGGAAAGACTGGGTAGCAAGTGGCTGCTCCAGACTCAGATAAACTATTACCCCACAAAGAAAATCAACACTCAATCTAATGAGATGAAATGAGCACATAAGGCGGCAGAAGCCAAATTGGCCATGGGTTTAAAGCTCCCCCAGAATGAGGACAGGAAGGCACTGCCAGTATGAAGAGGAGTCCTGCCTGGGAACTTCCTTTAGAGAGGCTAAGACCTCAATCTAACTCCAGGAGAAGACACCAAACCTGACCAAGGCTCCTGAGAGCCAAACAGAAAGCAGCTTCTCCAGGAAGTTAACTCTGGTATCTAGTCTCATGACACCCCCCCAACCCTAGGCCAAAGCCCTGCCCTGCCCTCCTCTTCCTCCCACCCCACACTCCTTTGGGCTGGTATGGGGGCAAGTAGTCAGAAAAGACTATGCCAGTCAAAATAATGAGACTGTGAGAGGAGGAATAACGGAGGCAGAGGTCCAACCTGAAGGCTTCCACAGTAACTGGGATGTCTGCTCAATAAAAGGCAGCTGTTAGCTGTCTGAGAAGCCCCCCAGAGGCCTTCCACTTGAATGTAGTTCTCTAGGAGAGGGCTCAAAACAAGTGGAAAAGCACAAACAAGTGGACACAGCTAAAACCACGTGGAAATAAACTTTCGTCTTTAACTGGCTTAAAAAGGCCTTATCCTAACCCATTATTCAACAAGAGTACCTTCAAGATCTAAGGGACAGCAAGAAGAAAGGGAGGAAAGGAAGCTGGGGAAGGAAAGAGCAGCCCTGCTCAGCGTTTCCCGTGGTGGAGAGGAAGCTGCTGGCCCTGCGTTGCTCCACTGGGCTGTGGTCATGGTCATTGCGGCTTGGTCCCCTCCACACACCTGGCGCAGCACCTCGCCCTCCTGCCCGCAGCTATTGCCCCCCGTTGTAGGCGTAGTCGGCCTTGTTGTGCATGATCAGCTTGTTGTCCACAAAGTAGAAGCTGTCCGATCGAGTCTCATAAGGGTGCTCCACCATAAGTCGAACTGTGAACCAAGGGGAGAGGCAGAAACGTGGGAGGTGCCCACAGGCCACGGCAAGCATTCATTCACTCCTGTTACCACAGACATTCAGCAGTCTGCTTCTGGGGGCCCAGTCAGTGTAGTGGGACCTTGTGGCCAGGGCCCATGTATTCCCCATGTTTAGCCCGGTGCCTGGCACCTAATAAATATATAACTGAATGAATGACTCCTCTCACACAATTGACAAAGCACCTCCACAAAACCTCAGGGAGTTAGATAATGGTAGGAAGTCTCAGTAATGCTGCATTAAAGCTCTACAAGGCACCAGTGGTAACTCTGTCAAGTGAGTGGCATAATACAATTCACAGAGAGGCAAACTGAGGCTCAGAAAGATCTGTTCAGAACCTGGAGTGAGTAAGCAGCAGCTGTAGGACTAGAACCTGGCTCTTCTCACTCTACCCAGGGTTCTTTGAGCTGGCCCTCTTCATGGGGGTGGTCTGATCAGGTGCCCCCCAATCATCTCCTCAGGATCCTCTCCCAATATGGGCTCTCAGCTGATTCAAGGGCCTGGATTCCAACATGCACCTTGAGGTCCAACATCAGGAGCCACCCCTCTGCCTCGCACCCTGAGCTGCTCAGAGCTCCCAGAGACTTATAGCAGGGGAGGACAAGGGTCAGAAGCCTTCTCCAACCACATCCTCCTACTCCTACAATGAACTTCTCTGCTTAGGGAGCCTGACCTAAGTGTCTGTTGGCTCAGTGAAGCCTGAGTGGCTTCATACCAGAGGACAGGGGAAATCAGGAGTCACCACCTCTGTGACCAGGGAGTTAAGGTTTGCACAGTCTTAAGAGCCCCACAGAAAGACGCTACCGTTGGGTCTAGTTTTTAAAAAGATGAAACTCCTTAGGCAGAAGTTCTTAGAAGCCATTCGGGACAGAGAGCTGTTTGGTTTTATTAGCAAAAAGAGCTGACACTGGAGGTCTGCACAGTGTCTCACCTGGATCTTCTCATCTGATTGTCAAAACCACCCTTTGAGGTGTTATAAGTATAGAACACTACCACCCATTTTAGAAAAAAGAACTGAGGCCCATTATCTCTTCCCCTGGAGCCACCCACTCCTTCACAAGGTCCCCGAGATCCTCCCAAGCAACCAGCTGCATAGCCCAGGAATCCTTCCTTCCTGCCCTCACCCCACTCATCGTACTACCTCCAGAACACCCTTATGTCTACGAGGACAAACCAAGGCAATGAATGTGGGAGCAGTGAATGCTGAGTACTGAGGACCAGGGAACTTGATGACTTTAGCCTGTGGATGGCTCTGACCTTAGGCTCCAGGTTCAAAAGTCCTCTAGTTATTCAACCTCCTACAAACATACAGTGAATGCAACACTCATCTTAAGAGTCTGGAAAACCCAGGATTTAAATCCTATCTCAGACACTTATGAGCCATGTGACTGCAGAGAAATCATTAGCATTTCAGCCTCAGTTTCCTCATCTATTAAAAGGGGGATCACACCAACACTCCAGATAGATGTGAAGATCGAATGGGATATTATACGTAAAGGGCTTTACAAACTTTAAAGTGCTATGTAAATGTTCACCTGCTCCCTGATCTCCCTAACTGTCCTACATAATGCTGCCAAGGTGATATTCCCACAGCAGTGGTCTAACCAGTCACTCCCCTGCTCAGGAGCAATCGGTAGCTACCAACTATTTCAGAGATACAATACACACTGCTTTGTTTGGATCTAAGGTCCCTTCACAACCAGATCCAGTCCAGCTTTCAGACATGACTTGGTAGGATTTGAACACAGGACTTTCTTTACTCCAAGTGCTCTCAATAAGACAGTTCTCCCAAAATGACAACCAACTAGCCCCTGGTCTATGTCTAGAGCACATGTAGAAACACAAACCCCATCTTATCATATGAGCAAATGCTGCTGCACACTCTGCCATGGCTCAAGGCAGAGGGCAGGACCTGAGTTGGCCTTCAATGCCCAGCTCAGCTCCAGATGCAGGAGCCTAAGACTGACTCTCCACAGAAAGACCCATCCCAGTGGCAAAGGGAACCTGGGTCAGACACTTGTGACTAAAACCTGGCATGTCACCTCAAGAGCCAAACTTCTAAGGGGGAGACCACACCAAGACCCAACATCTGATTTGGGGTATTTGTGTATTCTGAGCAGGCTCTGGTCTGTCACGAAGAGGGGGCTGAAAGGGCCCAGCCAGGCTCTGCAGTGTGCCCTAGAGCCCTGGGCCAGACAGTGGCCCAGCTTCAGCAGCTTCCTCCACAGCCTGGGCCCGCCACATCTCCCCATCCACATTCACACTGCACACACTGTGCTCACACCCTTCCTCTGCCTGAACTCTCCTCCCTTCTTCTCTGAATTCCTGGTTATCCTATAAAGTTTCAAAAAAGTCATGTCCTCCTGGAAGCCTGGGAACTCCTCGCACAAAGGCCTTCCCTCCTGAACACTTGTTTTGCATCTTTCTAACATTCTCAGGTATTTCTGGTTATAATTCTCTACTGGGGCCCTGTCCCCTTACTAAACTGGAAGTTCCACGAGGGTAGAGACTAAATCATCTACTCTTGGTTATTTGCCCAGCATAACACTTCTTCACATCCCAAGCAGCCTCCAGGACCCACAATGGCTCCTTATCTCCTACTCAATCCAGGCCTCATGACAACTGGTTGACCACTCACCCTCACTTCCTTACCGGCAGTGAGATCCACACAGTTTACCTATGCCTGGAGTTCTGAGTGTGAAGCTGAGGACCAACAAGTGGAGAAGAGCAAAGCAGGGAACTGGGGAGAAGCGGGTGAGCTCAGGGAAGATGCCATTGTAGCGACTTGTGAGCAACATCAGACAGAAACAAGAACCCTGGAAATGTGGCTTTCCCTTATCCTCACTCTACCCTTCAATGTGGCAGCAGCCAAGGGAACATCTGTGGTCAAACCCTAATATTCCCTCATAACCCAATGACATAAACACAGTAAGGAATTAGGAACAGACCCAATGGAGAAGGAAGCCCCTTTGAACAATGCTCTTGCTATGTGGTCCTAGACAATTCAATCGAGTTCAGACAAGCTTCATTAAGCAGCTATTCTGTGCAAGGCAGAGATAGCTAGATGGCTCAGTGGATACAGTGCCAGGCCTGGAGTCAGAAAGACCGAGCTCAAATACTTCTAACACTCATTACCTGGGTGAGCTTGGGCAAATCATGCAGCCTCTGTCTGCCTTAATCCACTGAAGAAGGAAACCATTCAGTACCTTGGCCAAGAAAATCCCACAGACAGCATGGTCCATGGGGTCGGAAGGAGCTGGACATGACTGAGAAACAACAGGTGCCAGGCACTGGGCCAAGTGCTTTGGAAACTAAGACAAGCCCAGCACACATGCAGACATGGGGAACACAAGACCACAAAGCAGGAGACCAAATCAGAGGCTTCAGGAATACAGGAGGAGAGCATGGCAGGGTCAGGGAAGGCAGGCCAATGAAGACTCCACAGAAGCTGAGCCATGGAAAGGTAGGGATGAAAAGAGCCTGCACTGGGGGAGAGGGGGGTGCACAGGGTGGGGATGCAGGCAAGGACACATTCACTCGGGATTATTATAGGCAAGTGACTTCACTCAAAGCCTCACTTTCCTCACATGTAAAATGAAGAACCTGGATTTACAGAAAGGAAGGAAAGAAGGAAATACATACTGACATCCTCGGAGAGCTGAGGAAACTCGTAGATATGTTCACATGTGTTCCTGCTACTGGGGATGCAGAAGCCAAAATCAAAGTCAAAGTTTTTCAGCAAACGCTCCCGAAAATAGTGCCGTTCAATCATTCGGAAGTTGGACACTGGCTTGTCTCCTACAGTGAACTCCACCCTGAAAGAAAAATCTCTGTAAGCCCCAGCCTAGGACAGCAGGGAGTGGGGTGCAGAATGCACAGTGGGGCCCTCCAATCAGAGACCCCTGTTACTCACGTAGCCCCAACAGTTCGGAGTCGGAGAAATGCGGGCGTGAACTGATACCGAACAAAACGTCCTGCACTGGTGTCTACCTCTCCGCCTTCCTCTTCCTCCTCTTCTTCTTGGTCTGAAAAAGCATAAAGAGGCAAGGGAAAAAGGAGACAAAGTGAGGACCAGCTGGTAGGTGGAGGTAAGAGATATGACTCTGTCTGGGGCTAGTTAGCTCATCAGGGGACAACACAAGTGTCGCTGGGGTCAGGTGAGTCACAGGTGCGATTCTGTCCCTTGGCCACAGACTGCCCTTGCTGATGACACGATTTCCCAGCCAGAGGCCCCCCACTGATGGTGCTGGGTTGTGGCATCAGGTCCTCTCCTGACTAGAAAGTGTCAGCAGGAATTGATAGTGAGGTGAGGGATTAGGTGGTAGACAGGCACCTGCCCAGCAGGAAGTCCACCAAAAGGTAAGAGACCACGCAGTGAACTGGCACTGGCACAGAGGCACCCAACTTCCAGGCAGAGTTCCTCCAGGCCCAGGCTGACAGGAGGCAGGGGTGCTCACCCCTGTTAGTTATCAGATTACATACGCCTCAGGGAAAGACATGAAGCTACTGGGCAGCTTGACCCTACCTCTCAGGGTCCCAGGGAGGACGAACCCAATTGAGGAAGTGCCTTGGCAAGCCACCCCAGGCTGGGGGAGTCTTGTGTTACTCTAACCATTCAACAGCTGCAGGGGTCACTAAACCTGAACATGCCTTAACCCATGCACACCATGAAGAAGAAGGGTACCCAGGCTTTGTCCTTAAGCCTAGGGAGTTCCCACTCTGGGCTAATCCTGAAGCACTAGGGAAATCCTAAGGCGATTCTGGGAGTTTCCTGGGGCTTCACTGGGAGACTGGACAGTTGGGATATAAACTTGGATCCTGGGGAAAAAAAAAAACCCTGCAAAGATTTGAGGGGGAAGAGAGCAAAGAAAAGGAAGTCAAGGGAATAAAATAACCTTCTAGCATGACCCTGATTATAACAGACTATTTCAAAGACTACCTGAATACCATGTGACACTGGGGGCCTGGTGCTTGATGCTGCCATATGTCCAGCATACATCTAGCATCCCACCACTGTGGGACACTGGTCACCTTGCTGGGGACTCCAGATATTCCCAAATGATGAGGCACTAAACAGGAGACAGTAACAGCAAACTCTACCAGCATCCATGGCCCTATTGCCCAACTCTGCCCCAAGGGACAGAGAAGCAGCTGCCTCTCACAAGGATGGGGTGGCCTACCTGAAGCAGAAGGTTTGGCAATCTCAAAGAGCACCGTCCCTGTTTCCAGATCACGAATTTTAAATCGGGTAAAATCAATACTGTAGATGTTGTCCTCAGGCTTGCAAAGATAATCTGAAAAAGAAGAATTTCTAGGTTCCTAACGCCACCCCCCCACATGCCAGAGTAGGATTTTCACAGGATCAGAAAACGTGGAATCCAACCCCTTATTTTACAGAGGAAGAAACTGAATAAAGGTCAAACGACTTGCCCAAGGTCACACAGGGACTTCACACCTGGGTCTGCACTGCCAACCCAGAGCTCCTGCTCCATCACTCAGCCTCCTAAAGCCTCTAAGATTATGTCAAATGTCATCACAAAGAACAGTGTCCCTGAAAGCCAGAGAGGACCAGGGAGCCCGGCCTGGCCGGGGGTGGGTCTCCCCAAGCCTTCCTCTCACAGGAACAGGGGCTCCCCCGTCTTCCCTCCACCTCCTTAAAGGAAAGGCATCTTTACAGAACGGCCCGAGCTGGAGCCATGCAGGGCGGCATCGGCCCTGCCCCAGCGGGCCCAGGGCCCAGGGCCCGGGCCGCTGCTTCCACAGTGAGCTCATAATCTTTGTACCCGCGGAGCCCAGCGCAGCCCCGCACATGCCCGGGGCCTCGGCCCCCCTCCAGCGGCCCCCCAGCAGGCCAGAGCGGCCCGGCCCGCCCCCCCCCCCCACGCTGCGCAAAGGCCTGGGGGGCGACGGCGCGGAGCCCCCCGGGGGGCCTGGCCTCTGCCGGAGGACGCCACGGGCTGGCGCTGGAGAAGAGGGTTCTGGGGGGCGGGGCCCACCGCGGGGGTGAAGAAAGGGGGCCCAAGACTTGCAGGAGGAGGGTCCGGAGGCCCGGTCCGGGAGGGGGAGGGGGAGGAGAGAAGGGGGAGGGTCCGGGGCCCGGTCCGAGACGAGGAGGAGAGGAGGGGGAGGGGCGGCCCCCGGACAGGCCGTGGGGGGAGGGGTCCGAGCCGCCGCCGCCCCCCGGAGGGGCAGTGCACTCACTCTCCGTGACACGGCTGAGGCGCAGGACGTGCTCCGGCCGGATGGTCTCCAGGGCCAGCAGTTCCTGCTCGGTAACCGGCGGGACCCGCCGGGCCTCGGGCCTCCCGGAGCCGCTGCCGCCGCCATCCGCGGGGTGGTGGTGGGCGGCGGACGGCGGCTGGCGCCGGGCCTTGAGCCGGTTCAGGACGCCGCCGCCTGGCTTCTTCTTCTCGTCCTTGGTCCCCCCCAGAGCCCCGGACCCCGGCCCCGCCGCCGCCGCCTTCGGGTTCGAACCGCTCATCGCTCCGCCGCCAAGATGGCCGCCGCGCCGCCACCGCCCCCACAGCGCCGTAACTATGGAGAGCGCCAGGGGGCGGGGCCCGGATCGGGGCGGGGGCTGCGCGGGGGCGGGGCCAGAGGGACCCGGGAGATCGTCTTGGCCTGCCCCAAGTGCTTCTGGGGGAGGGCCCAGGCCGAGGCCGGGGCGTGACCCGGAGCTCCCCAGCCGCGCCCCCTCCCCCGGCCCCGCCCCTGGCGGGGGGCGCAGATCCCTGGGGGACCTGAACCCCCCCCAGCCGTTTGAGGGACCACGTCCAAGTCTCTGCACCTCTGGGCCTCACTTTCCCCGTCTGTAAAATGGGGATTATAGGAATTGGGGTCCCTCGCTCAAGGCGGTCCTGGGGTTTAGGTGACATAATGCCCGCAGGTACTCTGCAAACTTTAAAAGCATTGAGGGAAGGGGTAAGGAAGGGGCACCGATACCACCACGTGCCTGGCGCTGGCTGTGGCACCTGAACCCCGAACCAAGCCCCCGGCATCCCCCTGCGGCACCCCGCCCATCCCAGTCCACCCAGATCCTGGATAATCCTGCCAGCGGTCATTTCTTAGTGGCCCCACCACAGCCCCCGAGCTCCTTCCATCGGCTGCCCCTAGATCACCCCCACTCCCTCCCAGGCTGCCTGCTCCCCCAAGGATCCTCAGGCAGACCCTGCTTCTGCTACCTCCGGACCCTCCCCCTAAGCTGCCCGCCCCTCCAGGACCTCATCCAGGCAGACCGGCCCTGTAGTCCCTGTATTTTGGGGTTCCCAGCACCCCAAACTGTAACACTTCCAGGGAGGTGCTAATTTTTACAGTCGAGAAAACTGAGGCAGGCAGAGTAAAGCATCTGGCCTAGTGTCTAGCTTGTGTCTGAAGTTCAAACTCAAGTCTCTTTGCCTCCCAAGCCTGTGCTCCTACTACAATAGGGAGCATTGTGGATAAAGGGACCTCAGACACTAGCTGTGTGGCCCTGGGCAAGTCACCAAACCCTATTTGCCTTGGTTTCCTCATCTGTAAAATGACCTGCAGGAGATGGCAAACCACTCTAGTATTTTGACTAAGAAAACCCACAGGGGATCACAAGTCCAGGCATAGATGAACAACAAAAATATTTGGGATCAGTTCTTGGGCTCTGCTTCTCAATATACTGTCACCCTGGGCAAGCAGTTTAGCTCCCCTGGGCCTCAGTTTCCTCATCTGCAAAATGGAACTGGATGGACCAGATACACTCAAAGATCCCTTCCAAGACTGAACAGTGTCCCATGATTCAATATTGAGGTCAAGACCCATTGAGCTGGACTCTGGAATTGCCCCCTTATGTCAGTTGCTGGTGTACAAGTCTTGGCCCTGCTAGATAACCTTTTAAAAATACCCTCCAAGTGCCTAGCAGTGTGCCCCAAACACAAGAGGCCATTCCTAACAGGTCTAGCATCATCCTCCTATCCCCATGAGCCAAGGGGGCTCCCCAGTTGTCCTCAATTGTAGAAGATCCTTCCTTCTCCTCCCACCAAATTTAACTTTTTAATTACCCATGCTAAAATCACTTTGCCAGGCATTCAATTGTGATGCCTTCTCCTTGAACTAAATAATTTCTAAGGTCTCATCTGGCTCTTAACATGAGAGAAATGCTGGTGAGGTGGAACCAGGGCTGGGCCTGAGAACACTCAGAATCCTGGCTCAAGTCGTCACTTGGCTGGTGTTGATTAAAATGACCTTCCACACCCTCCATATGGACCTAATTGGGTAATACTGTCTCCCCTAATAGAACGTAAACCCCTTAAGAGCTGAGCCTCTTTTGGGATCCCCAGCACAGTGTGTGGCATCAAACCCATCAGACCCATAACACATGTGCTTATTAAGTGGGCAAGCATCTCACCTCCCCAAATTGCAGTTTTCTCATTTTGGGGATACTGCTGATTTCATCACCCACCACTACCACCAGCACTATACAAATACATGCTATTGGGTTGTGTGATCTGCTCACAGAGGGACCAAGACATAGGTCTTCCTATCTGGTGAGGCAAAAATGGCTTAGAGTGGGCAGAGGGCAAGGATGGGATGGCCCCCAGGGGGCTGGCTTGGTCTAGGTTTGTTTGGCTTGCTAGACCAGCACACCAGCACTTTCTTCCTTCACGCTATCACCCAAGCAGCCCTATTGTAACTGGCAGGCTTCACTTCCTTGGAAAGGCCTTAGCCAAAAGGCTGGTCATTCCCACAGCTCCAGGGTCAACATCAGCACCAATCAAAGCAAGTCAATGAGCATTTAGTGAGAGCCTCCTTATGATGTGCTGTGGAACAAAGAAAGGCAAAAGACAGCCCCTGCTCTCAAAGAACTAAGTCTTGGGGGGGAAGATGGGGAAGTAATTATGGACAACGTAGACAGGATAAACCGGGGATCTCATTCTCAGAGGGAAGGCAGCACCATTAGCAAGGCCTGGCAAAGGGGAACCTTAGCTGGGCCTTGAAGCCAAGGAAAGCAGCCCTCCATGTAAGGAGGGCCTAGATCTCCCCGGGTGCTCGCCGAGGGGCTAAGGGTCACAAGGGCCAGTGAAAGGGTGGGATGAAGTCCTGCATCTTTGTGCCTTGAAAACAGAAAGGGCCAGCGGGGGAAGGGATCTAGGGTGATGTGAACTGGAAACACAGACTGTCTCTGTACCGGCAGCCCTGAGAAAGCAACAGCCACACTCGTGTGGAAATCAGGAAGGGTCTCAGGAGAGGGCTGGCTAGGCCAGGGCCAGAGAGGGGCAGTTTGGAAACTTTTTAAAAGTGACTTCACAAAAAGCCAAAAATAAAAAAAACAAGGCCCCGGCAACTTGATGCTGGTTCTCATGACCTTGGGCTGGCACAGAACACGAGGGAAGCGTAGTCATAAGCATATGGAAACCTGTGACTAGATGCCTCCAGCCCTATCCTGTGCTGGCTCTCAAGTCAGGGAAGCCTCGTCCAAATTCCAACTCAAGGCCCTTTAGCCAAAACCTCGCCTGCTGCTTCTTTGACTAGCTGGCCTTTTGAATTCTAGTCTCTAGACCCAACCCCTCATTTTACAGACAGGAAATGAAAGTCCAGAAAGGGGAAATGACATATCACAGGCCACACGAAAGCCTTGGTATTCGAACCCAGATCCTTTGACAAGAAATCCATGCATGACTTTTCCCATTACCCTCCCCCTTTCCCCCCAGTGCTTTGGTTCCCCCCCCATCCCCAGAGACCTAACACTGCAAAGGCCAGCTTCCTTCACTGCAACCCAAGTGGGCTGAGGTAATGCTTCTTTGAAAACTGTCCCCACTTGAGATAAGCAGTCTTACCCAAACCGGGAGCCCAATTTCCTTTGCAGCAAGATTAGGATCTACATCCAGCCTTGTGTGGGCCCAGCCCTAGGCAGGCACTCAGCCCAAAAGCTCCCTATGGCCATTTTGACCAGAACATGCCTTCAGATTTTTCCTTTTTTGCAGCTCTGGTCTCAGTTCCATCTGATCCTGGGGTAGACAACAATTCCTGTAGCTGAGAGGCTCCTCTCTGGGCACTCTCTCCTTCCTCCCCACAATCCCTGGGGCAAAGGAGATCAGAAGACTCCAGCCCAGGGGAGTAAATACCACAGATGAGAAGATAGCCTAATCCAGCCTTCCCTAGAAAAACCGTGTTTCCTTCAAGCCTCCAAGTTACAGAGAGAGAAAATGATCAGCTTTCTGAAGCTGCTGCCAGAGCCAGGCCTGGCAAGGGACAAAATGAACAGAGCTTAGTTTAGGACTCATAAAGGTAGAGTCCCAATACTACCAGCCCATCAGGGCCAGACAATGTGCCAGCCAGAGAGGCTAGAAAGGGCCTAGCAGAGGTTTCCCAGGAATATTGAATTTAAGGCAAAACAGTCATCTGGCTTAATCCCCACCTTTTAATTCTGCTGACAAAAAACTGGGCCAGAGCTGCTCAGTTAAGTTTTAAAAACCTAAGCACCTACTACACGCCAGGGACTAGAGCCACAAAGTCCCCCAGCCCAGACCACCCCACCTCCAGCCAGACTCCAAACTCCTTCCTTAGCACTTCCATGACCTTGAAGAGGCCCAAAGCTCACTGGGGATGTAACCAATGTGGTGTAATGAGAAGAGCCCTAGACGTTAGGTCAGGGAGGCTCAGCTTCCCATCTGCTGCCCTGTTGAGTGAGCACGACCACTGGACGTGAGCCTCAATCTCTGCACCTGTAAAAGGGGCTTTTATACTTGTTCCCCCTACACCTCCTAGGGCTCATGTGAGCTGCGGCTGTCATGAGACTGCATATACCTTAAGAAGCCAAGCTGGACACTGCCGACAATATAATTTTGTTTATTTTTCTTGAACACGCTGCTGGTTAAAACTGCCAGGCAGAGTATTACAGAATATTTCCTCAATCAAACATCCTGGAAATAAGTTTTAAAGAAAAAGGGAGACAGCTACATGAAGATCCCTAGCCCATTCAAAACACCCAGGCACCTCCTAAAGCAGCTAGCTAGATCAGTCCTTGAGGCACCCCCTTTCCCTGGCCAGGCCCAAATTCAATTCCAACACATAGTATCACTGCAAATTGTTTATTAAAACACAAAGCAATGGACAGTGAAAAACATCCTGATTTGGGGGCAGGGGAAGGAAAGAAAGTTAGGACAGATGGAAACAACTCAGAAAAGACCCCTCCCCCCCCCAGCCAATCCACCAGGGTTTGTAACCCTCCATCCCATTGTGCTGCTTTCTACCAATGCCCAAATTGGGGCTGCAAACCCCGATGTGATGAGGCCCAGCTGGGGGCAGGGGGGGGGGGGGCCGCTGAGACCGTGATGCTTCTGGGGGGGGGGCCTCACCCTCCCAGAATAGGGCAGCGAGGGCCACCTCCAGAGAGCCACCGCTCCATTTCCTAAACAGGCCAGGCCAAGAACTGCAGATGAAGTCAGCTCTTAGCTCAAACTGGGAAAAAGCCACTCCTGGCTGGCTTCAGTACAAACTCATGGGGGGAGGAAATGACAGGACAAGAGTGACAAAAGCCCTAAGCCTACGAAGGGAGCAATGGATCCAGGGTCCAATCTCTTTTCATTCCCAAGATCACAAGCACACCAGGGAAAAGTGGGAGTGGGAAGGAGAGACCCAGGGCTCCCTCCACACAGATTTTCACCTTGGGACCAACCCCTGCCAGACAACTCTGTCTATTCACATGCAAGTCTCCCCACCCCAGCCTACTAATTCCTGAGCAGCTTGTCCTTTATGGAAGGGAAGCATTTGAGCTTGAAAGTCCAAAGGAGAGGAGCCATCCCCCAAATCTTGTGAAGATGGTGGTATCTTGTAAGGATGCTGGCATGCCTCCCTCTTTCACAACGTGCTTGGGAGGAGAGGGACCCCTGAGGACAGCCCTCCTCCCATCATCACCCCTGCCACCAGTGAAGGATCAGAATTGCTTGTTCCAGCACCAAGTATAAAATCCAACCCTGCTGTGCTTCTGCCAACTCAACTGCCCTCAGGTACCCTAGCTCCAATCCAGCTTGGCCATCAAACCTGGCTAAAGGGCAGCTGGCAGACCATGGCAAGGAGGTAGAGCTACACCCCTTACCCCTGAAAAAACTTTCCAGCTGTTGTCCACCTATTACAAAGGAGAGTTTCTGGTCTGGCTCCCCCATCCCAGAGAAGGCTGACTGGATTTAACAATCCTCCCAGCGAGATGCCCACCCCAGGCTGACAAGGAGATAGACAACTCTTCTTACCAAGGTGTGGGATCTCCTGATCCTTATTCACATCCTTCCATAGGAGGATGGAAACCTCTCCATTTTTCGTATTTCAACCAGCTCCCAGGCAGGGTCAGTGTGGCCTCAGTAGGCCAACAGGGCCTTATCTCCCCTTTAACCGGCTTTCCAGGAAGGGGGAGGCTCCTCCTACTGGATCTTCACCAAAGAATTGGGATGTCTTTTCACACTTTAAAGTTTTCCTTCCTGAGTCTCTCTGGATCTTGGCAAAAGAAAGCTGGGGATGGCAGCATGGCTACTTAAGCCATCCAGGCACCAAGGCACTGCAACTCAACTGGACATCTTTTTGACATCAAACAGACCTTTTTATTGCAGGGGGATGGGTGTGGTAGGGGCATGCAGGAAGGGGTAGCCCCTGGCCCAGACCTGCATCTAGGGAGAAAGCATCTACCAAGGCTCAAAACTGGTTTAAAAACAAAACCAACAAAAGGTCCGAGAGACAGTTAGAGAGAAAAGAGTAAGAAAGGCACTGTGCTGACTGGGGCCCTCCCTAGGCCCCAGGGACCGACTCTGCCTCTTTCCTAAGGAGGACAGAAAACCTGCTAATTCCTTCCCTGGACTCCCCACGGTGAGTAGGTTTTGAGGAAAATTTATAAAGAGCTGGGCAATTGAAAATACTGCCAGTGCTTTTGAAGTTTGGCTGAGATTTTGAGATACCAGGACTTCCCAGGTGATGGACTGAAGGGAGAAGGAAAGGAGAAATTCCTTAAAACAGAAGTTTCTCCAAAAACATCGGGTACCAAACTGAAACTGAAAAAAGTTCAAAGATCTAACAAGAGCTCCCAGGTGCCACCAGAGGGAGGGAAAGAGCTTAAGGTAACACATGACAGGTTCGGTCTGGCATCACAGACCCCAAACCAAGGCCTTGCAAGCCCCCATGTCCTTTGGGTGAGTGATGGAGACAAGAGAACAAGATCGGAGACTCTTCAACTGAGGGGTATTTACTAATTATAAACATTCAACACCAATCCCAGCGACACTGGCCAATAGCAATTTAGAGAAAAACAAGCAAAGACAATTGTCTTTCAAGCCACCAGAACATCAAATCAGGACCCCCACAATGCAGCTTTCTCCCTGACATCAGGACCATGGGAAAAAGCATTTTGCTTTTCTTAAATGAGTTGCCCTGACTGGCTCAAGGATACATCTGCCATATATATATTCCTCTGGCATGGGGCTATAGTTCAGCCTGCTTGAAGCCCAGAGCAGAATCTGACCCGTCTTCCTCCTGCTCCCACACAGGGCCATCCACCCATGCCCCACCCCACCAGGGCCAGGTGATCGGCCTCGGCTCTGCCAAGCAACTATATGGGGGTAGAGGGCAAGTAGAAGCAGCAGGCCCAACGAGCCAAATCCTGGCTGGAGGTTCTCCTGCCTTGGCTGAGCTGAGGCAATGGGAGCAGAAGGGATAAGATACGGCCCCAGGAGATGGATGGCCTCAGGTCTCTCCTGGCCTGGCACCTCAGGGCAGCTAGGAGCTATCACCCAGCTCCAGCACTGGCTCCAAGCATAAGATGGGAACCAATGGCAGGAGGCAAGGCCCAATGATAGAGTATATACACGATACAAAAATAAAAAATAAGAATAATAAAGAGCCCCCATCCCCTAAGCAAAAATGTCATGTACCTATGTTTGTTAGGGTGTAGCAGGCCACTGGCCTAGGAGAAGGAGAAAGCCAGGGCTGGCAAAGGGGGGAACTCCTGCCTGGAGAACGGGTGAGGCCCAAGGGGATTCCTTCTCTCCATCCCCACCCACATTGTTTCCTGTTCCCTTCAGACTTGTTAGATCATGGAAAGGTGTTCCTTCCTTTGAAAACAGCTATAAAGGAAAATTTCCTCCTGCCCAGCTCAAGGAGAAAGGGCCAGCCTGGGAACCAAGACAGAAGGAAACCTCCTGGGGGGTACCGTTATAAAATGATCACAGGACCCAGGATTGCTGTCTAAAGCTCCTGGTCATTGCAAAAAGGGTGGGGAGTCAAGGTTCTCCTCTCTTGGAGGGGAGGAAAGGAAATCTTGATTACAAGTCTACAGGCCTCCTCTCCACATTTTCTCTCCTGATGAGAAATAGCCCAAGGTTGTAGTTGGTTCTGACTCAGAGGGAGGAGCTGATAGCACAGGGCAGTTGGAGTCTGGTCCACTCCTGGAGGGCTTTGATGAGCAATTCAAGTGACCAGACCCAAAGGTTCTGTTAAAAGATGAAGGCCCACAAGTATCTTGACCACTCTCAGCTCTGCTTCCTGAGTACCATCAGCTGGGGACACCATCTTAGTTCCAGAGGCCAAGCTGGTGACTCTGGCTGGCAAGGTGTCCTAAAGGGGACTCAGTCACAAACTTGCTCTTTAGTTCTAAAAAGAGAACAAAAAACCTGCAGAAACCAAGCTGGGATTTCCATACTGCTGACGAACAGGGCCTTAGGCTCTAAGGTGCCAACAGATCCCATATCCCTCCCCAAGCCTGGCTGAGCTCTGCCTCAGGCTACCTTCACTGGGGGGTGAGGGGGGGGAGAAGGGGAGGATAATTGCTAGTGAGGGAAATCCAACAAAGGTATTTTAATTCCCAGAGATCGGAACACTGCAGAGGAAGTCATACGTGAATAGAAAGATGGACTAGGTGGCTGCCAGGACTCCAGTGCATTGGAACGCTTCCAGCCCCTGCCCCCAAGGATGGCCAAATTATTGCTGTCAGGCAGGGCAGGGGGCAGATGAGACTGAGTATGGAGGGGAGAGCTGGCAGATTTGTCAGAAGCCCCAGTGACTCTGCAGATCAAAAGGGACGGTCAGGCAATTAAGTATCTTGGGGGCAGTTCTAGGTCAATTATCAGGAAGTAATTGGTTGAACAGTCCTAGCCCTTGGGTACAGAACCACATGACACACACCCCTGCGGCAGGGAGCCAAACAGCCCTCGTAATCTAGGGAAGAAAACCCACACAGAGACCAAGGGGCCACTGCTCCTAGGAAGGGGGACAACTCCCAAAGCAGGGAGATCTGGTTAGACCCAGGTGGGAGCCACCAGGTAGGAGCAGAGCCAAGGTCTCACCGTCAACACTCATCAAGCCATCTGCCATTGCAATTCCAATGGGCTTTTAGCCAAGCTAAGTCCTGTGTGGCCACCAAGAGTCCTCAAAAGGGCCATTCCAATGAGTACCAGAAGGAAAGTCCCCAGGCTCCCGTCTCCTTGAGATCACCCACAAAAGAGGGTGAAAGGGAAAGAAATTTCAAGTGAGTAGCATAAAGGGGAAAAAAGGGAAAGCAAAATCAAGTTCCCAACAGGCACTAAAAGCAAAATGTATTTTGTGGTGACAAAAGCCAAAAAGGCAGTTTCCAGACAGGAGGTAAAGCTGCTGCTCTGATTCCCAGACCAGCTCCCCTCACTGGTCAAAGAGTCCCACCTTGTGGTTCACACATTTTAAGATAGAACTTTCATTTGGAGACCAGCCAACAAGGCTTCCATGAGACCTTCCCCGCTTTCTAAACACAAAGTGAGGCCAGGGCTTGCCCTCCCCCTTGGATCCTCTGTCCAACCTCCTTCAGCCCCGGCCCTCTGAATGAGGCTTCAGACCAACACCTCATTCCCAATGATGGTCTCTCTCAGGTAATCTATTTCCTATCCCTGGTTCTCCTAATATTCCATCTTAAAAGGGAACAGTATTTGTGCTCTGGGCCCAAGCCCTTTCCCCAGGGACACAGAGCAGAGTCCCCTGGGATCAGCCTCCAGATCCTCAGACAAGAAGGGTCCAATTTCACCCCAAGTACCCTGGAGAGGAAGGCAGCCACTGGATGCCAGCCATGAAGAAAGCGAGGGGAGTGGAATGAGGCCACGACTGGGCTGGCCAAGTCCACTCTCTCCTCATTCTGCCTCTTTAAAAATGTTTTTGTTAATAAATTGTGAAAAACATGAAGAAACCCAAACCAGCCATGTTTGGTCTCGTTCCTCCTCCCTTCTCCCCTGCCCTCAGGATGGCCCTGTGTTCTCACAGCCGACAGAGGCAGAAGAGGGTCGGAATGAAGACACCGAAGGCCACCAGGATGGGGAACATGAGGCTGCTGTTGTCCGAGGCGTAGGGGTTGGGAGTTCGGGGGCCCGACTGGACCCGGTTCTTATTGGACTGCCTTTTGGTGTTGGAGCCTTCTTCATATTCTTCCTCCTCTTCCTCCTCCTCCTTCTTCTCCAGGCCTGGGTGAGGCTGCAGCTTTGGCACCTCTGAGGACAGAGAGAAGTATGACTGATATGCCCTCGGTGCCAACTGGTACACAGGGCACCAGGAGGCCCAGCGCCTCTTATGGATGTACCTCCATGACTAGCAGGGTCAGGACGCCCCAAAGCAGAGAAATCTTTGCTGGTTCCTGAGCAAGGGAAGGAGCTGGTAGAGGTAACACCCATCACGGAAGGCTCCAATATCCTCCTTCTTTCCTCATTTCTCCCACCAAGCCCTGAGAACACTCCTAGTCTAGGTGGGACAATGATCTGATATATATTCCCCAGAGTTCTCAATCCTCCCTTCCTGCCTCCCATGGTACCAAATCCCTTTTCACTTGGAAGCGTCCTTTAGGGGTCACCTAAACCTCCTCATTTTTACACACAAACTGAGGCCCAGGCAAGCTTGCCCCAAATCCCCAGGTAATAAGAAGGCGCCAGGTCTAAGGCCAGGACGGGATCCAAAGCCTTTCTCCTACATGGATCCCACTGGTTCAGCAGCTGCCTTCCTGCCCTTCAGAGGGTGGCTTTAACAAACAGCTGAGCCCCCTCTCTCCTTACAGGTTCAATGTCTACATAACTCTTTATAGACATTAGCTTGCCTTTCTCCCCTGGCAAGAAATTCGATTCACTCTCTTAGAAGAGTTGCAGCCACACCAGGACTTTGGGGAACAGAAAAGATTCTGACCTCTCAGGTACCTCAACACTGACATATAAGACAGGAACAAGTTGGATGGTGTATAAAAGGGGAATGGGAGCAGGGGGAGAGTGACTGACTGGTGCCAGCCACTGAGATATGAGTCCCTCTGTAAAGGCAGCCTGGGAAACTGGCAGCCGTGATAACCTCAGAGCCCCAAGAGGGAAAATGTGCCCACGGACAGATGCCAAGGACACTGAGAAGGTTTAGGAGGTGCCAAGACCTTCCTTCCCAGCTCAGCTAAGCTATGTCAGCAGCTTCTATCTAACAGGAGGCTCAGAGATGTTCTGATAGATGCAGGTTGGTTCAATAAGCCTCCCACTCTCATCCCTAGAAAAGGCTAATAAATGGGGAAGCACCAAGGCACGTGTTGCTCAGAGGGCAGTATCACATGACTCTCCAGGTCAGAGCGCTTTTATGTGCTCCTACCTTGGGCCCTGGGGAGATCAGCAAAGGAAGAAGGCTGTGTATAAGATAGTCAGGAAGGAAGCACTATAGTTTTCCCAAGAGTAGATTTTCTGGGATCTGACAATGAGCTTAACGAACAGTAAGGGAAGGAAATACTTTGCCTTCCACTTAGAAGGCCAAGCAACTCAAAGGACAAACCATCCAGGCTGAATGGGCCTGGCCCAGCCCATCCTTTACCATCGCCACGATTCACACACCAGCCCTGGGCTGAGCCTTGGAGTTTGGTACAACCGAGGAAGGCAGCAACTTGGGAATATGCCACCAACTCCCCAGGTGACTGTGGCCACCAGACTCTACATTCCCCTAGAAGGAGTTTGCTTTCCTCAGCTACAAAAGGTAGGGTCCACATTCATCTCCAAAGTCTCTCCCAATTCCAAGTGTATGATCCCACTAACTAGTTAAAGTCCTGGTTTTCTGATTGGGCTTCCTATCAGAATGTGCCCCATCTTTACCCCCAGCTGTTACCAAATGCTGTTACCCATGCCCAAATGCCTGAAATGCCACTAAATGACAATAAAAACATTACTCACCATCTATGGTCCCAGCCATGATATATAGTGCACAGACTTTGGGATTGTCATAGTACCCCTGCAAGATGGGAAAAATCTGTCAAGGCCACAAAAGAACAAGGCATCCCCCCCCACCCCAAGCCAGAAGACAGAAGGGATTACCTTGACAAATTCAATGTGCAGCTTCCCAGTGAAGGTGGACACTTCCCCCTGGACACTCAGCTTTCCTTTTTTGATGCTAATGGGAATGATTTCATCATGAGCTGTGCTATGACCAACCCGGTCAAAGATGTCTAGGTCCTTCACAACCACATGCCCATTCAAGCGGACATCAAACACCTTCAGGGTCAGAAAGGGAAAATTCAATTCAGTAAGCATCAGTCAGCTTCCCAGTATGGACAAGGCACAACTAGGTGTTTGCGAGAGAAAATCAAAATTGTTTTAAAGAGCCCCTGCCTTCAAGGACCAATTTATATTCTCCTAAGGAGATCCAGTGCAAATGCAGATATGTAAATAGGAGATAATTTGAGGAGAAAGGGAGCATGAAGAGCCAGGAAGATCAGGAAGGGCTTCCCATGAGATGGAGCCTCCAAGCTGAGTTTCAGAAAAGCTACAGATTCTCAAAGGCTGAAATTATTGTGGACTAAGTTCATTTCAGGCATGAGGGGCATCCTGCAGGGGACAGAGGAGCTCAGGCACATTGCAGGTATGTTGTGGGGGGAGGATGATAATTTGTATAAAGGTCAGAACCCCTAGTTCATGGGAACCAAAGAGTAGAAACCCATAGCCTGGAGAGGGGCAGATAAGAGTTTCAGCTGTAAAACCAGTTCAGTGAAGAGACAAATAAAGCCTCCAGATGGCCAGAGGCCTTGGGCTTGGGAAATTCGAGGAGCCCTCGGCAATATGGCAGCCCCCTTCCTCACTGGCAGTCCAAAGGTCCCACCAGACTCACAGGGCAGACCATTTAAGCCAATACGGTATCAATATCAGAGAGAGGAAATCTACCAGCAGAGAGAGAAAAATGAGGTTTAAAAATGTAACTAAGCCAAAGGAAGGAGGTAACAGTTTGTTGGTGGCCAAAAGGTTAGGAGGGCCTTGGCTGCTCACTCTTCAGTGCAGGTCTTACAAGGGAGTGCATAGCTCCCAGATGAAGCGTCACAGCACCCCAGAGACACAGCTTAGGGAGGCAGGGAATGAGAAAAACGGGCTTCTTCTTTCCCCAGGGGATGTTTGCCATTCTGACCTGAGGCCCCACGACCCACAGGCCAAGTGTGAGGGCTGATTCAGAAAGTCTGGCTCCATCTCACCTTCTGCTGGGATTGTGCAAAATAGACCTCAGCAAACTTCAACACCAACACATAGTCCCCCTCCTCCTTGATGGGCACCTCGTAGCCAAAGGTCTCCTCATTATAGCGTTCTGTCTGATAGAGGATCTGGTCTTCAGGATTTGCACGAAGGATGGGCAGCTTCATCCCATAGTCTGAGGCTAAGGAAGAAAGCACAGGACCAGGGCTACATTAGACCAGGGCTCTTCCGGAACCAGAGGACCAGAATGGGGCCAGGTGCCAAAGGAGCCACATGGAGGTAGCGGTGGTTGAGATGGTCACCCCAGTTTGCACCTAGTTCAGGCTGGAAAGAAGGCAGTTACTACCTGTCCGTCCTCCATCTACCAGGAAAACAAACCATTCCTGAAACCTGACACCATGTATCCCACCAAGCCCCACAAGCACACCAGAGCTTGGGAAAAATTCAGGTATTAAATGAAGGCCCCCAAAAGCACCTCTTCCCATAGCTCCAAGCCAACAAACAGTGGTTTCTGAACAAACACAAACTCATTATTAAAAGAGGGCACTACCCCGCCTGCAGCTGCCCATCTCCCTGGGAGGCCCAGCTTCAGAGAAACCTTGCAAAACAAGGCAGACAGCAGGGAATTCTATAGCAGACATACAAAAGATGACTGAACCAAGAGAATGTTCTTTAGCATCCAAAAACAGTCCAGTCTAAAACAAACAGGTTGGGAGAGCTGGCCAGAACTGCTTAGAGAAACAAAGAAAATGCTACTTTTCTCAACTGGTTTCCTCAATTTCCATTAAAAGACTCCTAAGAAATGGCTGTAATTGCTGCCTTCTTATAAAGGCTTATAAGAGTGGCCAAAGCTCTCACTAAACTTTTTAATTCAAGACACAGACACACAGGTCTATTTCAGATACTTCAGCTGATAAAGGACCCCCAGATCAACCCTTCACCTACCCCGCCATGGCCTGGGAATTGCCTAGGGCCAAGGCCAGGGATAAGGAACCTGCAGCCTTGAGGCCACATGTGGCCCTCTAGGTCCCCAAGTTTGGCCCTTTGACCAAATCCTAACCTCACAGGACAAATCCCTTTAATAAAAGGATTTGTTCGGTAAAACTTGGCCATACCCAAGGCCTAGGCCAAACACGGAGAGAGGTCAGTTAGCAAGAGACAAAGAAAACAAGTCACACAAATGGTTTCACCAACCAAAGGTGTGTATGTGTGCATGGAGGGGCGGGGGCAGGGGGGCGCGAGCGGGATTGCCTCGAGCGGGATTGCCTGGCCAAGGCCCCAGGGGGTGATCTGTACCGTTTCAAAGATGGCTCCTTCCATCTCATGATCTCATGTTTAGTTTGGGAGGCTCCTGTGTCTACACATCAAACCTACACACCAAAATGTCAACCTTCTTCCACAAACCCCTTTCCCTGGAGGAGGCTTTCAGTTATCTCCTAGAATCAGCCCCTCTAATTCTCTGAGATCCTTTCAAAAGCTCAGCCCCAGTCCCAGCTCCTCCAGAAAGCCTTTCCCAGTTATTCTGGGCATTAGTACACCCAAATCACTGCATATTTACTTGTTTGTAAAATGCTACATTCCCTCCCACTCTCCCAGGAGAATATTAGCTAGAATATGACCTAGCATAAACCACACCTGAGGGCGGGACCTTCTCCATACCTGCAGCAGTCACAGGCCACCTAAGAAATGCCTGTTTCTGAGCATACTCTGTAGCCCCATCAATGACCCAAACTCCTGCTGACTTCTTAGATTAGATGTGTCCACCAGGCTTTTTAATTCAATACACAGACACACTCAATCTACTTCAGATATAGACCAGCATTCTCACCCCCACCTCCCTGTAAAACTGTGTATCTGCCTTCAAAATCTTCAACAGGAAACACAGCAGAATTCAGACCCTTCAAGGGATGCAGTCCCTTGGGATTTTCCTTCTAGGCTACTCCCCAAGCAGGACAACAAGAATAAGGAGGGAGTTAGAAAAGCAAGGGGGGAAAGAATAGATGCTCTCGGAGATTATGACTTGTCACTACTAATGGTTCCTTGTAGCCAGCCCACCCAAAGCACCAGCAACAGGAAGCTAAGAGCATTCAGGCAGATCGGTAAATGTTGCCTGCTTCTCCCCCAAATTCTTCTCAAACAAAACAAGATCCACCTCCACAAAGAAGGCTGAGTTAGTGCTCTGATACTAAGAGTCTGATGGGGTGGCCAGTTTGCCTCCAAAGATGAAGGGGGGAGGCGAACCCATGCCCTGATGCACAAAAGGAAGAAACCAAGATTCTGCCAATGGTCCCTCCCTTGAATAGTCCCTCCAAGTTCAGAGCTTCAGCCAGCTTTCATTTATTAGCATGTACAGAAAAGGACTGGTCTCTGGTGATCTTTTTCATATTAAGAGTGGAAAAAGAAATGTAATCTGTGGCAAAGCTGCACAGCGAACAAAGTCAGACTTAGATACACACCCACCCACACACCCAAACCCAATCCTGGAATTGCCTTTCAGAACATTTCCCCCCAAAATAACCCAAGTGACTTTCTCAGGGGATTGGCCACATGTAAGGTTTAATCCGAACCAAGAACCAAGAACCAAGCCTGGAAAGAAAGAGTAGCAGAACGAGCTTCCCCCACCCCCCCACCTAAGTACAGTGAGTGGTGTGGTTGCACTGCAGAATTCAGGGAGAACAGCCAAGGGACAGGGAGGGGGCCAGAAGGACTCCACTTACCCCTCTAGGTCTCCCAGGCTACATTTTTTTACCCTTAGGGATGGGAATGGTTCCTGTAGAAAGTGGGTGCTGTATACTGCTATAGGGGATCACACCCTCTAGGAATGTATAGTCAAACCAATAGACCAAAGGCAGCCAGGATCGGTGGTGAATACGGCCCTGTTAAAAGGGACCTCAAAAAACACCTACAATTTCATTTTACAGAGTCAGAAACTGAGGTTCAGACTGGTGACCCGGCTTGTCCAATGTCACTCAGCTAGTAAGTGGCAGAGCTGGACATCAGATCCAGATTCTCCTGGGAACCTCTTTCTGGGGCTCTAAACACCCTCTCCCTCTCCTCCACCTAACCTTAGATGGGCTGCCATTGAACTTCTCTCGCTTCTCTATCAAAACCCTGAAGGAGGTTTCCAAAGCAAGATCGTTAGGAAATCTTAAACCTAGGCCTGGTAAGCAAAGCTCTACCAGGGCTCAATGGGGCACTGAACTCCCAGCACCAACAGAGGGTTCTCATGGAAAGCCCCAGATTCTGCTTCCAGTGGAGCCAAAGGGAAAAGCTCAGTACCAAATCTGTTTAAGCAAACCAGAGCGTCACCAGGCTCTCCCCTCCAGCTGATGGGGATCCCTGGCCAGCCAAGCCAGCACTTTCCCATCTTTGTGCCATCCTTCCAGGCCTAACTCCATTTGATCCCATCTCTACCTAGTAGGTATCTGGCTCTCTATATTGTTGTTCCCCTCCTTAGACAGTGGGCTTGGGGGCAGGGTCTCTTTTTGTCTTTCTTTCTATCTCCAATGCTTAGCATAATGCCCGGCCCATAGAAGGGACTTAATGACTGCTAGCTGACTGTCCCAAGGGGCCAGTGATCTTATACAGGCCTGGACTGCCAAGTAGCTGGCATCTCCATGGGCATCTGGCACAAGTGACTGAACTTCAAGTTAAAAGGTCACCAGGCAAAGAGATATGTTTTCATCTCCTTTGGATTAGAGGGGTGGAAGAGAATTCTTAGTGAACTCCACAGAACCTCAGAATTAGAAATAGTCCAGCTAGTCTCCAGGCTTCCAACATGCTGGTGGGATGCAGCCCTCTGGAGATTTTAACAAAAGGTTATTTTATTAACTTGGCTAGTACACAAGCTAGCAGTTTGGGAAGGCCTAACCAGCCATAATCCAGGACTATCTGCTAGCAGGCCTGTCAGCTCAGTTAGCAGTTATCAACATTAACAAGGTGGAGGGGTGTCTCTAATTGATCAAAAGCTATTATATGAAATATAATGGATGAAACAGACTCAGAAAGAGGAAGGGCCTTGTCCAGGGTCATACTGCTAATTAGAACAGCCACCTGACAAAGACCAATAACCAACACTTTCCTAAATAGAGCTCACAGTGAAAGTCAAGGAACCCTGGGCTTGAATCCCAAGGTGAACATTGCAAAATCACTATGTCAGATGGGTCTGCTGGGAAATATGTAGGAGGGGCTGCTGGTAGGGGAAGGCAAATGATGAGGAGGGGCAATTTCCAGAGCAATGGATTTTTGGGGGCCAATCAGCCATTTGTCACAGCCAAAAACACTTCTGCTTGGAGATCAGGGGGATGCAGATCCCTCCATGAGGAACAAGGGACTCAAATGAAATATTCATTAAATATGTATACTTGCAAGAGCCGGTGTTAAGTGGTGGAGGAAAGCTTATATTTTACTGGGACAGTAGAAAATTAATAGAATCCTGTTAGTTCCTTGGAAGACAAATGCTGCCTGGACTGCTACAAGAAGAAACTCCATTGAAGAGAGAGGAAGCCTGGCTTAGGGGATGGTGCCCTATAGGCTGGAAGGTTTGAATTCTACCTTTGACAATTGCTAGCTGTGTCACTGTGGACCAAATCCCGAGCCTCGATTTCCTCATCTCTAAAATGGGGATGGTAACAGCCACACAACCTACCCCATAGGGTTGTTGGGGAGAAACCTCTTCAAAACTTTAAGGTGCTATGTGAAGGGTAGCTGCTATTTTCTTTGGAGGGAGTCAGAAATGTCATCAAATGGGAAATCAGTAACAGTTTTTATTCAACAGCTTCTGCCGAAATCTGATGGGTGAGAGCTTGGTAAGTAAGGCAAAGGTCTCCCATTTACAGTTTAAAAGCTCTTTGACTGAGGGCGGCTAGGTGGCACAGTGAGTAAAGCACCAGCCCCGGAGTCAGGAGGACCTGAGTTCAGATCCAGCCTCAGAGACTTAACACACACAAAAAAAAACCTAGCCATTTAACCTCGGGCAAGTTGCTTAACTCCAATTGCCCTCCAAAAGGCCAAAAAAAAAAAAAAAAAGCTCTTTGACATAGTTTCTCGCAAATGATTCTCAGTGGAACTAAGGCAAAGGCTTTACTATGCCAATTTTACAACTAGGTGTCGAAGGCCTGGAGTCAGGAAGACCTGAATTCAAAATTCACACTAGCTGTGTGACCCTACCAAGTCACTTCACCCTGTTTGCCTCAGTGGCCTTGTCTGTAAAATGCAAACCACTCTAATATCTTTGCCAAGGAAATCCCAAACCCTTGGGATCACCAAGAGTCAGACAGGACCAAAATCACCAAAAAATGTTACAGATGAGGGAACTCATCAATCAACAAGCCATTTATGAAGCACCTATGTGTCAGGCATTGTGCTAAGAGCTGAGAATACAAAGCAAGGCAAACTAGTCCTTGACCTCAAGGAGTTCCAAGTCTAGAGGAGGAGACAAGAGATACATTATGACTCAGCCAAAGGGGCCTGCATGTAAAGGAGAAAACCCAGGTCTCCTGCACCCTGGCCCAATCTCCTTTTCTGCTTTGGCACACTAACTCTCTCAACACCTGGCACCTCCCTCTACTTCCAAAAGGGGCTGCCAGCACATTTGGGAGAGAAAAAAAGAACAAAAAAGTAAACAATTGCCCAGCTTCTCAGGCCTCAGTAAATAAAGGGACTGGACATCCTCCTGCAGGGCGGCCTGAACCAGCCTCAACTCCCAACCCAGCGGCCAAGAAAAGGGCTAAAAATACTGCTTTCCTGATCCAGTGACTAGATGTTTTCTCTGAAGACACAGGTTAAGGAATGTGGCTTCCAACAAAACACTCTCCAACTCCCCCACTCAAGACTCTACAGTTTATGGAGGCTGGGAAAGCAGCCAAAAGGGGTGGCCCCACAGCTAGGAGTTGCCATGGTGGGACCAAAGTCTGGAGTGGCAATTCATCGACATGGACCTCTGCAGGCCCTGTCTAATGGCATCCACAATAACCAACATGAGCCAATAACTTAGTGCCAGGCTTCCTCTTCCATTAGGAATTCTGGTCCCCAAAAGCCAAGGGTTGAGAACTCCAGATTCCTGCCCTGGAATTGAGGGGGGGGGGGTCGTCAGATAGTCCAAGTGCATCTGCTGCTGGCTTTAATAAAAAGCCAGCTGGTAAAGCACCTGCAAATTAGAGGCAGACTCTTTCATCCAGGATAGCCAGTAACAGTTGATTCCATGGATACCTGGGGGGCCTGGTTCTGTGTGGGCCCAGCCAATTAGCTTTTCCATTAATGGCCCATGTCTTCAGTTTCCCTAGGCTGAATGAACTAAACCACTCAAGCTTCAACATCTGCTAGCAAAAAGAAGGATGCACTCTAAAACATCTTATCCAGCAGTTATCTTGGAAAAAAAGTCTACAAATGGCTTCTTGATTCCTCCAGGGCTGTTCCCACCCCAGTGGACCTAAGACCGATACAGGGGAGCAGGGCTCTGGCCCTGCAGGCCACTTCAGCTTGGGTGTTGCACAGCATGTACTGGGAAACCAGAAGCTGTCAGGACTCGAACACCAGAGCCAAAGAAAACAGCAGGCCAAACTTTCCAAAGGGCACACACCTGGCCCCTGACAAGTAGTGAAGTGCCTTTGGACCTGGGGGTGGGACAGCCCCACTTAATTCAGAAGGCAAAGGGAAGCCGGCTGGCCCGGGTGCAGCACACATGTCTCGGACCTTCCCTCCCAAGGCCACACTGAGAGCAGGCTCCTGGCATTGCCAGCTGTGGGCAGCTTACACTGCACTCCCCAGGGAGGCTGCCCTCTACTCTCAGGTTCACTCACATTTTATTCTGCATTTACCAAACAACTTCCTCAACTCTGAGGCCTTAGCATTCAGCTGCCAGGGCTCCGACCCCGGACTCCAGCTGGGAGAGGGTCCCATCGCTGTGGAGCTGAGGCCCCCCCCCCCCCACCGGCCAGGCCTGCATCTGGGCCGTAAAAGGGCACCCCAGGCAGTCGGTTATTAGGGGCCGGAAATGCACTGCAACCCCCAGCCTACTCAGCGAGCCCGGCGCCGGCCCCTGGGCCCCAACGGGGCCTCCCATTTTTACCACCTTGTTCGACCACGTTTAAACCGCTTCTCTCCGAGCCTCAGTTTCTCCCATCTGTAAAATGGGGAGGGAGGGGCGCGACCTAGGGCTCCAGACCGTTTCCTGAGGAGCCGGCGCTCACCTCCACGCGCCAAGCCCGCCCCGGACATTGGCGGTGCCTGCTCGGCCCCGGCCTCCAAGGGGGGCTCGGGGATCCCGGACTTTAAAGCCGGAATGGGCTCTAATCGCCTCTGGGGGCCAATGTCACCCAGTGAAGGGACCTTGGGGCCCAGCTGCGGCAGCCCCCTCCTCTTACAGACGGAGAAACTGAGGCCCGGCGGCCCCGATCACCCAGCTGTTGGGGGCCTGAAGCGCTCCCTCTCCAGCTGGGGAAACTGAGGCCCGGGCCTGGGGGCGGGGCGCACGTGGCGGCCGAACCCGGCCCGGCCCGCTGCCTCACCTCGGCCCACCCGGCCCTCCAGAGGGTCCTTGCGGAAGTGGATCCCGTGCACGTCCACATGCGCCTCGCCGCCCGCGTTGATGGCCCAGATGACGCTCTCGGGCAGACCGAGCCCCGGGGCCGCGGCCGCCCCGGGGACGGCGCCGCCGAGGCCCAGCAGAAGCAGGGGCAGCAGGGGCAGCGGGGGCAGCGCCGTCGTCAGCAGCGGCAGCAGCAGCGCCGCCCCCGCCCCGGCCCCGGCGCCCAGCAGCATCGCGGGCGGCCCCGGCCCGGCTCCTCCCGCCGCAAGGGGCTCGGCTCTCAGCAGCGCCCGGCTCCGCCCGCCGCCAGGGCCGCGGCCGCCCGGGACATGTCGCGCTCGCTCGTTCCCTCGCTCGCTCCCCCGCTCGCCGCCGCCGCCTCGGTCTCAGGCTCCTACCTCCACCTCGGGCACAACCGAACCCGGCCCCGGCCGCCGCCGGCAGCCAATCAGGGCCCGACGCTCATTAATTACCCACGGCCCCCGCCGGGAGCGGCCGCCCCATTGGCCTCAGTGCGGGCAGGGGGCGTGGCCAGCTCCGGGCGCCAGCCCAACCGCGAGGCGCGAGGGGGAACGCACGGGGAGGGAGTTCGGTTGGAGCGGTTGGGGAGGGGATGCGGAAGTGGCGGCCGGGTTGCCCTCGGAGGAGAGCTCGCCGCCCAATGGAAGAAAGAGGGAGGGAGGGCTGAGCGACCGGGAGGGGGGAGGCACGTGGACACGTCGCCAGCACTTCCGGTTGCCTTCCCCCTTTTCCAATACCCCCCTCACCCCGGATGCCATCGAATGGACTCAGGGCCTCCCACTTCCAGGGACGTCAACCCCCTGAGGGGACGTGACTGGGGGCCCGGCCGGCGCGGGAGTTTCCCGGCATGGGCCAAGCGGGCCACCGTTCCTCTCATCGGAGAAACTACTTCAGGGTGGCATCTTTCTCCTCACCCCCAGAGGACCAGAACCCCAGCTGGGAAGGGGAGGGAGAGCCAGGGTCCCCAGTCCCCGCCCACGGCTCGGGTGCGTAGTGGTAGCAGATTAAGGGACGGTGGCGGGAATGAATGAAAGGGGGCGGGCACGCGGGCACAGGGAGCATCCGGTCCCCACGAGGGCGGGAGCGTCGATTGGCACCGGCTTACAGCCGCCCAATCAGAGAGGTCCAGCGCGGCGGAAACGCGTGGCTGGGCGGGGGAGGGAGGCCCTGCCACTGCGTCGCCCTGGTAACAGGTCCCACCTCCCCGCGCGACCCCCCTCCTTCCTCCCGAGGGGCGGGGCCGAGTCAGTTTCCCCCCAAAGCAGGCTGCTGGGGGTTAAAGGCTCCCGTCTCAGCGGAACCTGCCGGCGCCTTCCTGCGCCAGCCTCTCCCCTCCCCCAGCCGCCCCTGCTCCCTGGGAGGCCAGTGATGAGTCCGAAGTCACGGGAGCGAGGCTCCCTTGGGCCAGTGTGACCTTGGGCAAGCAGCTTCGCCTCCCTGGGTCAAGGGAAGGGTGGCCGCGCTCCCAACCTCAGGTCAAGGCAATGGGCATTTATTAAGCTCCAGCTGTGTGCCGGGCACAGTCCTTATGCCCTGTGCTTACAAAGGGGGCAGAATCATTTCCAGTCTATAGTCCAGTGAGGGAGAAAACACCCAAACACCCGAGTACAAATATGGCATTGGAGATGACCCCCCCCCCCCAGTTCTGACGTTCCACGTTCTCAGCCCCCTCCTACCTCTGACATTGCCTGTTCTAGGTTACCTCCTAACCCAGACGTTCCTCATTTTAAACTCCCAGCCCTGACAAGCCCTGTTCTAAAACCCTCCCACCTCTTATATTCCCTGTTCTAGGTTACCCTCTCAGCTATGACATTCCACATTCCATTCTAAGATGCATCTCCACCTGACAATCTCACCTCTGACATCCCTTGTTCTAAAGACCCTTTCAATCAGTCATTAAGAATCTAAGTGTCTACTACATTCCAGACAGTACCAGCCCCTAATGACCCACATAGTGACTATTTACGTAGTTTGTGGGCAGCTAAGTGGGGCAGTGAATAGAGTGCTGGGCCTGGAGTCAGGGAGACACAAGTTCCAATTTTAACTCATGTGACCCTGGGCAAGTCACTTCACTGTGCTTACCTCAGTTTCCTCATCTGTAAAATGTCCTGGAGAAGGAAATGGCCAACCCTTCCAGCATCTCGGCCAAGAAAATCCCAAAGGGGGTCAGGAAGAGTCAGACAGAACTCAGCAGGAACACATATACCTGCTTTGTAGAGCACTTTGCTTCAGATTATCTCATTTGCCCTCACAAGGATCCAGTGAGGAAATAACAATCATTATCCACATTTTACAAGAGGAGGAAACTGCGGTTAAGTGACTTGCCTAGGGTGACGAAGCTAGAATCTGCTAAAGCAAAAATAGAACTCGGGTTTTCATGACTGAGTTCCCACAAACCTCCTTACGAGAAAGACTGCCCCTAAGGGATACAGTGTGTTCACAGATCAGGAAACACAAGAATATCTCAAATAAATGCAAAATGATTTTTTTGAAGGGGGCGGTCACTAGCCTTGGGGGGAATCAGGAAAGGTCTCCAGAAGGAACTGGCATTTGATTTGTCTTAAGGCAGGTTTTCTCCTGGCCTATGTCCTGGACCCTTCTGGCACTCTGGGGAAGCCCATGGATGCTCTGGTTTTCCTTTTTTGCCTTTCTTTGTGTCCCCAGCACTCTGCACAGTGACTGGCATGCAGTAGGTCTTAATATATGATAGTTGACTGACTAACTAAATGCATAGGATTATGAAGGAAGTCAATTTTATTGGAACATTTATCAATTTTTTTTTCAATGAACCTTGCTTTGAAGGAAGCTAGGAGGTTTCAACCAGTCAAGGCAGACAGGGGAAGGAAGAACATTCTTTTGAAAGGCCTGAGTTCTGGAAATGGAACGTCCTGAATGGGGAGCAGCAAGTAGGGGTGTTTGACCATAGCTCAGAATCAGGCTGCCCAGGGAATGGAAGCAGCCAGGTGGGTGGTCATTGGCCAACAGAACACTCCTTGGTGTTGGGTCTGTGTTCTAAAGGCACCAACGTTCTATGGGACCTTCCCACTTTATTGTAGGGTGCTGTGGGAGCCCAGAACCATGGGTTTAGAGCTGTAAGGGACCTTTACAATGCCTCTTACCCCTTCATTTAACAGATATGGAAACTGAGGCAGAGAGTTTCAATGATTTGTCCAAGGTCACACAGCAAGTAAGTGGTTGGGATTTAAACCTCTAATTCCAGATTCTGGACTCTTCACTGCTCCCTCTGCCCCTGTGGCCCCATCTGGCTCTAGCCGTATATGCCAACAATACTCCTCACCTCACTTGGCCACCCTACCCCTCCACTGCTGTTCATCCTTCACCCTCAAATGCAGTGGGATAACACAACTTCTCATGTTTTTATGATGTTTTAAGGTTTATATGAGACCACCTGTCTTAGTAGGGACATCTAGATGACTCAGTGAAGAGAACACTGGGCCTGGAGTCAGAAAGATCTGAGTTCAAATATGGCCTGAGACATTTAGTAGCAGTGTGACCTTGGGCAAGTCATTTGATTTCTGTTTGCCTTGATCCACTGGAGAAGGAAATGGCAAATCATTTCAGTATCTCTGTCAAGAAAACCCCATGGATAGTTATGGCCCGTGGAGTCAGGAAGAGTCAGACATAACTGAACACCTGGCTTAGTGGGGGTTAGTATTGGGCTTAGGAAAACCCAGGGTTGAATGCACCTCTGACACAAGCTATCTTTGTAACTGCTGGGGGAGGGGGGAGGGCTTCCTAAGCTTTTCCCACTCCAGACCCCTTCAACAGTTCTCACTTCCCTCCGACTTTGGCAGCTCCTTAAGACTTAGCTGCTAAATCATAGATCAGAATGGATAGAAGGAAATCCCCAAGCTAAAGGTGTCACTGATCTCATTAAGTGATTTTAATAGCTTAAAACTGCACTAAGACTTGTAGAACACCCTAGAGAGACAGAGAGACATACAGGGATGGAGAGGAAGAGAGAGACAGGAGAGAGAGAAAGAGACAGGAGTGAGAGAAAGAGAGACAGAGAGAGGGGAAGAGGGAGAGACTGAGAGGAAAGACAGAAGGACAGAGACAGAGAGGAGAGAGAGAGGGAGGGAGAGAGGAGAGAAGGAGGGAAGGAAGGAGAATAAGAGACACAGAAATATGCCCTGTATATTTGTCCACAGACATGCACTCTGTATAGATACATTCCCATGTATATCTATAGATGAGAGAGACGGAGACAGACCAGGTGTTTTCCCCTATTCCAGTATAAGCTCCCGGAGGGCAGGAACTGGCTGCTTTTGTACTTTTGGCCCCACTGCTTAGGATAGGATGCCTAATTGGCATTTATTCATTCATAGGTGATCTTTGGCTAGGCAGCCCTTCTGAGACTCAGTTTCCTCTTTTGTAAAATACAGGTAAAGCTCCCAGAGCAATAGAGAGGAAAGTGCTCTCTAAGCCTTAAATGAGACCTGAGAGAGTTATCGAATTCATCTCCCTCCCCGAGGTAGGAGTAGTACCTCGAAGTGCGGGAGGGGCACTCCAGAGTGGGGAATGAGGATTCTTCCCCTCCCCCTGCTGGCTTTCCTCCCTCCCTCCTAGACCTGCCCTTGAAATTTCCAATCTGGCTCCTCCTCCTCCTGCCCTCTTACCTCCCTCCCCTGTTTGCCCTTCCACCCGGCCTTCTCGCCCGCCAGCTGCCTCGGGAACCTTTTCAGAGTCATAAACTACAGAATGTCAGAAATGGAAAAGCCATCAGAGGTTCCGTCATCAGAGCAGGAAGGGCCCTTAGACTAGAGAAGGTCAGCCAGGACTTTTCAATCCAAAAAGGAACTCAGCCTCCCATGGAAACCTACCCCATCTTCCAAACTTCCTTGTTCCTACTGAAGGCACTATCATTGGGTTCCCAGCCTTGGAGGCTTCCTTGGGGGCTTTGCCTGAGGTCAGCTCTCCTATGCACTCATTACCAAGTCTAGTCAACTTTAAGTTCCTCACACACAAGGTTCACGTCTTTCCCACCACCCACCCATACACTACAAACTGACCTCCGTGCTTTCAGCCTCTCCCCTCTCTATTCTCCACACAGCTGCTAACACATATTCCTAAACAATTCATATAATTTATATTCCTAAAAAATAAAATTAAAGATCAAGTCTTCTGTTGTACACTCACAAGTCCCAAGATCCTCCCTCCCATCCCGGTCACTTAGACTGGAGGTCAGTAAATAAAGAGGCCTGGCCAGAGACAAAAGCTTTAATTAGCTTTTAATTAACAGCTGATGGACAATTGCCTGGTAGAAAGTAAGGCTTTAATGGGTTTTACACAGCCTTAGGGCAGCATTACCCAAATCAGAAGGAACCCAGAGGGTGAGTCTTTCTTGATTTGGAAAGTTGAGTGATGAGGCCCGGATGTCAGGTGCTAACCTTGGGGTCTCCCAGTTGCCAAAGATAAAGTTTGTTCCTCCCCTCCCCCCCCCCCCCCAGTTAATTTTATCAGATAGACTGGCAGGAAATCTCTAAGCTAATAGCAGTCTCCTTCTAGATAAAATCAGTGAGGCTTCATCCGGTCCCTACCAGCCAGAGTTCCAACTGTCTTTATACAACTTCTGTAGTTCTTTGACCTCTAAGGTTATTCTTTTCTGGAGAGCGGGTAAGATAGTTTCCCCAAACTTACAGTTTACTTCTACCATGTCACTCCTTTGCTCAAAAGCCTGCCTTGTCTGCCTATTGCTGGTGTCTAAAGCTTCTCTAAAGCCTTTTGCCATCTGACTCCACTATTTTTCTAGATTTCACATTTACTCCCTTTCTCCCACACTAGGTTTCAGCCAAAATGGCCAGTTGTGTGTTGTGTTGCCCTGGCCAGCTCCCCACCAAGCTTTACAATATTTACTTTGATTTCTCTGTCCCTGGGGATTTCTAGTTCCCTTCAAAGCTCGATTCTGGGGCCTTCACAAAGCCATTCCTAATCCCACTTTTCCCCTCACTTGTTAGAGCCAGCCCCAAATCAATGAACTGTGTATATGTCTATACATATATGTGTGTATACATATATCATATATATTCACACATACACACATATATTGTGTATGTGTATATATATGTAAAAATCATTTTTACTTCTCTGTGAAATATGTTGTTTTCCCTAAAAAAAAAAAAGGAAGCTCTGTGAGGGCAAGCAGTGGTTCATTTTTGGCTTTGGTACATAGTAAGAGCATAATAAAAGATCGTTGGGTTGAATTGAATTCAGAGGACTCTAAAAAATCATCTAGGTTAATTCACATATATTTTACAGATGAGGAAACTGAGACTCAAAAGAAAAAGGCATTACTCTGTGTAATATACTCCGTATATCTTATATGTTCATGTTGATGACAGGGACCAGGTTTTTTTTTTACTTTCCTTATACCTCTGATGTTTCGTATAGATTGGTATTTAATAAATGCTCATTAGTTGACTGATTGATTGCCTAGATTTTTTGTTCAGGCATGTCTGACTCTTCATGATCCCATTTGGGGTTTTATTGACAGAGATATTAGAGGGCCATTTCCTTCTCCAGTTCATTTTACAGATGAAAAAAAACTGAGACAAACAGGGTAAAGTGACTTGCCCAGGGTCACACAGCTAGTAAGTGCCAGTGGCTGGATTTGAACTCAGGTCTTCCCTATTCCAGGCCCAGGATTCTAACCACTGAGCAACTTAGCTGCCCCCCAAGATCAATTTAACTGTTACATGTGTCTTACATATGTGTGTGTGTGTGTCTATTATGTGTAGGGCCAAAGAAAGAGAGGCAGTGGTGTAGTGCACAGAGAGCAAAAGTCATTTAATTAGCCAACGTGCATTTATTAAGTGCTTACTGTGTGCCAAGCATTGTGCTAAAGCTGGGATCACAAAGAAAGGCAAAAACAGGACTCCTGCCTTCAAGGAGCTCCATCCTAACGGGAGAGATCGTATGTGGACATAGAAGATAAGACAGAGTCCGTGTGAGGCCCTCTCAGACTCCATTGGAAGAGGGGGTTCACTCACCAATGAAATCATAGGTGTGGTTCCCCCCCACCCCGGAAGAGTGAAAGACCTTGAACTGGAAATGGCCCCCCACAAAGATGGAGTCAGTTTCCTACTGGGTAAATACCACCCACATACCCAAACCTGAATGAAGGGAATTTAAGGGGAAGAGGACCGGCATCTGTGGGGATTGGGAGTTGGTTTCTGAGATGAACTTTGAGGGGAAGTGAGGCCAAGCAGATGCAGAAGGCATACTAGGCATGGGAAACAGCCAGCTGGGATAGGTCCTGGACCAGGCCAGCCAGGGCTCCAGATTCCCAATTCAGGGCTTTGCCCACATCACCTAAGGCCGTCCCATGTTCCCTTGGATCCGTTAACCCTAAGGCCGGGAGTTTGTTGTATCTCTGTGTCTCCTCTCCCCATTGGTACATGGCGTGTAAGCATACTCATGAGAGCCTTCTCCATTCCAGACTCATGTGGTCTACTTGTGCCCAACCTGTGGTAGAGAATTCCGAGCCTGTATCAGTCTGAGCAAACACAACAGGATGAGCTGTATCTTGACCCAGACATCGTGATATCATTTTGGTCTTCTTTGAGCATGGAGGACAAAAGCCCACCAGCCATATAAACCTCCCAGTCTGCAGTGCCTTTGTTGGGCATATTATCCTAATCCCAGGGAAAAATTAATCAGGAAAAGAAGAAAACAAAAATGTGTCTCTTCAGCAGGTCAGTAAGAGTCAGGTAACGAGGAAAAAAATCCTACCCATTGGGCTACCTGCTCTCCCACGGCAGAGAAGAATGGGGTGGGGTGGGGAATGGATGGGGCCACACAGCCCTTGTGTTCCCAAGGGATGAAGCCTGGCTGAGAGCCACAAGCTCTAATTGAGGGAGTGGGGGAAGGCGAGACCACTATTCCTTGACATCCCAGATTTGTGGAACTACCTCCTAGTCTGAGTCCCCACTTTCTTCCTGTTTTGTTATCATTGCCACTGCAAAAAATGTTGCTATGAAGAATTTGCTGTATATCATAGAGTTGTACTGAGTTATCACGTCTTGAGTTGGATGTCTGCAGCCATCGAGTCCAATCCATGGTCCACTAAAGGACAGGACCTTTCTGCCTCTGATCACAAATTTTTGTACATTTTTTTGTTTCACCTATAGGGTAGGATTCCCCTGCCTACTGCAGCAGGCAGGACGGAATTGGGGGAAGCAGATGAATTTTAGGGCACCTTTTCTAGCCTCTTTAAAAAGGCTGCTCAGACAGCCAGGGAGCTGCTGAATCCCCACTGGTGCTTCAGTCCAGTGAGAAGATGATCCTATGGACTGGGTGGCCTGTGTGCAAGGTTGTGTCTACAGCTTCCAATGTATCTGCACCTGATGCTTCATCATTCACCACAAGACTTTGAGATAGAGAAAATAGTGCAATGATGCTTTTCAACTCAAGCACAAATTGGATCTAAGTGAAACAGTCACACAAAACGATCAAACTCTCTTCTGCAGTGGCAAGACAAAAGTCAGGACGATTGGTAATGACCCAGGATGCAGTGGATGGCCTTGGTGTTTTCCATGTTTAACCAAGTTCTAAGCACTCAGCAGTGCCTGCTGTAGTCTTTCATGGCCGTGAGAACAAGTTGTTCTTACCCACCCATTCCACCAGGAAAGTTGTCAGATGCCAGGGGTAGATTTCCCCATAACTCACCAACAGGTTTCAGCACTGTTGGTTACCCGGTTGAGCCTGTCTGCCAAGATAGTTTGCTGGGGTGTGGTCGCTGCACATGCTACAGCTTCTTGGAGCCACAGGTGAGAACTGGGTGACAGGTGGACACCCAAGGTGGATGAGTGGCCCTGAGAAAGGCTCGGCAGCTCTCGCCCCAGAGGTGCTAGTCCTCCGTGGGCACTCATACACACCTCTTTACAGAGAAGGAAAATGAGACCCAAGGTTCTCCAGTGAGTGACCCAAGGTCACATAGGCAAATATCAAGGACTGGACCTGAGCCCAGACTCCAGAGTCAGCATTCTTTAAATTTTGTTGCTCTTCTTCCAAATAAGAGCCATTGATGTGAAGCTTTAAATAATAATAATATTGATAATGATCACCAACCTTTGTAGACCACCTTAAGGTTTACAAAACATTTTACATATCTTTTTTTCAATTGATCCTCACCATAACCCTGGGAGGTACCCATTTTACAGATAAGGAGACTAAGTCTGAGAAAGATCAAGTGATTTGCCCAGGGTCACCCATTTAAGCATCTAAGGCAGGATTAGAACTCAGATCTTCCTGACTCCAAGTCTGATAGTTTATTCACTTTACATATATGACCTTTAGGGTCATACTCACAATATGTCTTATTGTGTGAGTATTAATCCATACTTTAGTAGGTACTATCCTCATTTTGTAGGTGGAGAAACTGAGGCTCAGAGAGGTTGTGACTTGCCCCTACTTACACAACTAAGTATCAGAGCAGGATTTGAACCCAAGGCTATCTGATTCCAAAGCCAATGCTCCTCCCACTATACCATGGTATCTATATGGTTGAGTTGTAGCAAAAAACCAATCTCCATCCCTCAGTCTTGCTACTTTTCAGGGAAGATGGAGGAGCTGCCAGAGCTTTAGACCTGAAAGAGATTGAGCCTGACAGACTTCCAGAGTGGAGATTGATCTGGGGGTCTTTTGCTCCATAAACACACATCCCTGTTCTCAGGGTTCCATTGTGCTACTCATCACTTTTCTCTGGCCTCCACTCCCCTCCAAAAAATGTCCACCCTTTGAGAATATGGAGAAAAGGGTCGGGGCGGAGCCAAGATGGCGGAGTAAAAACAGCTCGTCCAAGCCTCTCTGCCCCCAGATTCTCCACAAACTATGTAAAAAAGGACTGTGAACAACTTCTGGAGCCCCAGCACCCACAGAACGACACAGAGAAGCTAACCTCCCGCTGAGGACAGCCCAGCACCCTGCAGGAAGGACCAGCGCAGTGGTCTGGGAGCCGGCAGCGCAGAGCGCAGGAGCCGAGCCCAGGTCCACGTGAGCCGAGGTTTTAGCCCCAGGGCGGCAGGGCCAGCAGCCGGCTGGAGGAACCCCAGAACACCAGGAACTGTGGAGACGCCAGAATTATCAACACAGACTTGCCTAGGACAAAGTAAGAGGTTAGTGTCCTGTGGACTTTGGGACCTGTATTTGGGGAATGCGTCAGCTCCCTCCCCTGGGGGCTAGAAGCCACTGAGGAGACACGCCACTGTGTAGTTTTCAGAGGCATTTCCGGCTCCCAGTCTACAAATCGTGGGGAGATCCAGCGATCAGTCTTGGGGGGTAATCGCTCTTGCTTTAACCTCCCTGGATCTGGATTGTGATCTAGGGTGGAAGTTGTGGGTGGGTTTACAGCTTACCAGAAACGGAAGTTGCCCCCCACACGTTCCGGACGAAAATTCCTCTAGCTGGCCTTAAAGCCATAGTGTGGCAACAAGCCCAAAGGTCAAGTAATTAAGTGGCAACATGCCAAGGCAAAGGAAACAGAAAAATGCAGCCCTAGACTCCTATTTTGGGGGCATAGAGCGGGAAAAGGACTGTGAGGTCAGAAGTCCTGCTCCAAAAGCCCCAGGGGAAAACATGAGTGGGTTGCAGGCCATAGAGGACCTTAAGAAGGACTTTAAAAATCAAATAAGAGAGGTGGAGGAAAAATTGGAAAGAGAAATGAGAAGGATGCAGGAAAAGTATGAAATGAGGGTCAACAGCCTGACTGAGGAAAACAACACCTTAAAAAATAGACTAACTCAAATGGCAAAGGAGTCCCAAAAGGGCAATGAGGAGAAGAATGCCTTAAAAAGTTGAATTTGCCAGATGGAAAAGAATCTCAAAAGTTCACTGAGGAGATTCATTCCTTCAGAGTTAGACTGGAGCAAATGGAAGCTAATGACTTTATGAGAAATCAAGATGCTGCTAAGCAGATCCAAACAAATGAAAAATTAGAAGGCAATGTGAAATATCTCATGGGAAAAACCACTGACCTGGAAAATAGATCCAGGAGAGACAATTTTAAAATTATTGTACTACCTGAAAGCCATGATCAAAGAAAGAACCTAGAAATCACCCTTCAAGAAATTCTCAAGGAAAATTGCCCTAATGTTTTAGACCCAGAGGGCAAAATAGAGGTTGAAAGAATCCACAGATCACCTCCTGAAAAGATCCCAAAAAGAAAACTCCCAGGAATATTATAGCCAGGTTCCAGAATCCCAGATCAAGGAGAAAATACTACAAGCAGCCAGGAAGAAACAATTTCAATATTGTGGAAACACAATCAGAATAGCCCAGGACCTGGCAGCTTCTACACTGAGGGATCGAAGGGCATGGAATATGATATTCCAGAGGGCAAAAGAACTGGGAATGAACCCAAGGGTCACCTACTCAGTAAAACTGAGTATTTTGTTTCAGGGGAAAATATGGTCATTCAGTGGAATAGAGGACTTTCAAGCATTCTTGAGGAAAAAACCAGAGTTGAATAGAAAATTTGACATCCAGGCGCAAGAAGTAAGAGATGCCTGAGAAGGTAATCAGGGAAAAGAAATCAAAAGGAACTTATCAAAGTTGAACTATTTTCATTCCTATATGGAAAAGCAATATCTGTGACTGATGATATCTTTCTCACTATGAAAATAATGGAAGAAGGGGTGTGGTCATATGAATACATATGTGAATGTGTGTGTATATGGTTACAGTTATATGGAAAGAGGGCATAGGTTGAATTTGTTGGGAAGGGAGAATACTCAAGGGATGAAATTATGAGGTGAGAGGAAAGTGGCAAGAGGAGATGGGGAGAGACAGGGTAGGGTAAACTATCCCATGTAGAAGAAGCAAGGGGAAGTGGTTGCAAGGGAGGGGGAGAATAGGAAGGCTAAAAAAGGCAAAACCACATTCACATTGAATTTGGTTCAGGGAGAGAATGACATACATGCTAAATGGGATATCTCAACCTGCAGCAGGATAGGGGAAGGGGGATGAGAGGAGGGATGATGGATGGGAGGGCATCCTTGGGGTGAGGGGAGGTTGGAAGTACCCACTATAGAAGAGGGACGGGATCATGTAGGGAATGGACCAGGTGGGGGGTGGGATGAGTGGGAGGGAATTATAAGCAGCCTTGTACAATATATCTACTGTGATAATGTTTTGCATAACTAGACATGTACAACATATACTGAATTACTTATCTCCCAAGAAGGAATAGGTGACAAGGGAGGAAGGAAATGGATCTGAAATTCGAGGTCGTAACATTAAATATTTCCAATATATATAAATACTATTATTAATACTCTTTTGCTTGTAATAGGGAGATAAGATGTGCAGGCATTGGGACACAAAGATTCACCTTCCTCTAATGGAAAAGTTGATGGGGGTATGGGAGAAGGTATGGGAGAGAGCAGATTGGAGGAAGAGATATCTTGTGGGACTGCTATTCTGGGAGGTTGGGTAGGGGAATAATGGGGGAAAATGATTGTAACTCAAAATCTGGCGGAAATGAATGATGTAAAACAGAAGTTAATAAAGTATTTGTTTAAAAAAAAAAACAAAAAAAAAAAAAAGAGAATATGGGGGATACAGATCCTCCCGGGCCCAGCCATCAGTCCGCCCATCCCTTCTTCATTGAACTGGACTCTCCTTGGCTTCAAGGAGAGCATGAGAAGATAGCAGCCTCTCCTTGATATGGGGGGCCTTGGAACAGTTCCATCTGCACACCCAGGGGATGACTAAGAGATGGTAATTGATGGTGACAAGTTTGCATTGTAAATAGGAAGACCTGTGCAGAATTACCCAGGGCATCTCTTTCTATCTGGCATTTAGTAAAAGTCAGAGAAAACAGCCAAGCACCCAGGGGAGGGATAAACCAAATAGATCCAGGCTAGAATGTGACAGATAAATCAGGATGGCATCTTAATGAAGAATCTGAGGGGTAAGATGATTTCTTCCCCAGTTGAATTAGGGGTGGAGGAAGGAGGAGAAGGGAGAAGGAGAGAGGAGGAGAAGGAAGAAAAGGAGAAGAAGGAGGAGAAGGAGAAAAAAAGGAAGAGAAGGAGAAAAGGAGGAGGAGAAGAAGATGATGATGATGGCAGACTGGGCCTATGATTCCATTGCTATAAGGGCCAGCCTGCAGCATGACCAACACTGGCACCCAGGAAAACTGTACCCACTGCAATCAATGCTAAATGCTCATTAAATATACTTCTAGAGAGAGCTGGTTCCCCAAGCAAGGGGGATGATGTGACTCTTGCAAGCTCCTTCGTTACCAGCTCCAAACCATGCCACTCACATGCCAACCATCACCCCCACCTCTTCACCAAAGGAATCTTGGACTCCAACCTTGGAACTCTTCTGGCCTTTCTAAGGTGATCTTTTAAACTGATCCCCATACTGTATGATCTCAAGGTATTTCACCCCTGTTTGCCTGCCTTTGGACCCTCCCTAACTTATCAATATTCTCTTAAACTATCTTGGTTAGAACCAAATACAGTTCTCTAGATGCGGTCTGAATAGGGTAAAGGCCTGCACGCCATTTTATTCAGTTGTTTCAGTCTTATCTGACCTCCTGACCCCACTTGGGGTTTTCTTGGCAGAGATACTGGAGTGATTTGGCATTTCTTTCTCCAGATCATTACAAATGAGGAAATTGAGGCCAACAAGGTTACATGACTTGTTCAGGCTCACACAACTAGTAAGTGTCTGAGGCTGGATTTGAATGCAGGAAGATAAGTCTTCCTGATTCTAAGCCTGCTTGCTACTCTATCTACTGCACCACCTAGCTACTGAAGCCCCTCTTAATCCAACCTAAAATCACATTAGTTTGGTTGGTTACCCTCCTGCTCTTGACAGATAATGAACCTGCAAACCACCAAAACCTTAGATTTTTATGAAAAGAATGGCCATCTGGCCTAAAGACTTCAGATATCAGGGCTCCACCCCATCTTGTCCTTATGAAGCTAATTTCTAGAATGCTAGTACAAGGTTTTATCCTATTAAATGCAAGTAGAAATTAAAATCTCTATATCCTGGTTACTTTTTAAAATGTCTCTGTAGTTGACAAGCATCATCAAATGTATACAAATAGAACAGAAAAAGAGAATTATACATGAAACCCCAATTACACAGTTTTCTTTTTAAGGAATATAATAAATTCAACATGTTAGTTTCTCTTCAGTGCATCTTTTAAAAATGCTACAGCCACTTTCTTTTCTTTCTTCTTTTATCTGTATCCCTTTTATTTGCATATTAGGCTGAATTAAGAGAAGCTTAGTGTATAGGCCCCTGCTTGGGCCAGGCCACATCTGGGCTATTGTGTTCAGTTCTAACCAAGAGAATTTAAACAAACATTGATAAGTTGGGGAGGGTCCAAAGGTGGGCAAACAGGCAAAAACCTTGGATTATGTATGACTTATGAGACAGTATGACTTATCTCCCTCTTTCTTCCAAATCCTCTCCCCTCAAAAAACCCCTCCCTTGTAACAGATAAGGCTGGTTAAGCAAAACAATCCCACACATTTGCCATATCCAAAAATACCCATCCTAGCCCCCCACTTCTCTACGTCCTCCACCTCTCAATCTGATTGTTGTTGTTCAGGCCTTTTCAGTCCATCTGACTCTCTATGACCCCATTTGGGGTTTTCTTGGTAGAGATACTTCAGTGGTTGGCCATTTCCTTCCCCAGTTCATTTTACAGATGAGAAAACTGAGGCAGAGTGAAGCGACTTGCCCACAGTCACACAGCTAGTAAGTGTCTGAGGCCAGATTTGAACTCAGGAAGATGAGTCTTGTCATGCTCAGTATTCTATCCATTGTTTCACCTAGCTACCCTTACATCTATCTGGTACTATACATCCCTATTACATTTTATCTTATTAGATTTAATCTGATGTGCTAGCCTTTTAAATCAGGCATCCAACATGTTAACTATCCCTCCCACCTTTGTGTCACCTAAAAATTTGAGAAGTATACCATTACCATCTATGCTAGTAACACAATCCCTGATAAAAAATGTTAAATATCACAGGACTAAGCATAGATCCTTGGGGCACTTCAGGAGTAGGGATTTACTTCCAACTTGAGAGCAAACCATCAATGACTCTTTCCAACTGATCTACCTATCTGAGCTCCCATCTTGCCTCCATTCCTCCATCTTGTCCACAAGAATAGGATGAGATTTTTTGGCAAATGCCTACTGAAATCTAAGCAAATTATATCTATTTTGTCCCCCTGATTCTGGTAACCCTATCAAAGGAAATGGTCTGCCACGATGTGCTCTTGATGGGACCAGAAGATCCTGTTAGAATCTTTGCTTCCCTTTCTAGACATCCATGAAACATCCCTTGAATGAAACATTCTAGAATTTTGTCAAGAATCAAAATCGGGGTGGCTAGGTGGCACAGTGAGTAGAGCGCCGGCCCTGGAGTCAGAAGGACCTGAGTTTGGATCTGGCCTCAGACACTTAACCCACACAAACAAAAAAAACCTAGCCATGTGACCTTGGGCAAGTTACTTAACCCCAATTGCCCTCCAAAAAGCAAAAAAAAAAAAAAAAATCAAAATCAAAACTCACTGACCTATAGTTTTCAGACTCCTTTCTTTTCAATTAAAAAAAAATGGCAACAACATGTGTCCTTCTGTGCAGTCCCTCTCCCATGGTTGTCCAGGATCTTTCAGAAACCAACAACCACCCATTGCCAATTCATCCTGTGCCCTGGGATGAAGTTCATCTAAACCTCATGACTTAAGTTTCTTGTTCTTTTATTATCTCCCCTACTTATCTTTGGCATCAACTGTCTATTAGTGATGTTTGTTCTGCCTTCTCCTATCCAAAGGTCATTTTCTTTGATAGAAAAAAGAGAAGCAAAATAAAAATTTCACACCTTTGCCTTCTCCCTGTTGTTCATTGTCTTTGTCCTCTTGGAGAATGAAGGATGAACAACAACAACAGTACTATTCCATCCTTCCTGACCAATGTTTCTAACCTTTCTTTGATCTTCTTCTTTTCCCAAATAGAACCAAATCACCCTGTTGTGTTGCCCTTAGTTTTTCTCACTAGGCTCAGCTTATTCAGAGCTTTAGCACTCTCAACACAATCATTCTCCGTGGACCGTGCCCCCTTCAGTTCTACTCATCTCCTCTTGTTTGCCCTGACATCTATCTTCCCTATGTGGCTTTTCCAAATCTCAGTTGATTTCAAATAGCTTCCCCTTCTCCTATTAGAATACAAACCCTTTGAGAAAAAGGACTAACTTGTCTTCTCACATTTTTATCCCAAACCCTTCTCAGGGCATCTTGTTGTCCAGTCATTCATTCATGTCCAACTCTTTGTGACTCCGTGGGCCATACTTGTCCATGGCAAAGATGCTGGAATGGTTTGCAATTTCCTTCTCCAGCAGATTAAGGCAGACAGAGGTTAAGTGACTTGCCCAGAGTCACACAGCTTGTAAGTGTCTGAGGCTGGATTTGAACTCAGATCTTCCTGACTCCAGGCCCAGTACTCTATCCATTGTACCACCTAGCTGCCTCTGTGTGCTTGGCACATAGTAAGCACTTAATAAATCTGTTATTTATTTACTTGTTTCTAATTCTTTGCTACTGTGAAAACCACAATCATGAATGTTTCAGTGTATGTGGGACATTTCTTTCCATTTTTACTTTCCTGGGTTATATATCTCCCTACCAGCATGTAGATCACCCCACGACTTCCACTGATCCTGATCTCCACATGCTTCAGAGGCCCCAGCTCAGGATCTCTCCCTGATTTGCTGATGTGGGGCTTACTGGGACACCTCTTGTCCTGTGCTGCTCTCCCTCCCCCAGAGCAAGAGGGGCCTTTCCCATTAATCCCCCCAAGCTTCCTCGGTTATAAGACTGCTGCTTCTGCTGGCTCAACTGTTCCAGGGATTTTCCTGGGGCAATATTTTCCAAGCTTTCAGAGTCCAGACAATAAGGGACAGTGAGAGCGACTTACTTCTTACTCAGTCATCTTGGCTCCTGGACCCAAGCTGATATTCTTAAAACATGAATCTGACCATGGCAACCCCCCAACTCAAAAATCATCAGTGGCTTTCTATTGCCTCTAGACTGGAAAACAGACTCCTCAGCCTTACATTTAAAGATATCTGCCAGCTGGCTTCCCTACTTGCCTTTCCAGTATGATTAAATCTCTTCTCACATTCTTTATTCTAGTCGAGCAAACCTGCTACCTCTTCCCCATCAGCACCCCTCTATTGTCAGCTTCCTTGATTTTCTACAGGTGCTTTATCATGTCTGGAATTCTCTTGCTCACCACCCTCGTTTCCTCCTAAGCACAGGGCCACCTCCTCTTTCCAAATCCTCTCAGTTATAAACACTCTCTTCTGAAAATATTTTGCATAGGGGTGGCTAGGTGGCACAGTAAATAGAGCACCAGCCCCGGAGTCAGGAGGACCTGGGTTAGGATCTGGCCTCAGACACTTAACACACACACACACACACACACACACACACACACACACACACACACACACACAAATACTAGCCGTGTGACCTTGGACAAGTCACTTAACCCCAATTGCCCTCCAAAAAGAAAAAAAGAAAATATTTTGTACACCATTATATATATATGTAGTATTTATTTGTGGACAACACATTGCATCTCCTCCCAATAGAATATAAGTTTCTTGAGGAATTGTTTCATTTTTATCTATGCCCCCAGTGCCTTGGGTGTTATAAGTGCTTAAGATATGTGGGTTAAATTCAATTGGCTTTGAATTGTAGAGTGGAAAGAAAACTGACACAAAATAATTAATAATAATAATATTTTTAGTTGCTCAGTCATGTCAGACTCTTCGTGACCCCTTGTGAGGATTTCTTGGCAAAGATACTGGAGTGATTTGCCATTTCCTTCTCCTACTCATTAATAGATGGTGAAACTGTGTCAAAGTTAAGTGACTTGCCCAGGGCCACCCAGCTAGTAAGTGTCTGAGGCTGGATTGGAATTCATGAAGATGAGTCTTCCTGCCTCGAGGCTCTGTGCACTATAGCACCCCCTAGCCATCCAATAACAATAGCTAGTATTTATGCAGCATTTTAAGGTTTGTAAAGTGCTTGATGAACATAATCTTGTTTGACCCTCACAACAATTCTGTGAGGTAGGTGTTATTATTATTCCCATTTTTCAGATGAGGAAACTAAGGCCAAGAGAGGTTAAGTGACTTTCCCAGGATGAGACAGGTAGTTAGTGTCTGAGACAGGATTTGAACTCAGGTCTTCCTGTCTCCAAATCCAATACTCTGTAAACCTGCATCCCCTAGCTCTCAGGTTATATGGGGAAAGTAAAAAATAAAGCATGGTTCATGGAGCCCAAGGTGATGGGTTTAGAGTAAGATGTTTAGATTCTGAGTCCCTGCATTGCCTCTTACTCCCTGCGAAACCTCTGGCAAATTGGCTACCCTCTCTGGGCCTGTTTCTTCCTCTGTAAAATAAGGTTAGATGAAACCAAAAATTCTTCACTTTTTTGTGTCATGACTCCAGTCTGGCAGAGCCTACAGACCCCTCTTCAGAGTCACGTTTTTCACTGCAAAAAATAAAATACTTAGGTTAGGGGCAGCAAGGTGGCACAGTGGAGAGTGCCAACCTGGAGTCAGGAGGATCTGAGTTCAAATTCAACTTCAGACACTTACTAGATGTGTGACCCTGGGCAAGTCACGCAACCCTATTTGCCTCAGTTTCTCCATATGTAAAATGAGCTGGAGAAGGAAAGGGCAAACTCCTCCAGTATCTCTGCCAAGAAAACCCCAAATGGGGTCCCAAAGAGTTGGATCCAACTGAACAACAAAACATTCACTGAATTGTCTGGGTTGATAGTCACTAGAGGGCAGCATTCTCACGCCTTCAGCTCTCTTTATCCTGGGTGCTCTCATAAGAGTAGCCTTGATAGCTCCATATTTATATCTGTAAAATGCGATCGTGTATGTGAAAATATTATATATGACATTTTCACATATATATAATTTTTGTTGTTCAGTTATTTTTAGGCATGTTCATGTCTCCATTGGGGGTTTTCTTGGCAAAGAGACTGGAGTGGCTTCCATTTCCTTCTCCAGCTTATTTTTACAGATGAGGAAAGTGAGGCAAATAGGGTGAAGTGACTCACCCTGAGTCATACAGCTAGTAAGCGTCTCATGTCAGACTTGAAAGCCCCTCACTCTATCCACCAAGCCACCTAGCCGCCTATTATGGCACATATATGACTATATATATGCCATTATCATACACACAATCTCATTTGATCCCCACAGCAACCCTGTAACGTAGGTAATGTTAGTATTATGATCCTTAAAAAATTTTGGTGATTTGCCCAGGACCATCCAGGTACTAGAGTCAGGATTTGAATCCAGTGCCTATGAGTCTAAATCAAATGTTTCCCTCCCCACTATTATCATGTGCCCACATGCCCTTGTGATCACAAACCCTTGCCCATCAACCTGACAGGCATATATGGGGTTCTCAAAAGGCAAAGAGAAGTAATCTGAAGCACAGAAGAAACAAAGAAGTGGTAAGACCCTCCCCAGGGAGGTGAGGTGGTATGGTGGATGCAACCCTGTTAGAAGCTGGCTTCCCTATCTTGGGCAAATAACTTTATCTCTCTAAAACTCAGGTAGTTTAGGGATGCACTAGTCAGATGGTCTGTCAGTCAGTCAACAATCAATATGTGCCAGACAACGTGCTGAGCGCTGGATGCTAATCCTTGCCATATAATCCCTCCCAGTGCTCTGATGGGATAAAGTAAGACCATAAGTATGAAAATGACAGATGTGGCAGGGAATTACTATAGAATAAGATGTTTGATTATCTTTGTAAATAAAAAATTTGGAGGGAAGAAGAAAATCACAAGGTGTGCCCTTGTGTCTTCCCTCCAATGTTTTCATACAGGTGAAAACTGGTTAAGTTTCATTTTTTTCTAGAAATGCTTATTAAGTAGCCACCGTATATAGTGGGAAGGACATTGGTTCTTGAGTCAGAGCGCTTAAGAGTTCAAATCCTACATTTGACACTTAGTACCTGTGTGGTCTTGGGCAAATAACCAAATCTCCCTGGGCTTACATTAACTCATCTGTAAAATGGGAGCAGTTAGGTGACTCAGGGGATAGTGCATCAAGCCTGGAGTAAGGAAGACCTGAGTTCAAATCTGGACACTGACACTTACTACCTGAGTGACCCTGGGCAAGTCACTTAACCCTGGTTGCCTCAGTTTCCTCATGTGTAAAAATGAGCTGGAGAAGGAAATGGAAATCACTCTAGTATCTCTGCCAAGGAAACCCCAAATACATTCATGAAGTCAGACATAGCAGAAATGACTCGAGGGTTGGACTAGATGATCTCTGAGGTATCTCTCAGCCTCAGTTTCTTCCTTTGTAGAATTAGGGAACTGAACTTCATGGCCTCTGAGATGTCTTCCCGCTCTAGATCCATGATGCTCCCTATAATTCCATGACTTAGGACTTGGGGGACCTGGGACAAGTTACTTCTCTTTGTGCCTCAATTTCCCCACCTAAAAATGAGGAGGTTGGACTTTGTGGTTCCTCCCAGCTCTAGATCCCTGACCCTATGATCTTGCTGGAGAAAAAAGACCTGTGCTATGTTCTGGGAAGGAAACAGTGATGAGCAAGGTATTTGTTTGCCTCTCAAGGGCTTTACTCGATTATACCAAAGGCACCTTCAATTCAACACAACCAAATTGGAACTCATTATCTTTCCCCTTAAACCCACTCTTTCTCTAAACTTTCCTGCTTTTTTAAGGGCACTACCATCTTTCCAGTCACCCAGATTTACATTATGAGTCATTTGTGACTCTTGTCTCTCCTTCATTCTCTCACACATCCACCCCACACACATACTTTCCATCCAATCAGTTGCCAAATCTTGACAATTCTACCTTCGCACCAAATCTTTTTTTACCAGTCTACTCCCAGGGTCACCACCTTAGTTCAGGCACTTCTCCCCTCTTACCTGGACTACTACAACAACTTCCTAATTGAACTCCTGGCTTCTGGTCTCTCCCCTCTCTAAGTCATCCTCCAAACCAATGGATCCATTATCTCAGCTAAGTGCATCTTCCCTCCCATGATGCAGATCTTAACCTTTCTTTCCTAGCCTGCTCATCACCTTCAACCTTTGCCCATGTCCATCTCTTCCCATAAGTTCCTATAGAAGGACCATCCAATGATCTGGAGACCTTCCTTGCTTTTTCTTGACATTGAGAAGATACTAATGGAACCCAGAATCATGTAACCAGTGCATCTTTATCCATTTCCTTGGTTGACAGACATCCTTTATTTTTCTTTTTCTTTGTAATTCCTTGTTTCAGAGACTTTGCAATCTTTCCCTTGCCTTCTATGTGTTCCTCCAAATGCCCTTTGGGTGATCCCCAACTTCAACTCTTTGGAGATTGCAGAATTCTACAAGTTGAAGTCATACAATATCACCATAAAACCACTGATATGAAAAATGATGGATCTTTGTTTCAAGGTCATGAAAAGAAAAGCAGTCCAGTTGCTATCCTCCCCCAGTTTAATTCTAGTTCCAACTCATTAGCTATTTGTTACATCAGTCCAAGATATGTTGTTGTTCAGTCGTATCAGTCATATACTACTCTTTTTGCCCTTATTTGGGGTTTTCATGGTAAAGACACTAGAGTGGTTTGCCATTTCCTTCTCCAGCTCATTTTACAGATAGGGTAACTGAGGCAAACTGGTTAAAATGACTTGCCTAGAGTCCCACAGCAAGTAAGTGTCCAAGGCCAGATTTGAACTGATACCAGGACTGAAACTTTATCTGCCACCTCGCTGCTCAAGGTATATACAGATGGATGAGCTCAATCGGTTGTTCATCTAAATACAGATCATAATTTGGACAAAAGGCATTCTTCATCCACTTGCTTTTTCCTTTGTGGACAGTTAGATGTAACTCATGGTTCAGGAGAAAGACTACAACTTTTTAGATTGGAAGCTCTTTGAAGTCAGAAACTGTCTTTTTTTAAAAAATTAATTGCATCCCCAGCATTTAGCACAGTGCCTGGCTGGTAGTAGGTACTTAATAAATGTTTCTTGGATTGGATTCCAGATCAGGGGACTTGGGCTCAAATCCCAACTCTGATGAATACTAACTTCATGACCTTAGGTAAGTCACTTAACCTCACTGAATCTTAGTTATCCCCTCTGTAAAGTGAGAGGGTTGGACTAGATGGTCTCTGTGATCCTGTTTTATATCTTATATCTCTTTTAAGAAACTCTTGCCATGTCCTGGGGCTTCATGTAATCCATACAATGTTATCTACCCACAGGAGCTTCATCATCTTCGATTTCCCGGCATCATTGATTTAGATTGGGAAGGACCCATGGAGGTCATCATGTCTGTGGGCATTAGGTCTCCTCTGTGTCAGAGACAAACACTTGCAGCAAGTAGACATCTCCCCCATCGATGCATCTTTGGGCGTCAATGAGCAGAAAGTCATTAAATAGAATTATCTCTATCAATGTTTTTTGAAGAATCCTATATCATTTTGATATTTGAATGGGAGAAACCTGGTTAGGGGAAGAAATTTAAAGTATCATTTTGTTCCACTCAATCATATACTCTTTTTATTCAACAAATAATAAGCATAGTGTAATAGACATGTATGAAGCACCTACTATATGCCAAGCACTGCAGATGCAAAAAAGGCAAAAGATCTTCCCTACCCTCAAAGAGCTTGTCAAGATATTAGGAGATACCCTATTTTCCAGAGCTAAGGTTCAGCAAGCAGACTGTCCTGAGCTTGGCATAACAACAATCCTTTGTATTCACCCTCTGAATGATCTCACCCTCTGGCAAAATTCCATAATTATTATATTGCATTGAACGCCACCAGGTGTTTTCTGAGCTGGGATAAGCACCAGACAAGCTTGGACAAATACCCATGTTACAGTCATGAAGCCCTGTTATGAATCAAACTTGCCTCATTTTTGCTGTCACCCCTCACTGCACAACTGCTCACTGCACAACCATTGGTATAAGTATTGAGATCTCCCTACATGGTCTTGGGTCCCCCCTCTAGGGGTAGGGCCCTGGCACATGTGTCAAATCTACCTTCTGGCTTGCGAGACATTTCCCTCACTGAAATTAAACTGATGGCTCTCGGGTCTCTAGCCTGCTCTGTTTGGTTCCAGCCACCCACAAGTTAGAGGCTGGTTTGGTCCAGCTGACAATCTTATAATCTAATGAGAGACATAGCATATAAAAGGAAGCCAAAAAGAGGTGAGAAGGTGACAGTCCACAGCTTGAATGCATGATCAAGTCCAGAGGAGTGCAGTTTGGTGGGAAATAATGAGATGACTGCCCTGGGTGCCCTTCTTAATTAGGGGATCTTGTAGGAGCTGCCCACTGTCCACCTTCCACCCTCTCCAATCAGAGGGAGAAAGAGGCCCCAAGGGTAAGGGGGACTGAAAAGATGTGATCACCTTTTAAAGCCCTAATAAAGAATATCCTTGATGCTTGTGCTGCTTATTCTTATAAAAATTTTAGAATACTCAAAAATAGAAATATGAGTCTTTTGTTATTAATGTTTCCTCAGTCACTTTTATTTGTAATATATGGTTTAAGATTTCTTTCAAGCCATTGGTAGCTTCCTTCCCTTAAGATGTCTTTAGAATTGATCCCCACCCTTCAAGATTATATTGTCTCCAGCATGGAACTCCTCTGTATACTTGGCCTAATCTAGTAATGTTAGCCATGTTTATTTTCTTAGTACCATTTTTGTTTCCTCTCGAACAAGGGTTCTTAACCCTCCTTCTCTATCGAATCCCTTGGGCAGTGTGGTGAAGTATAGGAAGTATAGGAAACCCTTCTCAGAATCATTCATTAAATGTATATAATAAAATACATAGAAATTATGAAGGAAACCTATTATGTTGAAATGAAAATGTCATTTTTTTCCATCCAAGCTCATGGACCCCCTAAAACTTACCCCTCAGGGTCTGTAGACCACTGTTAAGAACCTCTGTTTTAGAAACACATCCAGGATTCTAGAATCTGTCTGTGGTAGTCATGCTGTTCTTGGAGACAAAAAGAGTTCATTGTTAAACTCTTTGTATATCTTTTTCACCTTTCATCTATTTGTTTTCCTCCTTCCAGGCTCATCTCTTATTAAATGCCATTGGGATGACTTTGCTTAGTTGGATCTCTCACCAAGCTCTCTTTAAATTGATTTTTCTTTTCATTGCTTCTTGCAGATTTATTAGAAGACTTTGCTTAAAATCTTCCACTGTCTTTCTCCATATGATTCTACAAATGAGTCTATAATCTAAATCACAGTGTTGCCTTTGATCTAGATCTTTCCACTTGGCAAAGAGATCAGGTGTTTTCTGACAGACTCAGAGGCCTACCTTTGTTCACCTCTTTATGGCAATTAATGTACACCAATTAAATTTCAGTATAAAATTTTTATAGTAGGTGCACATGGGCTTTTCTCCATCTATTTCCCATTTGGGGGAACAATTGAACACTTATGGGAGGGTATGCCCCAAGGCTCTGTCCTGGGTCCCCATTTCTTCTCTCTCTGCACTTTTTCTGTGACCTTATTTGCTCCCATGGATTTTATTATCATTTCTATGCAAAGGACTACCAGGGTTATTTATCTAGCCTCAGTTTCTCTCCTGAGCTCCAGTCCTACATCACCAGTTGCATATGGTTCATTTCAAACCAGATGTCCTATTGGCATCAAACTCAACATTTCCAAAATAGAACTCATTATCTTTCCCCACAAACCCAGCCCTCTTTCAAACTTCCTTATTATTGTTGAAATGTCCCTCCCATTCTTCTAGTCACCCAGATTCCCAATTGAATCTTGAATAATCATTCTCTCTTACACCATGTGTCCAACTGGTTGCCAATCCTTACGGATAACATCTATCACATCTATATCTAGGGGGCACAGTGGACAGAGTGCTGGGTCTAGAGTCAGGAAGATCCAGATTCAAATCCAGCCTCAGATACATACTAACTACATGACTGGTCAAGTCACTTTATCTGCCTCAGTTTCCTGATATGTAAAATGGGTGTGCTAATATAGCACCTCCCTCCCAGGGTTGTGAGGACAAAAGGAAGTGATATTTGTGGAGTGTGTTGTAAATCTTAAAAGTCTACATAAGTACTAATTGCTATTATTGTCTTCTTTTTATTCAAATAGCTACCACCCAGTCCAGGCCCTCATCACCTCTTGCCTAGATTACCGCAAGAGCCACCTAACTGGTCTCCCTAATTCAGTTCATTCCCCTGTACTCAGTGGCTTTCTTAAAGTACAGGCTGACCATGTCTTTCTCTTGCTCAATGATATCCTGTGGCTATCACCTCTAAAATTAAATATAAATTTCTATATCTTTGTATTTTATATCTTTTTTATATTTTTATATCTTTTATTTAAATATTTATATATATATATATATATATATATATTTTCTATATTTTTGTATTTTAAGCCCTTTGTTCCAACCTGCCTTTCTGGCCAAATGCATCATTCTTCTTCACAAGATCTAAGAACCTGTCAAATTGGCATCCTTACCATTCCTCAAATGGGACACTCCATCTCCCATTACCTTCCACTACACAGACTCCCCCAGATGTCTAGAATGGACTCCCTGTTCCCTTCTACTTCCCAGAATCCCGTTTCTTTCAAGCCTCACTCAAGCTCTACTTTCTTTTTGGAGGGGGTAAGGTAGGGCAATTGGGGTTAAGTGAGTTGCTGAAGAACACAGATAGTTTTTGTGTTAAGTGTCTGAGGCTGAATTTGAACTCAGGTCCTCCTGACTCCAGGGCTGGCGCTCTATTCACTGCACCGCCTAGCCACCCCACAAGTTCTACTTTCTAATAAAGCCTCTTCTTTTCTCCCCACGTGTAAATGCCTTGCCTTCCTACTAGTAAAGTTACATTGTAATTTATTTTGTGTATATTTATATATCTATATGTTTCTCTAATAGAATGTAAGTTCTTTGAGGGCAGGAAGTGTTTCATTTCTTTCTATCCCCAACACTCAGCATAGCATCTGGCACCAAATAGGGACTTACTAGGGACATGTTGATTAATTGATTGACCAAGTTGATTAAATTGTTTTTTTTTTTTAGTGTATATGGCATTTATTTTCTCATTTTTATCGTTTTCCTGGCTTATTGATTTATCCATACTCTCTAACAAGTTAGTAATACAACTAGACACAGACAGTGGATTCAGAAACAACTCTACCCCATTCGAATCATGTCCTAGCTATTAAAATATAATTAATTTAATTTTTTTGCAATGTTATTGGATGCTTTCCCTGACACCTTTAGATTCTCTTTCTGGACAAAGTACCTGGGGTATTAAGACATGAAGTCTTAGTGGAGTCCTTGATGTCTTTGGCCTTCCATAGTTCTTTAGTTCTGAACCATATTTCCAACACATTTTTCACCATCCTTAATTGTGCTCACCTTTGTATGAAACCACTGAGTATCCAAGTATATGTTGAGCTAATCTGGCATATTATATGGAGTTGTTCAAAGAATTCTCTTTTTTGCCTTTTTTATTTTTATTTTCCATTTTACTATATTTTTTTGTTCTGAACTCAACAAAAAAGTCTTGCCAAGCCCTTTTCAGGGCTGCTTATCCACCTTTGGTTTCTACCTGGCAAACTCAATTCTCATCTGTGATTCTAAGAAACTGTGGCATGCATAGTGGCCACACCCCAGTAAAACTGTCCCAGCAGATGGGCTATCCCATGCTGAGGGTAACCTAAAGGCCTTAAACAAGGTCAGTGATTTATGGGGTATCTACCCCAAGTGTGTGAAGGCTTCTCCTCGAAGAATTGGCAGACGAGAACAACTTATTCCAATGGCTATGAGGATGACTGAAGTAGACTCTATGGAGCATTTAGAACTTGGTCAGACATTGAAGAAGACACTAAGGTCATCCATTGCATTGTAAGCCATCAATAGTTGTCCTGTCTTTTGTCCTGCCACTGAACTTTGGTTACTTTGGAAGAGAGAATGAGGCTCTCTCCCAATCCTTCTAATTCATTTGCAAGTCAAGACATCACCCCATAATATCATTGGTCCTCTTTGAAAATTAAGAAAAAGGGGGCAGCTAGGTGGTGCAGTGAATAGAGCACTGGCCTTAGAGTCAGGAGAACATGAATTCAAATCAGGCCTCAGACACTTGACACACTTACTAGTTGTGTGACCTTGGGCAAGTCACAATTGCCTTGCCTTCCCCCCTCAAAAAAAAAAGAAAGAAAATGAAGAACAAGCAACATGTCACCAGAGGGAGAGGGTGACACATGAGATGATGAATCTTTATGATTTTATAGAATTCTCTATATCTTCATCCTCTGTAATAGACGTTAAATGAATGAATAAGCTCTTTGAGTGAGCCACTGTACTAAGCCCTGGTGGGGCACAAATACAAAAATGAGTAGTCCCTGTCTTCAAAGGGCTTACATTCACATAGAGGGAGAAAACACATCAAGGAGAGTGATGGTCAGGAAGTGATGAAGTCACAGGAATGATGAGTGATTGCACATGATACTTGGTCTCCCAGCTCCAGGCATTTTCACCAGCTGTCTCCCATGCCTAGACCTCTCTTCCTTCTCATCTCTACATCCTGGCTTCCCCAGCTTCCTTCAGGTCTAAACCAAAGTCCCATCTTTTATAGGAAGCCCTTCCCATTCTCCTCAATCTTTGTACCTTCCCTCTGTTGATTATCTAAAATGTATTGTGTGAGTGTGTGTATTTCATACCTAGGTTTTTCTTTTCATCTTGTCTCCCCCCATTAGAGTGTAAGCTTCATGAGAGTAGACACTGTCTTTTGTCTTTCTTTGTATCCTCAGTGCTTGGCACAGTGAGCGTTCAACAAGTGTTTATTGATTGGGATTGACATAGAGCAGTCCATTGTCACACTCTTTCCAGAAGCCATAGTAGTAGTGATATGATTAGGTTTCTGAGAGTAAGATGTGGAAAGTGAGATGGGGTTATGTTCGTGACAGCAAAGTCAATGACAAAATAGCAGTAAGACAGCAGCAAAGTCAGCATCAAGATGGTACCCAGGTGGACAGCTGAACAGGATGTGAAAGCAGTTGGCTTGAAGCTGCATTTATTTTCAGAGGATTCTTTTTGGAAAGACTTAAAATGAGCATGAATGATTGAGTAAAAGAGTATTTGTCAAGCACTTACTATGTGCCAAGTAACGTAACAGAGAAAAGCAAGTCACCAGGTTTTGTCTTTTTTGTTCTTGTTGCCTTTTAGTGAACAATAAAACCAGCTCTGCCTGTCCAAGGAGGCAAAGTGCTGAACTCCTCAGTTGCAACTCCCTTTTGTCTCCTGGTTTGGTTTATAGTGAGAATGTCAAAACTGTTACAATTGGGTTCCTCTACTAGTAGGTCTACTTGTTGGTTATGGGACAGAGGCTTCACTTAGAATCATAGAATGAGAGTTATGAGGGCTCTCAGAGGCCACCTAGCCCAACTCCTTGGTTTTACAAATGAGGAAACTGAGGCACAGGTAGGTTAAATGATTTAGGATTGTAGAGAACTGGAAGGGGTTTTAGAGGCCATCTAATCCAACTCTCTCATCTCCAGATGGGGAAACTGAGGTTCCAAGAAGTTAAATGACTTATCCCAGGTCACATAGGTACTATGTAGCCGAGGCAGGATCTGAACTCAAGCCCTCTGATTCCAGCACCAGTCCTCTCTCATCTGTGCTACCCTGCATCCTATCTAAAGCAGTATTTATAGCTGTTCTAAAAGCAATTGATTCTTAGCATCCTTTGACCCCTTTCCCATTATTAGAGAAGCAGAAGGGGTGACACAGGACTGCATTCTTTGGTTCATGGGTTGCTGTTGCCAAAGAATTCATCACCAAAGCTAATGGAAGACTCTCTATGGATACCTAAGCAGGCCTTCAGAAATCAGACAGTCTGCTTATAAGACCTTGCTCAAAACCCTTCCAGCATAGCATATCCTTTGCTATAAAGCCTTAAAGAATCCAGGATCACCTCCCCACCAGTAGGAGGCTTGGGGGTGAATGTCCTATAGTTGCCAAAGGGATGCCTAAAAAGCCCAAGCTTGATGGTGCTACTCCTCTCCTCAGTAGCCTCCAGTGGCTCCCTATTTCTTCTGAATTTACCTTTCTTTTTGAAAAAAAATATTTTGTTGATACTTTTTCCATTTTTAAAGCAACACTATCAATTTTTTTCTTTCTTTCCAGATGTTATGTTATGCTATATTCACATCAGAAAAACTTTCTAACAATTAGAGATAGAGATGGATGGATGGATGGATGGCTAGATAGATGGATAGAAGATGATAGAGATGGGTGATGGATAGATAAATAAATAGATATAGATAGATAATAGATAGATGGGTAGATAGGTAAATAGATGAAGCACTTGTCAAGCTCTTACTATGTACCAAATAATTTTGTAAGCATTGGGTATACAAATCTAAGCAAAAAGAAAGTCCCTGCCCTCAAGGAGTTACCATTCTAATGGGAGAACACAACACATGAAGATGTACTGAAAAGTGAAGGGGGAAAAAAAGGGAAAGAAGAAGGGAAAGGTGAAGGAGTACAGTCAGGAGCAGAGCCAGGAGAGGAGGCAGCATGGTTGACTTGGGCACTTCCTCAAAAGGAGACTCCAAGGGAAGAGGAGGGGCCCACAAGAACAGAGATGGCTTCCAGGGTGAGAAGGCTGCTGGGGGCAGGTGAAGAAGCCCAATGTGACAGGAGGAAAACTAAGAAAGGAAATATTCCAACTGTCTCAAAGTGGAATGACCTTTCTCAGGATGAAGTGAGTTCCCTCTCACTTGAGGTCTTCAAGTGAGTTGTTGGGTAAAGTGTTCAGATTGGGGTTGTGCTAGATGGCTTCTGAGGGCCCTTTCAGCTCAGATTCTGTACTTCTGACTTCAGATTCACTACTCGCTCCCCCACGAAACCTAGATTCTCTGACTCTCTGACAAAACCTGCTAAACTCATATGCCCAAGTTGAAAAGGAGCTTAGCAATCATTTAACCTAATTTTTCTCATTTTTCATATAAGGAAACTCAAGTACAAAGAAAGGTAATGACTTTCCCTAAACTTTTCCACTCACCCCTGGTCAGTGGCAGAGCTAGGCACTGCCTCATGTCCTTTCCATCCCTTGGCCAGCCCACCCCTCTCCCCTGCTCAGTGAACTCCAGCCCTAAGATCAAATACAGATGAATTTAGCATTCAAAACCCTTCACAATCTGTTTCTAGCCTACCTTTCCAGGGTTATTATACATTATTCTCCTTCACAAACCCCCACCAACCAAATGTGCAATTACTCCTCACACACAAAATGCCACCTCCTATCTAGGGGTCTTTGTGAGGTGACTCAACCATCTACCTGGAATCAAATAAAGAAGCATTTATTGAGTGCCTACTGTGTACCAGGCATCACGCTTACTGCTGGGGGTACAGAGACAAAAGTGAAATGGCCCCTGTCCCCACAGAGCTTGTGTCCAATTAGAAAATGTGGCAGGTATATAAGTCTTAGTATAGTTTTAAGCTTCAGTATCCTATTATGAAATATTATGTTACAGTACATCACATCATATAGGTGTGTACAAAATGTACACAGTTTATGTTATGGCCTGGCATGGTATCCTATGTTACACTTTATTGTATTATATGATATCCCTATATTTATTATATTGCATTGTATTCATGTGTATAAGGGATACACAATTTATACTATATTATTGCATGGTATATAATACTATGTTACATTATACTAATACTATACTATATGACATTTTATAAATATATGCAATTTATACTATATTGTGGTATAGTATGATGTGGTGTACTATACTATCTTAAGTTATGATACATTACATTATGTTGTATTGTTTTGTTATATTGTGTTGTGTTATGTTGTGTCATGTTATGTTGCCATGTTATGTTGTGTCTGTTATGTCCTGTTGTGTCCTGTTATGTCATGTTGTGTTATGTTATGTTATGTAGTGTTATGTTGTGTTGTGTTGTGTTATATTATGCTATGCTATGCTATGTTATGTTATGTTATGTTGTGTTATATTATGCTATGCTATGCTATGCTATGCTATTTTATGTTATGTTGTGTTATGTTATGTTATGTTGTGTTATGTTATGTTATGTTGTGTTGTGTTATATTATGCTATGCTATGCTATGTTATGTTATGTTATGTTATGTTAATGTTATGTTATGTTATGTTATGTTATGTTGTGTTATGCAGCTAGGTGCTGTAAACAGAGTGCTGGGCCTGGAGTCAGGAAGACCTGAGTTCAAATATGACCTCAGATACGTACTAGCTGTGTGACCCTGGGCAAGTCACTTCACCTCTGTTTACCTTAATCACTAGAGAAGAAAATGGCAAGTCACTCCACAGTCTTTGCCAAGTAAACCCCATGAGCAGTATTGGTGTGTCATGGTCCATGAGGTCACAACTGAACCACAACACCACTATATTGCAATGCACAAAACATACACAAATTTTGATGGAGGGTCCTCAAATTACTGGGAAGGAGTAGGCAGGGGGTAGCAGCATCTGGAAAGATCAAGAAAAAACTTCATGTAGAAGGTGGCCCTTGAATTAAGATTAGACAAAACCCTGAGATTCTCAAAGGTGGACTTTAGGAGGGAGGGCACTCCAGGTATGGGGTACAGCCAAAGCACAGGTAGAGCGATGGGAGATGGAGCATTGTGTGTGAGAAAGAACCAGAAGGCCAGTGGGTTGGATTGTAAAGTGACTAAAGGTTGGAAAGGTAGAAAGGTAGCTCATAGCCAGGCTGGGAAGACGCTTTTGTTTGGTTGGTTTTTGTCTTTTTTGGAGGGGGACGGCAAGGCAATTGGGGTTAAGTGACTTACCCAAGGTCACGTGGCTAGTAAGTGTCAAGTGTCTGAGGTCACATTTGAACTCAGGTCCTCCTGACTCCAGGGTCAGTGCTCTGTTCACTGCGCCACCTAGCTGCCGCTGGGAAGGGTTTTAAATGACAAACCAGGAGGAAAGCCCACCTCTTTGAATCCTTAGTTTCATTCAAAGCTAAGTTTAAACACCATGTGCTTCCTATACAAAGTCTCTGCTGCCTGAACTGTGGTAGACCCCTCGTGTTGGTCTGGTCAGTCACAGTCGGACACATATAACTTGACTCTATAACATAGGAATGTCATTTTGGTCCTCTTCAAGAACAAAGGACAGCAACCAACCAACTAACAATTGCGCGTGCCTCCTTCTGAAATCAACTATTTTGATTTTGTATGTCTGTGTATATATGTCTTCTCTTCCCCAATTAAATGGCTGCCTCAATGACAGGGAATGCTTTATTTTTGTCTTTCCCCAAAGCCAGGCATATCAGAGTCACTTAATAAATACTTGTTGGATCAGTGATTGACCACCTAGAATTCTTATGTTCTCATTGACTGATCAGTATTCTACCCCTTCCAGATCTATTTATTTTTTTAAAGAGGACATCCTTTGTCTCATTTCTAATAAAGCCTTAATCATTGAATGGGTGTTGCTTCAGTCAAACTGAGACCTGCTAAAGATTTTAGCTTGAAAAGGCCAAGGTTTCCCACTGCATCCTGGACCATCTCCAGTCCTCCTGATCTATCTCTGGCTACTGGACCCAGATGGCTCCGGAGGAGAAAGTGAGGCTGGTGACTCTGCATAGCCCTGCCTCACTTAAACCAATTCACTTGCATGTCATGGCATCACCTCCCTGATGTCATGGTCCTCTTTAGGACCAAAAGACAAAACCAGACCCTCCTCTAGAGGATGGGATTCAGGTTTATAGAATGTGGCTCCCTCCACAGAATCCAGCACAGTGTTTTTCATCCAAAATAGTCATTTTCAATGCCTGAATGAAAACTTGCTTTTAAGAAAGGCCCCATTCCCAGTCATTGACACCTTTGCTGATAGGAGCCAAAGCACATTTCTCCCAGCAATAGCTGCGCTGTATGCTCTGGCTCTCCCATGAGGCTTTGGGCTTCTGAAGAACAGGGGGTCTCTTTTTTTTAACCATTCTTGTATCTTCAGAACTTAACATAATGCCTGGCACATAGTAGGTAATTAATTGATCCTAGTTAACTGACTGCCTGACTGAAGTACTTGATAATTTTATAATAAAAGTCATTTGATTGCAGCCATCCATAAATGGGTACTTAGCATAGTAAGCCATGGCAGAGAGGTCTCTAACCCAGAAGACCTAAGGACTTCCGATACTGAAGCTGACAGTGGCCAGTCTGAGTCATACAGATTAGAGTCAATCCCTTTTAATAACCCCTGAGCACTAGTTTAAACTGTGCTTAAACTGTTATTATCTTGCCAGTTATGGGGGGAGGGGGGCAAAGGAGGGAAGGGGGAAAGAGACACGGAGAGAGACAAACTATCTTGGGAGATAGAGACAGAAGCAGAGACTGAGGCAGACAGACAGAAGCAAAGGCAGAAGAGACTGATAGAGATGGAGACATGAGATTATTTATTAAATGCTGTGTGTCAGGCACTATGCTAAACTCTGGGGGTACAAAGAAAGGAAAAATCGTGCTTTCTGTCCTCAGGCAGCTCACATTCTAACAGGGAAGCCAGCTCGTGGAGAACTGGAAAGTGCATGAGGAGCACATGCAAGGAAGGGTTGGTTTGGTGATGGCAGGGGAAGGGAGGGGGAGACCTGAATCTGGGGATAGCTAGTCTATCAGAGCCCGTGATGGTTTCAGGGGCAGAGTCCAAGTTCCTGGTTGGGAGGAGATGGGCACAAAGTCTAGAGTGGAGTTGTGGTGGGGATATGGTTTGGAGATGACTGAGTAGAAAATCCCATTATAGCCATCAATAAGCCCCATCCTTTCCTATCCCCATTTTGTAAATCCAAATGAAAAACAACGTATGGGCAAAGAGATTTGTCAGAAGGAGTAGGGAGAAAAAAGCTGGGCTTTTTTTTGAAGTAGTGCAAAAAGTCTCATCTAAGACCAGTGTTCAGATACTGCCTACCTAGGAGGGAAGTTTCTTCAGCTGCCCTGAGCCTAGAGGCTTACCCAGGTTCCATCTTTCTGACATAGCTGGCCCACATAAAAGTCTGACTGAGCAGTGGAAGGATTTTCCTGGGGGGTTGCACAGGTACCTCCTGTCAGAACCAGACGGCATTGAGGGATGGATTGGGTGGCACATACAATGTCAGGCAACTCCATTCATTCTTGCCACCAAGCCCTAGGCCACCAAAGCAGGGCGGAAAGACTTATCTGTTACAGAATGTCCTCGGCTATGTGGAACCAAGAGCAGAGATCTTCCTGTAACATCTTAACAGTAATTAGTTTGTTTTAAGCACATAGGACAATACAAGGTCTACTTGGTCCACCCTAAGGTCCACTCAGTTCCCTCATCTTTGATTTTCAGGAGTTTATTTTGGATACAAAGTTCTTAGTTGAGTCACAATTACTTTTGTTTCCAGATAAGAAAATTCCTAATGCCTAGGCAGAGGTTAGGTTTATTAATTTTTAAATAAGTCTTACTTTTCCTTTCTCTCTGTCTCTGGTCTCGGTCTCTCACTGCTGCTCCTCTTCCTTGCTGCTGTCTCTCTCCCTCTCTATCTTTGTCTCTGTCCCTCTCTTTGGTGGTCTCTGTCTCAGTCTTGGCCTCTATCTCTCTGTCTGTCTTTGTCTCTGTCTCTCTCTGTGTCTCTGTGTCTGTCTCTGTCTCCCTCTCAGTGTTTCTGTCTCTGTCTCTGTGTGTGTGTTTCTGTGTCTCCCTCTGTCTCTCTGTTTCTTTCTGTCTCTGTCTCTGTCTCTCCATCTTTCTGTCTCTCTCTGTTTTGGTCTCTCTCTCTCTGGCTCTCTCTGTGTCTCTGACTCTATCTCTCTGTGTGTCTCTGTTTCTGTCTCTCTCTCTGTATCTATCTCTGTCTCTCTGTTTCTGTCTCTCCATCTTTCTATCTCTGTGTTTCTGTCTCTGTATCTCAGTGTTTCTGTCTCTGTATCTCAGTGTTTCTGTCTCTCTCTGTCTCTTTCTCTGTCTCTCTGTTTCTCTCTCTCCATATTTCTGTCTCTCTGTGTTTGTCTCCGTCTTTGTCTTTCTCTGCTTCTGCTTCTGTCTCTGCCTCTGTCTTTCTCTGTCTCTGTCTCTCTGTCTTTCTCAGCAGAAGCTGGATGATTATTTGTCAAGGAGCTGGAAGAAAGAATTCCTGTTCAGATTGGGTTTGGGTGTGCTGGCCCCCTTTCAGCTCTGAGACCTTGGCCTTCTGTGAAAGAGGACCACCACTTTTCCTGGGCCGTGTGGACTCAGGGACTAAGGGCAGAGCCCTTCCAGAGCAGGTTGGGTTCAGCTGCCTCTGGGAGAGCTAAAGCTGGGACCGCCCCCTGGATGCTAGCCCAGGATGGCCGGAAGCCAAGGATTTAACCTTGGAATTGGATTATTCAAGCAAAGACCATACTCAGAGTCCACTACCTTCAGGGACATGGCAAACATGAGGATTACCTCAGCCTCTAAGTGGCCCTGGAAAGGGGATAAAAAAGGAGGCAATAGCCCTGTTCTTCAGAGCCTAGAAAGTTCTGAGAGCCAGTGGTGAGATCCCTTCTTAGGTCCCAGTTAGGACAGGGCTTCTGATGGCAAATCAGATGCTGCTGCTGCTGGCTGCTTTTGCTCTGCTATACACAACCCCAGCAACCATGGCTCCTGAGCAAGCCTGCAGCCTCCCCTCCCCAGCTTTGAGCCCCTCTGTCTTTTTTGGTTCTTTGGAGAATGGGGCAACTCCACTATCACAGCTTACCATGGTTATAGGACCCACCAGCTCTCCATACACACCTGTGCCCATGCATCCCAATGGAGGGAAGATCCAGGGAGGAACAGCCCCCACCCGACTACCCCCATACACACCAGGGGCACACAGCTCCACTGTCTTGTCTCTGAAATATTTATTGGTAATAGGGCTAAGGGGAGCTAAGGTAGGGTGAGGAGGATGAGGAGAGGATGTGGGAGGCTTAGGCTCGGGGTGAGACATGCCACGTGGGGAATCTGCTGGCAGGATGTCCCTTGGCCAACCGCCATGAGCAAGGACAGAGCAAGGGGCCGCTGGGGCCCCACATGGCTTCTGCTTGCCTTGGCACTGCCACCTCATCCATGGGCACTGCCGCTTCCAGTTGCAGGAGATTGTGAGTCTTTCACAGTGCAGAAGGGTGGGGGGCTCCGGGTCCGGGATGGGGCACCTCTGGTGAGCTTGGCCAGGCTCAGTCTGGGCGTCCTGTACATAGGAACGGTGGGGTGAGGTGCTCATTTCTTTCTCCCTCTGCCTTCTTTTAGCCCTTGCAGGATCCTGGACCCTCAGCGGGACATCATCCGCACAAATTCTGGGGAACAAGAACAGATGGAGGGGAGAAGGATGAGCAGCCCCCAGACTCTTCCACTGAGAGTCTATCAGTGTCCTCACCTCTCCTTATGGCTAGAGATGCTCTTCCTTCCTAGCCCTAAGTGGTTTAGACTGAGACAAAACATGAATTTGGGAACGTAAGCTTTCAGGGAAACGTTGAGTTACCTATATGATAGGCTTAGATACTTGAGGGTTGGTTGAGTATTGGACTTGAAATCAGGAAGACCTGAGTTCAAATCTAGCCTCAGACACTTACTAGTTTTGTCACTTAACCACTGTCTGCCTCAGTTTCCTCTTCTGTAAAATGAGTTGGAGAAGGAAATGGCAAACCACTCCAGTATCTTTGCCAGGAAAACCCCAAATGGAGTCACAGAGAGTCAGACACAATTGAACGACAACTCCCAGACATAGGCAAGTCTCCCTATAACAAACTACCTCAGAGACAGTCTATATTACTTACGTTGGCATTTAATAATGACTTTTCTTCATTGTAAAGTCCAGAAGAAAAATAACTGTTAAACAATGAATTTTGACTAATGCTGTACCCTGCACATCTCACTTCTGATACATTCTACATTCTAATAACGGGCAAAGGACTTCATTTCCCCATGTCTCATCTGTAAAATGACCTAATAATGTCTCCTGCACCCATTCATACGGTGACAGTGAGGAAAGAGTTCTGCAAACTTAAAAAGCCTCAAAAACATGAGTTATTGTTCTAGTACGAGCTCTGCCAATATTCCACCAATGAATAAACAGATAGTGTCCCATGGCTCTCCCTCCATCCCCCCATCAGAAGCAGCACTTACCTTCAAAATCTACACGCCCATCCCCATTAAGATCCACATCCCGGATGATTTCCTCGATGTCTCGGTGACCCACTTGGTGGCCCAGTAACTTCCTCATGGCCTCCCGGAGCTCATTGGTGCTGATCTCCCCATCACCATTGGTGTCAAACTGGAGAATTGGGGGAGTGGGAGGAAGAGGTACTCATGTCAGGAGGACCAGTCAGGTTCCCCTGAAACTCCTCCTCTGTGGGGCTTACTAGTCTTCCCTGGGAGATAGCTCTTCCCCTACTTCTCTGTTCTGCTGCCCCTTTCATTTCCTAGATTTTGTCTACATCTATCCCTGATGGTCTGAGAAAGAGAATCAAGGCTTTTTGCTGATCTATCCTGGGTTTGGTGCCTAGAGATGTCCTCGGTCACAAGTTTTTGGGGAGTAGGGATTGCTTTATTTATTTATTTTTGCTCTTGTCTCCCAGCACCCAGCACAGTGCCTGGAATGTAGTAAGTGCTTAATAAACACTCTACTGGTTAATTGATTGGGCATCACTCACCTCTCGGAAGGCATCTCGAAGTTCCTTTACCCCAATCATATCTGCTGTTTCTGCCAGGAGTTTTGGCCCCATCAACTCTACAAAATCATCAAAATCCACATGGCCTCCCACTGGGAAGAGAGAAAAAAGTTGGCGTGAAAGGCTTCCACCCCCCACATAGCTCTGCACCACCCCTGGGAGTAGCCAACCCAATACTCCCATACTCACAACAGCATATACCATGCCCAAGAGTTGAAGAACAAGTGAGAGTTTATCTCTAGCTTAAGAGAAAGAAATGGATCAAGATAATAATTTTGACAGAGTTAGATGGATGGATGAATGGTTGGACAGATGCATGAGTGGATGCATAGAAGGTTGAATGGATGGGTGAATGGTTAGATAAATGGATGGATGGATGGATTATTGAGTAGATGGGTGGATGGTTGGATAAATGGATGGATGGATGGATGGAGGATGGATGGATGGATTATTGAGTGGATGGGTGCATGGTTGGATAAATGGATGGATGGATGAATGGGTGGATGGTGAGATGAATGGATTATTAGATAGATGTATGAATGGATGGTTGGACGTCTGGTTCAATAGAGTATACCTAGACTGATGAAGACAGGCAAGGTGGTAGAAATTGAAAGACACAAATGGGATTAAAGGGAAAGGGGGGGTGAAAAGAGAGAGAAATTGGAGGAAGAAGAGGAGAGGTGTTTGAGAGGAGACTCACAGTTCATATTGATTTGCTGGGAGAGTTCAATCAGCTCCATCTCTGTAGGCATGTAGCCCATTGTTCTCATACAGTTGCCCAGGTCCCTGCAGTTGATGTATCCGTCCTTGTCTTTGTCAAATTCTTTGAAGGCTTCTCTCAGTTCTAGGAAAGGAAAGCCAAGAGGGACAGTGTTAGTCACTCTGGCCATCAGTGACTGGGGAAGCAGCCTCTGGGAATCAAGAACAGTCCAAGAGTTCAAACCCTCTCCTCATCCTGTTAATTAGGCTATGCCCTGGATTAAGTACTCATTGCCATCTTCGAGCATCCTCCCAACCTTCAATCCCTCCCCTCCAGTCCCTCTCCTGCTAACAGAGTCCGGCCCTGGAGTTGTCCGGTCATTCATAGACATCTGTTCCATATCAAGTACTAAATTTCAATGACTTCTGCTCATTCATTCATCCATCAACATTCATTCATTCATTCATTCATTTGACAAATATTGATTAAGCGCCTACTATGTGCAAGGCACTGTGCTCAGGAGTCTGGGAACATCTCTGCCTCTCCCCACCAGTGTCCCCACCCAGGCAATCCGGGAGGACTTGGCAGCAGTTTTCACCCAAGGGGCCAAGTTTTACCTTCAATCTCCTCTGGTCGAAGCTCTCTGTCCTGCAACAAGAGAACACTCCCTGTTAGCAGTTGCCATCGGCCTAAAAGAGCCAACAACAAGGATCCTAGAGTCTCTCGGCTTCCCGGGGCCACAGAGCCCCAGGCCAATGGCAGAGAACAGAAGAGGAATTGGAGAAGGGCAGTGTCCAAGACCCTCAGCCCCTCCCACATGATTCCCTTCTCTGAATCACCCAAGAGTTGAGGGCACATTTCCCAGCCCTCTGAAGGGCTGATTCACAAGACCTCCACCACCACTCCCAGCTCTGCCCCAGGCCCTCCTGCCAGGACAGGCAGGAGTGGGTACTGCTGTGACCCTCCTATCCCAGATACTGGGAGGTGGAGCTCCGTAGGTTTGCAGGGAACAGAGAGCATCCAGAAGCAAAGCACCTGCAAGGGAAACAGGATGGGGAGAAGAGTCACAACTCAGAGAGAGGAAAGCAGCCCCTCCCCAGGAGAAAGGAGAGAGGTGACACAGGACAAGAGATCTGGAATAAGAAGGAGCCTTAGAAGCCAGTGAACAGTCCCCTTCTCTAGCAGAGCAGAAAACTTCAGCCCAGAGAACTCACAGGAGATTATAATCTTAGGGTTGGAAAGGCCTTAGAGGGCATCTATTCCAACAGCCTCATTTTGCAAATGAGGGAACTGAGGCCCAGAGGCTAAGTGATTTGCCCAAGGTCACATAGGTGGTGGTAAGCTGGGATCTGAAGCCAGGTTTTCTGAATCCAAACCTAGATCTCTTTCCACTGTAGCATACTGCCCCCAACAAAGAGGAAAGAACCCATAATTAGGAGAGAGGAGAGAAAAGAGGAATGGAAGGGAAGATGAGAGGGAAGAAAGGAGTGGAATGCGAAGTTGAAAGAGTGAAGGGATGGTAATGGGAGACAGGGGACTAGAGAAAGGAGGCCAAGTCATGGACAAGCTCAGGAACTGAAGAAATGCACTGCTGACTGGGGGCAGTGCCCTCCACGGCCAGGAAACTTGGTGAGCCTAACCTCTTTCCTCTTGATCTCTTCCCAAGAGACCTTCTATACCCACCCCATCCTCCTCCACAGTTTGGAGCACCAGACATCCAATGGCCATGTGTCTTCAGTCCTCAATGCCTTGAGAGGTATTCTTCTGGACTCCTCCCCACTTGACTCCACCTATCGATGGTGGTGGTCACAGATTCAGCAGAGGAATCCTCACTGAACAAAGCAGGGCAGGGATAGGCTAGTACTAGGCAAGCTCCCTCTCGCCCACCACTGGGCCAATTGGCACCACCAACTGGATGAGACCATAGCAGAGAGAAGGCATCAATACTCAGGTCTTTGGTGGGGGGGAGGGCATTGTGGCATTAAAAACTCATACCTTTCGGAGAGCCCAGGTTTCCATAAAGTGCAGGTGTAAGCATGTCTGCTATAGCAGGCTCCATGGGGAGATTTGCTCATGTGTAAAGGGCATTTATCAGAATGGACACTCTAGGAGCCATTTACAATCCAGAGGGCTATGCACACAGATTTCTGGAGGGGCCAACAGGTCTGCGCAAGGCTGAGCACTCACCCCAGATGGGCCCCAGCATAAGGGAGTACAGATGCCCAGCATGGAACATTGGACTCAGACCCTGGAGGTGATCCATAAGAGAAAATGGTGTGCCATCTCTGTAATGGGATTTCTGTCCCTGTAAGAATCATAGACCCCAAACTACACACAAGTGGGTGAAGACATGGGGTCTATTCTGAGGGCACACTTGCACTCACACTTGGTGGGCCAGCAGAAAATAACCAGGCCTGTCTGATGACGGTCACTAATGAGAACAACAGACAGCTTGAGGCTGACATATAGATGAGATATGATTTATATGGACCTTCTTTGAATAATGGAGCCTGGTGCTGGGCACCTGTGCAGAGATGTTGCTTTCATCTTTATTCTGTCTTGAATTTCAGAAAGCAAGAAATGTTTCTGAATTTCCAAGACTTTAAGGTACAGGGGGGTGCAGCCCCACACTGGTCAAGAGAAGTTCCTCTCTTGGAGACCCTCCAAACCAATGCCGTCACCCAGCCAGTTCGTTTCCCAGTGCTGCCATATCTATGTCAACTCCCCAGGAGTAGGTAAGCTCTCTGGGGCCCCGCCTCATGCCCCTTCAATCCAGTGCCTTCTCTCCGTTAATTAGTTCCAATTTATCCTGACTAGAGCTTGTTTGCACAGAGTAGTTGTCTTCCCCACCACCACCACCACCCCATCTGACCAAATAAGGACCCAAAAGATATTTCATCCTCAGTGGTTTAGCATGGTGCCTGGCACACAGTAGGTACCTAATAAATGCTCATCCCTTCTCTTCCTCCCATCAATAGGCTGTGAGCTCCTTGAGATCAGGAGCTGGCCTTTGTATCCCTAGTGCTTAGCACACAGTAGGTGCTTAATAAATGCTTATCAGTTATTGCCATCTCTTCTTCATCACTAATAAGAGACTGGGAGAGCTTGTGCATGTAACATTAGGACACAGTGATTATGCATTCAAAGTTCAAACTCTTCCCCTAACATCCTCCCTAGGATCCCTGTCCCACACTCCCCTGGCCTCAGTGCTAGAAGGAGCTACTAACCCTAACAAGAGAGGCAGGGGCTGGAGTAAAGTGACAGCATTATTAGGCACCTATTAATGGCCAGGGGCAGTGCTAAGTATATCACCAAGATGATCTCATCTGGAGAGGCATGGGATGGTGCTGGCAGCGTGTCCACGCATTCCTCCCCTCTCAGGACTCCCCCAAGCATCTGAGCTAAGCCAGCAGTATGCTTCCCCAGCAGCATGCCCAGGGCACAGGCTGAACCAGCTAGGCATTGATCCCAGCCCTATGATCTCCCGCTGTGCTTTGAGGTTTACAGATGAGATGAATCCATGGGCTGCTCTTGGAGTGATACCAGCCACATACACAAGTACAGGGTGGAAATCCATGTGCTCCCATGTTGGGGGGATGCATGGAAATGGTGCAAAATTAGAGTAACCCATTTCTCTTTAAAGTTTATAAAAGCACTTTTCTCCTAACAGCCCTGTGAGGTAGCTGCGAACAATAACTCACGTGTGTATAATGCTTTAAGGTAGTTAGTGAGAATGTTGTTAACCCTGTTTTACATTCAGGGAAACTGAGGCTTAGATTTCTCCCTTCAGAGAATGTAATTTCTCGCTCCTTTAGAACTGAGACAGGTTCGATGTCTTTGTGTTCACAGCACCAGGAAGACCTGTGTTCAAGTTCAGTTTCTGAGACAAAGTAGCTGTGTGACCCTGGGTTAGTTAATTAACTTCTCAGTGTTCTGGGCAGCTGCCAAAATAAGTTGCAGAGTGGGTGTTTACCTGCATTGAGGGAAAGGAAGTATCCCCACCTGGGAATTCCCCATGTCAATCAAATCACAGGTCTTGTCCACATCCCAATTCAAATACATGTTGTCTCCCCAATAGAATATAAATTCTCTGAAAGGGGAATAGTTTCATTTTTATTTTTGAATCCCCAGTACCTAATGGAGTGGAGGGAGGGAATAAGCATTTATTAGGTCCTACTATGTGTCAAGCACTGTGCTAAGTGATTTACAAATTTTGTCTCATTGGATTCTTACAACAACCTCACCAGGTAGGTGCTGTTATCCCTATTTTACAATTGAGGAAACTGAGGCAGTTAAGTGGCTTGCCCAAGGTCACACAGTTAGTGTCTGAGGCTGGATGAGTGAGCAGTCTTACTGACTCCAGTATCACTAGCAGCCTCAGAATTAGGTTTTAGGTACTAGTGCTGGAATATGACCAATGCATAACAAATATTTGTTGACTGACTGACTGACTTGTCCAAGATCACCCAGCTAGTCAATGTTGGGAAGTCATTTCCCATCTACTCAAATAGTCAGTGAAGATTTGTAAGCAGATAGCTTTTCTGGGTGCTTACTGAATAGTTGTTCGTTGATGGGATGGATGAATGGATGGGTGGATTTGGCCAAGCTCCCTCACTCTAGTCAATATTATAGTCACTTTCTACCCCAAAAGTCACTGTAGTAGCTTTGCTGGAGTTACAGTAGTGTTTGCTTACTGAATATTTGTAGATGGATGGATGGATGGATGGATGGATGGATGGATGGATGGATGGATTTGGCCAAGGTCCCCCCACTAGTCAATATTGTGGTCACTTTCTTTCTGCCCCAATAGTCACTGGAAATATGTAAGCACGTAGCTTTGCTGGAATTACAGCAATGGTTGCTTACTAAATATTTGTGGATGGATGGATGGATGGATGGATGGGTAGATGGATGGATGGGTGGATGGGTGGAAGGATGATTGGATGGTCTTGCCAAAGTTCACCTAGCTAGTAAATGTCCCGAGTTGCTTCTCCTCTATATAAATACACACTGGAGATCTCCAGTCAAATGTCTTTGCCAGGGAATTATGTACCGAGCATGGGTCTCCATCACCCAGCAATCTGTGTATATGTGTAGGAGGGAGTAATTCAGGTATGCCATGAGGATGGAAGGAGTAAGGTGAGTAGGTAATTTTGCCAAATGCGTTTGAGCCATAACTGTGTACATGGAGTTGGTGTGTCAGTGAGGTTTAGGGCTCCCCCCTTTATCCTCAGAAGCCCTGGGTGACGGCCAGGCCTGACCTCACCCCACCACCAGGATAACTTACGTACAGGCTGCCTGTTTTCGGCGAAACCCTTGCGCAGGAAGATACAAGCAGGGCCCAACAGGTTGTGCATGACCGCACAGTTCTGAGCCAGCATCATAAGTGGCCCAGGGAAGTCAGCAGCCACCAGCCCTTCCTCACTCGTCTGAACGGCTGTATAGCATGTCTTCTCCTCCTGGTGGATCTTCAGCCAGCACCAAGCAAATAACACAAGAGAGGAAATTACCTCCCCAGCTGATGGGAGTCCTTCCCTAGGGGGCTCCAGAAAGGAGACAGGCTCTCTCCTCCAGGGAGGGCTGGAAACCCCATAGCCTCGGAGGATGGGCAGGCCCTTTACATCTGAGAGAAAACAGCCCAGTCCCATTGCCTAGGACTCAGAGGAGCAGCTTTTAAGGGGCCCTCCATCTAGCCCAAGGGGAGAAGGAAGACTCCACCCCCTGCCCGAGAAAGCCAGACACCTATAGAGAAAATTCATACACATACACACGCATGTACACATACACACACCCATGTGCATGTACAGACAGAGAGGAGTGATTCCATTGCAAGCAAGTGAGGGGTGAGGATAGTGACTGGACCTACGATTTCATTGATATAAGGAATTCCCAAGTGAGGAAACACCTTCTACCAATGCAGGTTGCCATCTTCTCTGCCACTTCTCATCTTAGAGAGTTGCCTTGAGCACTGAGATGAGATGGCTTGCCCAGGGTCCACATATGCATGTATGAAAGGCAAGACTTGAACGCAGATCTTCTTGGCGTCAAGGCTATACATATATACACAGGTATGTATCCATGCATACACATGTCCATGGACAGACATTGGCAACCTTTCACTGAGGTAACTGGATAAGGACTAGACATGTGATTTCCTTGGTATTAGGAACTCCCAGGTGAGGAAACTCTCTCTATGCAGGTTGGCAGCTTCTCATCTCACAGCTGCTTGGAGACTTGCCCAGGGTAACATAGCCAGGCTCCCAGAACAGTCCTCTGTTCACCAAGCTAGGCTGTCTCTTCTCACTGAGAGGTCAAGCTATATCTTTCCTGGGTTGGGAAGCCTGTAATCTCAACAGCACAGCATCTGGACTGGAGAGTAACCTCCAAAGTCAAGAAACTTTGTCCCCACTTCCTCAGTCACTAATTGGCCCCAGTAGTCATGCCAAAGCCCTTGATCTGACCTCTAAGGTAGCCCAGCCCCACTTGGCAAGCCCTGTCCATGACCCTCACACAATAGTGGAGCCTAAGAAAGCTGCCACAAATGGACTTGGGTGCTGCCTGACCTTCTTTCTGGATCCTCTCATTTGCCTACCCCTCCCACTCTCACTGGTTTCCTCCTCACTCAGACCACTTCTGCCCAACCCAGCAGGCTGGACCTCAAGGGGTTGAGAGGCTGAGACTTCCAGCTGGCAAGAGAACACGTCCTTGCCGTATATAGCTGTGCTTCAGGGCCTGGGATGACTCCTTCTCTCCTATCGTTCCCATGCAGCTATAAAAAGTCAGAACTGCCCACTGGGCCTTCCCCCTTAGTGCAGCAACATCTAAACACCACGTTCCAGCCGTCCCCTGAATGCTGAGTATCCCAGAAGCCAGAAAGGAGAGGCTGGAAACTGACCTCAACACCCCACAACATGAAATCTTGCTTGGCTTCTGCTGATGGCAGTAATCAGATCAATTCAGGTACTGAGGATGAGTCCTCTTCCTGGTACCCCAGAGGTACACTTGCAAACAGATCCCACCCTCCCCTCCATAAGGCCCTCCACTCAGGGACCAGTGTATTCACTCAGAAGGATACTGCCCCCAATTCAGTCAAGGGGCAGCTCAGCTTCTGACGCCAGGGGAGGCAATGATTCCTCCCAAGTCACTCTCCATCCCAAACTCCAGCGCTGTGAAATCAAAAACGGCCCCAGGCTCAGTTCTCCAAATACCTCCTAAGAATGACTGATGCTACTTGAGGGTGGGGGGAAAGTCTTTTTTCCTTTCCTTTGTACCCCCAGTCCTTAGTACCATGTCTGGTAGACAGTGAGTGCTTAATAAATGCCTTATTTATTATTTATCTCAGAGATTCTTAAAAATTACATTTTAAAGGGGCCTGTGAAATTACGCTTTTGAAAATTGTGGTAACTATATTTCAATATAATGGATTTCCTTTGTAATCCCAGGCATTTTGTTTGATGAATTTAAAAACATTATTCTGAGAAGAGATCCATAGGTTTCATCCAAACTGCCAAAAAAAGGTATGCCCTGAGAAAAAAAATACTTGACTCCTAGACAAGTGTTCTCTTTCTTTTTCTCTCTCCTCTTCCCCCCCTCCATCTCCTCCTTTCTGGGTCTATTTCTCTCTGTCCCTCCCTTCCTCCTTCTCTGTCCATCTCTGTCTCTCTATGTGTGTGTGTGTGTGTGTGTGTGTGTGTGTGTCTGTATATACATATATGTGTGTTTATATATACACAAATATCTAAATGTATACATACATATATGTATGTATGTATATAAATGGGGGAGGGGGAGAAGAGCGCTTACAAGAGACAATTTGGGAGAGTGGAAAGGGTGCTGTCTCTGGAGGGAGGGGACTCGGATTCAAATCCTACTTCTGGCAATGACCACTTGTGGGACTTTGGGGAAGTCACATAACTTTTCTGGCCTCAGTTTCCTACTGCGTAAAATAAAGGTGTTGGACCAGATGGCCTCAAGGGTCCTTTCCAGTTCTTGAGATCTCTCTCATAATCCCCCAGGGTCCTGACAGTCTCAGAGAGAAAGGGACTCTGGCCAGGTTATCTATCAGGTTAGGTGACTAGAGTAAAGGGTAGTAAGTATAGGGCTCAAAGGATTCCATTATATTTGGCAAATGTACCCAAGTCAAAGGACAAGACTTGAAGTAGATTTCCCAAGGGAAGTCCCAAAAGAATGAGAAGGTCACACACACACACACACACACACACACACACACACACACACACACACACACACACACACACTCCAAGTTCCACAACCAAGCTTAGGGAAAGGCAGAAGGGCCTGGTGGGAGGCTGAGGGGCACTCTCTGAAGGCAGGGACTGTTTTTGCCTCTTGGCACAGACACCTACTAAATCTATATATTTCTGACCTTGACCCCAGCTGCAATTTTAGAGGCTCCTGGACAAATAGCAGCTTATGGATCAAAAGAGTCTCCCAAAGCTGATTGTAGGGATCATCCCCAAGGTTTCTTCGGTTCCAAGATCAGAGCTTTCCAGCTGGAAGAGACTCGGGCAATGTCCCAAGCCTCTCTTTTTATAGATAAGGAAATTGTGGAAATAGGGTAGGAAATAACTTTCAGGAGGCAAAGTTACCTGGCTACAATCACGTGAGGTTCAGGATGTGAACCGAGGTCTTTCCACTTCTAATTCACTGTTATTTCTACTATACAGAATTATCTCTTGGTGTAAATTTCCATGAGCCTGGATCAAAAGCAGTCCATCCAAATGAAGGGAGGTATCTGGGGGCTTGCTCTGCTGGACAGAGACTTCTAAGAAGCTGAAGAGGTCAGGTCCCAGAAGGCAGCCCTCTGCTTACCTTTGATTTATGCATGTCTGTCTACCTTCAAGACATGTTTTAGAGGGGTGGGGGTGGGGGGTGATTCCCAGATCAATACAGAAATAAACAAGGCTCTCACAGCAGAGGAGGAAACAGTTCACCCTGCAGAATGAACAGGAGGTCCAAATGGCCAACGTCCATAGTGATGCTCCTAACTCTAAAAGGAAAAGAACCCTTAGACATCATTTAATCCAGCCGCTTCTTTACTTTCCAGAGGGACAGAATGATGAGATAATTTGCCCAAAGTAGCAGTGCTGGAATGCAATCTTGGTTCCTCTGATTCTAAACCCCAAAGCTTCTGCAATTCTCTGGCCAAAAATAACCCCTATGGGAGCCTGGACAGCCCAGCTCAGTGCCCCTCACCCAGGACCACTTTCCCACCCCAGAGAGCCAAGCTGTTTCCCACAGACTAACTCTCTCTGTCTCTGACAGTAAAGAAGGTTCTAGCATAGGCTAGCAATGAGAAAGTATTATTCCTCTGCCTCTCCAGGAAGTGACCTCATGGCCCAATACTATGGAATAACCCTAACACTCAAATTCTCAACTTTTAACAAGGCTAATGCTTTTGGTGCTCAGCCCTGCCCCCCACCCTGCTCCTTGCTGCTCCCTTCTGGGGCATAGGGAAAGAAGGGCGAATGACCAGGGCTTGAGATAGGAGGAAAGCCAAGAGAGGATCCCAGATCTCTAGAGAGGGGAGATACTGTGGAAGGCTGTGGGGTGCAAACCCTTCCTTTTATACAGAGGAGAAAACTGAGGCTCACTGAGAAGTAACTTGCCCAAGGTCAGAGAGATAATAAATAGCAGTGTCATCCCTCTAGGATTATCTTCCATTTCTCTTTTCTAAATCCTGTCTGTCAATAGAGGTTTACATGTTGTCTTCCCCTAGACTGCCAGCTCCTTGAGGGCAGGGACTATCTTTTGCCTTTCTTTGTATCCTCAGGGCTCAGGACAATGCCTAGCATACAGTAGTAGGTGCTCATTGATTGACTGACAACAGAACTAAGACTCAACTGAGATCAACTCCTTCCAGACATAAGAAAGAACAAGGTGTTCTTTCCTCCAAAATACTTTGGGGTGCTTTTATTTCCCCTCCTCTTCATCTCAGATGCAAACAACATTATGGAAACCCTTCTGGATTTCCCAAGGTTACTTCATGTCCTATCTGCTTCCTATTCTCCTCCCATTAGGTGGTATAGGGCACACAACTTGAAGCCAAGAAGACCAGAATTCAAATCCTGCCTCAGATACCTATGAACTGTGGGACCCTGCGCAAGCCACTTAATTTCTGTCTGCCTCAGTTTCCTCATCTATAAGATAAGGGGGTTGGGCTGGATGGCTTCGACAGTATCTTCCAACCCTAAATCTAGGATCCGATGAGTTTTCTCCTTCCTCCATCTTATGCCCTCTTTCTCCCCCATTCTCCAAAGCTGGAAACGGCAGATGGCGGGATGGAAAAGGTCCGGCAGGCAGGGAGAGAGAGAGAGAAGTTGGTGGCATGGGAGAACCCCAATAGGTTCTGACTTCCTCATCCAAGGCCCTGAATGAATATGCCCTGCCTTGTTTGATTTCATTTCAAATCAGACTGACTGCAAGCCTGGCGGCAATGGGCCGGCTCTTCCACGGGCTAGGACAGCTTTGGATTCTGAGCTCCTCGGAGATGATGACAGGCTGAGGAGAAAGGTGGGGGAGGGAAGGGGAGCTTAAGGAAAACAATCAGTCCTCGGAGGGAGCCAGAGGAAGAAGGAAGATTAAGAGGGGTTTGATATGAGCTGCTTAGCTAAATAAGGAACAAGAGGAACAGAGATACTTGCAAATATAAGCCTGAAAAAAAGAGCCCATCAAACCAATTGTGGTATGACCAAAAGAGGAGAGGGCAGGAAATAAAGGAGTGAGGGGCACGCCTCTCTAAAGGAGCCCAGGAAATGAAAACCCCAGCTCTGTACACAAAATAATTTGGCCGTGGTTATTTGCTTTACAAAAGGATTCAGGGTAAGATTTTTTTTTTGTAAGAGTGAACTTCTCAGGCCTAGAACATCTAAACTGAATTAATTTACGGAAACTGGTTTCCCCTCTTCTTTTAAAGAGTATACGTACTCTGTTCTTAGAGGAATGATAGGATTTTGAATTGGAAGGGTACTTAGAGACCACCTAGTCCAATCCCTTCTCTTTATAGATGGGAAAACTGAGGCCCATGAAGGGGAAGTGACTTGCCCGAGATCCCAAAGGCAGTAAGAAGCAACGGTTCAAACTGAGGTCCTAGGACTCCAAATCCAGAGTTCCTTTGAGTCTACCAAACTGTACAGCCCTGGCCTGGCCTCAGAAGGACCTGGCTTGGAGCCTGATTACTTGAGAGCTCCAGACCTGGCTTGAACTCATGACTAAAATTGTCAGTCCACATCCAACTGCTTTAGGTAGCCGTGTGAGTTACTCCCAATCTCACTCTTTTGAAGAATGAAAATAGAACCAAAAGGGAACGACCTGAGAGCCAAGAAGGAAAATAAAATCTATAGACCCTCAGTGCTGAGATGACCCACCCAGCCCATCTCTATGGATCTGGCCCCTATAAACAGAGAACTACAGCTGGAAGGGACCTTAGGAATCATCAAGTCCAACCCCGACATTCTAGAGATTAAGAAACCAAGGCTGAGAGAGGAGAGGCCCCTTGGCCCCAAACGCTTGCATCATTAATAAAAGATTAATTACCCAAGGATTACGTCTCTTGAACTTTTTAAACCAAACAGGTCTGAGCCTAGGTTCTCTCCAAAGTCAGAACCGCCTCCACTCTACATGTCCGAGAAAAGGGTTTACACCAAAGCAAAAAGTTCTCTTATTCAACACACCTAGAGATCGATCATCGGTGTTTTAGAACGCAATCGGGGCCAGGAAAAATATCTACAGACCCTCTCATCCCCCAGAGTGCACACCCAGGCCAAAGCAGGCTTTGGCATAGGCTTGCTAAAACATGCAGGGACAAAGATATTAACCAGAAACCGGAACAAGGAGGTGTGTTCAGACCCAAGCAGCCAGCTCCCTCCTATATGTCTACATGCACAGAACATGATCACAGACACACTCTCTTCTGAGGCTTAAGTTCTGCAGCTGAGCACACCCCAAAGAGACAAAAAGACTTTTCAAGGGAGTTAAGGGGTGGTGAAGAGCAGGGGCTTAGCAAGACTCGGATCCTCCCTCCACATTCCATCTCTCCTTAGCCCTACTACCCCCTGGGGCTCCTCAACTCCACACCTACCTTTCTGGAGAGGTTTCTCAGTGGAGACTTCACACAGTTGCCCATAATATGCTGAGACTGCCTCCCCAGGGCACTTGATCACAAGGGACTGGAGGTAGCAGAATCCATGAAGGGGATTCTTGGAGGGGGCAGGGGGCCAAGTGGTCACAGCCAGCCCTCCTAGCCTCCTGCTCCAACTTGGCCGAGGCTCTTTCCCACTGGGATTCACTTGTGCGCTCTCCTGCGCCTGCTCCTTCTCCCTCACTCCTTTCAAAATCTCTCTCTCTCTCTCTCTCTCTCTCTCTCTCCTCTCTCAATCTCTTTCTCTCCCAACCTCTCTCCCTCCCTTCTCTTTTCTATCCCTGTCCCTGTATCTTCTCCTTCTTTCTCTCTTTTTCTCTCTCCCTCTCTGTCTCTCTCTCCCTCTTACTTTCTTTGTCACTCCCTCTTTCCTTCTCTCTTCTTTTCCTGTATCTTCTCCTTTCTCTCTCCCCTCCCCCTTTCTCTCTCCCTTTGTCTCTCTCTCTCTCTCTGTCTCTCTCCCTCTTCCTCTTTGTCCCTCTCCCTGTCGATCTCCTTTTTTTCTTCTATCCTTGGATCTCCTTCTTTCTCTCCCCTACCTCTCTCCCCACACCCCCACCTTCTCTCTCTTTCCTCTTTTTTTCTCTCTTCCTCTCTTTGTCTTTCTCCCTTTCTCTTTGTCTCCTTTTCTCTCTTCTTTCTCTTTCTCTTTCTCTCCTCTCTCTCTCTCTCTCTCTCTCTCTCTCTCTCTCTCTCTCTCTCTCTCCCCCTCTTTTTCCCATCTCTCCCAATGTTCCTGTTCTCTGATTTGTGCTTTTCTGAAGGCTGGGTTTTGTTGGGGTTTTTTTGTTTTTGTTTGACTTTCTGTACACTTTCTTGATGAGATTGAAGGGGAGGAGGGAGGGGTTAGCTGAAAAAATCACTGAGTGAGTGAGAGCAGCGAAAGCTGGAGAAGGTGGAGGGATAATATACATCAGCTTAATGCTGCATCCCTTCCCCTCCCCCCACCTCTTCACCTCCCACCCACCCCCACCCCCAATCCGCAGGGAGATTGTCTCCGTGGTAGGGATCTGGAATGGCAGCTGCAGATGGGAATTAGGACAACAGCGATTCTGGGAGCCTTGGGAATCTGGCTAGTTTAGGTCCCTACTGCCCCCAAAGCCAACGAGTATCAGCCAGCTTCCGAGCTTGTACATGCACAAACAACACAAGCGTCCATGCACACAGAAGAAAATTAGAAAGCCTGCAATGAGCCGTGAGCTCATTAGAAGCAAAGGCTGGTGACTTTCTGATAACCTCTTCATGGCAGATCCCAGGTCCTGTGTCTGGAAATTCAATTTTCTTCCTTCCCTCTTCTTCACATTCATTTGCTTTTGCTTTTGCTCAGACTGTAGTCAGAAGGTAAAGCCTGGGGTCAAACCATCCTGTGTCCTGGTGGCCACCAAGGGGAACATAGGGCTGTTCCAAGGTGTCTGTGGCTGACAAAGAGACTGAGGCCAGGTCTGCCAATTCCAAGGATCTTGTTGTGCTCCTCCCTGAGAATCCTGAGGAGCTGGCTGCTGGAACCCAATGCTCTTCAATCACACTGCTCAGGTCTAGCCATGGTGGAGATGGGAGTGTTTGGGTTGATAAACTATCTAGCCCCAGCTGCTTCAGGTTCCTGCTTTGGCTTAAAATTATTTCAAGCAAACTGGCCCCAGAAGTCAAGTCAAGCACCTTTGACTGGCTCCAAAGTGCATGTTAAGTCCTATAGTGCCACAGGGCCAGGCCAAGGTTAGATGAGTAAATCATCTGCCTGACTCTTCAAGCCTTCCTTAGCAAGAAGGCCTAAAGGTTGTAGGAAAACTTCCAGCGTCTCTAGATTGCAGCTCCTGTGGTCGGTCATAAGGTTTCTAAGCTGTCCTCCAAGGACTTGCATCTCAAGATGAATGGGGTTGGTTGGAATTCTACCTGCTGTCCCAGAATGCCAGGAAGGGGAGGTGAGCAAGCTTCCAATGTCCCTGGCCCCAGATCCATAAGGCCCTGGAGGGTAGCCACCAACTGCCATCAGCAGGGGCTGTCAGGTGGTAGGTGAGACATCTACAGTGATTCCTCAGAGGCCCTGCCGCCATGGAAGCTGGTCCCCTCCCACTGCCTCTCCAGGAATCACTGGCAGCTGAGTGGGAAGTGAGGAGGCAGCCTTAGGGAGGGAGCTCTGTCCCTGTCACAGCAGAGACATTAATCAAGAGAGTTAGTTGGTTTTAGTGTTTCAGCCAGCCCCTGAGAGGGGATTGCCCTAATAGAAAAAAGGAGGAGCCTGGTTGAATTAGAGGCCAAAAGGCTCAGAATGAGAGGAAAGCTTCCCTAGTGGTTGAAAGTCCTGAGGATGAGAAGAGAACAGAGAGGACAACCCAGATGGGCTCTTTGTACTGTCTCTCCATCACTCCCTCAGACAGAAGAGGAAACACCTGTCAGGAGAACCAGGCTGGGGCAAGCTGCAGGTGCTTGATCTGAAGCTTTTGCAGGATTTAGGACCGAAGGGATCTTGCAGGCCCATCATTTCACATATGAGAACACCAACCTTGGTTCATTTGGCTGCATCAAAAGATGATCTAATTGTAAACCGCTCTGCCAACAGAATTACACTTATGGAGAGATTTGCCTGGAGTCTCAAAGCAGCAGGGATCAGAGCCAGAATCTGAACCTGGGGCCTCAACCCCAAATCCAGTACTTTCTACACTTGGAAAGTCAAACTAGGGTCTGCAAGGATGTATCATGGTGCCAGAACAGAGGAAGCACTCGATAAATGTTTATTGATTGACTGCCAAATTGTAAATTCTGTACTTTATTCAGTCTAAGCTAGACGTTGAATTCAGCTTAGTAACTATTACCGACTGGACATGGCCATTCACAAGAGAAAGGGAACAGGTGACTGTTGATTTCCAAAGACTCTCATCTGTACACCTCATTGTACTTACATCAATGAATCCAGGGTCTTGTCATTGAGGTAGGGACTAAGTGGGAGTTCATAGGAGTTTAAAGATAGGATGGGACATGACTTCAGAGGTCATCTTTTCCAATGTCTTCATTTTACAAATGAGGAAACTGAGGCCCAAAGAGAATAAATGATTTGCCCAAGGTCACAAAGCTAATAGGAGATAGAATCAGGATTTGAACTCAGATCTTCTATCAATCCAAGCTCTTGAAGGCTTTCCCAGTACAGCAAACACTGAGACAGATTCTACTTCATTGTGGTCCTGATGGTAACAGGGATCAACCTAGGGAAACACTTATGAAAGGTAAATTCAAACAAAAAAAAATGTTTAAATGGCTCTCTTGCCACACAGCCCCCTTAGACTTCTGCAGGGGAATGATAGAAAATGGATTTGGACCCAGCAGGTCGGGTTTCAAATCCTGACTCCACCATTTACTAGCAGTATGATTTTGGACATATCATTTAAATTCTCTGGGCAGAGACAGCTTGGCACAGTGGGTGGAAAGCTAGCCTGAGAGTCAGGAAAAGCTGGGTTTAAAACCCAATTTAGATTGATCACAGCTCTATAGCCCTGGGCAAATCACTTAAGTCCTCAGGGCCCCAGGCAATTCTAATACTATAAATTGCAGAATGGGTAGTGAGGTCTCCAGTGAAAGAGATAGTTTTCCCATGTAAAGTTTCCTATGATGCTATAATCACAGGTCAGTCTTTTTTTTTTCTCTTCAGTCGTGTCTGACTATTCTTTACCCCATTTGGTGTTTTCTTGGCAAAGATACTGGAGTGGTTTGCTATTTCCTTCTCCAGCTCATTTTACGGAGGAGGAAACTGAGGCAATGAGGGGTAAGTGACCTGCCCAGGGTCACACAGCTAGGAAGAGTCAGAGGTGAGATTTGAATTTAGGAAGAGGAGTCTCCAGGCCCAGTGCTGTGAGCACTGTGGTGCCACCTAGCAGCTTTAAAATCACAGGTATGCTTCCCAAAAAGGGAAAATGAGGGTTCTGAGAATTGTAATTTTTAGATAGCCTCTGTGTGCTAGGAGTAACAAAATGGAATTTTCATTAAACTCTTTTGTTGATGTTTTAACCCTAAGGTGTGTTTTGTAGAGGGGGAAAGACACTGCCCACTCTCGGCAGCTTTTTCATTCCTAAGCTCTGCCCTGATTCCACAGGCACTTCCAGTGTGAATGTGCTGTCCTCAGGGCCCAAGGCTCACCTCATTTAGAATCATCAGAATCATCCTTGGCCCTCCTGGGCCAGCTACAGTGCAGCAGCTCCTGCCCCCTGGAGGCCAGACATGAGCCAGACACCAGCTCATTGACCTTGGGGGAAACATCTCTGTCCTTGGGGAAAAGAGAGGTCCGGTGCCAACTGACTCAAAGCCAAAATGGCCAATCATGAGCTTTGGAAGTTGCCCGGAGAGAAAACCCTACAGAGCAGCTGAGCCCATCAATAAAGGACTTGAGATAACTTGGAATGGAGGTGAGAAATGGACCCAGGTGACTTCATGCTCCCTAGAGCTGAAGCTTGGGTACCTGTGTGTATGTGGGGAGAGGGAAAGGTGGCCTTAGAAGGCAGGAGACTTATAGCACATTATAGAGCTGAAAGTGACCTTCATCTCCTGTTCTTTCTTATTTTATAGATAAAGAACAGAGAACTGACTTGTGGCTAAGCTCAAACCTGGGTCTCCTTACCCCGAATCTACTCTGCTTCCTACTAATAGTACTCACATCATAGAATCACAGATTTGGAGTTTAAAAAGACCTTGGGGCTGCCTGATTCCATTCCCTAATTTTACAGAGAGGAAACTGAGACCAAGATATTAAATAATAACAGTCGCCACTTAGACAAAACTTTAAGGTTTGCAAAGCAAGTTATTGTTTTGGATTCTCACAACAATCCTAGGTGCTCTTAACATACCCATTTTACAGATACGGAAACTGAGTCCAAGAGATATTAACTGACTTGCCCCAGATTGCACAGCTAAGTGTTTAAAGCAGGATTTGGATTAAGTCCTTTCTGACTCCAGATTCAGCATTCTATGCACTACACTAAGGTGCATTGAATAAAATTGAATTGAATTTACTTTGAGTAGATAAGGGGAAGGGTAGATTTTTTTTAAGGGGTCATTCTTCCTGGCCAGCTGTGGCAATAAGTAGCCATTAGGTTTAAGGAATGTTAGAAGTGAATAATTGGATCAGAGAGATTAGAAGGATAAACCCAGTACTGATTAGAAAGGAGATTGGCCTTTTCCCTGATCCACCCTATCACTATCCCTGCAGCCTGGAACACAAGGCCAGCCCCCATTGGGAAAGGTCAGGGGCAAGAAGGGAGTAAATGTATTCTATGTACCAGGCTCTGGGCTAAGTGTTTTATAAATATTATCTCATTTTATCCTCCCAACACCCTTTGAGGTAAGTGCTGTTATTATCCCAATTTATAACTGAGGAAACTGAAGGGAAGTTTTCCACTTGACCAGCTAGAGAGTATCTGAAATAGAATCTGAACTCCAGGCTCAGAGCACTACCCACTGTGCCCCCCAGCTTTCTCTGCCTCATTCCCAAGGAAGGTAGGGAAGATAGTACAGTAGGAGCTGGGTAGCCTCTTCTCCCCATTGAGGGCCACTGTTTACAAGGACGATTGAAGTAGATGTGTTTGATCCTGGGCTGCTGTGAATTTGGCTGCAGTGGGGTGCATATCACAGAGTAATTAGCACGCTGATTGCCCAGTGAGGGCAAGTTTTCAGAGTCTGAGGTTGAGAGCTGGAAGGGACATCAAAGGCCATCAAATTCAAGCCCTTTTACAATTAGGAAATGAAACTGACAGGGGTCTTGAGCATGGGACCCCACAGTCCTTGGGTCTGAGTCCAGATTTGAACCTGGGTCTGCCTGATTCCAATTCCAGCACTGTATTCACTACACCTTGTTGGCTGTCGTTTCCATTTGAGGGTAGAGACAGGACAATGCGCAAAGAGACAGACTAAGGAGCCTTCTCTGAAACATAAGGGTTGTGGTTCTGCATCCTTGAACGGCAACATCGCCACATGGTGGCCCTGGGGTCTTAACACGATGATGCACTGACACCATGGTCTTCCTCCAGCCTCCTCTATGTTATGTGATTATCTCCACTTAATGTATTTTATTTTGTTAAATGTTCCCCAATTACATTTTAATCTGGTTCAGGTGCCACTCTGGAGCCTTGTGAACCACATGCAACCGGCAGGCCAAGAATCTTAATAACTCTGGCCTAAAGCACTGAAGGGTTACGTGATTTTGCCCAGGGAGACATAACCAGCAACACAGGTCTTCCTGAGATTCCAAGGTCAGCTCTGTATTCACTACACCATGCTGCATTTCCTTTTTTTGGAGGGGCAATTGGGGTCAAGTGACTTGCCCAAAGTCACACAGCTAGTTAAGTGTTAAATGTCTGAGGCCGGATTTGAACTCAGGGCCTCCTGACTCCAGGGTTGGTGCTCTATTCACTGCGACACCTAGCCACCCCTGCATTTCCATTTTACGGATCGGTAAACTGAGACCCATAAATGTAAAGAGACAGCTAGGTGTTGCAGGTATCCCCAGGAACATCTGAGTTCAAATCTAGCTTCAGACACTTACTAGCTATGTAACTCTGAGCAAGTTGCTTTCTTTCAGCCTCAGTTTCCTCACCTGTAAAATGGATATAACAATAGCACCTACCTCCCAAAGCTGTTGTGAGATAAAAGAAAATACTATTTCTAAAGCACATTGCCAACGTAAGAGCTACTTATTATCATTGTCATTAATAATAATAATAATAAAGTGCTATCATATGACTTCAGTGCCTGCGCCCAGATGGGAAGCCCAGATCTTCTTGACTTGAAGGTCAGGGCTCTTTCTACCACATCATCACCTCTCCAAAGGCACACCCTTGGCTAGGCACCAACCCTGGCACGATTTCACTTTCCTGAAGCATCTTCATTGTCAGCCCTTCATTTCAACCCCTGGCTCTGTAATTATAAATAGGTGACAGGGAGGGGTTGATGCTAAGAGCTTCCATCAGCATCCCACCTCCCAACTGGAATCCACAGAGTTAGACTTGATAGTGCATTTTCTACTGACTCTATTCACCGAGGCACAATTTCATCTAAACCAGACTTTGATGGGTCCCTGATCCATCTACAGAGACTGAGAAATTGCCAGGGCAAATAGAGGTTAGGGAAAAATAATTGCTCTCTTTATGACAAGGGTCTGGAGGGTCTGGCACAAACAAACATTTTTTCCTACAAAAAGGAATCTTTACATTCTCTCTAGGGTGTAAACCTTAAATTAACTGGACTTTGAAGACAAAGCCCACAGCCCCGTTAGCCAGAGAGGCTCCCACAGGGAGGTATTAAATATTTGATGGGATGTTCTTGCTTCACTGATTCCAGTGACCCCAATGGCATTTCAGAAAGGTTGTCAGTGTACTGGGCTGGATTAATCTCTGCATTTACGCGCTAAGAAAGCAGAAAGCTGACCACGAACACACAGCTGAGCTTCTCTGAACAGCCATTGTAGAATTCCAAGTCAATAAACACAGCAGGCCTGATAGCAGTGTCAACCATGGTCAGCAGAGAACTGAACAACAAGGGGGTTCTGTGATGCTGCATCCTTGTTTGGCCACAGCCCCTGAGGTCCTAACATCCTGATGCCCTGATCTCACAGTCTGCCCCACCCCCACCCCCAACACCCTGTACTACCATCATACAAACTTGCCCTACACTGACATATTAATTAACCACAACAAGGTTCTCCCTGGAGCCAGCCCATTACAACATAAGCTTCATAGCCTGGCCTCAAGATCACCATCCCAGCAAGCCATTTGCAGCCATATGACACAGAACCCTCCCTGCAAGAATATATCAACATACCACTGCACTACCAAGCCAAGAGATGGGCCACTGCTGCAATCTGGGGAGATGTGTTACTGCATTAATGTCAGACCTCTGCAATAATCAGCTACTGCATAATAGCATTTGGAGAAGGGTTGTACAATACCAAGGCACAATCCACTGTCCCAATGGTACTCCCATATGTCAGAGAGCCTAGGAAGCTGAAAATACCCCATTTGATTTCAATGGAACCATTAGGACACTCAAGACAAAGACTACCCTCAGAACACTCTAGACAGTTTATCTGAGCTCCAGTGAATACACTCCCAGGCAGGATGCTGCCATCAGATGACTGCATTGCAACCTTCCCCTGCCTGTAGCAGCCTCCTATCTCACTACCGCACCAGCAAGAGTTTTACCTGAATCAAACTCAGAGGACTGAAAGAAAATTCCCCAAAAAACATAAAAAAAAAGAAAGCCCAAGAATTGCTGGGGAGTTCAGTTGCTCATTTCTCCCCCAGCACCTCATTCCATTTTCTTGTCCCCTACTGCATCCTGCTAATGTTGGCAGTCTATTTTCAAAAGATAAACTCCTTTCTGCCTGGTACTCCTGATCAGAGACAGGACAATGACAGAGACGACCTCTCAAGGGCCTTTTCAACCCCAGGATTCAAACTTCATCCATCTGTAGATGGGGTTTGGATTCAGTGTGGCCACAAGCCACTTCAAAACCAGTGACCTAACTGCAGTACCAATGGGATGCTCAAAATGCCAACCTGCAGAACTCAGTAGTGCCTTTGATACTTCCCCAGATCCAGCCACAAGAGAGTTTCCAAGCCCAGGCTTCTGATTCCCCTTATATTACCCCCTAAATGTTCCCTTCCGCTACAGTCCACTTCACCACTATGGTGCCCACTTATTGCCACCTCCCCTCCTAGCCCACAATCCTGGGTACTCGTGCAGACTTTCCCACTTCCCTTTTCTCTCCCTGGCTGCATTTGGCCTGGCTATCCATGCCTTTCAATACTCATTGCCATCACAGACTCTGACGACAAATTCTCAGTCTAAGTTGCTCGTCCTTGACACTTTTCCCTGACCTGCCTCCCATTTAGTTCCCAGGCTTATTCAAATTCTCGGTTCCTTTGGGTCACGATAACGTGGGCTAAGCGGGCTGGACAGAGGAACTGGAACCCCTTCCTCCAGCAGAGCTTGCTCCACCCTGAACGGCAACTCAGACCCTAGGTCCCACACAGTCCAGCAGCAAAGGTTCCAATCCCAACCCCCTTTCCCACGTCGAACCCCTCTCTCGGCTTCTCCAGGCATGCTCCGAGCCCCAAAGTCCCGCTTCCAGGGCTGGCACTCATGCTGAAGGCTTCCCGTGCCAATCGAGGGGCATCGGTGCCCTTAGACTAAGTGGTCCCAAACGGCAACTCCACTGACAGTAAAAGAACAGAGCCGGGTTCTTTGTGCTCGCTCTGAGCCTAGCAGTGGACAGCGCAGATGGTGCTGAATCTGTTTGGGAAGGGACGCCGCAGAGGGTAGAGAAAGGGACGGGAGGAAACGCGGGCCAGGGGCGGGAAGTAAGCCCAGCGAGCGAACACGATGAGTAAGAGAGGGGACAGATGGCCGAGGAGCGGCAGATGTCGAGCCCAGGTCAGGAGAGGTGATGAAGGTGGTCAAGGGGCCAGAGAGAGGCTCTTTAGTGTCTGCTGGTCCCCAGACTCGCCCCTGAAGCCGCAGAGACTGAGCTAGCCGGTTTCCAACGTCTCTGCCCCCCAAGATGCCAACCCTCTCCCCAGCCTGCCCTCCCCAGAGCCCCAGCTCGGCGAGTTGCTGGCGCCCGACTGGCCAGGTGACCCTAGGCAGGAGGTGGGGTGGGGGGGAAGCACTGCCCGACCCCGGGCCGGGGGCGGAGTGCAGGGCGCGGCCCTTACCTGGCCGAAGGCGGAACTGAGCATAGGGCGCAGCTGGTGGAGGAACGGGTCTGCCTCGGGCACCGCGGCTCCGGCTCGGGCTCCGGCTGCCCGCAGGGACTCCCGGGAGCGCTGCCGGAGGCCGAGCGCCGGGGACAGCCCCCGTTCCTCCCCATCCCGCCCGAGGGGCTGCGGTGGCGGCAGCGGCGGCGACTCCCGGCTGCCCGGGGCCGGGGGGCGCCGCCAGCTCCCCCGAGCCCCGTCCTCCCGCAGCCCCGGCCGGCACAAGGGCCTCCGAGAGCTGGGGTCCCCGGGCGGCGGCGGCGGCGGAGTCCCGGGGCAGCCGGGCTGCAGGCGCGGGGGGCGGCGACCGTGCGGCCCCAGCTCCCGGGCCGGGCCCTGGCGGGGCTCCGCGCCCGCCGCCGCCGCCAAGCGCTGGGGAGCCCGGCTGCCCCCGCCCGCCGCCGCCGCCTTCAGCAGCGACGTTTTGGACTCGCTCTTGGCAATGGACGAGCTCATCGCGGCGGTGCCCGCGCTCGCATGGCCCGGCGGGGGCGGGGGCGGCTCGGCGCGGACCCCCCGCAGGCGGAGCCCGGGGCGCCCGGCGGGAGCCGAGCCAGAGGACGCGCTGGAGGCGGGCGCCGTCCCCCAGCCGCTTAAATGCGGCCCCGCCGCCGCCGCCACCGCCGCCGCCGCCCATGTGACAGCGCAGCCTCTGCGCCCCGAGCCCGGGGCTCCCAGAGAGAGCAGCCCAGCCGGAGGCTGGGGGCCGGGGAGGGGGGAAGGGAGGGGCCTGAGGCCGGAGGCGTCTCTCCCCCAGCCCCCGCCCCCACCACCCCCTTCCCCACCACCCGCCCAGGTGGCCCCGCCCCACCCACCCAGGGGAGGGCACTTGCCTTGGGGCTGCCAGGCTGGGCTGGCGCTCCGACTGCCCTCGAGGCCAGACCAAGTGGGATGATCCGCTGGGGTCAGGGACCCTGACTCGAGAGCGAGAAGGGCACTTGTAGGGCTTCCTCTGCCCCACCCCTGGCAATGGGCATCTGTGGCACCCCTCCCCCCCTTGCCCTGCCTCGCCTCTGCTCTGCACCTGAACCCTCAGAGCCGCCTGAAAATGTAGCCCTCTTACAGATTCCACCGTCCATCCCGACTTTGAGAGCCAAATTGGGCAGGTGCTGAGATTTTGGAGTCAGAGAGCCTGGATTCAAACCCCCAACCCCCAACCCCCCTCCACCCCGCCCCCCCTGCTACTTATTATTTGTCTTTCACCTGTGTGACCTTGGTCAAGTCCCTTAACATTTCCGGGTCTGGGTTTCTTCATTTGTAAAATGAACTTGAGTAAGGGTAGGACAAATTGAATGACTTCTAAACTCTAAATCCTATGATTCTATGTACTGAAGACTTGGGAGAGTGTGGAGTGGAATGTCAGGAAGCAGCCTTGTGGGTGGCTCCCTGCTGTGTGGCCTTGGGCAAATAGGTTCCTCTCTGTAAGCTTTGACAGATAAGGAAACTGAGGCCCAGGAAGAGCAAATGACTTGCCCAGGGTCATGTGCCTTCTCATCTTCAAAATAAAGAGGGTTGATTTTAAAGTCTCTAAGGAACCTTCCAGCATTAACATTCTAGTTTATTCCTAGCAGTTTAGCTCAGTTGAATGCACAGTGGCCTAGGAAACTAGCTACCTAGAGGGCCAAATGAGCAGGGAAGTGTGGGAAATTGTTCCACAACTCACCATTCGCTTCTGTTGTAAGAGATTGAATTGCATGTTTTAGCAATTCAATACCTCTGAAGAGAAAGAAGGAAGGCAGACTTCAGCTCAGTTTCCCCGGTCACCAGTTGTTGGGTCTGTTCTAACAGGCAGGGTGGACAGAGTCCATTCACTCTGGGGGATAGATGGAGTCAATAAATGTCCTGGAGGCTGCAGCACTGTTATCATCAGGATATGTCAGGATTAGCAGCAAATGTACATTCTATGGAAAATACTTTGCTCAAATCGCTCCAGAGTTTGGATGGGCTAATCGGGGTGTTTTAATCCCTGCTTTCTCCAACTCCCTCTGTGACCTTGCCAAGATTCCCTGGGCTCCCTCAGCTGCTTTAGTTTCTGTAAAAGCAAGAATTTTGTCATTTCATTTGTGAATATCAGAATACCAATTTGGCCCCATTGGGACTAATGAATGAGAGTCTAGTTGCTTGGTCTATACACCCCCCACCAGGAACCTGATCTGTAAAATGGGGGAATTACCTCACAGAGGAAGGAATAGCTAAGGAAAACGAGGTCACTGCAAAGTGCCCTGCCATTATATACGTGATACATCAATTACAATAGTCCCAATGCCAAGCTAGACTGCAGCCTAGAAAGTGTGCCTGGCACATATGGGCATTTGAAGGGGCATGTGTTGTTTTGAGACGACCGGGTTTACCAAGAGTAAAGTCGTATTTGGCTTGCTTGCTTTCTCATTTTTAAAGGAACCTTTTTCCCCCAGAAGGAGAGATAGAGGATTAAAGGCAAAAATTGTCAGATGCATATTCTTATTTAACACTACCTGGCTTGTTAGATTCGTTTAAACACTAATTCCCCTTTGCTGCTACTTAAACATTTGCCATGTTCCCTAATCAGCGAAGATCCCCATAAAAACCCAGGATGTAAAATGAGTCGAGTATTTCTTTGATGGAATCTAAATGAATTCACTCTCTGGTCTTTCTTGTCTAGTTCATTTCTTTCTGCCATATTCATCTTTCCCCAGGATCAGATTTCATCCTTAATTTTCCCTCTCCTCACTTTGTTTTAAGAGGACAGAGATTGTTTGGTTTAAGAAAACTGGCATCACCCAGTGTTCCTAAAGATGAAGCAGTGGGGTGGGGAGGGGGACCATAAAAGGTGGACTGTGAATGGTGGACTCCTCTGCAAGGATCTTCCTGAAGGTTTTGTAGCTTTTAAAATAAAATATGCCAAGCAAATTTTTTTTAAAAAGCTGATTTCTTCTGAAACATGGAGTCTTGATATTGGCAAGAAAAGAGGCAATGACTGAGATTCCATTAAGGACACAATTATCTCAGAGTAGTGGTTTAATTGGCACTGTGTTAAAATTGAGTTTAAGATTATAGATTGATCCCCAAAACGGCCCATTAATTTTGCTGTATTCCAAGGATATTAATCTCATCCCCTGACCATAGCTATCAATCTTACTAGGACTTTGCTGTAAAGGGAAAGATTATGAATGGATTAGTGAAAGCCCAGATTTAAAGCTGTAGGAGTGTAGTCCAACCTGTTCGTTTTGAAAATACGGAGGCCAGTAGGCATAAGTGAACTGCCCAAGGTCACACAGGAAGGAGTAGAGTTGTGATTTGAACTTAGGAACTTGGTCTCCAAAGCCATAACCCAGTTTCCTTAACTCTAAGGAGAGCTACCCTGACCTTAAGCACTCGCCATTACTTAAAACAGAAATTCAAATCAAATTCAACAACCCTTTATTCTCTGTTGTTGTTCAGTTATTTTTCAGTCATGTCCAACTCTTCATGACCCTATTTGGGGTTTTATTGCCTAAAATACTTGAGTGGTTTGTCATTTCCTTCTCTAGCTCATTTTACAGATGAGGAAACTGAGGCAGAGTGAAGTGACTTGCCCAGGGTCACACGGCTAGGAAATGTCTGAGGTCAGATTTGAACTCAGGTTTTCCTGACTCCTATTATTTAAAAAACACTATGCTCAATGTTGGAGATATGAAGAGAAAAAAAAAACCCAGCACAATCCTTGTTTTTAAGGAGCAGCCAAAATTCAGAGCCTCCTAGCATATGGGTGCTCCCAGGTATAGATAAGTAGTTTCCTCTTTCTACAAGGACCGAATACTCAGATACTTACAGATTCTTTCACCTTAACTCACAACTATCTTCCCTCAAAGTCTTCCTCTCTTTTCTTAATCTGGATCGAGTTCTCTGCTTCCTGAGGTCGTGATTAAAGGGGGAAAATGGTCATCTTCCAGGCTTTGTGCTAGCAGCTGGGGAGGATGGTATCCAAAGGGACAAATTTAGATTTCCTTAGCAAAAAGTTGACAGATTCTAAAATTTCTAGAATTCTGCTTTCATTTGCACCCACCTAACTCCCACCCTTTAATGTTCCCAACTCTACACATGCCCACATTCAGACGGGCAGTATACAACGCAATGAAAAACATACACACATTCATAAACAATTTCCATTCGATGAGAGACAACTAAAAATTTACAGACTGTTAGAACTGAAAGGCTCCTTAACCTTGACTTCCTCCTTGTAGAGATAAGGAGAAGGCAGCTCAGGGAGTCTGTGAGCTTCCCAAGGTCACATAGCAAGGTAGTAAGGAACGTAGAAAAGGGAAGAATCTGGGTCCCTCAGAATTCTCCTACAGTTTCCTTACCTTCCCCCCTCCCCATAATGTTCAGATGAACTAAAAATAGCAAAAATCTTAAATTTCAGAGACACATATCCTCTATCAGGAGTTCTTAACCTTATTTTTTTTTTGCCATGGACCCCTTAGACGTGAAGTCGATGAACCCCTTCTTAGTATAATACTTTTAAATGCATAAAATAGAGTATTACAAAGGAAAGTAACTCTATTGAAATACAGTTATCAAAACAGGGGACAAAAATACAAGTTCCTAGACCCTGGGTTCTAAAGCCCTGTCCTCTATTTTGCTTTGGTAAGATAATAATAAGCATAGCTAAACATTGAGATGCAGTTTTTCCTTAGATTATTTCTGATACTGTCAAATTTACTGTCCTTTGGATCCACAAAAGAGCACCTCGTGTCCAAGCCTGCACTTTACCCTTCGGGCCCAGCCAACTTATTTCCATAGGCAAGAGGGTTCTGTGTGTAATTGACTGTAGACTTCATCCAAAATTAGAGTCAGCCAACAATGCAGTCTGTGAACAGGGCGGTTACATCTGTGGCAGTTGGAGCTATGCCCGGCCCTATACTAAGCAGACCTACTGAGTACGGTGCTGTCAGAAACTGAGTGGGTATTGCAGATGAAGCTCTCCCTGCTTGAGTAATGGAGGTAGAAATATTAGAGTGAGAACTCGTAACAGTGTTTGCAACAGTCATATTAGTCTGAGCTCTAAGACTACTGGACAAATCTTAGCACTTGATCCCAGAGGCAGCTGGGTGGTATGGTGACTATTGTCTAGGATTTGGAGAAAAGAAGATCTGAGCTCCAATCCCACCTCAGACACTCTATAACTGGGTAATTCTGGGCATATCACTTAACCTCTGTTAGCGTCAGTTTTCCTCATCTCTAAAATGGCGATAAAAACTGTCAGGGTTGTTCTAAGGATCAAATGAGATAATGATTGTGAAGCATTTAGCGGAGTTTCTGGCACATAGTAAGCACTCTAGAAATGTTAGCCATTAGCATTATTTCTATCTGTAAATGATGATAATAATAGCACCTACCTCCCAGGGTTGTTATGAGAATCCAATGCATTATTAAGCACTCTATATAAATTCTAGCTATTATTATTAGCAGAACACTGTTTATGAGCTCCAATTCCTCAGATTCCAGGTAGAATGCTTAATTCGTGCCTCAGCTGCAGCTCTGTTTGAGGAGGCTCACTCATCATTAGCAAGTTCTTGGAACCGGCTCCTATCCTCCTGCAAGAGTGACATCACTGACCTCAAGGTGGAACCCAGTGAAATTGACTGCGCTGACTAGGGGACAGTCATTGTGCAGGTGTGTGACTCACTTTCTGGAGAGCAAAGGATTAAGGGACCTGGTCAGGAAAATGGCCCTATTGACACATCGCTACAGTCAGCCCTGAAACTGCTGCGTGTAACCCAGCAACAAGGAAGTAGATGGGGGCTAAGACCTGGGAAGCTCCTCAGTCTCAAATGGCAAAGGAACAATGCAGAGAGCCATGTTCTCCCAACTCCACTGTCAGCCCCTCGGCTCTCTGCCTCGTGCGCCTCTGATGAATCTTGGGATCAGAAGCTGAGGGCCACCTGCAGAATGCCAAAGAGCAAAGTGATCCCCAGAAGCCAAATGCCAGCCGGCAACCCCACTCCAGAGAAACCCAAGCACCGTGTGTCTCCTGTCACCGAGAGGCTAGGAGCGTGCCCAGGTCTCTGCCTTGTCACCATCTGACGATTCCTCAGGAGGACGGAACAAACCAGCGAGGCACGAAGATGAGATTATGTAACATTCAAAAGGCTTGTTTTCAAAGAGGAAACAAACGGAACACATTGATCTGCTCAGTTCGGTGTTAAAGACAAGTCACACACGGAGACCTGTCCCCGTCTGCTCCAGGAGGACCTCATTAACGGGGGAATAGACGCGGTGCACACAACATCCCATTCAGCTCCTCGTGGCAATGCCACTTTGGGGAAATGAAACTGGTGCTTTTCCTAAGCCAGTATCTTTGCCAGTGATTTGTGAAAAATCACAGAACATCCGTCTGTACCGAAAGGTGCCTGACATCAAGCTACAACGTTATCTATAATGTGACGGTGGACAAGTCACTTAAAGAAGGACCAAAATTTAAGAACACCTCAAAGCACAGAGCCGTGTGGTCGTTTGACCCACTGCATAGGACAAAGAGAATAGAAATAATAGGATTAAAAGGTTTATTTCAAAGTAGAATTAATTTTTTTTTTGCATCCATTGGCACACCTGGTCCTTCTCATGTTAACCTCCCTGTGTCTCAGTTTTCTTATCTGTTAAATGGGTATAATAATAACACCTAACCTCCCAAGATTGTGAGGATAAAATGATATGTAGAGCATTTGGCAAACCTTAAAGTGCTACGTAAATGTTAGCCATCATCATCATCAATTTCTCCACTATGGCTGCCACTTTCCACTTCAATAAAATGCTTGTTAACTGACTGACTGACAGTTTGATTTCACAAACATGTAGTGAATACATACTCTTCCCAGGCAAGGCACTGTGCGGAGCGTGATGGGGCATTTCTTTCACTCTTAGATGAATAAAATGAACAAAGGCTGACCTTAGGGTTTACAATCTAATCCAGGATATAAAATGCACCAATTCAGGGGTAGCTAGGTGTCGAAGTGAATAGAGCACCGGCCCTGGAGTCAGGAGGACTTGAGTTCAAATCTGACCTCAGACATGTGCCCTGTGACTCTAGGCAAGTCATTTAACCCCAATTGCCCTACCTTCCCCTCTCCAAAAAAAAGCAAAATAAAATAAAATGCACCGATGCACTGATTTTCAAAGTTGGTAGCCCCCACCCCCACCCCAGTCTGATACAATACAAACCATAACTGGAAAAACATCAGTATAAATGGCGAGTAGACATCCAATCTTTGCTTGAAGATGAGCAGTAAGAGGGAGCTCATTCCCTCTGGAAGCAGCCCAGTCCCCTATGGGATGACTCCAGGCGGAAAAGTGTTTTTCTTTCCATCAAACTTAAACTTATCCCTTTGGGCCTTTCCTCCATTGCTCCCTAGCTTTGCTAGGGAATCTAGCTCTGCACAGATAACCAAATCATAGGTACAACCAGAGGTACCCTGGAGGTACAAAGTTTAGAACAGAAGAGGAAGAGTCTGCTTCCAACTAGGGGAAACTGAGGAGAAGTGGCATTAGACCCAGACCTGCAATGATAGATGGAAACATTTTTCTCAAGAAATCCTCCCTCTAATGCTTACTGTGACCATGGGCAAGTCACTTAGGCTGGCCTTCAGTTTCCCTCTGTTCCTCACCTGTAAAATGGAGGGATTGAGCTCAATGAACTCTGAGGTCCCTACCAGCTATGGCTCTATGAGCCTATGACACTGTGAGCTTGTTTGAGTTCTGTTAGTAGACTGTAAGCTTCTTGAGGGTAAAAATGGTTTGTTTGGTCTATGAACCCCCAGTGTCCAGCTTCCTGTCTGGCACATAAACCGTGCTTCTAAAGAAATGGATGATGAGTTGGATTGAATAAGAATTCTTGTACTGTAGAATTATTCATGCTAATTAGTTTGCCTGCCTTCCCCACCCACATGTACAAAAAAAGTTTATAGCAGTTCTTTTTGTGGTAACAAAGAATTGGAGATTGAGGGGATGCCCATCAATTGGGGGATGGATAAACAAGTTGTGGTATGTGAATGTAGTGGAATACTATTGTTCCCTAAGAAATGATGAGCAGGCAAACTTAAGAGAAACCTGGAAAGACTTGCATGAACTGATGCAGAGTGAAGTGAGCAGAACCAGAAGAACATTGTACACAGTAACAGCCACACTGTGTGATGACCAGCTTTGATAGACTTAACTCTACTGAGCAATACAATGATCTAAAACAATTCCAAAAGACTCCATGATGGAAAATGCTATCCACATTCAGTGAGTCTGAATGCAGATTGAAGCAGACTATTTTTCTTCTTTCCTTTGTTGTTTTTTCTTTCTTATGATTTTTCCCTTTTGTTCTGATTCTTCTTTCACAACATTGACTAATGTAGAAATAGTTTTAATATGACCATGTATGTATAGCCTATATCAGATTGCATACCATCTTGGGGAGGAGGAAGGGGAGGGAGGAGGGAAATTTAGAATTCAAAATCTTATAAAAGTGAGTGTTGAAAACTAAAAATTAATTAATTTTTGAAAAAAGATGTGCACTTTTCTGGAGGGAGACAGCACACACATTTGAAAGAGTTGAGGGTGCAGTTAGGTGGTGCAGTGAATAGAGCACCAGCTCTGGAGCCAGAAGGATCTGAGTTCAAATTCAGCCTTAGACACTTGACACACTTACTAGCTATTTGACCTTGGGCAAGTCATATAACCCCAATTGCCTTGCCTTCCCTCTCAAAAGAAAAAAAAAACAAGTTGAGCTACAGGGCAGATAGAAGGGCTTGCAAGTTCTAAGGGTGCAGCAGTAAAGTGGATGGCAAATCTAAGAGGTCCTTAATAGACAAAGGTAGGTCACATGGAAGTGCTATGGGTCTGGAGGGCTTAGTGCCAAGGTAGCTAACAGAATGGAGGCTTGCCATCTCACTGAAAAATTGTAGTTGGTGACTCCTAGCTCATCCAAGCTCTTTTATTTATTAAAAAAAATATTTTTTCAATCAGTGAAAACCTACTTTCTCCCCTTCCCCTTTCCCATTATCTTTCACCCACACATAGAATTTTGACAGGAAGTGGAGGGTAGAATTCTGGGCGGAGGGTCAGCAAACAAAAGCACCAAAGTGAGAACGGGCAGTTTATGTCTGGGAATGACCAATAGGAATCTCAGGTCTTAGAGATCACCTAGTCCAATAGAGAATCTTACGGTCTTAGAGATCACCTAGTCCAAGCCTTCTCATTTTACAGAGGGGGATAGTAAGATCCAGAGGAGAGAAAGCAACTTGCCCAAGGTCATACAGACAATATGTTGGAAAACGATGATGTGAACCCAGAAGTTTTGATTCCAAATTCATCACTCTTTCTATTCTCTTCATCATCTACTCTATCCAGAGCATAGGACCATTGAGAAGGAAAAAAGACATCAAGGTACATTACACAAGGGTTTTTAACTCCAGGAACTTTAAAAAATAATTTAAATAATTCATTTTAGTATAATTGGTTTCTTTTTTTTTTTTAAAGCAATTGGGGTTAAGTAACTTGCTCAAGGTTACACGGCTAGTCATTATTTATGCGTGGGTGCTCATTTTCTGAGGCTGGATCTGATCTCGGGTCATCCCAACTCTGAGGCCGGCACTGCGCCACCTAGCCACCCCTTTAGGGCAATTGGGGTTAAGTAACTTGCCCAGGGTTACACGGCTAGGTTTTTTGTTTGTATGGATTAAGTGTCTGAGGCCGGATCCGAACCCAGGTCCTTCTGACTCCAGGGCAGATGCTCTACTCACTGCGCCACCTAGCCTCCCCTAGTATAATTGGTTTCTTTTGTGATTCTTTGTATTTTATTGTATGCACTTAGGGGTCCCAGGACAGCAGGAAGATGAAAAATTCTTAGGTTAAATCTTGAAAGACATGAGAAAGATTTTATTCCATCAGAATAGGATCTAGGTCTAAAAGAAAACTTTGAGATCCAATTCCCTTGTTTTATAGATGAGGAAACTGAGGCTCAGAGAAGGGAACTAAGTGTTCCATCTTCTATATTATAGTTGCTTCTTAATGACTATTAATCATATTAACATGCTATTCTTGATATTATCATAATATTAATGATCATTACAAGGCAGCTGTGGTATTAACAGATAGATCACGGAAAATCTGAGTTCAAATCTTGCCTCAGCCACTTACTAGTTATGGGACCCTGGATAAGTTATATCATCTCACTCAGCCTTGGTTTCCTCATCTGTAAAATGAGGGAGTTGGATTTTATGACTTCTGGCATCCCTAGATGCCATAGATCTATGATTTCATCATTCCTATAAGATCATCAAGGTCCTGGACTGGCCTCCAAACCAGGTGTGTTCATCTCAAATCCAAGGAACATACTGCCTCCTCCAATGTCATTGAAAGCTTTTGATCCAAGGAGTGTTGTGACGTATTACATGGTTCAGAAATGTATATTATGCTCCATCTTGCAGGGGGCATAATGAGAAGGAACCTGGTCAGTGTTAATAAGGTTAGAAAATGAGACTTCTGTTCTGGCCCCGAAAATATATTCCTGTAAAAGTATAAACATTTCCATTGAAACCATATTTGAGACTTTGCTCTAACACTGATCTTCCTCCTAGATGGCGTGTGAATAAGTACCCTGCTCTTGACCCCCAGCACCACATTAAAGGTCATTGAATTTAGTAATTAGGTGGTGAAGCGGATAAAGTGCTGGACCAAGAGACAGCAAGACCTGAGTTTGAAGATGCCTTACTACCTGTGTGACCCTGGAAGTCACTTAATCCCTCAGTTTCCTTATTTATAAAAATCTGTAAAGTAGGATAAAAATAATAGCACCTGACTGAAAGGGATGTTTTAAGGATCAAAAGATAGCACTTGTAAAATGCTTTGTAAACATAGTAGTTGTGGGGGTGGTATTGATAATGGTGGTGGTGTAGTGGTAGTAGTAGAAGTAGTAGTAGTAGTAATAGTAGTGATAGTGGTAGTAATGGTGGTGGTGGTAGCAGTAGCAGACTCTGGGGCAGCTGGGGGCAGCTACGTGGTGCAATGAATAGAGCACTGACCCTGGAGTCAGGGGATCTGAGTTCAAATCCAGCCTCACATACTTGACTCTTACTGTGTGACCTTGAGCAAGTCACTTAACCCCAATTGCCTTGCTTTCCCCCTTAAAAAAAAAGAAAAGAAAAGAAAGGACTCCATGGCCACCATGATGACAGAAGCTGATATCATGATAGACAAGCTGAGGAGTCTAGTACAAAACCTCCCAGAGAAAGGAGGAGGGAGTTCAAGACAGTGCTAGGTATTCAGACCAACAAAAGAGAACCTGAGCTAAAAGAAGCCAAAGAACAAGAGAAAAGGTACTACATGAGGTGTAAACCCAGTCTTTGTCCTTCCCTGGAATACACAGAGTACTGGTCCTGGAGTTAAGAAGACCTGAGTCCAGATTCGGACTCAGACACTCACTAGCTGTGTGACCCTGGGCAAGTCACTTACCCTCTATTTGCCTCAGTTCCCTCAACTGTAAAATGGGGATAACACCTACCTCTCAGAGTTGTTGTGAGGATCAAATGAAATAATGTTTGTAAAGTGTCTGGCACATAGTAAGCATTATATAAATTTTACACCCTTTCCGCACTATGAGTCTGTAGGTTCCTGGGGAAGTGAAGTCTTTTTTTTTTTTAATTGTGTATGGGTTCAGGTGCTAGTTCTTCCTATGTTGCATTTTTTTCTTGAGTTAAATAAAGCCTACCCTATTCGTTTTATTGTTAGTCTGAGTGCTTGAGTGGAATCTGAAGGTCCTTTAACTTTTTCTGTCAGGAACAAGACATAAGCAATATTCTACTATTTCCACGAAAAATTTCAGGTGGGAAGAGGAGCTAAAAAAAGGGACTTATGAGAAGTGACCCCAGGATTGACCCTCAATGCTGTAACCCCAGAGCTGCTGTCCTAGGACATGGGTTACCTATCCAAACAGAGTAGTAACCTGGATTTGAAGAAGAGGAACAATGTTTTGAAACCCAAGGGAGTCCTTTCCACTGCCTAGAACTCTAATTAGGGGCTGGCTACTTTATATGTATTATAAAGTGAATTTTACCTTAATTAAGAAAATCAGATTATTGTAGTTATGAGAATCTGTTGCCCTACAAATTATGAACCCTATCATAAATGACTGAGGTCCTAAGGTTTTAGCCATTAAATCAGCTACAAAAACTCTGGCACAGATTAATTAATTAATTCAACCAATATTCAGCACCTACTATGTGCTCATTACTGTGCTAGGCACTCCTGCTGATTTTTTTAAATTGGCAGCTAAATCAAGCAACGCGATGCTCTCTTCATTTGCCTTTTCCAAAGGATGTCATAGGACTGGATAGAGCTGATCTATTTCAGGCTTATAACACCTATTTTTGTAATGCTCAAATATGAGATGGGGATTTTCATACTAGTGGGATTAATTTCAAGATCATTTTCGTATGGAACCAGAAAAAAAAAAACTTGGAAAGCATGTAGTAGTAGTATTTGTAGTAGTAGCAGTAGTACTGGTACCAGCAGTAGTAGTAGTAATTGTCTAGATTTGAATCCAGATCCCACAACTTTAAACTCAGTGGTTTTGTGTGTGTGATACCATCTTTTTAATCATAAAGATGATGCATATAGAAGTAGGTGTCCTGACCTTGATTTAAAAGGCAATCCTTTTACATATCTCTAATTGATCTGCCATCCCACTCACCAGAGCAGCTTATCCAAAATTTTTCATTGCTCCTCAAGTCTCCCATGGCTTCCCTTCTTCCCACTCTCTCAGTTGAGAATCTTGCCTCATATTTCACTGAAAAAAATTGAAGCCATTCTTCATGAGCTTCCTCTTCTCCCCTCCTCATTTCCCATCATTCAGATGTGTTCCCCTATTATCTCTGCTTTCACTTTGTCTCACAAGATGAGGTGACCAGGGCTTTTGCCCTCTCTATCATCCCCACTCTCATTTATCCCCAATCTCTCCCTGTCAATTGGTTGCTTCCCTACTGCTTATAAACATGCCTGTGTCATTCTCCAAAAACCCTCACTTGATCTATTCACACCCACTAGCTATTCCAATTCTCTCCTCTCTTTTGTGACTAAACTTCAGGAAAAGACCACCTACAATAGGCACCTCCACTACCTCTGACACTGTCTCCTCCTCTCCTTTTGACCTCTCTCTAGTCTGGTTTCAGAATTCATCATTCAACTGAAACTTCCTTCCTCTCCAAAGTTACCAATGGTCCCTTAATTACTCAATATAATGTCCTTTTCTTTTTTCAATCCTCATCCTTCTCGACCTCTCTGAAAACTTTATTGCTGTCAATCATCCATTTCTCCTTGCTCCTTGCTTCTCTCTAGGTTGTCATTTCATGACACAGTTCTTTGTGGATCCTCCTCATTCCTATCTGACCGCTCCTTGTAAGTCTCTTTTTGCCAGATCTTCATTCAGGTCATGGTCATTCACCATGTATGTCCCCTAGGGCTCAGTCCTGAGCCTTCTTCTCCCTCTATTTTATTTCACTTGGTGATCTTATCAGCTCCCATGGATTTATTTATCACTTTTGTAGCTCAGATCTCCTCATCCAGCCTTAACCTCTCTCCTAACCTCCAGATTCACATTTCCAACTGCCTATTAGACAACTCAAACTGAATGTCCCATAGATATCCAACCTGAGGGTGCCCCAAACTGAACTCATTAGCTTGAAACTCTCCCCACTTCCAAACTTTCCTGTTACTGTCAAAGGCACCACCACCCTCTCAGTCACCCAGGCTTCATCCTACGTGTCATCTTTGAATCTCTCACCCCCATGTTCAATCTGTTAGTAAGCCTGTTGCTTTTATCTTTATAATATCACTCTAACATGCCTTGTTCTCTCCTCTGACACTGCTTCCACTCTAGTGCAGCCTTTCATCTCCTCACCTTTGGACTAATAAAATAGCCTCCTGGGGGGTGAAATAACCCTGCTACAAATTTCTCCCCACTCAAGTTTCCTAAAGCACAGATCTGACCATGGTCCCTACCCCCATTCAGTAATTCTAAGTGGATTCCCTATTGCCTCCAGGATCAAATATAAAATCCTCTGCTTGGCATTCAAAGCCTTTTATAACCTGGCTGCCTCCCACCTTTTTAGTCTTCTTTCACATTACTCCTTCTCCACCTCCAGTGTCCCATGACACTGGCCTCCTTTCCGATACTTGAACAAGATACTCCATCTCCCAACTCTGGGAATTTTCATTTGCTGTCCCCAAGCCTAGAATTCTTTCCCTCTTCATTTCTACTTCCTGGATTCCCTGGATTCCTTCAAGTTCCTGCTAAAATTCCATATTCTACAAAAAGCCTTTCCCAGTTTCCATTAATGCTAGTCCTAGCTTTCTGTTGATTATCTCAAATGTATCTGTATGTTGTTTCTCTCATCAGACTGTGAGCTACTCAAGAGCAGAGTCTGTCTTTTGCCTTTTTTTATATTCTGATCTCTTAGAATGGCACACGGCATACAGTAGGTGCTTAATAAATGGCTTTTGCCTGATTTCAACATTTGTATAGCACTTCATTTAATGCAATAAATATATTCACAAAAAGTTGACTGTCAGTAATGTTTTTGCAACTTTGACAAATTTTTTAATGCTCTAGGGGAGTTCAATGTTTTACTAGGGACTGGTCAATGAGTCCATGAAAAGTGTTTGGCCAATGCAATGCTCATGTGAACTTTGGAGCATGCACAGATATTTGGTAACTAGTTCCAGTCCAATAATCATGTGAAGAGAAGTCTTTCTGATTGGCTAAGGAAACTTCTGGGTCATGTGATAATTGAGATTTTCCCCTAATCCTGAAAACCTCTTAAACCTCTCTGAAACAGAAATTATGCACCAGAAATAAAATCACTTCAGCTGTCTCCATGGTCTAGGGCACCCAGAACTCAAAAGAAGGTTAAAATAAAAACAATATGAATTTGACTCATTCAGCACTCCCACTCCCATCGCCTCCTAAGCTACTGGCAGCGAGGCTGCACTAGCAGACCCAAGGACCAAACCCTGGGGTTGCAAACAAAACCTAATCTCACACTCCAGTCCCCACTCTCCTTCCCACCTTCCTTTTTCCAGGGCTGGGTAGATCTAGACTCCAGGATGCAGAGATTTACTGGGACTAAGACAATTAGTACTGAAGCAGCATTCTGTACTGCAGATCTCGTCAGGAGAGAAGAAGAATAGGGAGAAAGAAATAGGACATATATCTGGGTTTGAAATAGAGTTCAACAACCCATCCATCCCCACCTCCCTCATCTTTGGAAACCCAAACTTCAGATCACAGAAATTACCCCCAGGCTATAGTGGCACCAGTGTGGCAGTGTTCTGAACTATCAGATCAGAGAACTTAGGAATAGAGGGAACAGGACAAGACATTGTAGGGTGAGGCACCCCATTAATTCTGAGGGAAACAGCCCAGGATCCAGCTGGGGACAATTCTGTCCCCCTCAGAAGTCACTTGGAACAAAGATCTAGGCTGGTGAACCATATATTGCCCATCATGAAAAGAGATTGAAATAATTTGAGATCTTACAGCCAGGGAAACCACCACCAGAAGGGAAGGAGTCAGAAAATGATCAATATGAAGAAATGAGCCAGAGATCACCAAAGATCTCAAGGAAGAAGAAAACTCAAAGACCTTGAATATAAGTAGATAAATCAACAGGGAAAACATTAACATCTGAAGGAAACATAGCCTCTGGTTCTAGTAAATGAGTTCAGGTATCTATGAACAAATACTACAAACAAAGGAAAACAATCCAACACTCAAGAGAGGGGACCCTGAGCAATATGAGGAAAATATGGAACCACAATAAGCTGTTGCCAAGTTTTTTAAAAGTGAAATGAGAATTATAAGAGCAAAATTGATTGGTCAAAGAGCTGGAACTGAAATTCATTCAAAAGACACTAATCACCCAGGACCAATTCTTTTGCTCCTTTCTCCTTGCTCTCCAGATGCTTTCTAGATAGGGAAGAGAGACAATGTTATAAGGGGAGAGGTCTCAGACCCCCTTCATCCTAATTCCAAAGGCAACATGTGATGGTCTTCTATTCTTCACCCCTGCATTCCCCCCTTTTCTCCCTCCCCCACCTTTTTAAAGGAAAGAAATTGAACATGACTTAGTGATCAAACCACCAGATATGGTAGCTGAGTTCACTTTGGATTTATTGGCCAGCCAGTCCAACGTTGATGCCCCAAAGAAAAACCTTTGGGACCTACAAGTAATAGCCAAGGTGTAGATTCAACTATCCACGTCTATACTATATTTGGAAGTGAATTTGGTGGGGGCAAAAGTGTAATGTTAGTGGGATTTGAAGATCTTCCATGCCCTTGATTGGCAAGTAAATAGGTACTTAGCACTTAGTTTCAAGTTAATAATATCAAGCCTCCGTTAAAGAAACAAAAGGTATGAATCCCTATTGCTAATGTAACCAGAAGGAACGGGGAGGAGCTAATACCATATATAAGGAAGAACACAAGCTGGTCAGTCAGAAATTCTTGGGAAACTTCTTGGAACAAGCCAGGTGGATGCTAGAGAAAGTGATTTTGATTTTGAGAACAGAGCTTCTGCTGAGAATTTTCTTCTGGGAACTTCCTCTGAGAGCCCTCAAAAACCAGGCTGAGGAGCTACCTTGAGTGAGAAAGGAGGATCCCTGCTTGAGGCAACCTATTCTGTTGTGAAGGCTTGGGAATGTGGGTGTTCACTGCATTAACCAAGTGTACCAACTTCATGGTTACTGTAATGACTTTGACTTTCTGGTTCTGGGATTCGGTTTTCTGGTATTTGAATAAAGGCTTTGGTTCTGTCCTCCATGTGGAGAGCCTGTTATATTTTGTGATTCACGGCTATATCAGCATATTCATAACCACTGTGGGCATTGTGAATAATATTACATTATTATTACAAAAAACCATGTAGAAACTCAGTTAAATCTGAGTCTACTCTCTCTGGGGACTGAGCTGGCATAGTGGAGAGTATGCCCCAGATATCAGGACAAAATATTTGTAATCTCTGTTATTTCTGTATCTTTGAAGTAAATATTCTTTTGCAAAAGCTACTTTGTGTTAATTGATTCCATGGAATTAGGGCATTACTCACTGGTAATTAAGGGAGAGGGAATGCACTGTGCTGTTATGGGGGCTTGAGCCCCCATTGGCTTGAGCCAATAACATTAGAAAAAGACACTATTAGTCCCTCAGAGATACCCCTAAAACCCTGATGGGAAAATTTAGCCATCATTGCTCTGGAAGATTAAAACCAGAGAATTATTTAGTGAACCCTGTTAAAAAAAAGATAAATGACCCTCTAAAGCAGAAAAAGTATTACTTAACTTATCTTTTTTTTTTAATCCAGCTTTTCATATAATGGGCTTGCTTAAAACCAGATTCACCTATGTTTCTTAATACTTAAGTAGGAGAATTATAGGTCTACTGCAGTGAAGCTAGAATAAAGGAAACTATCACATGGAACATGGAATAAATAAGAACTCTGTTAGTCTTTTATTTTCCATTTCTGAAAATCTTATACCCCCAGCCCAATGTACTTCCCTAATGGCCTGAATCTTTCAGGGCAGGACATTCTTTCCAGTATGACAGCCCAATACAAAGCAGAGAGGAGGGGCACCTAGATGATGGGAGAGACCTAATTCTGGTTGCTAAGGCTCTGCATCCCCTCAGGGAACACTGTCTATTGGAAAACTAATGATTGCATCCGTGTAAGAATGTAGGACTCTGCTATTTTCATTATAATTTGTAAAAATACAATAAATTAGGAATGTCCTAGCTTTCTTGTGAATTGAAAATACTGTTGGTGGGGCCCACACAGTACACAAAACTGCTTTTTAAAAGTAGCCTGAGGTACAGGTGTAGAATTAGAATTAGAAATTATTTCTTAAATTAGAAAACTTGGCTACCATTAGATGTGTAACTATGGAAAGTTTGGAGCAGTTAATTTTGTCCCTTATATTGACTATTTGGGTCTAGAATTATGACAACATATTGCTTTTGGCTAGAACCCCAATATACACATGGATGATGTAAGATACTGAGTCATTTCAGACTCTCCATGACCCTATTTGGGGTTTTCTTGGCAGAGATCCTGGAGTGGTTTGCCATTTTCTTCCCCAGATCATTTGACAGATGAGGAAACTGAAGCAAACTGGGTGAAGTGACTTGCTCAGGGTCACACAGCTAGTAAGTGCCTGAGGCTGGATTTGAACTCAGGAAGATGAGTCTTCCTGACTCCAAGCCAGGCACATTATCCACTGTACCACCAAGCTGCCCTCACCAATAGTCTTCAGGTCCTGCTTTTATGCAGAAGCTTTGAATACTTGGTTGAGAAGATGGGCCCATTAGATCTGTTTGTAACAATGGCCTAGATGCTGTTAAAAATTAAACAACTCACTGTAAAGAGGTTAAGCTGTGAATGAAAAGAACATATTTTGCCCTGAACAAATGGAAGATTTCCACTCTCCTCAGGAGGTCTATGCTGTTCATGTGTTTCAAAGTTCACAAAGCATCTACAATGGGGATTGTAATTCCCAATTATTCCCAGTCATCAGGAATAATGAATCCATGCAGTGATAACATTATTCAAATTCCCACTGTATACAGTATCTCCATTGGCCAGAAACCAGTCACCATATTTCATATAATTATACTTTTCAAGTTCTGGGACCACTTCTTGGGATTCACTATTGGCTCTAATTGGGGCCTGCCTAACTGAATGATTATGCCCCACTAATATCCATCAGTATGAGCTATCATCCTTTTTTAATCTCAAGTTGCATAACTAGAGCAGAGATGGTTAGCTCCAAAATTAGATACATTTTCATCCTTCTTTCTACTTGTGCCCATCACTAACATCTACCCATTGGAAAGAACTGGGGTGGAAAGAGGCAAAAAAAAACCCAAATCTCTAATTTGCTTTTTGTTGTTGTTGTTAGGTGTTCTGTTTTTAAATCTTATTCCTATTGATAAAGAAACAATCTAAAAGGAACTATAGAGAGCTGACCTTGAAGAGAGACCTTTTACACAACTGACCTGTGACCTTAAGCAATTCACTTACCTCATCGATGTTTTAGGCAGCTCTCTTAAATTGCCAAAAAGGCACTGACCTCCATTGTTAAAGAAAATTTCCCTATTCAGGAATTCCCCCAATAGTCATTTTATTGCCATTTGCATTTCTATCTTTTCACAGACTAGGTAGAAGGGACCCTTGCATTGGAGTCCTTCATTTTCCACCTAAGGAAACTTTATGAGGACTCCATGAAGGGAGACAATAACTCTAAGTAACTTAAATCTGGGGGCCATCCCTTTGCCACATACACATCCTACAAGTGCCTCAACAACATTGGGCTCCATGTTTGTACCCGTTCTTTCCAAAACCCTGTGTTTATTTGCGGAAGATTTTGTCCCACAAATAATTAATTAATTAATTAATGTCCCACAGATAAAGAAATAATTCTTTATAGCCATTGTCCTTGTAATACCACATTAATAAATGACTTTAGTTAAAAGTTAATTAAGCCTGGCATATTGGTGGGAGCTTCTGAGTTACAGTCTTAGATATTCCTCTAACACCTCAGGGTTACTCCTAGGACTCTGAGGGAAGAAGGAGTCATCTGCCTTCTCAGCACTGGTGTAAGATAGGAAAAGGGTTCCAGAGGGCATGCTATTGATATAATAACTGAGACAACCCTGTGGTCATTAATATCAGGTGGGACACTTAAGGAGGTCTTCACCACTGTCACGGAGGAGATGTAGCCCCATTGTTGGAGTCAAAGTTGAAGTGGGATTCCCTAAGGGTGGTCCTACACAGGCTCCTGTTTGTGGACAACAATGTGCTGATTGTCCTGAGCCCTAGCACACTGCAGGACTCCCTAAATGAGGTCCATGGTCATTGAAAATAGTTTGATCTAACTATTGACAAAAGAAAATGTTGTAGGGAGAGCCGTGATTCCAGCCCAGGTCTTCAGACTGCAAATGCAGAGTCTTTTCCATTATATCATACTCAACACAAAAGACACCACGATGCTTTCTGTGACTTCCCATGTCCACACCAGCACTTAGTCTTTATTAGCTGCCCCCTGAGTTATCTCTTCCCTAATCTAAATATGCCCAAGTCCTTTAATGATACCTGTGCCCTTCTGCATTTTGATTGTCCTCTCTTGGACAGTCCTTTCACTGAATACTCTCAACTTAACAATGACTTTCTTAAGTCATGTTACCCAGAAGTAAACACAAAACCCTAATATAGTTTAACTAGGACAGAGTACAATGGGGTTATCACCTCTCTCTTTCTCAACATCATGATTCTTGATGAAATCAAATAAACTTTTTTTTTTTGTTAACTTACTATACTGTTGATTTATATTCAACTTGAACCAACTAAAATTTCCATATATTTTTCAGATGAACTGCTACCTAGCCTAAATTTTCTATCTTGTTTTTGGGAAGCTGATTTTTTTTAAACCAATTATGTGGTTTTATATTTAAACCTCTTAAATTATGGAATTATTAAATTAAACTCAATATTTTTTCTTGTTGAGATCTTAAAACCTTGACTGTCATCTAAAATGCTAGTGACTACACCAAGTCATCTGAAAATTGGAAAAACATGCTGTTGGCAGCCAGAATGGAAACCCAGGTTGGAGACTCTGGTGGTTCAGATTGAGGACTGGTACAAAAGGAGAAATTCCAATGAACAGTTAACAAAAGGAAATTTACCTGACCATAGTGTGAATGACTACATCAAGAATACAACCTTGATTCAGCTGGAAGAGGCTCCCTTGCTTCTATGTTAGCCATACTGGTCTGTTGGTCATTAGCCTGAAAAAGGAGCTCCTGACTCCTGATGTTTTGGTTTGCTTACTTAAGCCACCAGAAGACTATTCCAATGATTCAGTCTTAGTCCCACGGACCAATTAAGTCTCAAGGATGGTTTTAGTATCTCTTTAGAGATATTAACAGGAAGAACAAGTCTAGGTTTCATGGATCTTAGGATATTGGTTCTACCAGGCATACCATTGGTAATAGTATTAAACATTACAGAAGTGTATCTCCACGTCCAAAGAGCACCTCTGGAGTGAGGGCTTGTTGAGCCCCTTTCAGGGCTGTTCATTTACCTTTGTCAACCTATCACCCAACTCTCACCTGTGGCTCCACATGGGCAGCAGCAACTGCTGCCTTGGCAGACTGAGCTAAACCAGGTTGAGAGTAACCAACAGGCCTCATGCCCATTAGTGTCTTCCCCCAGCATGGATGAAAACAATTTGTTCCCATAGCCACGAAGGCAGCTGAAGCAGGGGGTGTGAAGAACTTAGAACTCGGTCAGACATCAAAGATGCCAATGTTATTCAAAGCATCCTGGTTTGTCTCGATTTTTATCTCGACACTGGTCTTTGGTGACTCTGGAAAAGAGAGTGAGTTTGACAACTTTGTGCAACTATGCCTCACTTCAATCCAATCCAATTCATGCTCAAGACATCACCCTGTGATGTCATTGGTCCTCATTGAAATGGAAGAACGAACAGCAAATACCAAGACCATGGACAGATCCCTGAGGGTCTTCCCCCACCTTGAAACCTTTCTCCCAGTTGTCATTGACTATTGCAGTCAATCAATCAGCTATCAGTTACAGATGCACTAATCTTTTGCTGCCCTTTTGCCTACATTTCTCCATCAATGGCATAAGAAATACTTTCAACTAATAGACTCTGATCTCCAAGAGGGCAGAGAATGTGTCATAGCTAAACTTTGATCTTCTCATCCATCTTCTTCACCATGTCCCTATACTTCCACCGCCATCTTGGATTCCACCCCTGGGTCCTCCAGGTCTAAGAGATGAGCGTTTGCCTTATCTGGCCCTGACTCTGGCTTCGATACCAGTTCTGGGCCATGCCCACACCATGTACTAGATACCCCTCTCTTTCCCCTTCCCAGCTCCCCCTTATCCTTTTGTTATCTTCCTCCAGCAGAACGGAAATAACCTGGAGGTCAGGAACTATCTTGCAAGATTTTCTTTGTATCCCCAAATGCTTAGCTCAGGGCTCAGTAAATTCTTTATCTATCACCCAGACAACAAGCAGGGCCCGGCACACAGTCAAAACGTGACGCTGGTTGGATTATAGTCTGACTGACTTGTCTCACCATGCTCCAAATCAACTGTGCTTAAAATCAAAAGTGGCATGGCCAGAAAGCTAGATTTCCCCTGAGAATGAATACATCTGAAGAGGAAAGCATTTGCTGAATTAAAAAAAAAAAAAGCAAAGTATTTACTAATTTGGGAAGGTGCCCTATTTTATTTTCATGGTTTTTTTTTTAATTATGGTCCGGAAGCTGGAGTATCTCTGGATTAAAAGAAAAAGACAGCAAAACCAATTTCTACAACATTTTAATTTAAAGGTTTACAAGACTCTTTCCCTCATAATGACTTTTCGAGGTAGATAGCCCAAGTTTTGTTATCTCCATCTTGTTGTTCAGTCATGTCCAATTGTTTGTGACCCCATTTGGGGTTTTCTCAGTAAAGTGGTTTGCCATTTCGTTTTCCAGTTCATTTTACAGATGAGGAAATTGAAGCAAACAGGGTTAAGTGACTTGCCCAAGGTCACATAGCTAGTAAATGTCTGAGGCCAAATTTGAACTCAAGTCTTTTCCTCCCCCTTTTTTTGGAGGGGGGAAGACAGGGCAATTGGGGTTAAGTGACTTGCCCAAGGTCACACGGCTAGTGTTAAGTGTCTGAGACAGGATTTGAAGTCAGGTCCTCCTGACTCCAGGGCCAGTGGTCTATTCACTGCACCACCTAGCCGCCCCAAACTCAAGTCTTTCTGACTCCAGGGTTGGCACCTTATCCACCTGAAAATTGAGGTCAGAGAAGTGATTTGCTAGAAAACACATGGCTATTAAGTATCAGAGGCCAGTGTTATGCTTTAGCTCTCTGACTCCAGATCTGATACTCTTTCAAAGACAATGTAAACCTGCACTGAAGCAGAGTGGACTTGATTTCTGAGGGACCAGGACAGACTGGGCTAGCCTTGGGGGTGTCAGGTCTGAAGATGTCGGGCTGGAGGGCATCTGGCGGCATCTGGTCCAACTTTCCTCACTTTACAGATGAGGAAACTGAGGCCCCCAGAAGCTAAGGGAAGCCCAGGGTCACACACCCATTAGGATTGGAACTCAAATGTTGACCCAGAGACCAGCATCTAAGTTTCCTTCCATCTCCAAATCTCATTCTTGAAAGAGTAATGTTCTATATTGTTGCTGTTCTCCTCCTTTTCACTTCAGTCTGCTCCCAGAGAGTGAGCTCCTTGAGGACAGTGATTATCTTTGTCTTATGGCCCCTCCCAGCCCTGACATCCCCTGTTTGAAGGCCCCTCTCAGCTTTAACATTCTCTTTCCAAGACCCTTTCCAGTTCTGACATTCTTTGTTCTAGGGTTCTTTCCCAGCTCTAAATCTTGTGACCTTGTTAGGTCTCTACTCTGCCCAGCCCTCTTCTCCTTCCTGCTTCCCCAAACCCTCCCCACATAAGATCCTACAAGTCAAGACAGGATGTTTATGTCTTAGATCTCCACACATGAACTCCCCCTCCAGTTCTGCCCAGTCCACATGTGAGGAGCCCTCCTCGCCCCCCTCTCCTCTGGGCTCCCACCCCACCTATTGTCTGACCCCACTGGAGAAACTCTCTCTCTCTTCTTCTTCCTCTCTCTTCTGTTCTGAGTCAACTGGGCTCACCCATCTGGGGTGAAACACACAGCCATCTGACCATCCAATCTTAAGGTTTACAGAATCACAGGCATTTTCAGAGTTGAGAGGAAGCTTGGGGACAACCTAGTCCCTGACCAAGAGTCCCCTCTACAGTATCCCTGACAAGCAGTCATCTGGTGTCTGCCTGAAGACCTCTGAGGAGGGAGAACCCACTAGCCAGGATTCCACTTTGGGGTAATTCTCCCTGCAAGGGATTTTATAACCATGAAATGACAAATGAAGATGTTGCAGACAAAAGTAAATTTTCCATGGAAACCAATGGGATGAGAATCGAAGCTATCATAACCAAAGCTAATGGGACAACTAATACTAATGGAATTTTAATTAAGTAACACAAAGTTAAAAATGAATGCTGCTTTTCTCCGAGCATCCTTACAAGTTTGCTTGCTTTTCCATAAAGTATCACTAGCTCCCTTACTTATAAAAGCTTAGACAGAGTTCTAAACTTTTAAAGATGAACTCACTACAATAATAATAATAATAAATAAAAATAACAGCTAGCTTTTATGTAGCACCTACTGTGTGCCAAGAACCGTGCTAAGTGCTTTACAAATATCTCATTTGATCCTCACAGAAACCTGGGAGGTAGATACTATAATTATCCCATTTAACATATGAGAAAATGGAAACAAGCAGAGAGTATGTGACTTACCCAGAGTCACATAGTTAGTAAATGTCTACGCTCAAATTTGAATTCAGGTCTTCCTGACTCCAGGGCCAGTTAGCATCAGGACTGCAGGATGCCCCAACACCTGCATTTTAAAGAGAAAACTGAGCCCCAAAGTGCTTATGTGAATGACTTGAGGTCACACACATCAAAATGAAAAAAGTTAGGATTTACTCTTGGCCTGGGTTCCATGCTAACATATTGACTGTACCCCCAGGTGGTTGTGGTCTTTGCTCATTTTTTAGACCAAGTGACCAAATATCCCTTGAAAATTTTGTTGTTGTTCTGTCACAATCTTGTGCCCTGAACTGCTGCTGCAGCCTTCTGGTTGGTCTCCTTGACTCAAATCTCTCCCCAATCCATCTTTTCACTGCTCAGCTACTAAGGTCATGTTTCTAAAATGCAAGTCTGACTGTGCCATATCTCCATACGATAAACTCCAGTGGTTTCCTCTGACCTCCAGAATCAAATTCAAAATCACAATCTAAATTCACAACCTGACCCTACTTGCCTTTCTAGTCTTCTTCCATTTTATTCTCCTCTGAACTATAGTTACTATAGTTACTCTGATCTAGCTACACTGGCCTCCTTAATCCTCAAAAATGAGGAACAAAATTCCATCTCCCTTCTCCAGGTCTTTTTACTGGTTATCTCTCACGCCTGGAAAGCTTTCTCTCCACTCCACCTACTGGCATCCTTGGCTGCCTTTAAAACTCAGCTCAAATCACACCTTCTGAAAGAGGTCTCTCTTATTTCCCTCTCTCTTCCCAAGAATTTTCTCCTCTGAGATTACCTGACTCTTTATGACCCATTCAGAAAAGACACTGGAGTGGTTTGCCATTTCCTTCTCCAGCTCATTTTACAGATGAGGAAACTGAGGCAAATAGGGTGAAGTGACTTGTCCAGGGTCACACAACTAGTAAGTGTCTGAGAACAGATTTGAACTCAGGAAGATGAGTCTTCCTGACTCCAGGTCTGGCACTCTGTCCATTCTGCCACCTGGCTGTCCTGCCTGGCACATAGTACATATTTAATAAATGTTGGTTGGTAGGTTAGAGAGAAGAGGATTTAATCAAGACATCTAATTGATGTAGAACTGACTAGATTTTGGACATTAACTGGAAAATGAGAGAGGAAGGAGGTGAGGATGATTCTGAGTTTATGACCTGGATGAATGAGAAATGGCTGTGTCCTCAACAGAAATAGGGAGGTTTGGAAGAGGGAGATGGGAATAGGGAAGTTACGAGTTCCATTTTGAACCTCTTGAGTTTGAGATGCCAATCAGACACACAGGTGTAGGTGGGAGACTAGAATTCTTTTATTTTATTAATTTATTTACTTTAAGTTTACAACATTCAGTTCCACAATTCCTTGAGTTTCAAATTTTCTCCCCCTCCTTCTCCTCTCCCTGCCACCATGTCGGCATGCAGTCAAACACAGGATCTACAAATACCTTCATATTAAACATTAGTAAAGTTGTAAAGAAGGATTATAACCAATGGAATGAACGATGGGAAAGAGAAAACACAACATGGGGCAGCTAGGTGGAGCAGTGAATAGAGCACTGGTCCTTGAGTCAGAAGGACTTGAGTTCAAATCCAGCATCAGACACTTGACACACTTACTAGCCATGTGACCTTGTGCAAGTCACTTAACCTAGATTGCCCTGCCTTCCTCCCTCCAAAAAAGAAAAAAAAAACACAAAAAAAGAAAGAGAGCAAGTATTTTGCTTCAATCTGCATAGTTCTTGAGAGGAACCCATTCTATCAAACTTAGTCGTCACACATACATTGTGTGTATAATTGTGTACAAATTTCTCCTGGTTCTGCACCTCTCACTCAGCATCAGTTTATATAAGTCTCTCCAGGTTATTATGAAGTCCGTCTGCCCCTCATTTCTTATAGCACAGTAGTATTCCATTACATTCATTACCACAACTTGTTCATCCATTCCCCAATTGATGGGCATCCCTTTGATTTCCAATTCTTTGCCACCATAAAAAGAGCTGCGATAAACATTTTTGTACATACAGGTCCTCTTCCCACTTCTATGATCTCTTTGGGGGGAAACTAGAATTCTTAAGAGAGATGAAAGCCTTGTAGAGAGATTGATTCCTCCACATAAGGATGGATGGGAGTTGCTGAGATCTCTAAAGGATAGAATTTAGAAAAAGGAGCAAGCTAAGGAAAGAGCCTTGGGGGATACCCACACTTATAAGGCAAAATGTATAATGAAAAAGTAAAGGAGGAGACTGAGGAAGACTCGATTGGTAGAACAGAGAGAGAGAAGAATCATGGAAGTTAAAGAAGAAGGAGACTTCAGGAGGAGTGTGTTCAACATTATCAAAATCTGTAGAAGGGCGGCTAGGTGGCTCAGTGAGTTGAGCGCTGGCCCTGGAGTCAGAAGGACCTGAGTTCGGATCTGGCCTCAGACACTTAACACACACAAACAAAAAAAACCTAGCCCGTGTGACCTTGGCCAAGTTACTTAACCCCAATCGCCCTCCAAAAAAAAAAAAAAGCAAAATCTGTAGAAGGAAGGTAAAAGTCTGAGAAAAGGGCATTGGAATGGAAAGGAAGAAGATTATGGGAAACTTCTGAGAGAATCATTTTAATTGGGAAGCCAGATTGGAGGGGATCAAGAATGTAGTAGGAAAGGAGGCAACTCACATATGGGATTCTTTTTAAGAGTTTGGCCATATTAGGGGCAGTTAGGTAGCACAGTGAATAGAGCACTGGCCCTGTAGTCAGGAGAACCTGAGTTCAAATCCAGCCTCAGACACTCAACACAAAACTAGCCATGTGACCTTGGGCAAGTCACTTAACCCCAATTGGTCTACCTTCCCCCCTCCAAAAAAAAAAAAAATAGTTTGGCCATAAAAAGAAGAAAGATGTCAGACTACAGATTGAGAGAATAGAAGGATAAAATGAATGATTTTTGAGACTAGGGTATATCCAACCTGGTAGCTGCCTAGGAAGGAGTCAGTAAATAGGGAAAGATTTAAAAATGAGAGAAAGGAAATAAGTGAAGTTCTAATTTCAGGGAGGAGACAAGAGGTGATAGAATCAAGGTCACAGGAAGAGAGGGGGATTAATTTTGGCATAGAGAGTGCTACCTCTTCATCAGAAAGAAAGAGGAGAAAAGAGGAGAAGATGAGTAAAGGTGTAGAGGAGTTTAAAGGTGTTGAGTAGAGAAAGTGAGGAAAAGTCACAACTGATGACCTCAATGAGATCATATAGTTAGGTAGGAAATGGGGCGAGAAGGTTTGAAAAAGTCAGAGAAAGTCAATCAGGAAAAAATAAAAACATTGCCCTATAGCAGTGAGGGCCCAGCTGAGATAAGAAAAAAAAAACAAATTTGTAGTAGATCCTACTTCACCAAGTAGGTGAAGCCACCTAACTTACAGTAGAAGCTTTTTTTTTTTTTTAAGCAATTGGGGTTAAGTAACTTGCTCAAGGTTACACGGCTAGTCATTTGATTTATGCGTGGGTGCTCGTTTTCTGAGGCCGGATCTGATCTCGGGTCATCCAAACTCCGAGGCCGGAGCTCTTACTCACTGCGCCACCTAGCCGCCCCTTTAGGGCAATTGGGGTTAAGTAACTTGCCCAAGGTTACACGGCTAGGTTTTTGTTTTTGTGCGGATTAAGTGTCGGAGGCCGGCTCCGAACTCAGGTCCTTCTGATTCCAGGGCCGGCGCTCTACTCACTGCGACACCTAGCCGCCCCTACAGTAGAAGCTTTTAATGGTTCAGCAGTGCGAGTAAAGAAAGATGATGGTGGGGGGTAGCCTTGAGCAAGTTACTTAACCCCAATTGCTTTAAAAAAAAAAAATAAGAAAATTTTGAAAAACCATTCATAATGTCTCATCTGTTGTGTAACAGAGTTAAAGCCATAGTAATTACATTATTTTCCAAATAAACACACAAAATGCAAGCTATAACCCATCAATGCTCAAGTCTCCTGACACATCTTAACAAGCAAGTGTCAGCAAGCTAGTGTTTCTCCCATTGTCAGGAAGTCCAGCATGCATCGGCAGGAATATGTGTGTGTGGTGATATGTTTACAGTATGATACTATATGTTTACATGATGCAACACTGCATCATCAAAGTTTTAATGCAAGAAAAAAACCACAAAATTATAATAAATCATTAAATTTAAGATATTTTTAAAAGTATATATATTTTTAAATGATGCAAATTTCAAAAAATAAAAAGTTAAAGGGTTAAAGAAAATAGATTTCCAGGAGGGCTCTGAGTAATTTTTTTTTAAGTGGGCAGTTGGCCAAATACATTTGGGAAACTCTGATCTAGAGCAGTAATAATAACTGACATATAAAGTGCTTGGCATAAATGATCTCATTTGGGTCTCATAACAACCCTTTTGCTATTATTATACCCATTTTACAGATGAGGGAAACTGAGGCTCAGAGATGTTAAGTGGTTTGCCTATCATCACATATCTAGCATCATGCCAGTTGGGATTTTAAAAGGCCTGAACCCCTGATCCACATACACTCAGAATATCTGCCACATGTGTATGATATATCCCCCAGTCCCTCTTCCTTCTCTGTTCCACTTGGTTGCTCATAACATTGTCCCTTTAACTATCCTCTCCTTACTACTTACCATTTAGGTGACCTTGGGGGAGTATCTTCTCCTCTCTGGGTCTCAGTTTCCCTATCTATAAAATCTGACTCCAAATCCAGGATCCTATAATTCAACAGCTTCTGTTTATTCTGGGGAAGATAATTCAGATTTCTTTCATAGCTCAAAGATGATAGTTCTTTTACCCACTAAATTTGGGGCACCCCTTTGAGCCCAAGGCCCAGGTTAAATGACCTTCCTCACCAGTCTCTGACTGACCCTATCCCAAACTCTACAACCCCTGACCTGGCTTACTATTCCTGAGCAAACAAGGGTTATCCCCCAAATTTGGTGAGAATGGTCCCCTTCCCTCAATCCTGTCCCAAGGGAAAGACTTTGCAGAATGATTATAATAGATCATATTTGTATACTTTACTATATTTCTAGTGCTTTAAGACTTTTCTAACAATGATCCTACGAAATACTATAGAATTGGTAGTAGAATAATATTATGTCCACTTTACATGGTTTATAGTTGTTTATAATAGCAACTGGGTAGTGAAGAGGACTAGAGCTCTTAGCCTGGAGTTAGGAAGACTCATCTTCCTGAGTTCAAATCTGATCTCAGATACTTCTTAGCTATGTGACCCTGGGCAAGTCACTTAACTCTATTTGCCTCAGTTTCCTCAACTGTAAAATGGGGATAATAATAGCACCAATAAAAATAGTGCTTATGTAAAAATTGCTCAGCAGAGTTCCTGGCACACAACAGGCTCTCTATAAACGCTTATTCTCTTCTCTTCCCCCTTATAGAACTAAGAGTTGAAAAGGATTTTAAGTACCATCTTGTGCAGTCGTTTCATGTTACAAATAAGGAAACTGAGACCCAAAAAGTTAACGAACTTGCCCAAGACCACATAGCTAACAAATAGCAGTGTCAGGATTTGAACACAAGTCTCTCCTGACACAAAACTCAGATCTTTTCCCATTCTGCCACAATATCCCAGAAACCAGTAAGAGGCTATAAGTCCAGGAAGTATCTTACAAAGATCTCTAGATCAGGATTCTTAGAGACCTAGGTTCTAATCTTGGTTCTGCCCTATAAGGCAAATCATTTTCCATAGCTCATGAGCCCCCATCAGTATGTATTTTTAATAAACCAATTAGAGAGGATACTTTAGTTGAAAACAAAAGACAATTAATTAAATGGTATAACAAGGTGTTTCCTCACCTGTAAAGTGAGAGAATTGGACCTAGTATTCTCTAAGGTCTCTCTGATCTCTAGGAATTTGTGAATCTATAAATAAAAATGGGCTCCTAAGACAAACCCACCTCCAGACAGTGATGGACTAGGGTGAAAAAATCCTCCCAGGCATTTATAGCTCCAAAAGCTATGGTTCAGTACTAAGCCTGCAACTCCCATCAGGCTTCTCTTTTTGAAGGCGGACTATTATACAGTAAGTTTCTTCTCAGAGCTCAGTATCACAAGTGATGTTTTATCAGCTGTTCAACTAAGCCTCAGTATGTCAAATTTTAGTTCTGGAGTTTCACAGAAACAGAATATAGAACATATTGCAGAAACCTTACATGTGGGTATGTGCTCTAGCAAAGAGGCTTGGCAGGGCAAAGGTCTTGGAAAAGAGGGTCCTTTTATGTTTGCCAGTGACTTAGGGTAGAAGGTGGATACCCTTGAGCAAGAGAGACACAAATGAGCTTTGGGGCTAACATAGGGTTCCCCATTTCTATAGCCTACAAGACAGTGAGCCCAATCAAGCAGGTTAACTAAGGCTGTGCTTCCCTCTCTTCCTGGCCCCTAATCTTTAGGCAAAGAAGCACAAAGAAACAAAAACTCATTCTTCTTCCACTGGTGGGGGCTCATGAACAATAACTCAGAGTTTGAATTCACAGAGTACCTTGAAGCCACTGCTCCCCTCCCAGAACCTAACTTGTGAATAAAATCCTGCCCCCTGTAACAAAGACCTGGAAATAAAATGTGTCCTGGTTCAGTCATTTTAGTCCTGTCCAACTCTTCATTACCCCGCTTAAGGTTTTCTCGGCAAAGATACTGGAGTGGTTTGCCATTTCCTTCTCTAGCTCATTTGACAGATGAGGAAACTGAGGCAAACAGGGTTAAGTGACTGGCCCAGGGTCACACAGCTAGTAAGTATCTGAGGTGAGATTATGACTCAGGTCTTCCTGACTGCAGGTCCAGTTCTCTACTCACTGTACCACCTAGCTTCCTATCATTTGAGGAATTGCTAAGTAAACTGTGGCGTAGAAATACTGTACCATAAGAAAAGATGACTGAGAAGTACAGAGAAACATGGAAAAATTTGTATTAACTGATGAAGAGTAAAGGAAGCAGAACCCTGAAAACAATGGCTAGGAAGACTACAAAAATGTAAAAGCAAAAGACAATGAAATGAACTGAATGACGTGGAATTATAATGAGCTGTCTTGGCCCCAAAGAGGAGATAAGGAAAATGAATGTGGAGAGGAATACTGTAGACCCTGACACAGAGGAGGGATATTTGTTGATTTGTTTAACTGCTTCCTTTTCTTCCTTAAAAGGGAAGGGTCACTTCAGGGAGGGAGTATAACCAGAAAAAAAATATATTTGTGATATAAGAACAAAAGGCACCAATAAAACTATCCTTGAAATCCTGACCCATATTCTTGACAGCTGTGTCCCCTCAAGGAAACCATTTAACCCCTCTGAGCCTCAGGGTTTTTGAGACGGGTTTATTGGGCTAGTTGGAGAGGGGAGGGTTAAGTGACTTGCCCAGGGTCACAGGGCTAGTAAGTGCTAAGTTAGATTTGAATTCAGGTCCTCCTGACTCCAGGGCCGGTGCTTTATTCACTGCGCCACCTAGCCACCACTCAGTTTTTTTATCTATAAAAACTGAGACAGGGGTGGCTAGGTGGCGCAGTGAATAGAGCGCTGGCCCTGGAGTCAGAAGGACCTGAGTTCGGAGCCGGCCTCTGACACTTAATCCATACAAACAAAAAAAAACCTAGCCGTGTAACCTTGGGCAAGTTACTTAACCCCAATTGCCCTAAAGGGGCGGCTAGGTGGCGCAGTGAGTAAGAGAGTCGGCCTCGGAGTTGGGATGACCCGAGATCAGATCCGGCCTCAGAAAATGAGCACCCACGAATAAATAATGACTAGCCGTGTAACCTTGAGCAAGTTACTTAACCCCAATTGCTTAAAAAAAAAAAAAAACTGAGACAAAAGTAACTGCAACATCTATCTCAGAGAGTTGTCGTGCTGATCAAATGATAGATGATATAGAAGTGTTTTGCAAACCTTAACGTTCCAGACAAACATTTGTTGTTGTTATTATTTTAGTAAATACTCAATAGTATGTGTTTGAATAAGCCAATGAATGAGTAAATGAGTGAATTAATGAATGAATGAGTGGATGAAAAAGTAAATGAGTAAATGAATGAATGAATGAATATTGGTATAGCCCCACCCAGATCCTAGGAAGTTACCATATCCCTCTTAAGCACTTAGACTTTATTTCCTATACTAGGAATACAGAGTTGGTTTGTTGGGTTTGTTTTTTGTTTTGAAATTGACATGGCCCATGGACTAGAATTTCCCTGATGTATCTTCTTTTCTCCAACCCACAACATGGCAAGTCTTTCCGTAAAAGAAGACAAAGCTGTCCCCTGGGACCTGACTGCCCTTGGCTTCCCCAAAGCAGCTTCCTAGTCATCTAAGGGCAGAAAAAGTCCCAGCCACATTGAACTCTAGGTGCCTTGGACTTCTTAAATTTCTGAAGCCAGCTCCAGTAACATCACCCTGCCCCAATGACTGGAAGAGTTTCCATATGGAAATGAAGAAAGTTGAGTTTGGAAAAGCTGGGTACCACTACATCTTTGTTGTGTATCCTTGCTGTGTTTGGGTAAAGTCAACTTCCTTGTGTTGGAGTTTTTATGTAAGGTAGATTTTAGTGTATGTAAGATGGATTTTGGTATAAGTAAGGTGGATTTTGTTATTCTTTTTTAGTTAATAGTTCCCAGGATCCATGCCCATGACAATCACCAGTTTCCAGGATTTCACATTATAAGCAATTTCTACTGCAGCTGTGAAGTTTGATATAACAATGAGATAATGTAAACACTTGAGTTTAATTGTAAATAATCTATTGCACTCACACTGTGCTAAGTCATCATGATATTGCTAAAGTTAATGTAAATTTGTGAGACTATTTCTGGCAAAGTTCCTTCTTTGTGTACTTCTCTATAAATCAAGTGGATGCTGGTCAATAAGTGGGGAATGGGAATACACAAGTGCATGTGTTCGTGCCTCAAATGGTCACATGGAGGCTTAAGGGGGCAATGCACTAGCTGGAATGCTGTTCATGCCTTGATCGGCCCCCATTAAGCCTTGGGTGGATTTGTGAATGTGTGTGCTTGTCTCAATCAGCCACCATCGAGACTTAGGGGATCCTGTAGGAGTTGGAACTCTCAGTATCAGTAACCCTCTTGAAAAGATTAGGATAAAGTCAATTAAGTATCCCCTTATTCTGTCTCCAACTCTGTCTTCCTGCCTGCCTGGATCAAGAGAGAACCTGTTAGAGGCTGTGTCTCCCACCTTACAAATTGGCTTAGTCATGTTATTTCTGTTAAAGAGTTCAATGACTTCAATTTTGAACCTGATCTAAGAGAGTAGCTCGTGTTAGAGTTGAGCCCCTAACTTTCAGGTCATCATGGAACTTACACTCTACTAGAGGGAGGGGGCCAACAGTGTCTGACACATTCACTTTTCCATTTCTCAATCTTTTAATCATATAAACTACCTGAGTTTAATATAATGCAAGACAAGGCAAGATGGAGAGAAAAGGAGAGATACAGTGTCCAAGAAAAATTGAGTTCTATGAACCACATGTGGGTGTCCTATTCAGCTAGGAAATGATTTGGAAAAACAGGGGAAATGTCCTCAAACAAAAGAATTCTATACTTTATCATTTGGTTAAATTTAAGACTTTCACCTGGCCTGGGGGGAGAGGAGGGAATGGAGTGGGGAGAAAGGGAAAGAAAGAAGGTAACATTCTCTCAGATTTATCTCCTTAGTTGTTTCAAACTCTCTGTGACCCCATTTGGGTTTTTCTTGGCAAAGATACTGGAGTGGTTTGCCATTGCCTTCTCCAGTTCATTTTATAGATGAGGAAACTGAGGTCAAAAGGATTAAGTGACTTACCCAGGGTCACACAGCTAGTAACTATCTGAGACCAGATTTGAACTCAGAAAGATGAGGCCCAGGCCTGGCACTCTAATCTACTGCACCACCTAGCTGTCCTTTATATCCTTAGGCTACCACCAGTAATCCAAACTCTGCCATCTCCTACTTTCCCTACCTCCAGACTCTTCCTCTTCAATCCAAACAGGTAAGATTCCCAAAGCACAGATCTGAGCATGCCTCTCACCTTCTCAAGAAGTTTCAATGGCTCCCCACTGAGTTTAGGCTAAATCAGAAACCCCCATTTGGCACTGGAAGCTCCTCACCAACCTATCTCTTCAGATCAAATTCACATTACTGCCCCTCACCCAGTCTATGCTCCAGAAAAACTGGTCTTCTTAGTGGTTGCTACACATGATATTCTAATCTGTGGCTGGAATGACTTTGTTTCCAGTGCCTTGAAATATTCCCCTCCTCACACCTATCTTTTGGAATCCCATCAAGGGACCAGCTCAAGCCTTTACTCTGCTTTACTAACTCTAGGGTGATTTCCTAGTCTCCTAGTTATTATTGTTTCCCACCCCCAATAACAAGAACAATAAATAAATAAATGCTTTGTTTTTCTCCTGTATGCATTTTGCATTTGTTTACATGTATACATATTATTTACCTCCCTGTAGAATGTAAACTCCATGAAGGTAAGGACTGTTGGTTTCATTTTTTGTTTTTATATTCTGTCAAAGACTAAGACAGTGCCTGGTATATAATAGTTGCTTAATAAATACTTGTTGAATTTAATTGATTTGAATTGACCTCACCTGGGTTTTGAGTACAGGTTGGTGTGCAGTGGAGTTTGGGGTCTTTGATTTGATAGGATAAAACACTTTCATGTGGGATGGGGGAAGGAAAGGGGAATGAGCATCTCTTGAATCCATCCTCTCTCTACTCATGTGGTCAGCACTTTAGTTCAGGCCCTCATCACTTTCTTATCTAGCACTAGAGAGGTAGAGAACTCCCTCTGCTTAGAAGTTACGGTCTGGAACACTCAGGCATTTACCTGAGATCATACAGCTTGCATGTATCAAAAGTAGGATTTGAACACCAGTCTTCCTCATCCAAGGTCAGTCCTCTCAACCACCACACTTTGCCTCTGATGTATTAGAGAGTCACATAAAAAGTACATAGACCTGTAGGCACTTACATATACACACACACACACACACACACACACACACACACACACACACATTACATACATTCTTACATATTGGACATCAAGACCAAACTTGGGAAGCCAGAGCCCTAATGGTGGCAGAAATCTTGTCAGCCCAAATCAGAAGCAGAACCAAGAATAAATGAAGGAACCCTGAGAGGAAAGGGGTGGGGGGAGAGCAGAATCAACATCTCTTGAATCCATCCCTTTCTCTCTATTCACAAGACCACTACCCTAGTACAGGCTCCCATCACTTCTTGTTTAGAACTCCAAAGGTAGAAAACTCCCTCTACGTATAACTTACAGTCTTAGAGAATTAACCTGGAACACTAAGGTATTTGCCTGAGGTCATACAGCTTACATGTATCAAAAGCAGGATTTGAGCCTCAACCTTCCCATCCAAGGTAGGCCTTCTCTCAACCACCACACCTTCCCTCTGATATATTAAAGAGACACACAAAAAGTACAGACTTCTCCAGGCCCTTACATATATATACACACACACATCACTCACATTGTTACTTTTGAGGGCACCCAGACCAAGCTTGAGAAGAGATCAGCCAGAATCCTAACGGAGGTAGAAATCTCATCAGTCCAAATCAGAACCAGGAATAGAGGAAGGACCCCTGACAGGAGCAGGTGAGGGGGGAGGAAAGGTTGTGGTGTAAGGTGATGGGACTATGAGATCCAGGCCAGATTCTGAGGCAGTGAGAGACGCTACCAGGTTTAAATACCAGAAAAAAAGAGACTGTTTGTGCTGGGCAAAGGGCAGCAAAAAAGGGAGAGAGAACCAAAGACAGAGAGGAGCTTTCACCAAGATCCCCGATGAAGCCCTGGGGAGGGGCACCAGTTAGCCCCAGGTAGCTGAAGCAAGCAAGCAGGTGGTGCTGGGAAAACTGCTGGGAACCTGAGGGGGTGGTTATTAATAGCAACATCTCCCTGCAGCTTGGAAGCTAAGCACTCTGTCCCCATGTCCCTGCGAATCATCAGCAAGAGAGCCACAGGGTCCTCCGATTTGGACAGCTCCAGCTTCCAGCCTCCCTCACTCCCAGACCCTCAAGCCTGCCCAAGGGTTCTCTGCACTGCCTCACAGTCTCATTCAATACCCCCAAATTCAACAGATATGTATTAAGAACTGACTACTATTTTTAAGGCTATATGTCACTCATCCATGGACCAATTTAGCTAAATCTGGAGAGGCTCACCACTAGGCTGGCCACAAGGGGATTAATTCTCCAAAGTTGTCCTCCAAGATCATCCAATAAGAGAGAGAGAGGTTGCAACCTAGGTCAGTGGAAGCCAATGATATCAATGAAATCACAGTTAGCTATGGGACTGATCAATAAGCTTTTATGAAAAGTTCAACAGGCATTTGTTAAACATCTATTCTGTGCCAAGAACTGTGCTGGGCATTGGAGGAGAAATCAAGTTTAGGAGCTCACGATCAGGAAAGGCTTATCCCAGGAAGTGAGCCCTGAGATCAGAAAGGATTTCAGTAGGACAGATGGGAAAGGAACGAGTTCCAGATGACAATAGAAAAGAGGTATAGAAGGGGGTGGCTAGGTGGCGCAGTGAATAGAGCACCTGAGTTCAAATCCGACCTCACTTAACAGAAAAAACTAGCTGTGTGACCTTGGGCAAGTCACTTAACCCTGATTGCCCTACCTTTCCCCCTCCAAAAAAAAAAAAAGTATAAAAAGTATAGAAGCCCAAGGTTGAGTTAATAGTAATGAAGACGCTAGAGTTTGTGGAAAATCAGGTGGAATCAGCCCTCTCTGACCTTGAACTCTGCCCTTGGGCCACTGGGCTCCTTATCTTCAATTTCAAGCCATTTCCAAACAATGCCCCTCATCCCCAGCACTAACCCCAAGCCCCTTTCTCTCTGTGCTTGTCTGGAATTAGTTACATAACTCCTAATACCTTCTCTGATCAGATTACCTTCATGTTTTCTATATATATTTTATGTGAACTTATTTGTTGTCTCCTCCACTCTGCTGTAAGCTCACTGAGAGCAGAGTCTATGTTTTGGGGGGATTTCATGTGGGTTTCATTGGATTTGGTTGGGGGTTGCTCTTTTTTGCATCCCCATGATTCAGCACAGTGCCTGGCACATAGTTAGCCTGGGCTATCTTTTTCTGTTAGACTGTAAGCTCCCTCCTTGAGGGCAAGAACCATCTTGCTTATAATGTTTGTATTCTCGGAACTTAACACAATGCCCAGCCTGTAGTAACTTCATCCATTCATTTATTTAAAGTTGGGGAGGGAGGTTGGAGCATAAATCATGAAGGCTTTTTAATACCAGGCTAAAAAGTTTGGAATGCCATGGAAAGAGGTGGTGAGGGAGAAAGGTGGGCAAAATGGTGCCGTGAGAAGGGAGGACAAGTGGGCAATTCCCAAAGGAATTATTCACATCTATTTAACTTTTTCTAAAGAGTACTGGAGAGCTCTGAAAATAAGGATGATGGTAGGGCTCCATTAACTCTGATTCAGGTACTCTGAGGTCACTGCCAAACCTCCACCCAGCTCTTGGCTCCCAGAGAGATACTACTGAGGGCCCCTTCCTAGTTCCTCCAGCTTGGTGGCCCTCCTTCCTCATTCCCCCATAGCAGAGTCCCTCAAGCTTTCTACCCTGGAAAGGAGAACTCTTCCTTCTTCCCTCATCCTCCCTTATCTTCCTTCCCTCCTCCATCCCCTCCCACTGCAGCCCAGTGATTTTCCTGCCTCTCACATGGCGATTTTATTAAACATCTCGAAAAAATATTCTCTCTCACTCCCTCTCTCTTTATTTATAAAAATCAACTTAACACCCTGCTCCTTTGTTCTATTTGGAAACGGGAACAGCCTGGTTTATATTTAGCCGGAATCCTGCTCCTTTCCCAGCAGAGCCCAGGGAGCCAGGAGCAGCTGGGGGAGGAGAAAAGGGAGAGAGAGGGCCGACGATGGTGGAGGGGTGCCTTGAATGAGCCCCATCAGCAGTCAGGAGGAGAGGGGAGAAAGAACCAGCCCCCTTCCAGGCTCAGCAGGATGTAATGAAAAAAAGCACTGGCCCGGGGAGGTGGACGGGGGTCTAGCCCTGGCTCTGTCAGTAACAGTAAGACTTTGGGTAAGTCACTCCCAGTCCTTGGGCCTCAGTTTCCCATTCTATAAAATGGGCATAACATGACTCCCATCACTCACTTCTGGGGATTGCTACAACTGAATGAGATCATGTGTGTAAAGAATTATATAAATGTGAGCTATTACTATCTATCTCATTTCCATGTCCTCAGAACCGGGTCTTCCCGCCTTCTTGCTCCCACTTTTATTTATAGAATTTAGATCTTCCCATTCTAAGGCCAGCGTCGTTGCCACTAGCCAGCAGCCCATTGGGAGCATGATGGGAACTTGCAGAGGCCCCCCAGTTTGTGAACCTACCTACAAGCATTTCAATACCTGACTGTCATAGAACCTGCCCCTACAGACACCACAGAGATCCCCTTTAGAAACCTTTCATTTTTAAGACAAAGAATAGAAGTGACCTGGGCAAAGCAATACAGCTGAGGTCTGAACCCAGCTCCACATTCTAAGAACAGAAATCACATCAACACTGCCATTCCTAGAAAGAACATGTCAATCAATTGCCCTATGGGTCCTGCACATCCCTGCAATTCCCCAATCCAAAAATACCCCTCCTTGGCCACCAGTCCTCCATATGTGTCTTCCCCTGTGAAAAGGAAGCTGGGAACAACTAGGTAGCACAGTAGATAGAGCATTGGCCCTGGAGTCAGAGGACCTGAGTTCAAATCTGACTCAGACACCTACTAGCTGTGTGACCCTGGACAAGTCACTTAAACCCCAATTGCCTCAAAAAAAAAAAAAGAGTTCAGGGATGTCTTACTTGATTGTATCTATATTCCAAATGGTATCACAGAGCCTGGCACTTAACTGAAAGCTAATAGCTAGTATTTATTTAGCACTTTGCAGTTTGCAGAGTTTTACATACATCTCATTTGAGATAATACACAGTAAGTTGCTTTTTCACTTACTCCAAACCCAGTGCCCCACAATGCCCATGACAGATGAGCACATCATTTCCTTCTTGAAGATTTCCAGAGTTTATAGCTTTAGAAATGGAAGAGGCCTCAAAGGGCATCTAATCCTACCCCTCTGAGGGTGTATTCTCCCTAAATGACCTGTCCAAATGCACTCTGAGACTCCAGAAGGGAACTAAGATGGATCCTATATTAAGAAAAGCTAGAAAAGTACAAATCCCTCATTGTGGAAAAATGATGAAGCCCAAAAAAATGAAGCAACTTGCCAAAGACTACACAAAACCAAAACCAACACACAACCTTCTTCATTCCTAAGAATTTTTAGTCCCAGGAAAGAAAGTTAGAAGGATCATAGATTTCAAGATAGAAAAGACAATGGAAGCTCTAAAGTCTTTTCCCCTGACTTGACAGATGTATGGCATGGAAGTACAGTCTTTGCTGCTTACTACCTGTGTGACCTTGGGCTAGTCACTTAACTTCCACCTACACCGGCCTCCTTGATGGTCCTCCCAAACAACACTTCCTCTCAGGATGTGGTGTGTTTTCACTGGGTGTCCCTCATGCTTGGAAAGCTCTCTCTCTATCCACTTCATGACTTCCTGGCTTTCTTCAAGTCTCAGCTAAAATCTCACCTTCTCTAAGGAGCTTTTCCCTCACCTGTGCCTTCCCTCTGAAATGACCTCCAGGGAACCAGGGTTTGGGAGTTCTCTCCTCCATTGGATTGTAAACCCCTTGAGCTCTGGATGCTGCTTTTGCATTTTTGTACCCCAAATTTGTATCATCAGATAAGATGATATTTGTAAAAGTGCTTAGAATAATTCATGGCATATAATAGATGTTTAACAAATGCTTTCCTTCCTCTCCCTTCCTTCTATTCTTCCTCCTTCCTTCCTCCCTCCCTCTTTCCTTCCCCTTCTCCCTTACCTCCTCCTCTCTCTCTCTTCCTCCCTTTTTTCTCTCCCTCCTGTCTTTCCTCCTCCCCTCTTTCCTCTTTTCCTTTCTCCATTCCTTACTCCCTTCCTTTCTCCATTCCCTTCCCCTTTCCTTTGCTCCTTTTCTTTATTATTCTTTTCCTTTCTCTCTTTCTTCTTCCCTCTTCCTTCTTTCCTCCCTCCCTTCCCTCCTTCCTTTCCTTTCCTCCTTCCTTCTTTCCTTTCTTCCTTCCTTCCTCCCTTCCCAGTAGGGCCCTGCACTTAGTAAATGCTTAATAAATGCTTGACTTGACACTGGGCCTGTTTCATCATGTAAAAAAAGGATTTCCAAGGACCCTTCAGTCCATCAATAAACACAGATTCATTGCCTACCGTGGGGATCCACTTCCCAGCTATAGAACAATTATTCTACGAAACAAGCCCAGAAATGTTAGGTGACTTGACCACTGTCATACAGCTATCGAGGCGCAGAGTCCGGTGTGAAAGCCAGTAGCCCTGACAGCGCCTTCTGCACGACCACGAGGCCTCCCCTCAGTGGGCAGGCAGTCTAGGACACCTAAGAGTCAGCCCCTGCTGTCTCAGTGTGAACCCACTCCCCGGCTATTTTTGACAACCGCCAAGGTCTGAAGGCGTCACTGGCAACCTCCGAAGAACCAGACGCCAAAAGTGGAAATAGAACGCGGGAGGAAATACCCACCCGCCACTGTGACGTCAGCCCCGTGCATTGTGACGCAACAGAAGGACTGCAGGAGACTGCGGAGCCCTCCTGGATCTTTAACTCTTTGGCTGCCGGGGCTTCTGGTATTTGGGGGACCGGCCCCCGCCCTCAGAGGTCTGAGAACTTCAGAGCGTGGACCTTACTGACAGGAACCTAAATGCAAGCCCGGGGGCAAGGGGTGGTCACTGGATTGGGGTCAGGGGCAGAACATTCCTGGGGAAGAGGAAGGGAGAGATGGACAGAAGCAGGCGTGAGGGCTGGTGTAGGAGGCAGGGGCCGTGGGAGGCTGGGGAGCTAAGACTACCGACGGAGCACGCAGGGAGAGGTCCGAAGCAGCCTCGGGGAAACAGCAGGGGCCCAGAAGAACGAGCTGTCCAGGAAAGACGCCAACTCAGGCGGGAGGAGGGAAGGAGGGAGGGCATCATCCGGAAATCCGAGGGAGAGGAGGGGGCGGTTACATCTCCCGGTGGGGGACAGAGAGGCGTCAGGAGAGAGATGGAGTAACTGATCACGGTGGCAGAGAGACAGACATTCGCCCAGATGGACGAAAACACACTGCGAGAGACACAGAGACAAAATTAAAAACAAGGACAGAGAAAGAGAGATAGAGGGGAAAGGGAAAAGAGAACAGGCGACCGTGGCAGGTAAAAGAAAGACAGAAAAAAGAGGACATAAAGAGACAGAGACAGAAAGAGAAAGAGGAGACAGAGCTGGAAGGGGAAAGAGATCCAGAGACAAGGAGACGCCGACGTACAGAGAAGAGAAAAAGTGGGAGACAGAGAGAGAGACAGGGACAAGAAAAAGACGAGAATCAGAGACTGAGGGAAAGAGAATCGTAGACACATAAAAAGGGACAGAGACGTGATGAGGTGGACAAAGGAGAGCTCAGTGTGCTGACTGGGTGGGGGAGCTGGAGTGGGAGGGAGACAGAGACAGAAGAGAGACAGAGATCAGAGAAGAGAGGAAGGGAGACAGAGAGAGGGACAGAGGGGAGAGAGAACAGAAAGAATAGTCATGGGGTGGGGGATGTTGCCGTCCTAAGTCATTCCTTTCAAAATTAGGCAGTTGTCACACTAGGGACCCTGTCAAGGCAGCTGCCAGTCCCCAACCTTGAAAGTAGGGCTCTACTTTGACTTCGAGACTTTGCCCTTCCCGTGGTGGGCACATCTACGAGAAGCCCTCTTTGGACTCCAGTGCAAAGAGATGGGGAGCCCACCCCCACCCTCGGGTCGGGTTCAGATCTGTCTCACTATGAGTTATTGGGATGGGGGAGGGAGGGGACAAACACCCTCCGCCTGGACTGAGCAGCCTGGAGGAGAGTACAAGTCATTGGGAGAGGGCATAGGATCATAAATTAAGAAGCTTGCACAAAGTCACTCGGGTAGTAAGTGGGAGAGACGGGATTCGAACGCAGAACCATAGCCCAAGCTCCACTGCGGTGGAAGGCGTTTCTCTGAAGGTGCCTCCTGTCCCAGGCATGTGTCTATGCATGTGAGAAGAGGCGGGGTGGAAGGGGGGAGCTGACAGCTTTTGAGGGCGCTGCAGCCAAAGAGCTTGTGACAGGCGTGTCGCCCCCTCCCCTTGGCCAATCAGCCCGATTAGGAAGCGCGGTTCAGAGCTTCCCCCAGCGGCTATCTCTCTCCTGCGTGCTGTTCCGCCGCGCGCTCTGAGTCAGTCCCAGCTGTTTATGCCAGGCAGCTTAGCCCCAGTAACCTGCCATTTCAGCCACTGCTCCGGAGCAGCTCAGCGTAATTCCTCTCCCCCTCCAGCCCTCTCAAGCCCCCCACTAGCCCCAGTCCCCGTGCCAGATACTAAAAGAAGCTTCTGTCTTATGTAAGGAGCCTTGTCTCTGCTCCATCTCCCCAGAGTCCAGGCCAGGTGGGGTCCCAAGCTGGGATTTCCTTGTAAACCCCCTTCTACCTTACACGACTCTCTCCTAGGCTCCCCAGACCCAGTCCCCAGAGTTCTGTGGCTATGGGAGGAGATTTATCTAGAGTTGAGATTTTTTCATTCTCTGTATTCCTGGCACCCAAGCACAGTAGAGCCCATAACAGGTGATTAATGAATGTTTGTCAATTGAGGGTGCTCCTGAAGACTGGAAGGAAGGGGTCCTCTCTGTGGTCCTGGATTCACAGGATCCCAGAGTTGGCAGCAAGAAGTTATAGATCATACATGTTAGTGCTGGGAGGGACCTTCAGAGATCATGAACCTGAGGCAGTTAGATGGTCCAGGGGATAAAGCATCAACCCTAGAGTCAGGAGGACCTGAGTTCAAATCCTACCCCAGACACTTACTAGCTGTATGCCCCTGGGCTAGTCACTTATCTCAAAAAAAAAAAAAAAAAACCACGAACCAGAGAAATAAATAGAAAAGACCTAAACACAGAAGAATGTCTGGACATTAGGCCAGAGAACATCAGAGCTGGGAGGCATTATTAGAAACAAAGAATGTCACAGAGAGGCTTTTCAGGGACTTTTCAGAGCTGGGATGGTCTGAAAATCCTCATTTTGTGGATGAGGTAACGGAGGCTCAGAGAGGAAGAGAACTACCCAAGGTCACAAAGCAGCAGATCCAAGATTAGAACCCAGATTTCTCAACTCCCAAGTGCAGTGTTCATTCCTCAAGGCTATGCTCACAGCATCTCTAATTCTCATCACCTCTGGTGAAAGATCTTTCATCTGTGAGACTTCTTCATACCCCAGGACCTCTCTTTGTGGGCACACAGGCCAATCAGTCCTGAACTCTGCTGAGTCAAGCTTTTCTTAACCCCTCCCAAGCCTCAGCCTCCTCATCTATAAAATGAGACAGCTTGGATATGTGACAGCTAAGATCCTGTCCAGCTTCTGAGGTCCCCTAAGAGCCTCTGACTCTCCATTTGTCCTTCTGTATGTGAGACTGGACATGACAGGGCCTGTTTACCTGTGTTCCTGGCCTGAAGAAGAATGGAGGAAAAGAAACAAAGGGGAAGGGGAGAAGGGAGGAAGGAGGGGTTCAGGGAAGGAATACTAACTTGAAAATAACATGGATTATTTTTTAAAGGAGGTAGTGGAGGTTGTCCCCTCCTTTCCCCAAAGCAAAGTTCTTCTGGAAATGAAATAAGACCCAGCCCTGGGGAAAACCTGAGCTGGGCAGCCACTGGTGGCTTGATGGAGGCCTGGGGCATCGATTTCCATACATCCAGGCCTGCCTGAAGAGAGCTAGGTCAAAGAATGGCTCTGGTTTCCCCTGTGGCCTCCAGGGAGAAGAGGGGAGGGGGGGTGGGGGTGGAGGCGGATGTCCCAGTGTCCTAAGAGTGTTCTGACTGAGCCCACCAGTTCTCTATTCCTGCCTCTGGCCTAGAGCCACGCTGGGAAAGTGACAGCTATTTTCAGTTTTTCAGTCCCTTCTCCCAAGTGGGGGAGCGGTGGGAAGGAGGAGAGACAGACAAGTATAACCCAAGCTGAAAAATTGGGTGGCCTGGGCAGGAAAAGCCAGAGAGATGATGGCCCTGAGGATTGGCAAGCCTGGGCCTCCCCTGTCCCTACCCCCCAGCATGATAGCATCACCTGCTTGTATAGTAAGGGTGTCTGGAGAAAACAGAACAGGAAAACTGTGTGTGTGTGTTTGTGTAATCTCTGTATCTGGGAAAGACATGACAGACGGAGTCAAGAGCTAGAAGCAAATGGAGCAGAGATCCAGGCAAAAAACAGTAGGAAAAAAAGACCAGGATTGGGGTGGCAGGGGTGAATCGTGGCATTCTGGGAGGGCTGAGAGGACAACTGTCCTCTTTGCTGAGGCCACGGCACATAGATCCAGAGATGACAGTTTCCGCCTCAGTGAGCTGGAGGCCAAGGGGAAACTCTCAGAGCCCCTAGCAATGGCAGATGGAGGGTTTAATTTTAACCAGATTTTTTTTTTGCATGTTCTATTGGGGCTTTACATGGAATTTGTTTATAGGATTAGAGGTGCTGCAATCCCTGAATTCCTGACAATATGGAAATGGAGCAAAATAATGTAAGACGTAAGACATATTTTGAACTGTCCAAAAAAATACTGCCTGCTCTCCTTGGCCCTGAGTGGCTTCTCTGCTTCTAAATGCCTTTGACCTTCACTGTCCTAGAAGCATAGATTTAGAGTTGGAAAAGACCTTATGTTGATTCCAGCTTTAATGGTCTACATTTTACAAAGGAGGAAACCGAGGCACGGAGGATGAAATTATTTGTCCAGGGTCAACCCCGGGAATAAATGTCTGGGACATAATTTGAACCCATGTTTTCTAGGTTCTAAATCCCCAGCTTCATCCAGTATACCACACTGCCTTCTCAAATGGTACTTATCACTGGGTCAGCTAAGCAGTCATGCCAAGCCTGGAGTCAGGAAAAGCTGAGTTCAAATCCAATCTCATAAGCTATGTGACCCTGAACAAGTGGCTTCACTCTTTTGGCATCAGTCTCCTCATCTGTAAAATAAACTGGAGAAGGAAATGGCAAACCAATCCAAGACCTTTGCCCAGAAAACCCCAAATAGGGTCAGGAAGAGTCAGACACCGCTGAAATGACCAAACAACAAAGACAAACATTACTGGGCACAAATCAGCCACTACCGTAAGACATTTAACCTCTCTGAAACTCAGTTTCCTCCTTTGTAAAATAAAAGGGCTGGCCAAAAGCAAGTCCCTCCTATCTCAGAGCCACGAGCCCACAAACTAGATTAGAACCCTAATTTATAGAGTTCTTTTGTTTAATCCTCCTACTACCCCTCTAGAGTCAGAAGGGACCCTCAGAGTTTCCCCTTCGGTAGAATGAAAGTTCTTTTGAGGCCAGGTTCTGTTTTTTCTTTTTCTTTTGAATCCTCAGTGATTATATAAAGTCTTGAACATAAGTGAGCTCTTAAAAATGTTTGCTGAATTGGATGGGATCTAGTCCAATTGGCTTATTTTGCAGGTAAGGAAACCAAGGCACAGAGGATCTTTCCCAAAGATCCTGATCTCAATTGAGAGGGGACCTGTATTCAGCTCCTATCTTGGATTACAATCTCCCTGACTCCCATAGCCACCACCCTGGTACAGGTCCTCACCTGTCACCTGCACTATTGTAGCAGCCTTCTAATGGGTCTCCCTGCCTCCAGTCTCCACTCATCCTCTATTCAGCTGATAAAGTGATTTTCCTAAAGCTCAGGTCTGACCATGTCATCCTCCCACTCATTCAACTCCAGTACCTCCCTAAAATATAAAGGAACAAATATAAAATCCTCTTCTGTTTGGCTTATAAACCCCTTCACAAACCACTCCAATATCTTTGGCAAGAAAAACCCAAATGGGATCACAAAGAGTCGGACGTGGCTGAAATGACTGAACAACAAACAGCCTGGTCCCTTCTTACCTTTCCATTCTTCTTCCAGTGTGCCCTCTAATTCAGATCCCCCATCCCTCAGATAGGACACTCCTCCTCTGTCTCCCTGGCTTTGCACCATCTCCAGTGTCTGTGTTCCCCCTCCTCCCCTCTGCCTTCGAACTTCCCCAGATTCTTTCTGCAGGAAAACTCAGCTTCTGCAGAAGTATTTTCCTGTTGTCTCCCTCTCCCCCCACCAAGTCCTCCTCTTCGAGGTTACCTTTCATTTAGAGGCATAGGGGGTGCTCAGGCAGGACCAGCACCTCTGGTGTGAGGGCTGTTGAGTCCTTTCAGGGCTGCTCCTCCCCCTTGGCATCCACCTGATTCACCCAGCTCTCACCTGCTCCAAGAAGCTGTAGCAACACAGTGGCCACAGCCCAGAGAACTGTTTTGGCAGATGGGCTAAACCAGGTTGAAGGTAACCAACAATGCTCAAACCCATCAGTAAGTCAGGGGGTGTCTATCCCAATCGCATAATGACTTTCCCTAATGGAGCAGTTGGGTGCAAACAATTTGTTCCAGTGGCCATGAAGGCAGCTGAAGCAGGCACTGGGGACTGCTTAGAGCTTGGTCAGATATTGAAGACACCAAAGCCATCCACTGCATTCAGGACCATCGACAGCTGTCCTGACTTTTGTCCTGCCACTGGATTTTGTTGACTCTGGAAGAGAATGAGGCTGACAGCTTTGTGCAACTCTGCCTCAGTTAAATCCAACTCACAAGTCAAGATATCACCTCATTATGTCACTGGCCTTTTTAGAAAACAAAGGACAAATGATATCCCCATAGTATGGAAAAGTGCCTGGCACATGGCAGAAGCTTAATAAATGTTTGCTGACTGATTGTATGAAGCACAAGGGACACAAGGAAAGGGAAAATCACTACTTCTGTGCTTTTCTCCCTCATATAACAGGAGGGAGAAAACATGCAAGTAACTATGTACATACGAGATGTATAACATAAATTAAAAGTAATCTCAAAAGGGAGGTTAGGGAGGGAGACAAGGAAAGGCTTCTTACAGAAGGGGAGATTTGAGCTGGGTCTTAAAGGATACTAAGAAAGCTAGGAGTCAGAGGTGAATTGGAAGAACATTTCAGGCATAAGGCACAGCCAGTGCAAATGCAAGGAGGCAGGAGATGGGAAGACTGCCAAACAGGGAATCAGAGATTTGCAGATGGGAAGAGAAAGGTGGGAAGGAGCTAGGCTGTGAAGGGCTTTAAATGCCAAACAGGACTTTATTTTTGATCCTGGAGATAAGAGGGAGTCACTGGAGTTTATTGAGTAGGGAAGGAGAAATGGTCCCATGTACTGGGATCACTTTTGGCATCTGAAGGGAGATGGGTGGCAAAGGGGAGAGACGATGCAGGGAGGCCAAATAGAAGGTAATTGAGAGAAGGGGGTGTATACAGGAAATGTGCAGGGAAAAACGTGTGAGTAATGATGTGAAGAAAGAAATTACTATATTTGGCAACTGATTGAATATTTGGGGTGATGGAGAGAGGAGTCAAGATCATATGACATCAGGGTTTCAAGCCTTCTCACCCTGAAATATCCCTCCACCATACTGGCCCCCTTCTCCCATTGGTGAGATTCTCCAGGTGGTTACATTTTGGGGAGGGCCCCCCCCCACCGGTCAACCTTCATGCTCCCCTCAGCTGTGCTTCTGACTTTCTGGACTTCAACACCATGCCCACGCACCCAATTCCCCTTTTCAACCCCCCGATTAGGAAGTAATCTAGGTTATGATCCAAGCAAAGGAAACAGAGAAGAAGCATCAGACATGTAAGAGAACTAGGTATCAAGTAAACCTAGAGAAGAGAGAGAATCTAGAGAGAAGAAAATGACCCACAGCCAAGGATACCAAGAGATTAAGGAAGATGAATTTAATAATAGCATTTATTTCTATATTTGCCTCCATTTTTTATCTGCAAAGTGGGGATAATAATAGCACTAGCCTCTCAAGGGTCAAATAAGATAATGGTTGTAAAGCACTTACCACAATGTCTAACATGTAATAAAGTGCTATGTAAATGTTTGGGCAGCTGTGTGGCACAGTGGATGGAGTGTCCAGGCTGGAGTTAGGAAGACTCATCTTCCTGAGCTCAAATCTGGCCTCGAAAATTTGCTAGCTGTGTGACCCTGGGCAAGTTATTTCATTCTGTTTGCCTCAGTTTCTTCATCTGTCAAATGAGCTGGAGAAGGAAATGGTAAACCACTCCAGTATCTTTGCCAAGAACACCTCAAATGGGGTCATGAAGAGTTGGACCTTATTGAAATGACTTGACAAAAAAAAAAGCTCAAAATTTTTTTAAAAAAAATTTTAGGGGAGGACCTGGTTGTACAAAATTATTTATAGCAGCCTTTTTGTAATGACAAAGAATTGGAAATTAAGGGGGAGTCCAAGAATCTGGGGAACAAGTGGTATAGGATTGTAACAGAATACTATTGTGCTATAAGAAGTGACAAGAAAGAGGGTTTCCGAAAAACCAGAACTGATGCAAAGTGAAGTGAGCAGAACCAGGTAAACATAGTACACAGTAACAGCAACATTGTACTATGATCAGCCGTGAATGATTTAGCTAATCTCAGCAATACAATGATCTAAGACAATCCCAAAGGACTCATGATGGAAAATGCTACCCACCTCCAGAAAAAGAACTGACAGAGTCTGAATGCAGATTGAAGCCTACTATTTTTCACTTTTTGTGTATTTTTTTCTTTGTGTCTGTGTTTTCTTTCACAATATGACTAATATGGAAATATGTTTCACATGATTGTACATACATAGCCTATATCAAATTGCTTAACATCTCAGGGAGGGGGATGATGAGGGAGGGAGAAAATTTGTAACTCAAAATTTTTAAAAAGTCAATATTAAAATTGTTTTCCATGTATTGGGAGAAATAAAATAAAAATCCAACTATATATTTTTAAGAGAGAGACAGAGAGGGGAGGGGGAGAGAGAGAGAGAGAGAGAGAGAGAGAGAGAGAGAGAGAGAGAGAGAGAGATACCCTTGAAACAAATATGTACTCAAACAAAATGAATCCTCAGTTGGCCGTGTCCTAAGCCTAGAATCAGGAAGACCTGAGTTCAAATTCTGACTCAGATACTTTGCTTTACAACCATGTGAGGTAGGTGCTATTGCTCATTTTATAGTTAAGGAAACTGAAACAGATAAAGGTTAAATGATCCTAAGGTCACACAGCTAGTAAAAGTCTAAGGCAGCATTTGAACTCATGACTTTCTGAATCCAGGTCCAGCTCTAGCCTCTAGCTATCAATTGAAAAGGTTATTAGATTTAGTGATGACACCTCTCCCTCTCCCCAACAGTCTTCTCTTCTTCAAGGTAAACCTCCCCAGTTCCTTCATCAAGTCTTCCATATTGCAAGGTCTCAGGGTCCTTGGCCATTCTGGTTGCCCTCTATAGTGACCATTAGTTTCTTGTTTCCCACTATGCCTGAAAGGGCAGACTGTCTGTTCTACTGGCTAAACATCTGGAAAGCCAGATTTAGGGAAAAGTGGACTCTGTGACAGGGTAGGCTCCTCCCTCAGTCTTCCCTCTGGGTTCTGGGCCCAGGGATTCCCTAGCTGAGGGATGATGGGTCTTCTCTTCCTCTTCCCCACTCCCTGGATGCTCTCCAGTCCCCACTCCTTGTCTAGGTTGATAAGCCTAGGCTGGAGAGCAATCTATCCTCTCCCCCACCCCATTGCTGCACCATTCTACCCAAGACAGGATCTCAGGGAATAGACTCCAGGAGCCCTTGGGTCAGGCCCCAGCTGGGGTGTGATTGTCGTTCTGTCTGTTCTGACTCTCCTTCACCCCTTTTGAGGTTTTCTTGGCAAAGATACTGGAGTGGTTTGCCATTTCCTTCTCCAACTCATTTGACAAATGAGGAAACTGAGGCAAACAGGGTGAAATGACTTGCCTAGGGTCACACAGCTAGTAAATGTCTGAGGCCAGATTTTAATTCAGGAAGATGAGACTTCCTGACTCCAGGAGAAGAACCCCAGATTGGCGGATTTACCATCAAAATGCCTGGACTTCAGCATGGCTATGTGGCCCTGGACAAGGGCCTTGATCTTTGGGAGCCTCAGTAAAAATAAAAGCAATGAAGGAGCTGCAGTGATGTGAATGAAAAGAACGTGGAAAAGGAGCCTTACTCTATTTGGGAACCAATCCCTGACCAGGAGAACAGATAGTGAGACACACCCCGGAACAGAAGGGGTGGGGAGGGGAGGGAAGGAGGGAGGAATGTTTTGTACATCACCAGGGATGGTCTTTCCCTCCTTCACTTTTGCTTAACTTTGTTACAAAGGAGGGCTCCAGAAAGAAATCTATAGAATTTGTTTTTTTTTAATAAAATTGTCAATTAATACAATTTTATTAAGCACCTGCTATGTGCCAGACATTGTGTTAAGTTCTGGGAATATAAAAAGAAGCAAAAAGCCCCTGTCCTCAAGGAGTTTATAATCTAATGGGGAGACATTCGAGCCCATGTAGACAAAGCAAGCTATAGATAGATAGACAGACAGACAGACAGACAGATAGATAGATAGATAGATAGATAGATAGATAGATAGATGGTAGACAGATAGATAGAGGATAAATAGGAAATCATTACCACAGGACAGGCACTGGAATTAAGGGGTTGGGGAAGGCTTCCTGTAAAAGGTGGCATCTTAGTAGGGACTTAAGTTGTCCTAGACAGGGGCTTGTGTGTGACCACGCTATGTCTTTGGTCCCTGTGTGACACCACGGTCCCCTTTTAGCCCCCACCACCACCACCACGTGAACTATACTGGCTTCTCCTCTCTGCCCGAAGCCCCCAGCCTGGGCTGCCCTTCCTCTCCCCTTCCCTGCAGGAGCCGGCTCCCCCCACCCCACCCCCAGTCTGATTCCCCCCCGAGGCCTCCTGCTCCGCACGGCGGGGGCCCGGGTGATTGCAAACAGCCGCCTGGCCTCATTAGGAGACGTGTAATTAGCGGCTGGCTGAGCCGGGAGACTGAGCCCGCTAATTACCGCTGGGAGCTGGCTGCGCCGCCGCCGGCACGCCCTGAAGCACCCTCCCACCCCGGGAGCATCCTTCCAGCCCCGCGGCCTGGCCCCTTCACCCCTCAGGCTAGGAGGCTGGGGGATCGCGGGCTGGAGTAGACGAGGTCATCGCCGAGTCTGGCATCCGTCCACATAAGGGGTTTGGGCTGCTCGAGCTGGGCCAGAGCTCCTCATCCCGAAGCACGTGTCTACTTTGTAAGTGAACTTTAATAAGCGCCTACTGTGTGCCAGGTACTGTGATGCAAAGCTGGAAGGGACCATACAAGTCATCAAAGCCAGCCCCTCATTTTTACAGATGTGAAAAGTGAGCCCCAGAGAGGGACTTGCTCAAGGTCCGTCACCCAGGTCACGGCAGAGTCGGGATTCGAACTCGGGTGCTACACGTTCCACAGTCAGCAAGCCGCCTGTCTTCCTCCTTTCCCCAGAGAGCTTCTAGCTCTCTGTCCCCTGCGGGAGGGTAGGTGGTCCAAAGCTGGGGCTAGAGCCTCTTTCTGCACCCTCCTCCCCCTCCAGAAGCCAACATTTGCACTCCAAGCATCCTCACCTCGGCCCCTTTGAACTTTTCGCCTGGTCTAGAGCCTACCTGCAGAGGTGGAACCGTTCCGGGTCCGTTGGCTTGGTGGGCTGCCGGGGCCCCCTGCTGGCGGGAACGAGGAGGAGGGACCGATCTGCCCGGAGTCCGGCGCATTCCACTGAACATTCCTGGCTCGAAGGCTTTTTAGCGGAAGAATCTGGAGATCACCTGGGCCAATGCCCTCCTCTAAGAAGAGAGGAAGAAGAGGAAGAGTCGGGCTTCCCAGTGTGGAGCAACTCGTTTCACAGGCAATCAAGAGCAGGGTCAGAATTTGAGCCCAGGGTTTCTGATCCCCGAACCAAAGCCTCTTCCACTGTGCCTGGAAGAGAGGGAGAGAGGGGAGGAAGAAGGATAAAAGGGAGAAGGGAGGAGAGGGAGGAGGAGGCTTTTCTGAACCTTATTTTTCCCAACATGCAAAGTGCAAGGATTGGGCAAAATGATCTCCAAGGTTCCAGGTCCCAAGTATAAATGTTTCCTCCTCCTCCTCCTCCTCCTCTTTCCTCTCCTCCTCCTCCTTCTCCCCCCTCTCCCCCTCTCCTTCTTCCCCTCCCCCCCTTCCCTCACCCTTCTCCCAATCATCATCATCATCATCATCATCATCATCATCATCTCTTCTATGGACCACATTCTCCCCCATTTGAATGTAAGCTTCTTGAGGCCAGACAGTTTTTTTCTTCTGCAGACATTTTCCTAGCTGTGTTAAACGTATGTTAGCTTACATACTTAAAAACTTTAATAGCTAACGATAAAACCCCTAGTTAGATCCTGAGATCATTGCTGATATAATAAAGACTTGTTGAATAAACGAATTAAAAGGGAGGGAATGAATACAAAGTTTAGAAAAGTTTACAATCCTATAAATACGGAAAATATTAATGCTTGTCTGGGGGAGGGGCCAGTCCCAAAATTTACAGCTGTCCATGATTAAAAAGCTCCTTGTGTCAGAGGTAGCACTTGAACTCACTTCTCCCAAAAACAACTCCAACAGGCTACTTGTTAAGTCTACACTGTCCATGAGAAATCCTAGGATGCTGTTAAGAGTGATGCAAAGGATAGGGGTAGCTACATAGCTCAGTGAATAGAGCACCGGCCCTGGAGTCAGGAGGACCTGAGTTCAAATCTGGCCTCAGACACAACACTTACTAGCTGTGTGACCTTGGGCAAGTCACTTAACCCCAATTGCCCCGCCCTTCCCCCTCCAAAAAGACCCCCAAAAATGATACAAATGATTTCTAAATTCACATAGTATGTGGCAGACAATGGGGAAGCTAGCAGCATTTATTAAGCACCTACTGTAGGCCAGGCTTTGATACAAAGAAAGGCAAAAACCAGTCTGCCTTCCAGCAGCTCTCAGTCTAGTGGGGGAGACAATGTGTAAATATAACTAGTGCCTCCCAGATCACTTAATCTACCTCAGTTTCCTCATCTGCAAAATGGGAGAAATAGCCTCTACCTCCTGGGGTATCTGTAAAGCAAAAGCAGACCTTAAACACTATGTAAATGTTAACTATTACTATATGTAGATGAGATACAGAGCAAAAACTAACCTTAAACATTTAACACAGTTAGGAAAATATCTGCAGAAGGCAAAATCTCTGTCTGCCCTCAAGAAGCTTATATTCAAATGGGGGGATGTCTGATCCATAGCAGATATAATAACATAACAATAATAATAATACAAGCATTTATAAGCTACTTGAATGTTTGCAAAGTGCTTTGCAAAGAGAGGATTGTTGAGCTGTTCCACTCCTGGTGACCCCTTTTGGGGTTTTCTTGGCAAAGATACTGGGGTGGTTTGCTTTTTCCTTCTCCAGCTCATTTTTTCATATGAGGAAACTGAGGCAAACAGGGTGAAGTGACTTGCCCAAGGTCACTCATACATGTCAGCTAATACATGTCTGAGTCTGGATTTGAACTCAGACCTTCCTGACACCAGGCTCAGTGGATAAACATAAGAGTAGATTTTTAAAAAGTATTTTACAGAGTAGGTGGAGTGGGGAAGCCTAATGCTGTCAAGGACCCCTCCAAAGGCCTCCTTCAAGATGAGGTCTGTTGAGTTTTGAAGGAGGTCAGGTGCTTCAGGGAGGAGGGAAAGCATTCTAGGCATGGGGGACTGCTGGTGCAAAGGCTCGGAGAGGGGAGATGCAGAGGTCTCCAGCCGCCTAGGCCCACACTCTCTCCGCTCCTCGCTGGCTCCAAGGCGCAGCTGTCACAAAGCCCTGCCTGGCCGAGCTCGCATCCCGCAGCAGGCGGACTGCGGACGGGCGCAGAGCGCGTGCGCAATACATCCGCCCGTCCCGGTGGCTTTTCCAAAGCCATGGTTGCGCATGCGCATAACAGGCGAACAGCCGGTTTTTAAGCCCCGCCCACCCTCTGCCGCCTCGAGTTCTCAGTGGCTGCCGTGCCGAAGCGGTGTACTTCCATTGGACAGGATGCTGATCCGTCCTGCCAGAGACCCCGGATTTCCGGTCCGGCCCGCGGCGTTGCTGTGGAGATGGTGCGGTTCAAACACCGGTAAGGCGGCCCGCTCCCTGCTCTGGCGGGCTCGCGGCCCGGCCAGCCCCTCGCACTCACTCGCTTCTCCCTGTCGTCCCCGCCGCAGGTACCTGCTGTGCGAGCTGGTGTCGGAGGACCCCCGCTGCCGCGCCTGCCTGGAGGAGCGGGTCCTGTTCGGCCTCGTGCGGGACACCATCGCCCGGGTGCATGGAGCCTTCGGTGCGGCCGCCTGCGCCGTGGCCCTGACAGGTGAGGCCGGGGAGGGAGGGAGGGAGACCCCGCCGTGCTGGGCCGTGACCGCGCAGCGGGCGCCTACCGAGTGCTGGCCGTGACCATACAGCGGGCGCCTACTGAGTGCTGGGCTGTGACCATACAGCGGGCGCCTACTGAGTGCTGGGCTGTGACCATACAGCGGGCGCCTACCGAGTGCTGGCCGTGACCGCGCAGCGGGCGCCTACTGAGTGCTGGCCGTGACCATACAGCGGGCGCCTACTGAGTGCTGGGCTGTGACCATACAGCGGGCGCCTATTGAGTGCTGGGCTGTGACCATACAGCGGGCGCCTACTGAGTGCTGGCCGTGACCATACAGCGGGCGCCTACCGAGTGCTGGCCGTGACCATACAGCGGGCGCCTACTGAGTGCTGGGCTGTGACCATACAGCGGGCGCCTACCGAGTGCTGGCCGTGTCCAAGGCAGCCCAGCCCAAGGTCCCCAGCACCCTTGTTTGGTTCTGCCTTCTCTTGGCTCTCGGCCATGGGGATGCCTGCGCTTTGGGGGAATCAGCCCACTTAGAAAGGACATTCTGCGACCCCGTGCGTGCCCTCGTTTACAGGTGAGGAGATCTTGGCTCACCTGGCCGCCTCCCTCGCCCAGCCCGAGCCTCCATCCTCATCCTCTCCCTCGGTTTAAGCCCTGCCTAGAGAGTGCTGTCATTCAGATTCTCCCAGCAACCCTTCAATACAGGGACTGCCCGCATCATGATCACTCCCTTTGGGTTGTAACTCTCATTGTCCTAACAGCTAATGCAGTTTTTAAAGTGGGATTTGAATTCAGTTCCCACCTGATGTGGGGCTGCTAGCTGGTGGCAGTGGATAGACTGTCCACCCAGAAGTCAGGAAGACTCCTCTTCCTAAGTTTAAATCTGGCCTCAGACACTTACCAGCCTGTTTTGCCTCAGTTTCCTCATTTGTAAAATGAGCTAGAAAGGAAAATGACAACCTAATCCCGTATATCTGCCAAGAAAACTCCAAATGGGGTCACAAAGTCAGATACAACTGAAACAATTAACGCCCCCCATGACCAGCCTGGTCTCTCCACTGTCCCCTGCTGTCCCTTGGCTTCCAACCCCTAGCTCACTGCCTCACGAGACCCTACGTTGCCTTGGTGATGCTTAATTCCCAATTTAAATCTTCATGATGTACAACCAGAGCTGTGCCTTGGTAGCTGTTTGATAATCTTTGTGGTCTCCCTTAAAAAAAGCTCCTATTTAATTCCCCAAAACCTGTCATACCTTTTCTTTTCTCCCTCATCACCCCAGGGGCCCACATGCATTTAGAGCAGATAACTAGGGTCTTTATTCCACAGTCAGATACAGACTGTCTAACCTGACCTCAGCTCCCCTCCTCTGGCCAGAGATGCTTTCAGTTTTCCAGTACCTCATCCTAAGTCCTTCACCCCATTCCCTTCTTGGTCTAGTATCAGTTTGCTCTTTTTCCATGTTTGCTCCTGCAAAAATGTCCTACTTTGCCCCAGTCCTAAATCTTAAAAATTTTTTTGTCGTCATATCCAGCTACTTTCCCATATCTCTCCTCCTCTACACTGTCAGTTGGAAGAGGAATTCAGCTTCTTTTTTGCCTGGTAACACTAGGCAGAACTAGGAATAACAGCAGGTTTTGTTTTGTTTTGTTTTGTTTAAAAAAAAAAAGATCTGGGGGTCTTAGTGGACTACAAACCAGTACAGTCTCAAGCTGCATTAAGAGGGCCATAGCTCTCAGGAGGGAGGTGACAGTCCCATTGTATGGCCCTTATCAGGCCCCTTCTGGAGTAGGTAGTGTTCAGTTTGGGGGCAAATCTAAGGCTATTGATAAGCCAGATAGTGTCCAGGAGAACATCTAGGCTGGTAAAAATGAGATCTGCTGAAGGAGGTGGGCCTCTTTAACCTGGAGAAGACTCAGGATGTGAGAACTGTCTTCTGGTACTTGAGAGATTAGACAGACTTCATTGTGTTTGTTGGCCTCAGTTGGCAAAGTAAGGCCAACAGGGACAAAGTGCTGCCCCCACCCCACCCTGGCCCAGGGTCTTCAATATGTTTTAGTGGGGATTCCTTTTGTGTCTGGGTTGGACTAGATGGCTGAGGGCCCTTCCAGCTCCCATACTGACTCATCTTTTCTTCACTTGTCATTCCTACATTCTGGGAAGCCACCTCTCCCCACTAGTAACAACCTTCCCTCTCAGAACTCAGTCGTGTAACCCTCTTCCTGTGGGTTGGGGCATGTCACAGAGGGCTCCTTCTGTCATTTCACGAGGGTTTAGACACCAAGGATCCCTAGCACAATTCCCCTGCCTCCATCTGGCAGCTCAGTGGAGAGTGCCACCGTGGTTCCTGGCTCTGGCAAAGGCCATTATGTATGTGCTCGCCCTTTGTCCAGTAGTGAGTGACCTGGTCACAAAGAGCCTGTTTTCCCTAGTGAGCAGGTGAACCACACTGCTGCCTCCTAGTGGACAATGTAGAAGCTGCAGCACATCCCCTGCCACACCCTTTACAGCTTGGTCACCAAAAGCTGCTGTGGCCCAATAAAAACCCAAACCTCGAAACTAAAAGCCGTGTGCCCAGATGAGCCGTCTGGGTAGGGCTCTGGGGGGATGTCCTCAACTCATCAGCAGGATCCCAGCAGGCTCTTATGAATTCCTAAGAACTGGACACATGTTCTGATACAGCTACTTTTCTCCTAGTGAAATACCTCAATGCCTACACTGGGGTAGTGCTGCTTCGCTGTCGGAAGGAATTCTACCAGCTCCTGTGGTCAGCTCTGCCCTTTATTACTTATCTCGAGAACAAGGGCCAGCGCTACCCTTGCTTCTTCAACACACTGCATGCGGGAGGTGAGTAAGCTGACAGAAAAGCCACTCCTCAGAGCTGGCAAACAGCCCTTTGATCAAAGGGGGACCTCCCCCAACAGGCCCTCCAGCCCAGTTGGTGACCACACAGTCCTTTCCTTTGATTTGTCAGGGACCATCAGAACCTGTCAGAAGTTCTTGATTCAGTACAACAGGCGTCAGCTTCTGATCCTGCTGCAGAACTGCCCTGATGGAGGTAAGCGGCCCTGCGCCAGGGATCATGGGCGAGCCTCACCTGCCGGGCTGAAGGGAGAAGAAACTAACAAAAGCATGCTCGAAGAGCAGCCTCTCATGATTAGTCTGCTTTTGATTTTCTGCAGAGGAACGGGAGTCTATCAAAAAGTCGGTCATGAGCTGTTCATTAGAAGAGCAGCAGGAAGATGAGCTTTCAGAAAGTGGAAGTGAGGATTCCACAGAGATGGAATGAGTATCTGCTGGGAAACGAAGCCCCCCTGATGACCTCTCACAAATAGTGAGGTTTCCACTCACCACCTCTATATCTAAAGGTGGATTCAACCCAGTCACCTATGACAGGGAGAAGAGATTCAGGAGTAAAACCCCTGTGGTCAAGAACCATGACCTTATGAACTGTTTTAGAACAGATTTTCTGTTGTTAATTCTTTTTTGTTGCTATGATCAAATGCCTTCTCCCTCCTTTGTGATGGTTCCCCAGTTCTCATAGAAGTAACAGGCAGAACAATCCCAACAAATTTGGTCTATGTGGAATCTGGGAAAAGGATCCCCTTTCCCCACCTACTGCCAACAGACCAGTTATTCACACTAACCCTCCCTAGTGGGGTCATTTTTCCCTTGCTCTCAGGAATTCCTAGGACAGTTAGGTGAGAACACAAAGGCATTTGTTTTGACTTTCTTGTGAATGTAATTTTTATTAAACTATCTGTTGATTTTCCTGGTTGGTCTTGGAACTTGAAATTGGATTAGTTACCATAATGCATAATGGGGCACTTAGCTAGCCCCACCCCGACTTTTCCTGTTCAGTTGATTTTCTTCCAGAGAAACACATGAGCCAGTATAACTGCAAAGGTTTCACTAGAAAGGAACACTAGAGGTTTCAGCTGCCTGAACTGCTGGGCCTGCACCACCCTCTGCCTTGTCCTCAGACCAGCTCAATCTAAAAGGAGGGCAAAGTGAAAGGGGGCTGCTGCCTGGGCTTCGGGCGGTGTTGGGAGACAACGGGGAGCCTGGCCAGCAGTCCTAGGTTTAGGGTTTTTTTTTTTTTTTTAAAGAAGGCTCACGCTTCCTCTTGTGCATATGATTTATTGCAACTGTTTTGCCTTCGCCATTACGTTACACCTAGAGGTCACTTTATTCAACAACAACAAAAATCCACGTCACTGAAACTCAGCTTCAAACCAAACCCTGAGCAGTGAATGAGACTGCTCCAGAATATGAGGGAGGCAAATGTAAGGGGCCTTACTGCTTAGCCCAGCTCAGTATCAAGCCCCTGTGCCTCCTGCACCCCAACCGGAGGTCCTAGCTCAACAGCACTGGTTTTCTCTGCCAAATACTAAACTGTCACTGCTTGTGGCCTTCAGACCTGTCCCACTGGTACCTCCTACCCCAACCTGAGGTAGGCATGTGGTCACTGCAGCTTTCTAACCCGAGTTAGTAACTTGCTGGGCCATTAGGTAGAGAGGAATTAGGTTAAGAGGTTGAAGGAAAAAAGCCTCCCCTCTCCCAGGCAAATCCATAATCCAACTACTATGTACTTGGGAGTCTTAAAGTCCCCTGATGTTAGCATTACAGGCTCTCTGCTGGTCAGAAGAAAAACAACTGCAATTTGAGCAGGATGTCCTAAATCCAATCTACTCCCACACCCTTCTGGAACAGGTAGAAGAGGCTAACTTGTAAAAAAAAAGATGTGAACTGTGGTTAGTGTGTCCTCTGGAATCCTGTGAAATGTGCAGCAGGAAAGGGGGTATCACAGGAGTACAGCTGTACCTTACAGCCCACCTACAGAGATGCCTCTCCCTGCCCTGGGAGAGCCTGGCCTCCCAGCTGCCAGAAGCTAGCCTAGAATGCTAAGACCACCTGCACGTAGGTCAAGAGATGGAATTGGCATGAACTAGAAACCTTGACTGAAGGTTCGTTTATGTGAGTGTCAATACTTTATTCTGGTGTAAATATTGGAAGCTGGAAAATACACTGTATTTAAATTAGTTCCTTTGGTTTCCCCCTTGATCTGTGGAAACCCCCCCTCCCCCCAACAGAGCTAATCTGTGCAAACTCAAATCCTTAAAAACTATAGCAGCAAAACAAAGCAAAGGAAAAAGAAAACACCAGGTGGAGAGGACTTGGGGGCCGAGCATCACTTAGTGTGGACCACCGAGGTGCTGAACAGGAGCTTCTTCTTTTGTTTCTTCCTTTTCTTTCCTCCCTTTTCTTCTGTTAAAGAAGTACAAAGACAGGACTCAGCCATGATTCAGGGCTCAAACAACAGAGCCAGGAAGGCTAAGGTCCTTCCTCTGATGATGGTGACTCACGTAGGGGAGAGATTAAGGAGGGGTCTTCAAAGTGGCAGAAATGTGAGCTAATAACACTAAAGCCTTAGGGAGATGAATTCCTTTTAGTCTGTGGTCGTTTCTCACAATTAACCCCATGTAAAAATGGGGCCACAATCTATTTTAACAGACAATACCCCCAGTGTTGTAAGAGAACTTCATGTCCAGGCACAGGGTTCTCTGCCCTTACCAGAAAGGAGGCCTGAGGAGGCTGGGGTGTCCAGTTTCAGGAAGGCTGCTTCAATCGCTTGGCTGAAGGAATTCTGGAAGCTGGGCACAGGTACACGGTCTGAGTTGTCACTTTCCCCATCACTGTCCACAGGGGCAGGAGGAGCTAGAGTGTTCTCATCTAGAAAATGCCAGAACGCTCTCAGGGCAAGGATCCTGAGCCACCTAGAACCATGAGACACGCCCCTTACAGCCAGTGGTCCACCCATCAAATAGCCCCTCCTCTCACCTTTTTTGGAGGCAGTTTTGGGCCATATATCTGCCTTTGCTTTTCCAACTCTCAGCATCTGCCAAAGAAAAACTGTTGTTAGCCAGAACAACAAAACCTGTTTTGCCTAACATGTTCTGGTTTGTAATCCAACACCACACTCTTACTTTGACCCTGGGCTAATAAAGGGAAATATCTCCTACTAAGCCTAGACCAGATCAGTACTCAACAGGATAGTCCAGGCTAAAGCCAGCCTAGAGACCTAGAAGAATTTCTTCACAAGTGATTAAAAAGAATTGAAAGCATTCACAAAGGGCCCAAGAGGTCCACAATGAATGTAGATAAGTAGTTCTTGCTAGGTCTCTTAAAGTCGGTCCCTGACACATCTTCTACCAAAGGTTCTCCATTCAAAACCTTTCTACCTGCCATAAAATCCCTGCTAGTTGGAGGATTCAGATGTGCCAAAAGTGAGGTAGTAAAGTGGGCAGCCCTGGGCCTGGTGTCAGGAAGACCAGAGCTCAACTCAACCTGAGACCAATGCTGGCTGTGGGACCTTAAGCAAGGCACACCTAACCCACCAGCCTCAATTTCCTCAAATATAAAATGGGGATACTAACACCTGTCTCTCCAGGTTGTTTTGAGGATCAAATGAGATCAATCACTGTAGGGGGCTTTACACAGTGCCTGGCACATAAGGGACTCTTCAGTTCCAGCTGCCAATTCTCAATAACTTCACCACCCTTACACTGTTCACTCCCCTCTATTCCAACTTGTAGCTTACCCCCTTTTTTGGTCCCCTGGCTTTCCTAAGACCTAAGGCCTTTACATTTCTGCCAGGAGCATCTGAAATCAGAGCTCTAACCCAACATATCCACCTCTAGTAGGAAAGAAAAGTGACTAATGCAGCAGGCCCACCCTCCAGCCAGACCAGGGCTGGCTTAGAACGCTCCCAAGCCACACCAAGCTGTGTGCCATCTGCCAAGAGCACCACAAGCATTACACACTAGAGAAGCAGGCTGGTGTTTCCTTCTTGTAAGAGAAATGGTGGAAAGCTTAGTGACAGGAACAAAGAATCACTCTCAGGTCAGACTTCCTGCTTCTGACAGATGCTCCTAACTTGCCAGTAACACGTCACTTTGCTTTTTGATGCAGGCAGATGTTCTTCCCCATTTAGTGGGCATTTTGTTCAAGTGCACATGCCACCTGCTGTCCTTAAAAGCCCTAAGGCTAATCTGATTTCAGAAGGAGGCATGTCAGCAAAGCTAAGACAACTGCCAGACTCAGGCACCTGTCTGCCAGTTCTACCATCACAATCCCCTTCCAATTCTCACCAGCCCCATCTCATCACATCCCAGCGTTCAACTCCAATCCATTACTTAGCAATGCCAGCTTAAGCTTTCTGTGAAGGCCAATACCAGCTGCTCCAAGGAACTATCCTGACCAAGACTCCAAACCAGCTGACCCATGAAACGAGTGGCCAGGGAGAAATTCTCACACTCAAAAAACTTGAGCCACAAAACATTTCACTAGCTATTTGAACATTAAGATTATTAAATTATCCTGTAAAACTGACTTGGATAGAATCACACTGCTCTGTTTCTGAATATTCTGCCAGGTAAAAGAGGAGGGCTTGGCTGCCAAGTGTTTTTACCTAAAATGACCTTATTTTTCTCCCCCTCCTTGCCAAAGTGAAAAGGATGCGAACATATAAAACCAATCTCCCCCTGAACTGAACATCCTAAAATTAAATGGAGGAAAGGGAGCCCAGATGTACATTTTACACCCACAATTCAATAGCTTTTAAAGCTCACCCATACCCTTCTCTTCCAAAAGGCCCTGCTGCCTCTCCCCCACACAAACTAGAACCAACTGACACTTATCTAATAGACAGCATGGATCATAGAAAGGTCAAGGAAAGAATAAACAGCTCCTCCAACAGCAAAAGGTTTACCTGGGCAAAGGAAGGAAAGGGAGACTCTTCTTCCAGGCTCCCAACACAGAATGAAGGGTTGCCCTGACCATCAGTGGGTGACAAAGAAGCCAACATAGAGTCTGCAAAGGAAGAACCACAGAACTGATCATAACAGTAACTTAATGAAAGCTCTTTTCCTCAGAAAAGGAAGAAAATAAGAACAAGAGCCAAATAATCCAAATAGAAGATATTAACCAAATTAAAGTTATTATCAAACATTAATCCACTTTGCCTTTTTGTCTACATAAAGCTAAAAAGCCTGGTCTATCACACACATAAGGAGTTTGAGATGTTGTTTGTGTATTCATGTTTTTGGAGGGGGGAAGGCAGGGCAACTAAGGTTAAGTGGTCACTGTCAAACAGTTAGTAGGTGTCAAGTGTCTGAAGCCAAATTTGAACTCAAATTTGAACAAATTTGAGTCCTCCTGACTCCAGGGCTGGTGCTCTCTATTCACTGTGCCTCCTAGCTGCCCCAGGAACTGAATTCTGAAACAGATTTCTTCATGTGCATAAATCCCCTTCCTTCCCACCTGAAATACTGCTTGGCTGCCAAGCTCCAGAAAGGCCTGTCCAGTCAATGCTCTAGAAATCCTCACACTTGGCAGATCTGAAATGGGCAACTTGGTTATGTATGCCCAGAGTAAAAACTAAGTGTGGCTTGAAGCCTTCCCGTGGCTCCTCAAAGTGGCACACTATACCTGCCAGGTCTACATGAAGCCATCTAGCACAACCCACACCTGAACAAGAAATCCACTACACAATATGGTCTCCCAATGCAGCTCCTTCATTTCGTATTCACTTTAATGGTAAAGCTTTTTTCCTATGTCAATCTGAAATGCCTCCCTGTGATGTCATGGCTCTCAGGCTGGGATGGTGAGAACCAGCTGGGAAAATAAACTGCTCCTCTCCCTTGACAGCCCTGTGTTCACTCCCAGCTCGGACTGTCCAGGATTGACACTCTGGGAACCAATGCCTAAGCCTGTCACCTTGGCCTACTTTCAAGGTGGTCTTCCTGACCTTCAGAAAACCTATCATGAAAACAGCAAACTACCCCCCAATCAATGTGACGTTGGTCTGGCCAGAGAGGCTAATGATTTCAGCTGTGGTGTTTAGTGCTGGGCTCCAAGTCAGATAACTTCTAACTTGTGACCAGCTCAGGATGATAACCTGACAACCTGACGTACTCACCTGCATGGGACCCTGGGCTCCTGCTAAGAGGAGACTGTGAAAAGGAACCATGGTCCTCAGTGAGAACCAAAGCAGGATCAGGTGAGCAGGCATTGAAGGCGGGAAACTGCTGGAGATTCTCTAGAGCGATGTGAACTTCAGGATCTACCAAAGAAGGCAGGACACCTTGGTCTCAGCCAGGATCTCAAACTCTCCCCCACAGCCCAACGTGGGACAAGATGGCAGCATCACAGCCCCCAAAGCCACAAGTATGCAGGCACACTGAGAAACGAACTGCCCAGTCCACATGCCACAGCAGTGTTCCTGACTAGAATCCCTCTGGCATCCAAAGCCTTTCTGCTGATCGTTCTGTCACCTAGAACCTGGGGCAGGCCCAGGGCCTACAATGCCACCCTCCCCTCCCAGCATCAGGGGTGACAGAAAAAAAAACACGAGGACTGTGTCAAAGAACCTGGGCTTAGCTCCCAGGCAAATTATTTCCCCTTCTTGGGGTTTCAAGTTCCTCAGGTACAAAATGAAAGTCAGACCTGCTCGTCTCCAAGACCCCTCCTCATTCATCTGGTCTCTAGGCCTGTGGCGCTAGTCAGAAGAGGAGGGGAGGGGTAAGGGAAACCAAAGCTGACCCCTAAGTGCATGGGGCCCCCAGGAAGGCCACAGCCCTTCTCTAAAGGTGAATTTCTTCTCTTGTGAAGTGAAGACGCACTGGGGGCCTTGGGAGCCAATTCAGTGATGTGTGTCAAGTGGGCCCAGGGCAGACGGGGCCTCGACTTACACTTGCCCTGCTTCTTGTTCTCCTCTATCTCGATGCGCCGCTCTCTCCGCCTCTCCTCCCGGGCCTTTTTTTGCCGCAGCCGCCGCCTCTTCTCTATGTCATCTAAGGGGCAGAGTCGGGAAATGAGGTGAATCGTGCTCAGCACTGCAGCAGAGCCAGAGTCTGGTCCCATCCTGAGCCCAACCCCCAGCAGCATGTCCACAGATGGGCCACACCCAGGAAACTGCCCCCAGCACCACGCACTCAGGCGGAAGCCACTGTCACTCACTGCTGTTCTGGCCACAGGACTAAGAAAGTGGAGCCCCAGGGAGAGATGCTCACCTGAAAACATTTCCAGGGTTTCCTTGGAAACAACAGGCGGCTGCAGAGCCAGCTCACAGATACTGAATTCACAGGTGAGAGGCAGATGGCAGAGGTACCGATGCCGCTGTCGAACATCCTACAGCGCAAAGGAAGCCAAAGCTGAACAAAGACCCAAGCACCCCACAATAAATAATGTCCAAGAGGGAGAGAACCCGCCATCCAGCAGGTCCCGGGCCTGAGCGCTGAGAAGCAGCAGCCCTGCTGCCCTGTGCCCAGGACACTGACAGGCCAGCTCTGTCTCCACTGAAGCATGAGCAGTGTCTGCACACACAATAGCCGCCCTCACCTCCGACATGGAGTAGCCAACAATCTCTACCACCGTGGCTGTGATCTTCTCGGGGCTCTGCTCCAGGCTCCCATATTCCCGAACAAGGCAGCGCACATTCACAGGATGCAGAAACATGTACTGTCCATCCTCCGCTGTGGGCAAGAGTTTACCATCACCCTTCAGCAGCCTTCCTCCCTCTCAAATCTTAAAGCCCTCCCAAAGGTTCAGAACAGAAATGGTAATCTGATCAAAGCATGTTCAGGGGTGCCCACTAACCTTGATAGAAGTAGTAACAAGGAGAGGTGCCCAAGGATCTGGTACCAAGTGTGGTCTTGGGCTCCTGTGGGCTGATTTTGCTGCAAGTGGTCCCTTCTATACCATCTCCATCCAGTATCTCTGAGGCATACACCTCTGTTACCACCCCAGGCTCCAGCTCAGCCACTGCCTCCTCCTCTTCCACCAGATGGGGAGAGGGAAGAGAAAGAGGAGGAGATTGTCTAGGGCAAGGGTCCACAATTTCTTCATCAAAAGCAGAAAGATACTCCAGAATACACTGTTGAAACAAAAGCCAATCAGCAGCAAATCCTTGTCCTGCTAAGAAGGCACATCAGCACCATCCCGTGGAAAAGGCACAGGCCTGAGAGCCAGGCCAACTGGAGTCTAGTGCTCACTCTGTCTTCTTTCTGGTGAATCACTCAGCTGGCCTCTAGAGGGTTCTGTTTCCCAAAGACTCAAAGAGGGAACCTGACCACCTACTCCTCTCTATGTCATATGTGTGAAAAACGAATGAGCACATGGTTAAGGGTTTAGGGGCCCCCAGTCACCAAGACAAAGGTATGCCTACAAGCTCATTAAGTGACAGGTAAGCAAAGATACTCGCTACCTAATTAGCATCAAGGAACACACCCACCTGGGGGCTGGGCTGGAGCAATGGTTCTTTGTCCAGGGGTGCCGCTATCAGGACCAGCTCTTCTACTGCTGTTACGACATCAGTGACCTGGCTATTTCTGGCTTCGTCCGATCCTGATAAAGCTTCTTCTCGAGCCTAATGGCAGAGAGAAACGTGAGGTTCATCCCATTTTATTGAAAAAGAAAATCCTTTTTACAGGGAAAGGAAGCATAATAAGTCCCAGGAGGAAGACAAGGGCAGCATGTAATCTAACCAAGCAGACTGTTCGTGTTGTACAAACTCAAGAATCCTAGGTCAGGACCCCCACACCACAGGAAAAGGGAATGTAACCTGAAAGTTCTCTGGGAGCCAAAATGCCCTTCCTTGGTGGGTGGGACAGGCTGCTTCCCTGGCCTAGCCCCTGCCTTTTTCTCTGACTAAACAATCTTTGAAATCCTGCCAGCTCAGGCCTGTCAACATCACTGCCCAAAGCTATTGCTATCAGTGAATGAGGGGAATCAATAGAGAACATGTTAGAACAACAAGGACCCCAAAAGGCCATGGCAGGATGCTTCCCCATCATACACAGTCCACTGGACAGAGGACTTTGCTTGATAATGTAAGTTTTTGTGATGAAAATCAAAGATGTAGACTGTAGCAGAAATTAAAGGACGAATATTAAGTATGCAACTTTAACTTGAGAACCAGACCCCTAGAAAACAGAGTACACCTGGGCAAAGTTCCCTCACTGCTCTCAGTGTCCAGCAGAGGTCGCCAGAGGGGAACCAAGCAGCCTAAAAAGCAGCAATTTCCTCCAGGCTCAAATTCTCCCAAAGGTACTTGGAAAACCTTCAAGTGTAAAGTGCTCTACAGGAAAGATGTCAGTTAACCCGAATGCTCCAGGAATAAGGGTACTGTGGCTTAATTAGGCATAAAGAGAATGAAGAGAACAGAGCCAAAAACCCAAACCACGTGTGAGGACTCTGCCAACACGAAGAAAGCTAAACCACAGAGACATCGAGGCACACCATCCAGGCAAAGGATACAGCCTTCCCTTCTGCTCACCAACAAACTGAATGTTTTGTGGGGACATATTTGTTAAGACAGGCTGCAGGGATGTATCATTTTGTCTGATACAAATGAAAATGATTAAAATTTCTTTTCAGCATGTGTAAAACAGGAAGGGACCTTAGGAAGCATCCTGCCCACGCTACCCCTCTTCCTATCACAGAAGTGTAAGTAAATTCTGAGCCTAAATGCCATATGGGTATTCCAATGCATCCCTCAAACTCCACGAGTCAAACTGGTTTCTCACTCCCAACTTCCTTGTTTTTGTACATGGCCCCCTCCTCTTCCCAGACCCCTTGGCTTGAGATCAAGAATCATCTTCCTCTCTCGCTTCTTCCCTAGCTCCTTGAGGCAACAAGTCTTAACTGCCACCTCTGAAATGCCCCACCTGTCACAGCCGTCCTACCTTGTTTAATCTTCTTGCTACCAACCTTTTTCAGACCCTTATTATCTCTCACCAGTACTATTACTAGAACCAATTAGCACAGGGGCTCTTTCCTCCAACCTATTCTAACTATTTATATGGATTTTGATCAAAAGCACTTAAATGTCCTTAATGCAGCATGAAAGATGTGAATGAGCTGGTCCTAACTATCCTTCCAACCTAATCTCCCACTATTTCTCCCTTACACCTTTATACTCTGGCCAAACTGGGGTTCCCTGGGGCCCAGTCTTTCCCATCTGTGCCTCTTCTGCTGTCCCTAACCTATGAGTAACATGTTGATTCCTGATTGGTAATCCCACAAGATGCCCTTCCCTCTAGATCTCAGTCTACAAACAACATACACAGCCCTTGAGGCTTGGCTCAAAGTCTTTCATGAAGAAGTAGTAATGGAATTAAAAACAAGATGCTTTCCGTGAGTTACAAGTCTGTCTAGAAACCCTTTGACCTTGCTTTTCTCTCTTCCTAAAAAAAAAAAGGACTGTAAATTACATTATACACAAGGTATACCTGAAATCTGTGTGCACCATTCGGGCTTCTCACATGCACCTTTATAAATTTCCTCGTAGGTTTCTTTTTAATGGCATTCTTCTCCAATTGTCAGACACATGGACCATTTCCAATGTTTTGTTTTTACATTTAAAACAACTATCTTTTATAATAAAGTCTCACAGATGAGATTGAGTCAGGTCACATCAATTTTGCTTCTGACTGCACTATCTACTACTCCAGGGTCAATTCCATGACACAGGGCCTACATGTGGGCCCACGTTTGATTCCTCATTCCCCCTCCCTCATGAACCTGGCTGCGTTTCAAACAAAGCAGGCATCAGCAAACACATCAAGGAATAAGCTTCTTAGGGGTTTAGTTACAACGCTGAACATTCCTTTAAGGGTTCAGGATCATATTCTAATCAAAACACAGCACAAAACTAACTTACGGGAAATAGAAGGCGAGTTAAAATCCTAGTGGCCCCAAAAGACACACACAGAAAAGCCACTAATCTGCCAATGTGTGTAATTTTCAACACTAACTCCCTCTATCCAGCTTGTCTCTCCAGTGTAGACTGTGCTCCTCACCCTCCTCACCTTGAGCTCCTGAAGGGCGGCCTCGACAAAGCACGCCTCAGGAGAGTGCATCTCCTCCACCAGCTGCTGCTCCAGGGCAGCCTTCTCTTCCAGAATCACTCTCTGTAGCACCTGCTCCTTGGAGGCTAGCAGGAGTTTAGAGTATTGGCTGTGCTGGTCATCTGTCCAAGGAGAAAAAACCCAGAACCCCAATGTGGTGAACCTACTAATGCCAAAAACCTATTACCAAAACAACTAGTTATCACTATCAAGGTTGCAATCATTGTGAATAAAATTTAATCAGGCTTGAAAGCTGAGAGTTCACTTCATTTTGCTGGTCTTGTAATAAAAACAAGAAAACCCACAACCAGCAGCACAACAGGGACAAGACCAGATTGGGGCTGCCTACCACAGTGGTGTCAAACTCAAACAGAGGATCCCTATGGCTGCACACTGACTCAGAAAACTACAAATTAACATTATCTATACCGTGACTGTATTCTTGTCTATTTTGTTAAACATTTCCCAATAACATTTCAATTTGGTTCTGGCTGCGGCTGGGAGTTTGGGAATAATTTGCAGGCCTCAGGGTTGACATCTTTGTTGTACCAACTCAGAAGTCAAAGGCCATAAGTAGGAGGCTATGGAGAGGTTATGCCAGGACACTATTAATGAAGCAGATAACTCACCTCCAAGGTGAATAGGCTGATCTACATTCATCCACTTGGATTTGGGTAAAGCCACTAACACGCCCTTCTCCCTTCTCATGAGCTGCATTGTGATGGTATCACCAACAATGTACTGGCGTGACTCTGTAGCAACAACACTGGAATTTGGGAAGAGAACCGTCAAGTAGAGACACCTCTCACCTGAAGTGCTAGGGACTGGGCAGCTGCCTCTGAGCCTCACCTCTTGAGATCCTTTTTGTGAACAGAGCTGTAGCAGATGGGACATTTACTCCAGGTCTTCTCACTCAGTGAAAGGTAGTGCAAGATGCATGCCCAGCAGAAAATATGCCCACAGCGTGTGATCTTGGCTGCAGTTGGCGGGTAAAGGCATATTGGGCAGGACGGCACCTCATGGCTACAGATGCGCTACAGGCACCAGAAGGAGAAAGCTCAGAGCACAACCCGCCTGCCCCCCCAGCCAGCCCAGACAACCCCCAAAACCTCTGCATGCTCATACCTCTGGCTGTGCAAACCCACTACACCTCAGGCCAGCTCTGTGAGTCCCAGGGACAAAGTGCCCCCAGCAAATGTGTTCTATGCCCAGCAGAATTCTAGTTCACATCAGCTGAGAAGCAATTTGAGTTTGTCTTTAAATACCCTGACCTTCATACCAACAAGTACCCACACTCTTTCCAAAGTAGGGAGAAGAGGAAGGTGATTCCTTAGAGGGCTCCTTTCTCATTAGAGAAGATCTACAAGATAAATCAGGCCCACTGCTGTGATTCAGCAAGAGACTGTTTGAAGGCCTTCCAGAACTTTTAGCGTTCATAATGAATACCAAAAACAGCCATGACTCTAACTTTATTTTTCTCTTCTCTAGATGAGGAAATACAGCTGTGTGGCTCATTCATCTGCTGGCTCTGTCCCTGGAGACTAAGTTTTGGGATATTTTTACTTTGATTGGGTACAAATATCTGCACAAGCCTGGTGTCCAAACAGCCTGCTGCAAATGAAATCATGTACCATGCAATGATCACATTCTGGGAGTAAAAGTCAAATGAAATCATGTTCCATACAATGATCAAAATCAAATCAAAAGTCAACTCACCCCCTCCCTCAAGTTCAACTGGCTATTGCTTTCTGACACTCAGACCTCTTACTGGTGCTAGAGATTCCAATTTGAGGCTGCTCTAACCCAACTATCCCCAGAACCAGTGCCGATTCACCAGCCACATACACTGAATTCCTTATCCATGGAAAATGGGGTTAGAACATCATAACTAAGATTCTCCACTGGAGGAGAAAGAAGTCTCAGCAGAAACTTGATCTGATAGAGGAAGGGAGGGAGGGATCCCTTGAATTTTTTCACCCACCCACTATCAACAAGCTTAGCTGTGCTACTGACCACTTGTTCCACAAAGTCCCAGTTGACCAAGGTGTCAGGGTCAGCAAAATGCACCGTGTAGTCTTGGTCTTCAGATACAACAAATTGGCAGCTAGAAGAGGAATTGAGGGAGGAAAAGTGTAGCCCATCAGTAGATCTGGCAAACAACAGTTATGCTGTCCAATTTCAAGTTCAGCAGCCCCATATACTATCCTGTACACAGAACTCAACACCCAGTACCAAAAAGAATTCTGTACTCTGACAGGTTACAAAAGGTCCAGTGGACTTATGTTTAATAAACACTGAACTCAATTTCCACCGTAGCAAACGCCAGTCTAGCCCCTCCCCCAAGCCTCTCTAGAACTAAAAATAGCCCAGAATGCTGCTTTGTCAAGGGCTAAGCAGCCAGTTTTGTCCCTGGAGGCTGGACTTGGGAAGCAGTGAAGTAAACCAAATGGCTACCTGACCTAAAATCAAATTCAAGCCTTGAACTATGGTAAGCTCCACACATCTTTTAGAACAATGTGCATCTTTTATCATAGTTCTAGGGAGGAAGATTTGAGTAAGAAGGCAGTTTTATGCTATAGTTGATATCAAGGCACCTCCACCCACCAGGCAGGTCCTTATAGTACCAGTCATGCCCTGATCCCATTCCTTCCATCCACCCAGAATACAAGCACAGAGCACTCTCATAACAGCTTAGAGAGAGCAACTGCACAATGTCCTCAGGGGAATTTACATTTCTGCCCCATTTCTCTGCTACTCACTTGGCCTGTAAGAAGAGTTCCTTGTTAAAAGGTTTTTGTCCCCATTTGTTCCTCTTCCCCCAGTTGCCATGTCCATTGCCTTCAAAGTGACCTGCCTGGCCACGGGGTTCAAAAGTGAAATTCAGTAAGTGGTTTAGATTTATCTTCTTAGGACCAGAGAATTGGGCAGGGCTGAACTCTGCCCGCTGAGCCTCTGCTACCTTGAGAAAAAATGGCAATATTTTAGATGAAAATGACCTGAGCACTGATTTCACTACAGATGCCAGTACAACATCCACTACTCATTAAATTCTACTTTGACCATATGAAAAAATAAAGCCACAGCTAACAGATTAAAACAGGAAAAAACAAAACATTTGCCCACTTCAAAGAGAACAGTCTAAAATCAGGTCAAGTAAAAGAGCCCCCAAAAGCTTAAGAGGGAAATTTGCATCATGCCAACTGTTTTGACTAAGACAGTCTGCCCTCCTGCAGGGCAGTAAGTTATCTAAGAACAGAAAACAGCAGGAACCTCTCTGCTGTGCAAATCTGGGGGTACAAAGGGATTCTGATCTTATTTTCTCCTGTAAACAAAAGCCTGTAGCAAAATGCCTACCTCCTCACCTTTGTTAGCTACTTGCTCCCAGGTCAGTCTCAGCTGACACTGCCCCTTGGAACTGAGCTCCCTAAAGACCAACCTGCTGTGGCTTACTCCCACAGGCTTAAGGATCCTGCCAAAAAAGACTCTCTCACACACACTTCTACTCATTTTTAATTGAAACTTACAGAATTAGAACTTGTGGGCTGACTAACTCCCAGGCTAGAAATAAATCTTATCAGCATCAAATTAAAAACCAATTTAACAAGTGGTACAAATATACAATCATCTGAAAGAAATCCTCTGTCTCACACTGTAAGTCTGCAGGTTTTTCATTCTCCCAGCACTCCCAACATGAAAGACACTGTCATGCCACCCAAATGTGGCTTAGAGCTAGCCAGGATATAGCCTACATGTCATTCTACAACTAAGAAATTCCAAAGAGGGCATTATCCTTCCTACTTCAAGAAGAGTATCTCCACAAAGCTAAAGTTACCCAAGCCATCAAAAACACCTCAAAACCCAGCGATTATGATGTTGTGATTTGCAGCCATCCTGAAAACATGTTCCTGCCTCCAAAGGCATGTTCACCACCTTCTGAGGAAGAAGGAGCAAGAGCTTCAAGAAGGGCAGGGCTTTCACACAAGCTCTCAAGGTGATGCTCCAGTGGTCTTCACAAAGTGCAGACACAAGTGGCGGCTGCCACGCTTCTTGGAGTCCAGGCAACCTTCACAGAAGCCTTACCTCATCTCGTCTTCCACCATTAGAAGAAGAACTAAAGAGTCTGCTGCTGCCGCCGCCCCTCGGAGGGGGCATCTTGTTAAAAGTTTTGCTTTTCTGTGAGTTGGAGCGACGGGACTGGTTGTTAAAGTTTTCATTTTTGGGATAGGAAGTTTCACGTTTACGGTTATAACGTTTGGATCCACTCGCATTCTTCCCATCTAAAAAAACAAAAAGACACAAGTTCAAGTTTCATGAAGTCTCAGTTCTGAATCACCAAAAGGTAACATACAACCCTCCCTGAATCCCCATGGCTGGGTCTGGGCCAGGCCTTCATTAATAGATCACAAAAACCAGCTGCATTAATTACAAATCTATGCTGGTTCTTCTACTGGTTTCTTTGGAAATTGTGATGACCACAACCATATGCAGCTATAACTTTCCCATGATCCTATTCCAATTTTGATGTTATGGTCTATGGACCCTCAGTGTTTTTGATGATTGGGTCTCTTATGGAATAGTTTCAAGGGCTTATGATTCTACTTCCTATACAGAAATTACAGTCATTGCTCTTGGAAATACTCATGCAAAAAGTGCAGGACCCAGTGAAAGTAGACTGTTACTAAGCTGTAAGGCATGAATATGAGAAATTTTTTTTTAAAACCAGAAAGATTTACAGTAACTGATACAAAATTAAGAGCGACATGCACAATGGCTACAAAAATGTAAAACAAGAAATCAATAAAATAATTAACAATGTTGTTTCCAAATTATTCAAGTTGAAGCATTCAAACACACAACACACAGGTAATGGAAGATGAAAGCTAAATTCAGTCAAAGGAGTAGGAGAATACATGTTTTACCTAGAAAATTTCGATGTTGAGCTAACACACTTTCTTTAAACCATTAAGGATAAATCCAGCCTAGGCCTCTCCCACACATCTATAAAATAGGCAGAAAGACAAGGCAACCTAATAAAGTTTCCTAATTTAGACCCTAGAAATCAATTATTACCAAAATATTATTCCTGGATTAAGTATAAAAGTCAGGATGAACAAAACTTTAGGAAACCTAATATATGCTTGTAACTTTTTACTCTAAACAGAACACTTAATGGGACCTTCCAACCACCTGCCCCAAGCCGGACACCGGAGATATTACCAAGTTCAAAATTAGCCAAGAAGTGCCCTCAGCAACAAAAAGGGAGAAGGAACCATTCTGAGACCTCAGTCATATCAACGCTAATTGGAACAAAGGCCAGAATCACAACACGAAGAGGTCTGGATTCGGAGGACTCTGGTTCAATTGGCTCTGCTATTCACTACCTGTGGGACTTGGGCAAGTCACAGCCTCACTGGGGTCTTGGTTTCCTCTTCTGTAGAATAAGAGGAATCTCCAAGGGCCTTCTCCAGTTCTGAATCTTAGAAGCCTTCTAGAACCATTCTATTCCTAATTTATTGGGTCATTCCACCTGTGCCTACCTTAATGCAAGAAGGGACATGACTAAGTGAAGTGAAATTATAGATATTTTTAAAATATCTTAAGAAAACTGAGAACAGTTTGGCCTAGAAGCTAAGGGGCTGGCTTACAAACCAAGAACACTTAGGTTCAACCCCCACCCCTGACATATCCTGGGCAAAGAAGACCTTTAACCTCCCAGGGCTCTAGACATCTCTCTAAAACCATTAAGTTGCAGAGAAGGTGCCAAGCTTCATTGGTAGAGGGAATTTCCTTACCTGGAGGCTCCCTACAGAAATGAAATCACAGGTCCATTTTGTAACCCGTAAATGTAAACAGAAATTTTGGCAATTCCACCCTGCAGTAGCTGAATAAGTCAGAATAATGAGAATGTATACTGTAATGCACAAGTTTCAAGAAAAATGAAAATTTCCTCTTTAGTAAAAATTTTATCTAACCCAAGTCACCAGTTAGTTAATAATTCATGAAAACAGAAATCTATTATCTACAGCAATTGGGGTGGGTGGGTAGGAGTGGGGGAAGGAAGCCCTTAACTGCCAGATGAATGGAATCAAAGTTCTGCAGGGCTTTCTTCCCAAACTGTCTAGATCAAACTAGAAAAAGGCAATTTTCAGAAGCCAGGATGGCTTAGTTGACTCTTAAACCTGCATGTCAAATGGAAGGCAGATTAAGGCTTCCCAAAAAAAGGACACCTGAGGATAAGCAAATGTCCTTCACATTTCAGCTGCTGCGGTGGTCACCAGCCCCCATGCTTGGTCAGCTTCTTCAGGTGGGCTCCATCATCCACAAACCTGCTCCCCACCTCACCCCCTTGCAGCATTTAAGAGGCATTTAACTCTAACCCTAACTATTGTTACCATCTGGGCAAAATGACAGCAGTCAGCAATTTTGACTAAATGGTTACAAAAAGGGTTCCTTCACATTCATATTCCACATAATTCTGGTCAAAAGCAGTGTCTACAATTTTCAAATTCTTGATGTAAGTTTAAAACTGAGTCTTGCTACTCATTAAATACCTGCTACCATAAATGTCCTACATGCTGGAAAGGATCCAATTTTCATGGGTGAGTTTGTTGTTAATCCCTCAAAAAGCTGAAAATTCAGAAGTAGACACTTCTAATTTTCATGTCCCAGGGAATTAAACTTTAGAAAAGAGGGGAAAAAATTGGGGGAGGGGGGGTGGGGACAACAAAAAGAGCAGATGGCCAAATATTTACTTCTAGAAAGGAGCACAGATATTTCAACATTTCTTAGGGCACTGGCAAGCTATGTGTATGTTAGGAGTTACTATGAAGTAAGAGGTCTGGTGAGGGAGGACAACTCGTAATGATCTAAAGTAACCAGTTAGCCTCTGATTTGCATAGACTTGTCAACTCACCCAAAAGGTGGGTCAGTCTTCAAGATTTGCCCCACCTATTACAACAGCAACGACAATTTCATAATGCTTACAGAATCACTCTGATAGAAAGCAAGTCCAGGAAGTACTTGGTTCTGAAACACCCAAGATGACTGCAACTGACCACATTACAAATATATGATTTTATAGCAGCTACATCCTCCACCCCAACCTCTCTGCTTTCACTATACTACAGCTAGCAAGTCAAGAGAGCAGAACTGAGGGTCTGCCTATGTTATCTCTAACTGCACACCGACAGCAGAAAGATTGCGGGTGCAGCCAGGCCTGGGGCCCAGAGATAAAAACTCAAAAGCACTATTTTTACAAGGAGGCTGTTTGTGGAAAACTGGCGAGGATAACATGGGGGCAAATTGTTCTCAGTCAATAATTGGCTCAGCAATAGGGATTCATTTTCAGACTGTTTACATGAAGAGTTAAGAAAGAAGGAAGCACTCAGTCCTAACCAATGCTCCAAAACACGCCAGACAAAGTTAGATGGCCCAAATTCAGAGCCCAAGGCCTGTGGTGATGAACAGAGCTGGGCCTCCCAAGCAGATTTTGGAGCCCCCGCCGATTCACATTTCTCCACAGCAATGATAAGGCTTCTGTCTGTCAGATTCTCTCATTCCATACCTCCAAATTAAGGGCCCCATATAATTTTCAAGAGTCCCAACAAATTATTTGGCAACATGTTCATATATAACTCTAATTATGAAAGCATGGACAGGTGGCACCACTTGGGTCAGAGCAACAGCTAGGAAGTTATTGCTGCTGATTCACAGGAGGATCATGGTCAAGTTCCCTACCCACAATACCCAGCAGAGTAGCTGACAAACACTTCCATCTCACTGGGTAGCACAGGGGCGTGCTCCAAGGCAAGCTAACAGAGTTTATTCAGGACTTCAATGGAAGGACCATAAATACTAAATGGAATACATGTGGCAAAGGCTGGGGATCAGAGGCCGTGTCGGCAGCTGACAGACACCCTGAAGAGCTCCCTAGTTTGTGGAGAGGGCAGAAAGAGGCCATGGAAGTCCTCAGACCTCAGTAAAAAATCCCAAGTTTCTTCCTCAAGCAGCACCTGTTGAATTCCCACCCAGTAAGACTCCAGCCTAGCAGACACAAATATTTCTTTTTTGCTTTTTGGAGGGCAATTGGGTTTGTGTCTTACCCAAGGTCACACAGCTAGTTTTTTGTGATGAGTGTTTGAGGTCAAATTTGAACTCAGATCCTCCTGACTCCAGAGCCAGTGCTCTATTCACTGCACCACCTAGCCACCTGACACAAATATTTTCAAAGAAATTTGGCTTCAAGCCATTCCACTTCCTGAGGCCATTGTCCTCTCAAACTTCCTGGATCATTCTAAGGGTTCTTAAAGGCAAATAAGTTTGCACTAGCAACCTGACTTCCGGTGAACAGTAAGCCAACAGGAAGATCAGGGAGCCACCTCATTAACTTGAAAGCATTGCCTCAATCCCTGAACTTCTGCTAACCTTAACAGTAACTGGGCCCACCCTCCGGCAGGATGGGGTAAGAATCTTATTTCTGGGGCAACAACCAGCCTTTGCTTCATGCTTGCTATAAAGCTAAGCTTCCTTCTTTCTATCCATTTGCCTTCATTTTTTCCCCTTTTCTCTCCTACTTTTTTCCTGGGTAATACTCGTGGAATTTTTCACTGCTGAAAGTTCTTAGAAAGATGTCATTTAATTCTTTACCAGCAGAATTACAACATCTATTATCATTACAGGAAAGAAGCTATATAATCTCTAAAACGCAAGGCGCTACATAAATGTCAGCTACACAAATAGAACAAAGGTAAGGGAACTTATCTGGGAAAAAAACACTGTGCTCTAACTGGAGAAAAGAATGGGCTGTCCCAATTTGCAAGGCCAAGGAAATTTGGGGGTTTACCTAATTCTAGTATTCCAAGGAAGAATGAAGACAGGCAGACATTTACAAAGCTCTTTTTGAAGGTGCACAAAGTGCTTCCCATTTATTACCTTATGTGAGTCTCAGCATCTCTATTGTACAGAGGAACGTGGGCCCAAAGAGGACAAGTGGCCTGGCCAGTTTCACATGGCTCATCAGGAACCTCAGGGTTCCTGATGCCAAGGCCAATACTATCTGCTAGGCCACACTGCTTCACCCCCAAAGGAGAGCAGGAATTAAGGCCATCGAGCTTGTGGGTTAGAACAAAGACAGTCTACCCAAGTTAGACATTCTAAGCTAGAGGCAGTTTTGGTAGGATTTTTGGTAAGACACAGGGAAAGGACAGGATGGAAAGCTATAAAGCCTCCAGCCTCTCTCCTTTTTAAAGGAGATCACAAGTGTGCTCCCCTTCACAGTCCCACACCCCTCCCCAGCTCCTGATTCTTGATTCCCTTGAGTAAACAAAGACTATTTGGAATCTTGGGGTGGAGGGGAGCTTCCAAAGGGCGCAAGATCTGTTTATGGAATCACTTTGAACTACATTCCCATTCTTTCATTTGGGGAAAGGCTACCAACATGACATGCTGTCAATGCTATTCTTAGGTTTTATGTTAACAGACATACAGGCTACCTTCAACCGACAGGTGAATCATATAATTCAATACAACGCTGAACTTCTGCCAACACTTAAAACACACACAATGGACTTTGAGCTTTAACCTTTATGTCAGGTTTACAGGAGTTATGTTTGGTAGGGACCTCTCTCCCTGCAAGCACACACCAGGCAGTCTCTTTTTTTTCCTGAACATCTAAATCGTAGCAGATAGAAGGTGGCACTGGTAAACACAGGGAGATCTGTGTGAGGTTTCTTTGTTTTTAAACAAGTTATTTTAATAAAAACTTCTAAGAGACTGTCATCTGTGTGTTTACACAGGACTGAGGAAAATCAATGCCTCTGGTTATAAAATGCTTGGTACACTCCATAAACTTTTCATTTCCATACAAAAAAAAATATGTGTGTGTGTGTGTGTGTGTGTGTGTGTGTGTGTGTGTGTGTGTGTATCTTGGGAAAATATATGTATTGAATTTTAAGGACCAGGGAGAATCCATGTTAGGTAATCAGAATGCATCCACAATATTTATCCAGCACATAACCTGCCAACAAGTTAATACAAATATTTTGATTGCATAAGGATACTATAATCCAAGTTTCTACCATCTTAGAGACAAAAGTAAAACTCAGCTCATTTACCCAACAAGCTCCAGGGTGTCAGAGCACAGGTAACATACCCTCAATAAAATAGCGTTTTTAATGGTGTTGCTAACTTTCATAAACTTTCTCCCTAGGGGACACACTTAAGGACTTTGTTAACAACTGGATCAAAAATACAGAAGTTTCATAAATGGAGACTTAGAAAAAGTAAATGAAAATCTGGAGGCCTGAAATGAGAAAGCCACCGGGCCCTGAGGATAGAGGACAAAAGAAAAACACTCCCACCCTTCTCTTTCCATCAGGAAGGTGAGGGTCCTTATGGCACCTTTAATGGTTTCCAATCATTTGCTGAGGCAAACATCACTCCAGTGATGGCTGAACAAATGACCCATGCTTGGCTTCAAAGTGGATCTGTGATGAAATCCCAGGCCCACTGGTCGCTGCACTCAGCGGTCACAGCTCAGGAAAGGACACTGCCGTGCCGAGACATTTCTGTCACTCTCTAAATTGGCTGAGTCTGTTCACATATGTTCTGAAATGGCACAAATGGATCTGTTGTCTTGTCACCCAGGTTTCATAAGCAAATGTCAAATGGAATAAACACTGAGCAGTTTACAAATGCATGTCCTGTGCCTTGTGAACCTGGCTACGACCACTGTTTGCTCCTGAACCCAAACTAGGGGTTGCCTCATTTGGAGACCACTGCTCTGTAAAGGGGTGCTGCCTGACACCCCCTTGTCATTTGTGCTCTTTAAAGAGGATATCAAAACTTCCTAGAACCCAGCCATCATGCCTTTATTCTAAGCTTCTGAGATTCCCTGGCACATTACCAAACTAAAACCAGTCCACACCTCTCTATCCCATCTCCCAGGCTTTGAAATACATCTCAGCTTCTGCAGACATGCCTTTCTTCCAGTACCAGCCTATGTTCTAATCCTGATTTGTTTGAATTTGGTTTAGCCTACAGCAAAGTCAATCAAAATGAAAGTGAATAGGCGGAGAGGAGGGAGAGGAGGAAGAGGAAGAAGGGGAGGAAGAGGAGGGGGAGGAAGAAAAGAGGATGGAGGAGGAAGAGGAGGAAGAGGAGGAAGGGGGGGGGAGGACAGGGGCAGGGGCAGGGGGAGGAGGAGGAGATGGGAATTGGAGCCCAGACACAACAAGGAGGATGGGACTTGGCAGCAGCCTTGGGCTTGGCATCAGACCCAGAGCAAGTCACCCCCCCATCTCTGGCTTTTAGTTTCCTACTTTGTAAAATCATGGAGTTGAACTAAATGATCTCCAGCATTCCTTGAGGTTTAAAATTTTCTATGATAGGCAGGCATGAAGAGGGCAGAGTTACACCTTATAAACAGAGAACCTGAAAAACATCTAGTTTGAATCCCTCATTTTGCAGATGCCAAAGGTGAGGCCCAGTTCACAGTTGGTGGCAGAAACTAAAACAAGCACTGGCAAGGCAGCAACGTCTTGCACGAAGGCTCTGGAGTCTAGAAAGCCTGGTTCTGACATTCACCACCTGGTTCTAACCTCAGGCCACTCACTTCCTTCTGTGGCCCTCAACTCCCCATTTGTACAATGAAGGTGTTTGACCAGACAACCTCCAAGGAGCACTTCTAAATCCTTTGTTCCTGAGCTAAAATCAGAGGCCTCATCAGGCACCCTGAAACACTATGGCTGGGACAGGCACGTTGGAGAAAAGGTGTCCACTGGTAAGCAAAGCTCTTCTCTGAAACTCTAGGCTGAGGCTCCATGTGCCCAGTCTCAGGAGTGCTTTAGGAGGGCACATGCTCACTAGGGAAATCCTGGTGACCAGAAGCTCTGAGGAGTTACCTCTTTGCCCCTCCCCTTTCTGGGGTGAAGGAACAGCTGAAAAGACAAGGTCACTGATCAAAATGGAAGGGTCAGTAAAGGCCACAGAGTGAGGCATTCTCGGGCTCCAGAGGAAACAGGGCCAAGGAAGAGGAAAGAGACCAGCCTAATTTAATACAGGGGCAGAGACTAGAACCCAGGTACTGGGTGAGGCAGCAAATACTAGGTTACAGGTTCTCTCATAAATGTGGGCAGAGAGGGGAACACATGCTTCTTCCAGACCTAGTAAAGTGGAGGGGAGGACAAGGCCTTGGCCAGTTAGCCTCAGACTAAGGTTAAAGAAATGTGACTTCAATGGAGGCCAGCAGGAGACCCTGGTTCTAATTCTGATTCTACTACTTGCTCCCCACTTTCTTCTGTTAAACTCTGAGTTCTCTCCCAGCTCCAAAGCTCCTTTGTCCTCAGTTTCACCATCTGAGAAATAAAGATAATGACCCTTTGACCACCTACTTCACTGAGTCATGGGAAGGAAATCACTTTCTTCAAGAGCAGACATATGGGTATAAGCTATCACAATGACACGAACAACTTTGATTCTGGAATTATAAAACACTGGTGGGGCGGCTAGGTGGCACAGTGAGTAGAGCACCAGCCCTGGAGCCAGGAGTACCCAAGTTCAAATCTGGCCTCAGATAACACACAAACACACACACACACACACACACACACACACACACACACACACACAAACTAGCCATGTGACCTTGGGCAAGTTACTTAACCCCAATTTCCCTCCAAAAAAAAAAAAAAGCAAAAATAAAACAAACACTGGAAAAGGGCCTGCCATGAAGAGACTGGGAGGACACTGAACTGAAAGGCACAGGAGACTAGCTAGTCCCACACCCCTCAAAGGTGGGGACAGTGACCAGCCCAAAGTAACCCAGACCACAGATTTAGTCAGAAGGGCAGCTGGATAAAATGAACCCTCAGGCACCATATCAATGCCAGCTTTTACTAAGCCAACACCCTCCAAGTCACACAAATGACAGGACCATAGATCTGGAGCTAGAAGGGGCCTCTGTTGCTGTTCTTCAGCCATGTCTCTGTGACCCCATTTGGGGTTTTCTTGGCAGATACTGGAGTGGTTTGCCATTTCCTTCTCCAGCTTATTTGAGAGATGAGGAAACTGAGGCAAACAGAGAGATGAGGAAACTGAGGCAAACAGAGAGATGAGGAAACTGAGGCAAACAGAGTCACAGTAAATGTAGTAAATGTCTGTAGTAGTGTCTGAGGCCAGATTTGAACTCAGGTCTTCCTGACTCCAGATCTGGCGCTCTATGCATTGTGCTACTTAGCTGGCTCTAAGGTCACAGGCAGACAATGGTAAAGGCAAGATTGGAAGGTTGGGTGCCACATGACCCTGGGGATCTTTTTTTGGGGGGAAACAGAGACTTGCCAAAGCTACACAGGCAGCAAAAAGCACAGTCCCTTTCAGACCTAGACACTCCAATAGCCAATAAAAAAATCAGTTAAGGGGGTGGCTAGATGGAGAAGTGAATAGAGAACCTGAGTTCAAATCCTGCCTCAGACACTTAACACTTAATAGCTGTGTGACCTCGGGCAAGTCACTTAACCCCAATTACCCTGCCTTCCCCCCTCCAAAAAGCAACAAAAAAACCCAAAACAAAACAAAGAAGTTAAGCATGTGAACAGAATTTTAGACAAATTGGCTATGACCAATCTCTGGCACCAAATTAATGGGAATCACAAGAAGTAAACCTTTCCTGGCTTTGCATGTTACCTTTCCAACACTGACCAAGTGCTAGGGAAGAAAAACTGAAACAAGTAAATTATAATCAATAATCATTTTAAAGAAAAACTCTCAAACTTCAAAGGAAACTACATGTCATAAAGGCAATAATAAATTTCAGTAAACTGCACAAGCAGGATTGCAAGCTGAGGCCTCTGAGGCCTCCCTACCTTAGAAGTGAATCACCAGTCTGAAGGCAGCCCCACCCACACACACTCACTCCCAGGTCACTGCTTAGAAAGGCAAAGGGCACTTAAGATCTATTTTAACAAAGGAAAATTCGAGCCAAAGAAGTTCCATGACCAGCCTCAGATCACCCAGAGGCTGAGGGGCAAGGAGGGGGATAAGAGCTCAGGATCTCCAACTGCCACTCCAGTTCGCCTGCACCATCTGCCTGGAGAATAAGACCTCAGAAATCATCTCATCCAACTGAGGACTGACCATGTGCTAGAGAACCAACCCCAGGTGAGGAAAATGAGGCCACAAGTTCAAGGACTCGAGGTGAAGAGCTGGGTCCACATCCCCCCTCTCCAAATCCAGACCTCTCTCCTTAAAGAGGTGTCATCACTCCACCAGAGAGAGCCCCACGCCTTTAAAAGTGGGAGTGATCCTCAGCTTTCATCTAGTCCAATCCCACCCACCCAGGACAGGCTTCCAGCTGGGCCCTCAGCCTGCAGACCCTGCCCAGACAGCTGAGAGGCACCACTGAGATGAACCAGTCCAATCCATTCACTTCATAGAGAAGGAAACAGACCTGGGACAGGGAAGAGCATCTGGGCCAAGACCAAACAGCTATGAGTCCTATCTGGCAGAGACGTGGAGCTCTGGCTGTCCAGTCTTCTGTCTAAGATCACCCTGCCTTTTCACCTCAAGGGAAGCTGTCATCCCACTGCCTGCTCCCCCAAATCACAGGCTCACAGACTTTAAAGTCAGAAGGAGGTCACACAAGTACTATTCCAAATAACAAAGATATTAAAACAGCTTAAAAGCAGCAAGCCTGTTCCTGTGTCAGGAGGACTTAGATTAAAGTCCAGCCTCAAACATAAAAGGATTGCTAAATGTGCTGGGCAAGTCGGGGTGGGTGGGACAAGAGTTTAAGTCTCCAAATTTACAAACTGCAGAAAAGTCAGATTTGCATAGATAAAGAGAATTCCCCAGAGGAATCTAAGCTGCTGGTCTCAGGGGCAGACAGAAAATGTAACAGCTCACTTATAAAATGTATTTCTTCTTCACAAAGCCCCCAGAGACAGATACTACTGCTGTTGTTGTGGAGTTGTGTTTGACTCTCTGTGACCCTATTTGGGGTTTTCTTGGCAAAGATTCTGGAGTAGTTTACCATTTCCTACTCCAGAGGATTAAGACAAAAGGTTAAGTGACTTGCCCAGGGTCACACAGCTAACGAACTTGTCTAAGGCCAGATTTGTACTCAAGTTTTCCTGCTCAAAGCTCTATCCACTTTAACACCTAGCTAGCTAGGTACCGTTGTTATTCTCACTTTACAGATGAAGAAACCAAGGCTGAGAGCAGTTACTGGATTAGGCAGGGGTCATGCAGCTATGAAAGGTGGGAGGAGGGATCTCTCGTCGAATTTCCTTGAATTTCAGCGCTCTATACTCTAAATTAGACTGGATTAAAACCCAAATCCTCAGGCTTCAAATCAGATCCAGAACTCTCCCCAAGCCTGTCAGGGAACTAATATTAGCGTCCAGCCTCACAAGAACAGAGGAAAAGAAAACTAGTGAGGGCAATTAACTTATCAGGGTCACACAGCTAGTGTCAGGGGCAGCATTCAAACCCTGGTCTTCCTGACTGCAAACCCGCAGCCTCGCAGCCTCTGAAGGGGATCAGAGCCCAAACGCTTCCTTGTCCTAGGGAGGAACTGAGCAGGCCTAAGAGGCCCAAAACGGCCCGGCCATGAAAGGGCTGCACAATCCTCGCCGATATCCCCGCTGGGTGGGACCCTTGCAGCTAGCCGCTCGCCCCCTCCCCTTACCGCTCTTGGGTTTAGACTCTCCGGCAGGCCCCGCTGAGGCTGCGCGGGGCGGCTGCTGTCCTTTGCTGCTGCAGCCCCCAGAGGCTGAAGAGGAGCTGGGGGGCCCGCTGTTCTTGTCCATGTCGGGGGCGGCGCTGCTGCTGCTGGGCGAGCTGTGCGGCATCAACGGGGGCCTCGAGGGCGGCGGAGGCGGCGAGGGCGGCGGCGGCTTCGATCGGAGCAGAGCGGGCGCGGCGAGGAGCCAGGCTCATGGCGTTGGGGGCCGGCGGCGGACGGCGGGGGCGGCGGCAGCGGTTCTCGGCCTTCATGGCGACATTGTCCTTGTTTCCTTCCTCGGCTGCTCAATCGGGGCGGGCGCGGAGCGGCTCGGGCCTGGCAGCGAAGGCCGGCGGCGGCGCTCGGACGTCCGGGCCGGGCCTGGCGGAGCGGGGCGGAGCGGAGGGAGAGGGAGGACGGGGAGGAGGAAAGGGAAGGAGGACGGGGCGAGATGGAGGGACCGCGAGCCCCGCCCGCCGGCCGGCCGGACACACTAGCTCTCCCGCCGCGGAGCAGGAGAGAGGGCAGCGGGGCAGGGGCTGAGGGACTCCCTCGCCTCAGGGCCGGGGCCGAGGCCGAGCTGCTCCGGGAATGGCGACGAGTCGCCAAACAGCGCAGCCGAGAACCCGGATGCACTATTTATATGGAGGACGCCGAGCCAGGTGCATCCCGGGAAATGTAGTTTGGGTCGACTTCCTCTCCCCGCCCCGCCACCTTCCTGCACCCACAGCCCAACCTCCCAGGCCTCTTGGATCATCAGACGGCCCCACCGCATGGCCTTATGGGGGTTGTGGTTCACCGGGCACCGGACCAGACCAGCCAGGCATACAAGGTGTTGTGGACTACCTGGGAACTGCACTGGTGGAAAGAAAAGCCACGTGGACAAACAGCATCTCTGAGGGGGGGAGGGGTACATGGGATGAGGGGTGTGTGTGTGTGTGTGTGTGTGTGTGTGTGTGTGTGTGATCTATTCAATTCAGTTAACATTTATTATTAAGTTAGTTCTCTGGGCCAAGCACTGTCCATGTATACTCATATGCACCTAAATATTGGTGCATAAATGCAGAAGTAGCATGTGTGGCTACTCAGTTCAGTATGGATTGTAAGTGCCTACCGTGTGCCCAGCGCTGTACACACACCTTTGTGTATGCACGTGCTTATTATGTATTTAAATACACATAAGTCTGTGTCTATGTGTTTGTATATGCTGAATTTAATTCAACAAGCACAAAGCATCTAATGGGCCAGGCATTTAACCTTTGGGTTGTATTTATATATGTGTGTACATGCACATCTATATACTGTCAACCTGACAGTTTGGTTAAAGGAGACAAACAGGCTAGGTGATACACATTTATATTATTTATTCCCTTAAAGCTCTGACTGCCTGATACAAAGTTGAAAATGTTTTTTTATGTTTAAGGACAATCCCAGGATGTTTGTGTCCCTCAGATTTATGGTCTCCAATGTTTTTTTTTTTTTATCCATACTATGAGAAATGAAGTTTCCTAATTGTAAATACAAGAGAATTGACAAAGTAATGTCAGTTGGAATTTACAATCTCAGGATGTCTCTGTCCCCCCTCCCCCGCTCATATACCCCCAAGATAAGAGAAATCCCACTATTCTGAATTTCCAGGCATCCTGTCACAAAGGGGGGAATATCAATTGCCGACTTTATCTGGTCTTTCAACTTACAGACACAGGAAAGGGCATTTTTAAAGCAAAGCAGTTTGACTGATTAGTTCAAACTTTGGATCTCATTGAGGGGCAAAAATGATATTTAATGATTATCAATTATATATATGTGTGTGTGTATGAATACATATAATATGTATACATATATGCAGCAATACATACACAAGGCAGGCACATATACACCTGTGTATCTTTCAGGAAGATTCACAGCTTTCTTCTTTTTCCAGTCCCCACCAGTCTGGATTTGGGGCTCTTGGCCCCTAGCATAGAACTGTGCCACTTGAATATTAGAGTCCAGATCAGTCAAAACAAATTTATAGTAAAGATGATTCAAAGGCAGAAGGGACTTTAGAGCATAGAATCAGGGTGGAAAAGTTACTGGATTTGGTAGTTACAAAGTGCCTCTTCTATAAAATAAAGTACTTTACTAGCTGACCTTTAAATTGGTTATCCTAAGGGAACTGGAAGACCATCCCATCCAACCCTTTCATTTTTGTTTGTGTAAACTGAGGTCCAAAGAGGGGAACTGACTTTCCCAAAGTCACACTGGCACCAGAAGAACCAGAATTTGATCCCCAAACCTCCTGCTTCAACTCCTCTGCCCTTCCTACTTCTATTTGCTGCCTCCTGATTACCATGAGTTCCACCCTCTTCAGAAGCTGAGCAATGGGTAGTCCACCTATCATAGACCTGCTGTCTACAGCGAGATAGCCCTAAGCAAAACAACAACAAAAGATCAAATCTGGAGAGCACTAGGCCCCATGCTTAATCTAGGTATGACTTCTGCTTTGGTAGAACTTGCTAGAGAGAATGAAATAAATATCAGTTACCCCAATACACAAGATTGCTTAAGAGTTATCAAATTACTCCTTAACAGCTGTTTTCAAACTGTGCTCAGGAAACCCCTGGGGCCCCCTGAGACCCTTTTAGGGAGTATAAGGTCAGAACTATTTTCATAATAATAAAGACATTTTAATTCACAAATAAATTTAACCCACACAAACAAGTTATCAGAAGAGTGGGCTTCTCAATAACTTTTTTTTGGATTAACATTTTTATCTACACTTTTGAGTTCCAAATTTTGTCTCTCCCTCCCTCCTTTCTCTTCCAGCTCCCTGAGAGTGTAAGCAATCAGATATTGGTTATACATGTGCAATTATGTAAAACATTTCCATGTTAGTCATTTTGTACAAGAAAACTCAATTAAAATATTTTTTAAAAAAGTGAAAAATAGCATGCTTCAATCTGTATTCAATCAATATCAGTTCTTTCTCTGGAGGCAGATAGCATGCTTCATCATTAGCCCTTTGGGGATTGTCTTGGATCATTGTATTGCTGAGAAGAGCTAAATCACTCACAATTCTTTGTCCTACAGTATTGCTGTTACTGTGTACAATGTTTTCCTGGTTCTGTTCACTTCACTTTGCATCAAGTCATGTTTTCCCAGGTTTTTCTGAAATCTTGCTTGTCATTTCCTACAGTACAATAATATTCCATCACAATCATATAGCCATCCCCCAAGTGATGGGCATTCCTTTGATTTTCAATTCTTAACCACCACAAAAAGAGCTGCTAAAAATATTTTTGTACAAATAAGTCCTTTACCTTTTTTTTATGTCTTTCAGATATAGACCTAGCAATAGTATTGCTGGATCAAAGGGTATGCATACTCAATAATTTTTAAGAGTATAAAGAGGTCCTGAGACCAGAATGTTTGAGAAATGGTAGTCTGTTAGGTCTGATGGAGAAAATCCAGGAGCAATATAATTCTAGACCTAAGAGATCATCAAATTCAGGGGCCTTTTCCCCCTGTTTTACACTCACAAAAGCATAGAATAGCAAAGCTAGAAGGAAACAAAAATCATATAATTTAATCTCTTTATTTAACAGGAAACTGATAGAGAGGTAGCTAGGTGGCAGAGTGGGTAGAGCTATGTGCAACGAGTCTGGAAGACCTGAGTTCAAATCCAATCTCACACAATTACTAGCTGTGTGATACTGGACAAGTCACTTCACCCTATTTGCCTCAGTTTTCTCATCTGTAAAATGAGTTGGAGAAGGAAATGACAAACTACTTCAGTATTTTTGCCAAGAAAACCCCAAATGGAGTCAAGGAGAATCAGACATGACTGGAATGTCTAAACCACAGCAATAACTCTATGATTCCTTTGGCTGAGTTGGATAACTATGAAATCAGCATCTCATCCAAGTGCACATTGGCAAATCATAAATGGTCCCTTCTAATCATGGTGCTGTTTCTCATTTTCAGCAAGATGACTCACACATTCTGAGTATCGTTAGATATCTAACAACAACACTTTTGAAAGGATCCCAATTCAGCAAAAACGAGACAATTTCACATACATCTGTGACCAGAACTACGGTCGCACCAATAAGCTGTTATCTACCAAGGAAAACAAGCAGTTGATGGAAGACAGTCATGGACAGGGATCCTGGTTTGTTTATTTTCCTCCCCTTCTCCAGCACATTTATGGAACAATTTAAAGTTTATAAAATGCATAACTGGTCTCAGCAACAACCTTAGGAGATAGGTGTCCTAGGTATATTATTCCAACTATTCAAATTAGGAAACTGAGTCTAAAGGAGGCTAAATGGCTGACCAATGGTAACACACAAGTAAGATTTGAACCCAAATCATCATGACTCCAGGTCCAGTGCTGAATCCCCTTGGCTGCACTACCTGAGCTGAAGTTCTCTGATCTAAATTATTGAGCCACACTGTTCTCGAAGCAATATTTTAAAGAACCATTAGACTTGGTTGTCCAAGACGGTGCAGTGGGTAGAGCACAAGACCTGGAGTCAGGAATATGAGATCAAATCCAGCCTCCAACATTTCTTAGCTATGTGACCAACCTGCTTAAGCCTCAGTGTTCTCCTCCGTAAAATGGAGATTAAATGGCACCTACCTCCCAAGGTTGTTGTGAGAATCAGTAGAGGCGCAGCCAAGTGGCACAGTGGATAGACGGTGCACTGGCCCTGGAGTCAGGAGGACCTGAGTTCAAATCTAGCCCCAAGACACTGGACATTTACAAACTGTGATGCTGGGCAAGTCAGTTAACCTTGACTGCTTCACACACAAAAGAGAGAGAGAATCAGTGGAGACAGTGCATTGTCAACCTTAAAGTGCTATACAAAGGCCGGCTATTATTAGAAAACTGAACTCTGGGTTATCATACTGACTATGCTGGGTCCCACAGAAGAGACTAAAGACTCTCTTCTTTGCAGAGGTGGAGGACCATGGGGGTGGAACGTTGAATGCACTGTTCTGTGAGGTTGGCAGTTATTAGTTTTGCTGAGCCACATTCTTTCCTCTTTTTTTTTTTAAGTTACCAGTATCTGGAGTTTATTTTTTTATTTTTTCTTTTTGGAGGGATGAAGGTAGGGCAATTGGGGTTAAGTGACTTGCCCAAGGTCACACAGCTAAGTGTTAAATGTCTGGTGCCAGATTTGAACTCAGTTCCTCCTGACTCCAGGGGCTGGTACTCTATTCACTGTGCCACCTAGCTGCCCCTTCCTCCTCTTTTTTATTCTCTATGTAGGAACCCCCTATTTTGTGAACATCCCCCATCTCTTCCCATCATAGGAGAGCTGCCTAGGAAACCTGACAAAGCCTTCCTAGGCAGCAAACCTGCCAAATAAACTTGCCCAAACCTGCTACCTGAAGCCCATAGCACCTCCCCCTTCTGTTCAGTTCTCAAAATAGATTTGGGAACTTTCTAATTGGGCAAAAAACTGACCTCTTGGCAACAATTGTTAAACAACACTAACATTTATGTTATGGCTTTTGTCTACATAAACCCCGAGATGTATATGCTCAGGGCTGCATGATTTGGGTACATGACCCCTGGCAGTCCCAAGTTTAATTATGCTCCACAATAAACTCCATTTAAAATGATTAATGGTCTCACTGGCTGTCATTCTGTTACAACACTGTTATAAGTAATTACTTTTAGACGAGTGGAAAGGGGAGGAACATATGTTAGAAAATGAAAGGTGATACCAAAATAAAAGCTATCAAAATATTTTAAATATTTAAATATTTTTAAAAGAAGATCAATAATTTAGAAGTTACATGACCAAAAGAAAGACCATATCACGGTTGATAGTCAGCTGGTTTTGGATTCTGGAAAACCCGGGTTCAAGTCCTTTCTCTGACACATATTATCTATGTGACCTTGGGCGAGTCATTTCTGTGATTCCAGGTCTCTAAGACTGTCAAGTCCAGATGAAGGGGGCGATCTGCATTAGAGAGAAAAGGAGTTTCCACAGCAGGAAGTCCAGGTCACACTAATAAAATCATAGTTAAGGGTCAGCTCCTCCCCATTCATTGGAAGACATTAGCAAGTCCACTCAAAACTACTAAACAGTGGAAATGCTACAGAGCAAGAGGAAGAACCATTCTCCCTCTGATAGCCTTTATATAGCCCTTTAAGGCATGAAAAGCTCTTTACAAACATCATCTCATTTGGTCCTTACAAAACCCTGGGAGGTAGATGCATTATTATGATTATTATTCCCTTTTTACAGATGAGAAAACCAAAGCAGACAGAGGCTAAGTGACTTGCCCAGGGTCACACAGGTAGTTAAGTGCCTGAGGCTGGATTTGAACTCAGATTTTCCTGACTTTAGCACTCTATCCATTTATGGTACCACCTAGTTTCTTGTTTAATATAGATAGTTGATCTCTGGAGCTTGTTGACACATTACAGATAAGTGATATCATACAAACTGAATTCAGAAAAGAGCAGCTGAATAACAATAAATGTTTATTGAACTGTTGAGCTGAATCCATTTTCTGTACACTAGCTTTTTAAGGCATCTGCCTACATTAATGAATGAAAGTTTAAAAATGAAGTCAGGGGCTCCAATAATCTGTAGTTCAATATTTCAGGGAGCCTAGATTTCATCCGAGGATCTTAGTTCTAGAGCTGGAAGATCCCCTTCAGGGATGCTTGGGGGAATCTAGTCCAACTCTTCTTCATTTTATAAATGAAGGAACTTAGGCCTATGGAGAATGAGTGATCTGGCCATCAATGTGGGCACTTTCTCAATGCCTTACTTGGTAGGTAGTCTTTTTTCAATCACTGTAGCCAAATAAAGAACTCATCATCTTAAGGGCAATTAAGTAATAGAGCACCACTCCTGGAGTCAGGAGGACCTAAGTTCAAAGTGACCTCAGACACTTACTAACTGTGTGACCCTGGGCAAGTCACTTAACTAGATTGCCTCCAAAAGAAAACAAAAAAGAAATTGTCATCCTGTAGCCAGATTTAGCAGAGGCCTGGTACATAGTAGATGCTTAATAAATGTTTATTGATCGATAAACACACAGTGGAGCTACAAAACCTCTCCAGCTCAGTAGGAATGGCTGGGGCTTCCTTTGCTTGCCCATTTCCATTTTATACAGTCCTCTACATAAAGTACAGTGAAAGGAGCCTGTAGCTGTGTCCTGAGTCATCTGGAAACATTTCATATCCAACAGGTACAGTCAAGAGGCCTAAGGTCCAGTCGTCCCCGAATTTCTGTTTTGAATTATTCCTCTATTCTGTCTAAGAGGCAACTAGGTTTTATGACTGAAGTTTTGGACCCTAGACAAAAAAAGGAAGACTTGAGTGCTAATCTCACCTCTCATAGAACTCTGTGACTCTGAGCCATACTCTTCACCTGTCTGTGGCTCAGGATCCTCCCCTAAAACCTCAGGATCTAAACATCTAAAGAACTCTAAAGTAAAATAAAGGGGGCTTGCAACTCTAGGGCTATGGTTCTATGATGAGATGAGGAAGACAAGCAAAAAGGCATCTGAGCTGGCTTCTCTTTTTTTTAACAGATAATTGAAAAAAGAGAATGAAAGACTCCTTTCTTCAATTGTCCTCTCCTACCCTATGTCCCCTCAAAACAATTAAATCTGCTTTAGTTAAATGATCCTTTCCCAAAAGCATTCCCAAAATGACTTGGAAGGCACCTTCCACTTACTTAATCCCACAATCAGAGCTTGAGGACAAGAACTTTTTTGCCTTAGTGTGGGCTATCTATCTGTCTGTCTATCTGTCTGTCTGTCTATCCTGTCTGTCTATCTATATCTATCTCCATCTATCTATCTATCTATCTATCTATCTATCTATCTATCTATCTATCTATCTGTCTGTCTATCTATCAGTCAATCCATTCATCTATCTATACATAACCAGGTTTCTTTATCTTGCCCAGGCCAGAAGTGCAGAGACTACTCAAGTCCCATCCCACTAGTGATCAGCAGGGAAACTCCATTTCCAATCTAGGTAAGACTGGTTCCCTCCTCCTTAGGCAACCTGGTGGTCCTCTCCTTCCCAGGATTTACCACGTTAACACCAGACTCTCAGTCATCATCCACTGCAGCTCAGAACTCCAATGCTCAAGATATCTACCAGCCTCCACCTTCCCAGTAGCAAGTATTATAGGGATGTGCCAGCAGGCTCGGCACAGGTGGATAATTTAGAGAATATCTACAGTGCCCTTATGGGGGTACTCCCTGCCCTACCCAGGAGGTGACAGGACCAGCAGCTGCCTCATCCTTGCGTCGTTTCTGGTCTCTACAAATTAGGACAGAGCATATTTGTTTTTCAGGGGTTTTTCTGTCTCACAATAAGCTCTTGGGGTCCTGTGTGCTTTCTCTAAGAAACATTTACAACATACATATATCAAAAAACAAGACTCAGAAAGGAATCACATGGAAAAGCAAGCAGAACTCACCACCCCCTTCCTCCCTTTGCTCAAGATGGTCTTCACCCTCCCTTCCATAAACACAGAATGTGAAAAGGATGGGGGTGAGGAAAACGCCTATACAGTGCCAACTGGAGCTGAAGATGCAGGCTTGTGGCAGCAGGAAATGGGGGGTAAGGGGGATATGTGCTGGCTGGCTCTAACTCATACATAGAAAACCACACAACTAATGCTTAGCGTAACACATATCGACCCCCTGCCCACCCATGAAACCCCATAAAGTCTGTGGGACACTTGCTGTAACTGTTAAGTTCAAGAAGTAGTGTTATCCAGACTTTTTTTTTTCAAAGCAAAAAAAAATTCTGATTGGGGAAAGACTGAAGAAATAAAAACAGTATTTATACAGTTCTTTAAGTCTTGTGAAAAGCTTAACAAATATCATCTCATTTTATCCTTACAAGAACCCTGGGAGGTCAGTGCTATTATTATTCCTCTTTTTACAGATAAGGAAACTGGGACAGGAGGAGGTTAAGTGATTTGTCCAGGATTCAGCTAAGACTAGATTTGAACTCAGGTCTTCCTGACTTCAGGTCTAGATCTTAGGCCACCTTCATTTTTTTGTTCTTTTTCTTTTTTTGCTTTTTGGAGGGGGGAAGGTAAGGCAATTGGGGTTAAGTGACTTACCCAAGGTCACACAGCTAGTGTTAAGAGTCTGATGCCAGATTTGAACTCAGGTCCTCCTGACTCCAGGGCCAGTGCTGTATTTGCTTTGCCACCTAGCCACTGCCTAGGTCACCTTCAAAAAGAAGAGTGGGAGACTGAATTTGGAGAGGGAAAGTCTTCTTCACCTCAACTATATACCACCTAGGTGACTTTAGTCAAATAATTTTCCCTCTCTGGCCTTGAGCTTATCAAAAATAATGAATAATCTAAAATCCTTCCAGCTCTAAATCCTATGCCTGGTCTCATGGAGGTGGGGGAGGCAGTAAGGAGACCATAACAACTATCTGATCTTAGCTATAGTCAAGCAACGAGCATTTATTAAGCACCTACTATGTTCCAGGCACTGTACTAAGTGCTAGTCACTAAACCTCAGTTTCCCCTTGGATAAACTGAGAGCAAAAACCCCTGCCCACTTCTGAAAGGTATAATGAGGATAAAATGAGATGGCAGGAGAAATAGTGTGCTGAAAATTAATAACTATACAATTCGGGGCGGCTAGGTGGCGCAGTGAGAAGGACCTGAATTCGGATCCAGCCTCAGACACTTAAGGCACACACAAATAAAAAACCTAGCCTTGTGACCTTGGGCAAGTTACTTAACCCCAATTGCCCTCCAAAAAGAAAAAAAAAAATAACTATACAATTCCATAAAGGGAACAGTAGTACCAATCAACCTCCTAATGCTCAGTGGTGTCCAAGGCTTTAGAGTTGTTGGGTTTGGGTTTTTTTTTGGCAAAGATTCTAGTGTGGTTTGCCATTTCCTTCTCCAGTTCATTTTACAGATGAGGAAACTGAGGCAAACAGGGTGAAGTGACTTGCCCAGGGTCATACAGCTAGTACATTTTTGAACTCAGATCTTCCTATCCACTGTGCCACCCACCTATCAGCCTTCCAAAAGAAATGCAAATTGGTATATTTGTGAAGTACGCACTGGGGAGAACTAGGAAATCCATTGAAATTGTAGGTTGTGAGGCAAAGCTAAATCCAGCAGAAAATGTCCTATACAAAAGGAAAATCTTCCTTCTGGAGCTGTAAATGTAGAATGTGATAAGACAAGCAATAGTGAATCCCCTTCCTTGGAAGTCTTCAGCAAAAGCCCAATGACCACTTGTCAGTATGTCCTTTAATTTCTGCTGATTATCTCCAATATATCCTGTCTGTATCCTGTTCATTGTTGTTTGCACGTTGTCTCTAAAAAGTGAACTCCTTGAAAGCAGGGACAGTTTCATGCCTTTCTGTGTATAGCTAGAATTTAGCACATAGTAGGAGCCTAAATGCTTGTTGATGGGCTGACGACTGTAGTGGGAATTCTTGGGCAGGTATAGGTTGGACTACATGGCCACCAAGGTCCCTTCCAATGCTGAGATTATTGTGGACAAGATAGCACTGAACATAGGCTGTATATAGGACAGTAATAACAATAATAATTCCAATATAAAAATCAGGCCATTGCTACCAGAAATTACAGAAGGGCTATCCTAATGTTAATTTGATACTGATTTTTCAAGGAAATGGTAGAGACTGCAACATATCTCTTCAACTTACAAAAATATGGCACCCAGAAAATACCTGGGAAGAAAGTATCAAGTGGTCAGTATATACACAAGCTGCTTGCTGTCCTTCATAAACTAACATGTCAAATCACAATACAACAAATATACCCCCCCCCCCCATATCCTTGAGAATTCTCCAAACCATCTCCATTGGAAGCACAGCATCATGGGTCCATCTCTTTATGACACGTACAAAATCTAAGAACAACTTTCGAAAATGGATGTTTATTGCCATCCCAAGTACTCATAAATTCTAAATACAGTCTAATGAAAAGCTTTCAAAATATAAAGAACCATTAAAAAAAAACAATCATAGTGACCTTGGACAAGTCACTTAATCAGAAGATGCTTTCAGTGAACCTAAAGAAGATAAACTTATGTCCCAGCTTTTATTCAGTTATGAAAAGTCAGTTATTCCCTTCATCTGTGTAACAGTCCATAGAACACTAATAATAATGGCTAGCATTTGTAGAAGGCTTTAAGCTTTGCAAAGCACATTTCACAAATGTTATCTAAATTGATCCCTCACAATCACTCTGGGAGATATTATTATTATTTATTTTATTATCTCCATTTCACAGGTAGGGAAATTGAGACAGGAAGAAGTTAGGTGACTTAGCCAGGGTCACATGGTCAGCAGTATTTGAATTTGTAGTCTTCCTGACTACAGGTCACCTGTATGTCACCTCTCAACATCAAACAGAGGAGCAACAGTAGCAGCATCACGTCTTGTCTCAGGATTCAATCCAATCTGAGTTCAGTCCAATAAAAGATGAGGAGAGTTATAAAAAGGAGTAGCTTTTCTATGCTGCTGTAGGATTCACAAAGCGCTTTCGCTCTGCCTCCCCGTGGGATGCTCAGCACCCGCCTCATCCTGCAGATGGCAGAAGAGAGCTCCATCCAGATGTGTCAACCTCTGGAAGGACCACGAAGGGGAGGGACCACACTCTTAGAACAGCACCTCTTAGCCCCGCCCCCAGGCTTCCTGTTTCCCGGGACTTTGATTTCCGGGGAGGTGGCTCCGGGGCTCTTCGTGATTGGCTGGGACCGCCTCTGACGTTACGCGGCCGCAGGTCCCGCTGCCGCCTGGGTTTGCTCTCCGAGTCGTCATGGCGGCGCGCGGTAGCCGGGCGCTGTGGCTGCTGAGCGGCCGGGGCTGGAATCGGGCCCTGCTGTCTCTGCGGCCGCCTTGGGGCTGGACCCGGCCGATGTCCACCGAGAAGCCAAAGCAGGATACGCATTTCGGGTTTGAAACGGTGTCGGAGGAAGAGAAGGGGGACAAAGGTGAAGAAGGGAAGGGGCGGGACCCAAGGAGGAGGGGCGGGGTCTGTGCCAGGGAGGGGGCGGGGACTAAGGAGGAGGGGCGGGGCCTAAGGGCGAGAGTAAAGTGGAGTGCTTGGGAGAGGGATTGCTTGCTCTCTTGGGGATGGGGAAAATGAAGGAATGGGGAGGGGCTAGGAGGAAGGGAGAGTAAGAGGCTAGAGGGACGAGGGAGGGGCCTGGGGAAATGAGGCGGGCATGAAGGTCTCCCCAGGGAGCAGCCTGATGGGAGGGGGTCCGTGGGATCTGAAGGGCTGGGGAAAGGAAGCATTTGTGTGACCCCTGCTATGTTCCGGGGCGATGTCCCAGTGGGGTGGAGGGGAGGGGGGGCCTGAGGGGCCAGAGGGATAGGGAAGGGAGCAGATGGAGGAGGGGGAGAGGGGGTCCTGGGGGAATAGCCTGGGTATGTGAGGGGTCTGGGAAGTGGAGAGGAGTTTGAATTGAGGGGTCAAGAGCCTAAAAAGGAGCTTATGTAAATGGGGGGGGAGATCTAGGGAGAAGGGAGGAGTCTGAGATACTGGGAGTGTCCAGGCAGCTAGTGGGGCTAGGAAAGTGAGTGCCTGGGGTCCTAGGAGCTGAATGACAGCATTTACATAATGCTTTAAGATTTGCAAAGGGCTTTACGTTTACTTATTTAAATGGATAAAGGCCCGAGGTGGTATCTAAAGATCTAGATTCCAGCTGTCTGATGGAATGGGTGGGGTGGGGGCTGACCGAGCCGTCCTAGATTTAAATTAAGAAGGGACGTAGTAGACTTTTCTGATTTAACTATTGAGGGTCCTGCAAGGTGACCATGAACAGCGCGCTTCACCTCTTTGAGTCTTGGTTTCCTTGCCTAAAAATCATTGGACTGAGCTCTAAATCCGTGACCTCCTTTACTTTAAGGTGGACATTTGTAGAAAGATTTAAAATGTGCAGAGTGTTTCTTCATACATCTCTTTACTGAGACCCAGGGAGAGGAAGTGAGAAGGAGAGAGAAGCTACAGCTTCTAGCTGCCCTCCTTGCCCTTCCTGGAACAAAAAAATTCTGGGGCCCAGAAGGCACCTTAGAACCCAGTTAGTGGTTTAGCTCCTCGTTTTTACCCAGGAGGGCTCTACTTAAGTGAGCCCAGAGACAGAAAAGAACCCTGTATTTGTCCCAGGGACTGGATTCTGTTCCCAGTTGGGCCACTCCTTACTCATGTGACCTTGGGATAGCCAAAAGAAATAAATCTGCAAAAAGAAATAAATGACCCAGGCCAGGAGCTCTTGCCCTCCTTTGTGTCCTAAATCCCTTTGGCCAGCAGGTAAAGGGTATAGACCTCTTCTCCAAATCCTGTTTTTAAATGTATAAAAGCAAACACATAATATCATGAAGGAAAACAATTATAAGGAAATACTGAATTTTGAATACTGAATTCAATTTCCCATTGAATAATGAAATACTGAAATTTGAAAAATATAAGTGTGGGCACCTCAGGTTAAGAATGTGGCCTAGGTGATTCCCTAAGGTCCTTTCCAATTATAAATCTAGCGCACAGTAGGTTTTTGTTTTTAATTTGTTGGTGTTTATTGTTATTGTTACTATCATACCTAGGTTATCTTGGGTCCATGAAATATTCTTGCCCTTGATATCTGTTTCACAGATTGCTGAGGCCATTACAGGTTGGTCAGACTGGCCCAGCCTCTTCAAGCTGGATTAGTCTTCAGGACCCAACTACTCCATCATGTGTTACTGTCGTACAGCAAAGCATCTGTGATTTTGTTAGTTATGGTGTATGCCAATAGAAATAGCGAGCCCTCTGTGACTTAGTCTTTCCAGGGGAGATCTTTGAGAGCAGCGAAGGCCAAAAACCTGCATGATCCAGCAGCCTTTCTAGAGTCTTAGGACAGACATACCATCTGTCACCATATTGTTATAGTAGTGTCATCTCCAATTTACAGAGAGGGAAATTGAGGTTCAGTGAGGTGAAGCAATTTCCCCAAGGGAACCCGGCCAATAAATGAATCCAGAACTGCCTAGCTGGAGGTCCAGGACTGTTTGCACGGCTGCTGCATTAGCACTGTGATTTAGGAAGCTGTACCTCACCTGTTTGCCCTCTTTCATATAAATAGGGAAATAAAGTATAAGCAGACTGCCTTTAATAAAAAGCTGATCCATGAAAGCTATTGTGTAAAGCCCTGTTGGAAGGCCTGACATTCTTAAAGAAACTAAACAAAAAAATGTAGGCTACTTACCAGCAGCCCACTAGTGAAAGACAGGTTAGAACCTTCCCACTGAGTCTACTTCCTTTCATCTAGGCTTTTTAAGTTTCTGTTTTTAAAGTGCAGCAAAATAAAAGATAGACTTGGCCTAGGGCAGGGGTGGGGAACCCATACCCTCTCCCTTGAGGTCACATGTGGCCTTCTGGGTTCTTGGGTGAAGGTTTTGACTGAGGCCCAAGTTTTACTGGACAGATCCTTTTATTAAGGGGATTTGTTCTGTAAAGTTTGGATTCAGTTAAAGGGTTGCATTTGAGGTCCTAGAGCCATTCATGCAAGGCCGCTTATGTCCCTACAGCATTTGTGTTAGGGCTTGAGGGAGAGAAAGGACAGAAAATGGTCCCTGGCCTCCTGAAACTTGCAGACTATGAGAGATAGTTATCTCTGGAAGAGAGCTTAGTCTTATTTTGCTTGACCTCAGAGAACAGAACTGGAAGAAAGGGGAAGGGTGGGGAGAGGAGGATGGTTAAAAGAGGAAAATTTAGGATGATGTCTGGGAGAACTTCCTGAATGATTGGCACTATCCAAAAGAGCTGGTTAGGGACATTGGGGCTTCTTAGAAGTCCCCGAGCAAATGCTGGATAACCACTTACTTGTTAGGTGTCTTGTAGCAGGGTTGACTTTTCAGGTGCCGTTGGACAAGGTGGTTGCCAAGGCTCCTTCAATAATAGTGCTTTGTTTAGAGGAAGGAGAGCACCGTTTTGGGGAGGATCCTTTGGGAAGGTAGTAGTATTGGAGGAGAGGGGAGAATTGATGGCTCTTTTAAGACTGTACTGCAAAGCAGGTGCTGATCTTCGTTGGTTAAAAAGTTTCCTTCTTAGGAATCATCTGAGGTCTGATCCAAAAGAACATTCTTGGACAGGCTGTTGGTAGTGAGGTAAGCCAGGGAGGAGACAGGTAAAGGGCCTGCCAAAGGGTACCAGACTGAGAAGGGCCCAGAGATGGTCTTATCTCATGCCTTTTCATGAGAAAACTTCTCAAATTAATTGCTTCTCAGTAACACACTTGTGATGGACTGTTTTTTAATCCACTTTAGTCTACCAGGTGTTTGAAAGTGTGGCCAAAAAGTACGACCTGATGAATGACTCAATGAGTCTAGGAATCCACCGGATTTGGAAGGATTTGCTGCTGGAGAAAATGCACCCTTTCTCTGGGACCAAGCTCCTTGATGTGGCTGGAGGCACAGGTATCGGCTGCTTTTGTACCTTGAATTATCTTGGTCAAATCAGTGGGTCGCCCCCTGTAGGAGTAGCCTTATTCAACTACTGTTAGGCCACAGCTAGAAACAGAAAGTCTCTGTAATAGAAATAGAAGTAGAATATGCTGTTTACTCTTCTTCCCCTTCAGATTACAAGCTTTTTAAGGGCAGGGACTTTGAGCACCCTCATTTGGGTATCTCTAACCTGAAGTACAAGGCCTTGCATTTTGTAGATGTTGAGTTGAGTGGTGTGGACCAAAACCAAGGAGGAGTTGGCTGTGTGCTTGGAGCGATATTAGTGGTGACAGAATTATAAAACAAAACAGTTGTTTTTATTCCCACAAAGCTTTCACACTAAGTTATTATTGTTCTGTTTCATTTTTATACATAATTTATTTTATTTTATTTTTCTTTCTTCCCCCTTATTGGCCATTGTAATATAGTAGAAGGAGGAAGATTTGGAGCCAGGCCTTCTAACTTGGGTGAATCACAGTTGGCTTCTCTGGGCTTTGGTTTCAAGGGAAATATTTGGTAAAGAGGTCTGTGGGATCTGAAGGGCAGGGGATAGATAGGTAATGGCATCATCATCTTCTTCATCCTCTCCTCCCCCACCAACCACCCCCTTGTAGCATGGAGGTGACCTTGGCTTCTCAAAGGGTATGACAACATGGAAGAACATGACCTTGGCTCCCTTCTAAGTCTGAAAGGCTCCAAGTACAGACCCAGTGATTGACTTAAGGCATGTCAGGATAAGTCTAGCAGAACTCAGTGAAGACTCATCACCAGAAAATTGGCCACCAGATGACTTTCTTTTTTTCAGTTGGTAATTGCCACTCTTGACGGTATGGGGGGGAGGGGAATCTCAACTTATTCCAGATGCTATAATCCACACCACTAAAATCATAGCTCTTTTAAGCTGTCAGTATAGCTCAGCAGATATTTGCTCAAGGCTTGTTATGTGCAAGACTCTGTATCAAGTATTATTGTTATTTTATTGCATTTCCTTCCCTGGTTGCCTTTTCCTGATTCAACCAGCTATCCTAAAATTCCTTTCTGTCCATCAGATAATACAGTACTTTGGAAAATCAAGATACTTGTACCCCGAGGCTGGGTTCTGAGGAAAATAGGCACTTTGTAAATCTTAAAAAGCTGGCACTGTCCTCATTCTCCTCATCCTGGATGATGGGCATGGATAAGTGATCAAATGTGTTTACTTGGCACTTCTGAGGGGCCAGGCTGGGCTCACCTCTCAGAGCCTATGGTGGTTCCAGGGCCAGAGTCTGGTGGGAGGGGGGATCAGCAGCCAGGTCTGAAAAAGCTACTTTACAAAATGCCTTAGATACCTTTATCTCATTACATCCTTAAAACTGCCCTGGGTGGTGCATGCTAGAGATAACATTGTCCTCTTTTGTAGATGAGCTATCTGGGGCTGAGAGAGGTTGCTCACCGTCATACAGCTTTTAGGAATCTAAGCAAGGATTCAAACCCAGGTCTTCCTCACTCCGAACGCCTTATGCACATTATGCCTTGTTTCATCTCAAGATTGTTAGTATTTTTACTAAAAGTTCATCTCAGGAGTTTGGGGTTAAATACGCCAGTCTATTTACTCATAGTTTTCTAAAATGCCTGGTAACAAATAAACTAATCTCTGATCTGTAGAAAATCATATCGATTAAGAAATTACTTTGGTGTGGAGAGGGCCTTGAGCTCCCCTAGCCTGTCAGCCCACACAGTTTTGAATCAGAGAGCTCTCTGATGCACCCCTCCTTTTGTTTGGTTATACAGGAGACATCGCCTTCCGATTCCTTAATCACATCAAGGCTCAGAACCAGAGACAGCAGCAGAGGGAGCTGAGATCCCGTCAGAATTTATCCTGGGAAGAGATTGCCAGGTGGTACCAGAAGAGCCCAAGTCCCTTGGGGGAATCCCATGTCGTCGTCTGTGACATTAACAAAGAGATGCTCAAAGTTGGAAAGCAGAAGGCACAAACCCTAGGCCACAGAGAAGGTAGGTCCTGCAGAAGGTGGGTGAAGGGAATACGCTGGGAATGTCAGGAGGATTGGAATGGGTTGGATTTTAGGCTCCTAAGAGAGTTCAACAGGGAGGAGTCATGCTCTGTGAAGCCAGGGAGGGCTCTGCTTCCCATCAGGGGCCCCAGCTTACTGGTGCTTTTCCCGGGAATTCCACCTGCTAGTGCCTTCCATTGCCTGGGCCGGAGGATCTTTGTTGGGGGAGGGGAGGGCACATCATACACAGACAGAACCAAGCCCCTTAGCCATGCCCAGGGCCTTTCCCGTCTGCCTTTGCTCTTTGCTTATCTCAGTCTTTCTTTCTCCTCCTTCAAAAGCCTTGGGGCCACCCTGCTTGTTTCAGTATCAGCCCACTTAGGCCCAAGGATGAAGGATTCTTTTGTTGCCCTTCAGCACCACTCAGAAGATGGACAGTTGCTAGTGTATTTAAATAAAAGCACTGTTTCCCTCCTCTGTGAGGGATGAGGCTCCTGCACCTCTGGGCTGTCTCCTCTCAAACATAGCCTTGGGGTGTCTAGAGGAGGCTAGCAGTATATGACCAGAACAATAGGACTTGGCTCCTACAGTGGCCAGCCTCAGGAAAGAGAAGGCATATGCCATGGCCCCTGTGTCCCTTTCCTGTGCTGGGCCTGGGAGCCTGAGGTTCCTGTCTTGCTTCCACACCAGTGATTCACTCAGTGAGCCTGGCTAAGTCACAGCTGCTTTCTGTGCCTCACCTGTAAAATGATGGGAACAGAGATTACATGAGCCCTGAGCCAATAGCAATCTGCTTTTGTGTGGCGTGCATCCTCATAGGTCTCTGAATCACAGTGCTCAGGCATTTCTGCAGCATTTAAGGTTTTCAGAGTGCTTTACCACTGTAGGCTCATTTGAGGTTGATACTTTTATTATCCCCATTTTACCAATGAAGAAACAAAAGCAGGCACAAATTAAGAGATTTGTTCCGATTCACACAGCTAGTGAGTGTCTGGGGTGACATTTGAACTCAGGACTTCCTGACTCCCAAGTCCAGGGCTCAGAGTGCCTTGGCACATAGTTCCCTTTTCCTGTCATCTGTCCTTTTAGAGCATACACATCCCTTGCCAAAAATAAGTCCCCAGATAAAGTGGGGATGAGGCAAGAGTACAGAGGAGAATGATTGTTTTAAAAGAAGGTGTGGGAAGCTATGTGTGTCCATGGACGTGTGTCTGCTCCTGGGGTGGAAGTTACAGAGGCAGAGCCTACATTTTTCTGGGTTGTTAATGGAGTTTGTTTCATAAGATGGAAACACAGTACTCTGGCTTAGCCACTGCCTAGTAAAGGGCCAGCCCCACATTTCCCAGGCATTTCTCCAGGTTCAGGGACCTTCTGAGTGGGATGGAATCAGAACAGATCCACATATCATATTAGGTCGTGTGCGGTGGTTCTGGCTTTGCCCCCTGCTTGGTTCTAATGACCATGAGGGTCTACAGGGACATGTTCTGCCTAACCTTGTGTCCTCCTCAGTGCACCTCAGTTCTCTGAGCACGCTAACCTCTGGGCATCCACAAGAGTTGGTGCAGTCTTGGGCGAGGTCTTATTAGGGACTAGGAATGGGGAGCACAGCATTGCCCGGATTGTCCATGGGGCCAGCAGTGATGGGGGATGTCAGGGTTAGGTGGCACAGTGATCATTGAAAGGAGACAAAGGCAAATTTATCCTGGGCAGATGGAAAGGAGGGATGGGGCACCATGCTGAAGAAGGATCTGGCTGATTCTGTACTGTGTAGTGTGGTGGAAGGGCCCCCGTTGGGATCAAGGGACCACAAGTCAGTTTCCTCGTCTGTAAAATGAAGGAGTTGGACTTGGTGGCCTCAGATTTGCATTCTAGTGATCTGTGCTCTCACGATCAGCAATGGGACCAAATTGCAGAGGCAGATTTAGATACAAATAAAAGAAAAACATTTCTAATGGAGCTATCCAAAATGCAATTGGCCATTAGGAAATAAGGGTCTTTAAGCAGAGACTACAATCATTCTAATGGTTGGATCATTATAGAGGAAATTCTTGTTCAGATGTGGGTTGGACTTAGCTGGCCTCAGGTCCCCTCCAACCTGAGATTCTGCCCACAGTGGGCAGATCCTTAATAAATGTTTGTTTCATCAATGAATCAAATAAGTGAACTGTTGAGCTCTGGGTCCCACTGTCATCCTTAAGGGGAAAGTCAGCCCTGACCACACAGATCAGCTTTCTGGGGACAGAGGGAAGCTCCTGGGGCTGGGGTACAACTCACACGTTGTTCTCTCTCAGGCCTGGCTTGGGTGGTGGGTGATGCTGAGGAGCTGCCCTTCGATGATGCCAAATTTGACGTTTATACCATTGCCTTTGGGATCCGAAATGTCACACACATTGACCAGGTGAGTCTGGAGGGATGCTTGGGTCTGTATGGTGGACTTGAGAGGCAGGCTTAATCAGTGGTAGGAGAAAGGGAAACAACTCTCAGCTCACAGCTTTTAGCTTGGGATGCCTGTCTTAGGCTTTGGTTAGAGTTCTTCACTGTGTAACTCACTAACCTTCATTCATAAACTGTCTTAGAATTCTCTTATACACTTACCATGTTATAGTGTGTTCTAGCTTTCTTTGTTGGAGGCTCAGTCCCCTAGTTAGCCAGAAGCTCCCAGAGGGCAGGACCAGACCTGAGCTCAGGGCATGCTATGTCTCTGATTATCCAAAGCAGAACTCCCAGAGTCTCTTGCTGCCTGGCCAGCCAAACACTGTCTTTCTCAGGTTTCCTAGCATTTGTACTCAGCTGATAAAGCATTTGTTTTCTCTCCCTGCCGTCCCCCCTGACTCAGACAAAAAAGATAAAGACCCCGAGTGTATCCAGTATTCACACATAGTCGAGTCAAGCAGTTTCTGAGCTGGCCATGTGCAGAGATGTCTTTGGAGGGGCCCCCTCTGCAGTGGGCATTGTGGTGGGTCATCATATCGATGAGTGTTTTTAAGTCTTTCACAGTTGATTATCCTCACCGTATGGCTGCTAGAGTGTGGATTGTTCTCCTGTGAGAACTCATTTCATTCTGCATCATTCTTAGAGGTCTTCCTGGTTCCTGTCAAAACTGTCCTTTGCATCATTTCTCATGGCACAGTGATATTTTGTTGTACTTACAGATCATAATTTGTTCAGCCATTCCCCAATAGGTGAGCCTTCCCTTCCAGTTTCTGGTTTTTAACACAGATTTAAAAAAAAATGCTTCAAGAGGCAGCTAGGTGGCACAGTGAGTAGAGCTTTGGCCCTGGAGTCAGAAGGACCTGAGTTCGGATCCGACCTCAGACACTTAACACACACACAGATAAAAATCCTAGCCGTGTGACTTTGGGCAAGTTACTTAACCCCAGTTGCCCTCCAAAAAAAAAAAATGCTTCAGCAGTAGCCACATTCGCTTATGTCCTTGGTCCTTGGGAGAGAGGCCGTGTTGGTGCTAATGAGACAGAACTATGTCTTCCTTCAGTCCAGTTTTTAAAGTCCTTACGTATCTCACTAAGGAGTAGAGATGGCCTTTGGCCTTTCTCTAAAATCTAAACCAGCCCAGTTTATAAGCTAGAAGGGCCCATTCTCAGATTCTCAGCCAAACCCTAAGGGGTTGGTAATGTCTCACACTGACAGTGAAGCCCCAGCTGGGGTTATTTCATGACTTATATAATATAGATTCCAGCCTATAACTTCTGGTGGCTGCTTAACTAAGTCAGTTTTGCACACCCAGTGATTTTTTAAGTGATCCCAGCAGATTTGTCACTGTCTTTGCTCCAACAGAATCATCTGCCAAGTCCTAGAGGATGGTCTGGTCCTCACCTAGACTCACGGAATCTTGGAGCTGTGGGAGACCAGGGTTACTCAGCCTGGAGGGATAAATTGTGTTTTAAACCAACCTGCTTGTCCTGCCCTCTGTCAGCCTCTGGAAGAATATGGGTGGCCCTGGAAAGAGTGCTGTTTCCTTCTCTCCAGACACATGGTGGAGGGACTGTCTGACTTCACCTGTGTGGCCTTGAGTGAGGCCTCCCCCCAAAAGGGCTCCCCTGTTTTCTTGTCCCTCTCAGGCACTTCAGGAAGCCCATCGTGTGTTGAGACCAGGAGGCAGGTTTCTCTGTCTGGAGTTTAGCCAAGTGAACAACCCTATCATTTCCAGGTAGGCAGAGTGTATTCCCTGGGCTGGATTCTAGCACATAGTAGGCCCTCAGGAAATGCTGGTGGAGGGAGGGGCTGATGGCCTAGGCCTCCCCACAGGTTCTTTGTCATGTCCCTGGCATGACAGGGAGGGTCACTGTCAGAGCTTGCCACCCTCTTACCTCCTTTTCAGGCAAGGGCCCTTCAAACAGAGAGTAAGAGCAGACAGGTTTATACTAAGACAGAGCCTGGAGATTGCTGAGGACACATGGAGTCAGCAGGGCTCAGTGGGGAGTCAGTGGGGCCCAGTGGGGAGTTAGCAGGGAGTTAGTGGGGCTCAGCAGGGAGTCCATGGGGCCCAGTGGAGAGTCAGCAGGGCTCAGCAGGGAGTCAGTGGGGCCCAGTGGGGAATAGCGCAGCTTAGCAGGGTGTCAGCAGGGCTCAGCCTAACCTCTGCCATTTGCCTTTCTGTTCAGGTTCTATGACCTGTACAGCTTCCAGGTCATTCCAGTGATGGGAGAAGTCATTGCTGGGGACTGGAAGTCATACCAGTACCTTGTGGAGAGCATCCGACGTTTCCCAGCACAAGTGAGTAGCCCCAACCGCTCCCCTAAAAAGCAGAGAAGCCGCCTTCTGGGCCTTATCAGCTCACTTTTTCTACTGCATTTTAGGAAGAATTCAAGGAGATGATCGAAGGTGCTGGCTTTCAGAAGGTGACCTATGAGAACCTCACATCAGGCATTGTGGCGATACATTCAGGCTTCAAGTTATGACTCCGACTGAGCAGGATCCTGGCTGTTGTGGCCCAGTGGAAGAGACTAGGGGGGCGTATGCTGCTCCTTCAGAGCACCAGCCTCAAGAGCTGGGGGCGGAAATGACCTCCCAGCTCCTCTTAGGGAAGAAGGCCCGTCATTTCCCTAATCCTCAGCTGGTGCTATCTGGGACCTTTTCCCAGGGTGGCATTTGGTTAATTTGCCATAGAATGCCTTCTGTTCATTTTTCTTGGATGTGCACTGTGTGGGTGGGTGGGGGGAACATAGAAGCTCAGACTGAAACAGGTTTTGGGGCCTCTGCCTCCTGACCACGTCATCCCAGAGGGAAATAAATGGACCCTCGTTAGTGAGTGAAAGGTGCACCCTCCTCTTAAGGACACACCCAGCAGGGCCTTCTCCAGGCCTAGGCCTGTATAATCTGCCCAGTGCAGAGGGTGGGCTGACAGCTGACAGCGGGTGAGGTGTGAGCTGGAATGGTGTATTAAACGACTTGACCTGTGTCTTATTTCTCTGTCGTCCTGTACACTTTTCACAGCTGCCGGGAGGACTTGGGGCTTTGCCCAGATGAGGAGACCTAACTCCATACTGTTAATTAAGATGAATAGTGGCCTGGCAATTATAACAGCTCACCTTGCCATTGGGGTTGCCTTCTTTATGGAAGTTAGACCATGTTCTGGATGCTTCTGGCAAAGTAGCATGGAGTGGTAGAAAGAGCCCTGAATTCAGATTCCGCCTTGGCTGAGTCTTTCCTATACTCCCTGGGCCAGTTTCCTCCCCTGTAATGTGCTGAGAGTGGGCCAGAGTGCCCTCAGCCTCTCTAACCTGACCTTGTTCTTTCTTTCATCACATTGAAAACGTTGAACAAGCAGCCCCAGGTGCCGTGCAGAGCACTCTGCTTTTTGAATTCCTTGCTTGATGTTTTTCAGCTAAGAAAGTTAGAGAAAGTCCCCTGGGTGTGATTTGTCCAGCAGCTTTCTTGTGGTAAAAAATGGTGCACAGAGATGTACTGTATCATAGCCACAGCCCACCTCTGCTGGTGCTGGCTCTGTCCTTGTGCCTGACACCCAGATTCCAGCCCACAGTAGTCATTTCACAACCAGAGCTCATCCTGCCTGTGTCCTGGAGCACCAGGGGAAGAAGATGTCAAGATTCCTTTCTAACATCTATTGACCACAAAGGAACAGCAATTAAATCTCGATCAGGTATTAATAGGCTGTGACTTTGTTTAAAAGTCTTTTGCTTCAACCCCTCTGGGCGTTCGTGACAGGGAAGAGCAGGCAAGGAAAGAACTCAGTGCACTGTCAGCCCTGTCTCATCTCCATGGAAACATCATATTCTCACATCAGAATCAAAAATAGATTTTTGTAATCTGCCCCCGTTTGCTGGCAAGAGACAGACTAGGGTCACATCAAAATCTCAATTTCCAGTGGTATTGTGGAGATGGGATTCATTCGTGTTTGGGCTCTGAGGAATGGATCGTGCCTGCTTAGCAGCAGCAGAGCTGTTCTAGTGAATCCACAGATAGCCATGGGCTTGCTTAGTAAACAAGTGCTTTCCACCAGCAGCCGAACTGAGAGATTCAACAAAAAAGGGCATTTGGTTCTAAGAGCACCCAGATGTGCACGAGCTGATCCATTACAGGGCCTCAAATGCAGGTGTCCTCCCCAGATTCACAATTTGCCTAAAAAGACTTGCCTGCTATGATTGAGCAAATAAGGCACAGCTTTTCAAGCTTGTTTACTTGTCTATAAAGTGGGGATGCTCCCAGGATTACTGATCTGTCCACATGGGTACAGAAGCAGTAAGGCAGTCTCCTGATTTTGAGACATTACCATGGCCAAAACCACCACCCTGCAAATGTGCCGGCCTGGAGGAGGAACAGCCATAGTCCTATTACATTTTTTCTGAGGAGGTCAGAGAATGAACTGCACTAGTCTTAAGGGACCCAGTATTACTCACACCCCACCCCCCCAAACCCTCAGCACAAGAAACTGGTCCTGCCTCTGTTTTCGCTGACCACAAGTTAAGTGCAGGAAGAACAGGAACAATTAGAAAAAGATCAGCAATCTGAATTAACAGCTACTAACTAAACCAGTCTTTGAAACATTTCCATCTAATAACAACATGCCCTAACCTGATGCACTGCTTTGCTCTGGTGACAGGGCTCTCAGCCTTTGCAGGTTTAGCTTTTGCATATCTAACATGACTGTTAGAGCAGTAGTACTAACAAGTAGATGGAAAAAAAAAGGACTAACAAGTAGATGAAAAAAAAAAGGCAGGACTGGCCCTTTCCCTGGGGGACCTAGACCGTTTTCACATTCATTGCTGGGAAGGGCAAAGGGGAAGACAAGTTGGAAGTCTTGCTGTAATGGACAACAGATGTTTTTAACCAGGGTCACTCATCCCATGCTGGGGTTCTAATGGACACACACCTCAGTTCTCAGTTGCCAAAGATTTCTGACTCCAGCTGCAGACTTCCCAGCAATGAAGAGAGTGCTGCCAGTGCGCAGTCCTGCCAGGGGCTTATAAGGGAACCTGAAAGGCTTCCTCCCCCCACCTTTGCAACAGCCATCTCCAATCTCAAGGCACTTCCCCCATTATCTCATTGTCACGACTCCTCAGCCCAGATTTCATCCTGTTCCACAGACGTCAGAGGTAGGAGTAGCCAGAGGGACAGTTGGAGGGAGTTCATTTGTTGCTCTGGCCTCGCCTGCCCTGTCCTTTTCCCCTCCCTTGGGCACAGTGCCCAGAACACTGCACCAGCAAACCCATCTCAATAGAAGGTAGGCCTGGGCTGCACCACTACCTCCCGCTATCTAATTGGGAACAGCATTCATTCCCCACCCCCCACTAGATTGTTCTGCTCAGACATCCCTAACCCAGGGACCACAGCACACCAGATCCATCTGTCCAAGCTCAGCGCACTGCCCCTGCCCTCCTGAAGGGCTCCCATAATTACGTATTTAAGAAATATAGGATAAAAAAAGCTCAAGAGACAAGGACGCAGTAGGCTGGCCATCGGGGTCCGTCCCTAGCAGCTCTAATGAGCCATTGTTTAAAGATTCTCTTCAGGTAACATGTCTCCAACAGGTTTATTTTTAGAAGAGGAAGCTGGCTTTTCTCTGAGTGAGGGGAGAAGAGCAGAGTTTGGAATAGGAAATAAATACCAGGGTAATCTGTGTTTTGCTAAGTGTTTTATAACCACAACAAACTAGTACATAGGATGCCCTGTACAACAACAACACAATAAAGGCTTAAAGCTCGGTGTTCCCATGGCAACGCTGAAGATAGTTCAGTCTCTGGTATTTGGAATTTAGGCTGCAGTCCTTGTGATCTGGATGGCTCTCGGGGCAGGAGGCACAGGCCATGCTCTAACCAGACTTGAACAGGAGAATGGCGACCTGGCCCAGGTAGAAGTAGATGAAGTGCTTTGTCTCGTGCGTCACGTAGCTGCCGAAGTTCCTCCCCACAATGCAGTGCCAGGTGGGGTTATACTTCTTGTCAAACTCCTGGAAAAGCAACAACAGCCCAGTCAGGAGGGAGGGCCAGCCTGGCCGGAGAGCAGCCAGTGGGCAGGCCTCCCTCAGGGGCAGGAGGGAGTCTGGGAATTCAGGAATGTTCCTGGGCTCCAAGTCGCCTACATCCGCATTCATGCAAACATACTTGCAAGCCTGAGCTCAGCTGCAACATGGAAGGGTGGGTGGGGACAATCAAGCAAGTCAACATGTCTGCCTGCAAGGGATGGGGGCTTTTCTGCAGCAGGGGCTACGTTTCCTTGGAGGTCCTATCAGTAATCCCAAGGAACGCCAATTGGCAGGAATGGTGACTAGTAGTGGCTTAGTGGGAGGCCACAAATTAAATTTAACTAGTCCAGATGCTATCATACCTTCAGCTAGTTATACTACTAAACACTGTAATTACTAGGGGTTTCATAGATTTTAAATAAAAAGACACAAGAACACATGAATAGGTGATGTTTACAGCTACCACCTCAAACACGTATGTTCCAAAACAGCACTTGCTAGCCTAGGTAATTATTTGGTCTTTTCTTTAGGAGGCAACTGGAGTTAAGTGACTTGCCCAGAGTCACACTGCTAGTAAGTGTGATGCTGGATTTAAACTCCTAAACTCCAGGACCACTGAAGCTGCCCCCTTCTTCTACTAAAACTCAGAGTGGTTGTGAGGATTGAGATTATATACAAAGTGCACTTGAGATAAGTTAATCTTTGAGAAATCTAACATTCCACCATTTTTTACAGAAGAGAACATAGCAATGATACCTAGCATTATATAGCACACCTGAACTGCCAAGCACCTTGAAAACATTAATTCATTTGAACCCTTCCCCTTTCTACAGACGAGCGACAAGTGTGCCCAGGGTCACCCAGCCTGTTAAAAGTTGTCTCAGGCAGGATTTGAACTCAGGTTTTCCTGACTGAAGGTTCAAGGAAGGATAAACTTTGCCAGCCAAGGCTTGTAAAAGTCAGTTTTCAAACTCCAGTCACCAAGGAGGAAGCCCTAACATCTGTTAGCTGTGCAGCAGGCCAAGTTTCCTAACATAAAATTTATTTATTTCAAACTTTAGTTTTCTGGTCTGTAAAACTGGGTAATAATGCCGGCATTGCTTACCTCACAAGTCTCTGATGTGACATATGTAATGCAGATATTACAAACTTTAATACAAATGCCACATTACATCACCATGTAGATTAACTCCATACTCACTGAACAATCTTAGAGAAGGTCCAGTATTAAGCTGTTTGTAAGATTCGTGTAATCATGCCACCCTTGAATAGCTTACTTCACTTTATGGATGACACCCATGGATTCCTTTTACCCAGACCAAGAGCAGTCTGATGCTGCCTGCCTCTTGATAGGGATGCTCACTCACATGAGCCTGTTGTTTTCTCTTAAGTCTCTTTTTCAAGTTACCAGCTGCCCTTTTCCATGAGTCCGCACGAGCTCCAAACTGTGGTGTTTATCAGAAATGATATTTATTTCTGTTCTAACATCTTTTATCTCAAGTCTCCACTGAACCCTCCCTCCCACTGCTGAGACTGCCAGCTTCCTTGCTTTCCAAGCCTGAGAGCTTGGCAGTTTTACTAGGTTTTTAGACTGCCATCAGCAACACCACCACCCCCCCTTAAAAAAAAAAAATCACCCAACCACCACCCACTTTCTCTTAAACCCTGCAGAGCAAGCGAACTCTCCCCACTGGAGAGCTGACAAGATTTCCCTGGGGTTCTGCTGGAAACACCCACACAGTTTTTCCTAACAGATCTCACACAGATGGGTCTGCGATGCAAGAAGAAAGAGGGGACCACTCGGTCCCGAACCTAGAAACCGTTGCTAGGTGGCATTTTTTTTTTGGTGTGGTGTTGAAAGATCCCTGTCACTAATGTTCTTTGTGGAATTCATGGGGCCAACGGCCACCACTAAGTCTGAGTTTCTTGCACCCTAGAAACTCCCAAGCCCCCCTAACTGGGGTCTTCTCCCACCTCCCCTTAGAGTCACAACAGGGAAATCCAGCTTCACTTTCAGGAGTGATTCAGCCTTAAATTTCACCCGTTAAAGACCCTTTCCAGGGGTGATCACCTGGCGCCTGCAGACCCCACCGGCTGCGGGAGGCTGCCCCCCACCCCTCACCTTCTTAATATGGGCTGCTATGTCCTTCTCTATGTTGTACTTCTCCAGGGCCTGGGTGGCACACTCCACGGAGTCCTGCTGCATCTCCTCCGACATGTCCGCATTTTTGATCACGGCCTTGCGGTCACACATGGTTACCTGGAGGAGGGGAGGGGGGTCAAAACAGCAGGGGGCCGCGTTCAGCAGAGGTTCTCTCCTGGGACACGGAGGCATGCACCCCCCTCCCCACTTAATTATTGCGCCAACGGGAGGGGCGGGGACACCCCTGCCCTCGGGAGGGCTCCAGGGGCCAGCAGGGGGTCGAGTCACTCGGGGCTCCAGACTGCGCCATCTGGACCAAGCTGGGCCAGTCCCTCCCGGGACCCCGGCAGCCCACCCCTCCGCAGCAAGAGGGCGGGGAACTAGACTAGAAACATCCACAAACTCGAGCCCCTCCGCCTCCACCCTCCTCTCGGCTGTGCTCAGTTTCTCCGTCTGCAAAAAAGCCTGGGAGGGCTCGAGGAACCGGACCAGAAATACTGACAAACTCTGGCGCCCCCTGCTCCTGCCCTCAGTTTCCCCATCTGCAAAACTGGGACGGGGGGGGGGAGGAGGAGTTGGACTAGAAAGATCTCCAGGCTCTGCCCCCTCCCCGTCTCTTGGCCTCAGTTTCCCCAACCTGCAAAAATGGAGAGTGGGGAAAGGTGACAGAGACTACCAGCTCTGGCCTGGGCCCTCTCCTGCCTCAGTTTCTCCACCTGTAAAAAGGGAGGGGGTGGAACGCGACTAGAAAGCGCTCCTGGAGTTTAAAGCTCCTGCCCAGGTCGGCTACGCCCCGCCAGGGTGCCCGGAGCCCGGGCGCGTCAGCTCCAGCTCCTCCCCTCCCCCCGCTCGGGCCTCAGTTTCTCCCCCTGCACCGGGCCCCTGGGCAGGGAGAGGGGGCGGCTCGGGCTAGAACGCCCGCGGCTCGCACGCGTGCACGCGGAACGGGCCCGGGAAGGGGAGCCGGGGGGAGGGGCAGGCGCTGGCTCCAAGCCTCCCCCCGCGCCCCTCCGGCCCGGGGCACGCGCCGCTGCCTCGCGCCCGCCCTGCCCCGGGACCCGCTCGGCTGCTGCGCCTCTCCACCCCCTACCCCCCGCCCGGGGTCCGCGCGCTCTGCAGGGTGCAGCGGCAAAGCACGACTCCTCACCGCGGGTCGGGGGCGCTGGCAGCTGCGACGGGTCCCGGCGGGAGGGGGCGGCGGCGGCGCGGCTCAGGCACTCCGTCCGACCTGGCAGGTGCTTTCACTGCCTAAGCCGTTGCGCATCTAAGACACCCCACGCCAGATGCCGCCGCCTAGAGCCCGGCCCCGCCCCCTGCTCGCCGCCCGCCCCGCCCCTACGCCGCGCGCCCATTGGCCTGCCCTAGAGGCCTGCCCGCCTCTCATTGGTGAACGACCTCAATGGTTCCCGCAGGCTCCTTCGCCCGCGTTTTATTGCAGACCACAATGCACCGCTGACGGCGTCGGTTGCTACGGCGACGGTCTGGAAAGCGGTCCTGTCCTCTCGCTTTTCCCGCTGCACGAGGTTTGGAGTTTCTGGCTAGCGCTTCACAGCAGGGGGTTCGCTGGGCAGGAGCCCGGGAAGGCAGACCGGGGGGCACTTCGGGGCTGGGGAGGAGGGACGAGCCTTGCAGGGCAGTGGTGTGGCTGCCAGCGGCACATGACGCAGTCAGGAAGGATGGGCGCCCTCCTTAGAATAGGGGGAGAAGGGCGCCCCGCTGGAATATAGACAGGCTATATAGAACGTAGTGGAAGACGTCTAGAATAGACTAGATCGGACTATAGAATAATGTCGAGTACATATGTATAGAGAAGGCGGTGCAGACTATAGACTAGGATGTCGAATAGAATATAGACACTCCGTATAAAATGAACTATATAGACTAAGGATAGAAAAAAACAGAAAAATGGAACATAGACTCAGAACTCTGAGTCTTTGAGGGCCATGAACCCAAAGCACTTTACAGATGGAGAAACTGAGGCCCAGAACTGCACAAAACCATAAGGTTTTGTAAAAATCTAGGATAGCGTCCTTTATTTCACTGATATGAAAACTACAGTGTTTAGCACTAACCCAGCCTACTACATAGAAGGAAACTGAGGCTTAGTTAGCTGCCCAAATGCCTAATTTTTAAAAGCTTCAGAAGGGTACCTAAGAAACAGTCTAGCCGGACCCCCACATTTTACTTAATAATAACACACTGAGGCCCAGAGAGGGGGGAATTCAATTGCTCATGCCCATAGAGGGGTTAGAGCTGAAAATAAGATTATTGAAGCCCAAACACCCCCTTATTTTACAGATAGGGAAACTGAGGGAACATTTATCCTTGCCCAAGCCTATAATTTTTAAAAGCTAGAAAGGGTGTCTTTAAAAAAAATTATCTAGCCCCAACCCCCTCATTTTACAGAATGGAAAACTGAGGCTGAGAGAAGGGGAAGTGGGTTGCCCAAGTCCCCTGTAAGTTAATATAGATCATTGAACCCCAACCACACCTATTTTACAGATAGGGAGTAGTGTAAAAATGACTTGCCCAGTGTCAAGTCTGGCTCAGGAGGAAGTCTCTGTCTCTGAAAGTAATGGGAAGCCCTCCTGAATTGAGGGTGTCTCCCAGGACTGAGGGAGACTCCCTCTGAGGTGAGGGTGTAGCCCAGCAGACCTTTATAGATGGTGCTTCACAGTTTACAAAGGGCTTTCTTTCCTCACAAAAGCCTTATGAGGTAGGCAGTGTAAGCCCCTGTGCTATTACATCCCTATATTAGGGGGGCAGAGGAGGGATTTGCTCACACCCAGAGCTTGTCTTCAGAGTCCACACTGGAATCCAGATCTTGACCCTATATTCACTGAATGTTCTTTTCACTACCCAGTTCTCCTTTTCTTCAAAGAGATTAATTATAAATAAAGAAACGAAGTTTAGAAAGGTGACCTGTGTCTGGCTGGAAAATCTGAGTTTCCTTATTATCACTGACCTGGGCTCAAATCCCTTCTTTGCCACATACTAACAATGTGAGCCAGGAGACAAGTCATTAACCTCTCCATGGTCCCAGACAATTTTCTGAGATTGTATTTGGCGCTCTCCTAGATAGACTAACACAAATCCAGTCCTTCATTTCTACCTTAGCAGAGAACAAACAAGAAAGAAGTTTTCAGAAAGGATTGATGGGAAAAGAGATCTGTAAGCACCTTGAAGCACCATCCAGAAAGCAGTACAATACGGCCACTCCCTAACTGGAGCTTATGCAGTCTAAAGAGCCCTTTAAACTCCCAACTAAAATCCTACCTTTTACAGGAAGTCTTCCCAAACCCCTCTGAATTCCAATGCCTTCTTCCCTCTGCTAATTATTTTCCATTTATCCTCTCTATATAAATTACTTTGTATATATTTGTTTGTATGTTGTTTCCCCTGTTAGATTGTAAAGTCCTTGAGGACAGACCTTTGTCTCTTTTTTGTGTCCAGTGTTCTTGACCCCATTTGGGGTTTTCTTTACAGAGATACTAGAGTACTCATTTTTCAAGTGTGTGTGTGTGTGTGTGTGTGTGTGTGTGTGTGTGTGTGTGTGTAATTTCCCCCTATTACATGTTAGAACAATTTTTAACATGTAATTTTTTAAAATAAAGTTTTGAGTTCCAAATTCTATCCCTCCCTTCTCCCTGAGACAGTAAGCAATCAGATATAGTTTATACATGTGCAATCATGTAAAACATTCTCATATTAGTCATTTTGTACTACAATACTCAAAAGAAAGTGAAAAATAGCATGCTTCATTCTGAATTCAAACAATATCAGTTCTTTCTCTGGAGGAGGATAGCATATATCATTATGAGTCCTTTGGGATTGCCTTAGGTCACTGTATTGCTGAGAATAGCTAAGTCATTCACAATTCTTCATTGTTACAATGTTGCTGTTACTGTATACAACATTCTCCTGGTTCTGTTCACTTCACTTTGCATCAGTTCATGTAAGTCCTTTCAGGTTTTTCTGAAATCACCTTGCTTGTCATTTCTTACAGCACAATAATATTCCATTACAATCATATGCTACAGCTTGTTTAGCCATTCGCCAACTGATGAGGCATCCCTTTGATTTTCAATTCTTAGCCACCACATAAAGAGCTACTATAAATATTTTTGTACAAATAGATTCTTTTCCCTTTTTTTTGATATCTTCTCCAGCTCATTTTACAGATGAGGAAACTGAGGCTCACAGGGTTAAACAATTTGCCCAAGTACACACAGCTAGTATCTGAGATTTGAACTCAGAAAGATGAGTCTTCCTGACTCTAGGCCTGGCCCTCTGTCTGCTGTGCCGCCTAGCTGTCCCAACATATATAAAAGGTGCTTAGTAAATGTTTGTTGATTGATTGTACTCAGAAGACCTGGACTTGAGTCCTGACTAACTAGTCAGGTGCCAGTATATGGCATGTCTATCAATCTCAGGATCCCCTTGAGTAAAATGAACCTAATAACAATGCTCTCTGTTCTCCCTACCTCATGGGGTCCTTAAGCAGAAAGTTCTTTCTTTTATTCCAGCCAGCAGAGTTCACTGACGGTTGCACCTAAGGCTTTGTGAGACTTTTCTGTAGTGGGATATGAAGGTGTAAAGGAGAATTGAGACCTAGGACCCAGGAAAGAGCAACGGGGAGGATGGGGAAGGCTTCCTAAAACTGAACCCATGAAGAGATAGCTGTTGTGACCACCAGGAATCACATTTATGCACCCCCCCACAGATGAATCCATCAGATGTGCCCCTCCCCATCCAACAACTGGCCTTGATTTCAGGAGCCACCACCCATCCTAAGGGTAGGAAGAAATCAGTCCCTCCTGGCATTGTCCCTGGGCCCAGGAGGCCAGTGCCCTGAAGGGGGAGGGAGGCCCAGCTGGGCAGGGGAGTAAGATGAAGGATAGAGAATCCAGGGCAGGACAAGTGTGTGAGGAAGCCTGGAGGAAGAGAGTCTGATGGGAGAGAAATCTGTAACAACTACTGCTCCTGCCATCACCACTACCACTACTGACTGCTATAACCACCACGACTACTATAGCTAATACTATTACCTAGTTACTATTACTACTAAGCACTGCTACAACTACCCTCACCCTCTGCCTTTTCAGCCTGATGTTATTGATGGTATCTAGAAGGAACCTCAGAAGTCATGGTCCAACTTCCTTACTTTACAAATGAGGAAACTGAGGGCCAGAAAGGTGAAAAGTGGCTTACCTAACATCACAATAATCTGTAAGAAGGGGAATTGGAACTCAGGTGGTCTGATTTGAGAGCCACTGGTCTTTCTACTCTCCCACACGGCTTCCCTTGTCACACAGACCAGTGGAAAGAGCACTGAGCCTGGAGTCAGGAAAACCTGTGTTTGAATCTGACCTCAGAGACTTATTAGCTATGGGACTACTTGGGTAAGTCACTTAACAACCTCTGTTTGCCTCTGTTTCCTCAACTATAAAACAGGAAGAAGAACAGTACTTCTTTCCCAGGGTTTTTGTGCGGATCATATGAGTTAATATCTACAAAGTCCACTTAACACAGTAACCAGAACATATGTCATTTAATAGATACTTATTCCCTCTCCCTTCCTGTCCCAACTTAAAGATAACTAAATGCATACGTTGGACCTGGTCGATGTATTCGTTACTTCTCCTAGACATTGTCCCCTCATTCTTTTTGTTCTTTCTTATAAGGGATGGCTCTCTGGATGGGGGAAGAATCTACCTGGAAATGAAGGTGATGGTAAAAACAACAGATAATGATTTTTTTTTTTTTTGCTTTTTGGAGGGGGAGGGCAGGGCAGTTGGGGTTAAGTGACTTGCCCGAGGTCACACAGCTAGTAAGTGTTAAGTGTCTGAGGCCGGATTTGCACTCAGGTCCTCCTGACTCCAGGGCTGGTGCTCTGTTCCCTTCTCCACCTAGCTGCCCCCAGATATTGATAATTAAAGAGAAAAGGTGCCCTGAAGGAGCATTGGAGGCCCAGTTCAGCCCCTTCATACCTATCTGCTCTTCCCTTCTCTGAGCTTCAGTTTGCACCCCCTGCTTACATAACAGGGGGACCTCTTTGTCACCTGTAAAGGGCCAGGTACATAGGAATGATTATCCCCCTAAGGAGCTCAGAGTTGATAACATCCCAACCCTTCAGGCTGCCTTTCTGGGTAGGTGGGCTTGTCCCTAGAGCCAGTAGGTCCCAGGAGTTCCACACCCCCAGGTAGCCCTGGAAGAACACAAGAATTGGAATGTCATCCAATGTCCTAGGAACACTGAAGGGATTCTACAATGGAATTGTCCCAAGAATTCAATATGGAGGCAAGTACCCACCACAGTTTTATCTGGAAGCCAGCTCTGGATTCACATGATCTAGCCTGGGCATAGAATCATGAGAAAAGACCCTCCAGATCTAGCTCAACTTCCTCCCTTTTACCGAGGAGAGAACAGAAGCTCCCAGGAAGGAGCTTCAAGGTCACACAGCTAGTAATAGACCTAGGCAGAATTCGAACCCAGATCTGGCTCTGAGCCCAGGTCTTTTTTGAGTATACCACACAGCTAGGAAATTTGGGCCAGAATGTCTTTGATTTTTCACCATTCTCTGTCCCAGAGAGCTCTGGGAAGAGCTAAGTAAATTCCCCAGGCCACTTGCAACCTCCAATCCTACTTTCATCAGGCAGCCCCAGGAAATCCTAGCATAGTGATTTTTAATCTGGTCCAAGCCCCATAGGGATCCCCGAGACTCTTTTAGGGAGTCTGAGAAGTCAAAAAACTATCTTCCTAATATACTATGATGTTATTTACTGTCCTTTCCCAACTACACAGCTATGTGAAGTCATACTTTCTTCATATAGTTCAACCAAAATAAAACATCTTAACAGATTGAATGCAAAAGCAAATATGAGAAAGCAGCTGTCCTCTATAAGTCTAGACATTCAAGAAATGTGCAAAACATTTTAAAACAAGGCCATCTTCTAACTAAGTGTTTATGTTCTGGAAAATAGAGAGGGATTTTTCCATAAAAATATGTTGCTTACATTAACATGTAATGGCTTTATTATTTATTAAGATTTAAAAGTTATCATATGGTAAATATAAATAGATATAACCACATGAAGCAAATCTCTTGAGAGACATCCTCAGTCATTTTTAAGAATAAAAAAGGGGTCCTGAGGCCAAAAAGATGAAGAAACAGTGCCCTAGAGCACAGAACCCCAAGGGGTACCACACAATCTAGTTTACCTGTGGTTTTCACAACTGGGAGTAGGGCTGAGCCTTACTTCATTTCACCACATTCCTACAAAATAGAGAAAAGAAGGTAAGACTGAGACAGAGGATGAGAGAGAGAGACAGAGAGAGACAGAGAGAGAGAGAGAGAGAGAGAGAGAGAGAGAGAGAGAGAGGAAAAAGTAGGGAGGAGAGGAGAGAAGAGAGGGATAGGGAGAGATGGAGCATTTATTAAGTTCTGGGGATACAAATAAAGCCAACCAAAAATAGTCCCTGCCCCCAGGGAGCTTACACCCTAATGAGAGAAGACAATGCCATACATAGAAGGGAACAGGAAATTGAAACATGTTGTAGATTCACTTGTATTAGTACCATATGAGCCCACAGAGTTTGGTCAGAATAGAGAAATCTCCCACTACATTCTCCTTGTTGGGTACTATTCTAAGCTAACAAGCCTAGATAGTCCAAGATCCACTCTCAAAGGAAACGTTAAGAATTGCAATTCTCCCTACCCTGGCAAATCACTTTCACTCTTTGGGACTCAGTCGCCTCTTCTGGAAAATAAGGCATTTGAACTTTGAAAGACTTTAGAATTTTGATCAACACAAGCATAAATAGTCCAAATGAATGAAACCTACTACTCACCTCTTGACAACTAGAGATGATGAACTTAAGAAAGAGACATTTCAGACTGGGCTAATGTGGGGATTTATTTGTTTTGCTGGATTATGTAGCCATGTTTTGATGGATTTGTGATTTTTCAAAAATGTTTTCAATGTGGAGCGAGATTAATTTTAACATTAATATTAATTAAATTAATAATAATTTAAATACTATATTAGATGATGTTGGGGGCGGGGATAGGCTTTGCCTTTACTGTGCTAATTTCCATATGAGGGCGTGGTTTAATGTATATAAGATGCTGTATGCGGAAGCATCTCTCTCTCGGGATGTGACCAGCCGTGAATAAACAACCCCTGAAACCTCGGGTGCTCTGTCTGGGTTAATTCCTCTTCGGAGGCCGGTGACGATCGAAGACTCGCCATGGGGATAGGTGAGTAGAGAGGACGGGGATATAATAGTTACAGATCAACCCACCGCCGGTGCCATAGATAGGGCCCCCGGCAAGTGGCGCCCGAACAGGGACTGAGATCTGTAGGGACCGTCTGAGTCCGCTGGACGGACTCCCCCCAGACAGCCTCATCTCATAAGAAGGACGAGATGGGAGGATTGAATAGCATACCTGAATTTCGACCCGAGGAGAAAGGGGTTGTAGCCGCCCAGCTGTATAAACTGTGCGCTAAGAGGGGGTATAAAATCCCCCTAAAAACCTGCCAAGCATTCATAGAAGGGTCGGGTGAAGAGGAGGAAAGTCACGGTGTGGGGCCACAAGAGGAGGATGAAGGGGAGGATGGGGGGGAGGATGAGGGCCCCCCTCCCGTGTACCCCTGGGAAGAGTTAAGGAGGGCTAGAGGGGAACGCCGCGGAAAAGATGGCGGAGACACGACACTTCCGCATTCTTCATGGGACACAGACCGGAAGGATAGTGGGTGTGACGCAGCTCAGATGCTGAGCGGGCCTAGACAGGAAAAGACAGGAGGATGGGGCGGGGCCTCTTCTAGACACCCGGAGGCCTGGGGCGGAGTTTCCCCGAGTTGCCCAGAAGCTTGGCTCGCCGCCCCAACGGCCATGGCTGAGCCTCCCCCATGCAGATTGGCAGCATTCAGGGACGGGGGGAGAGGACCCAGACCAGGGGCAACAGGTCTGGTCGCAGCCAGTGCCATCCGAGCCTTTGAGCAGGGGGAGACAGTAGACTGGGATGACTGGGGGATATATCCGCTGATAGCCGACCCCCTTACGGGGCAGTGGCAGTACACCCCAGTGCCATTTATGGATACTGGGGCGGATTGCTCCGTGATAAATGGAGGCCAGTGGAAGCCTGAATGGCCACTGTCGGCGGGAGGGCAGCCAGTAACGGGGGTAGGAGGGAGACAGACTGCCCCTAAGGCAGCAAGGGCCCTGAAGTGGGCCGTGAAAGGCAAGACAGGACTGTTTAAACCTCTCTTCCTACCAGGGCTCCCATACGCCCTCTGGGGGAGTGATCTCCTCTCCCAATTGAATCTTTCTTTGGCCACTCCAGACAGTCTGCTGGGAAATTAGTGGGGGCCACTGCCGAAGAGAGCTTCTCCCCGCAGATCACTTGGATTGATAAGAAACCAATATGGGTAGAACAGTGGCCCCTGTCCCAAGAGAAGCTCACAGCGCTTAGGATGATTGTAGATACTTTATTATTAGAGGGGAAAATAGAGAGATCTCTTAGCCCTTATAATTCCCCAGTATTTGTCATCAAAAAGAAGAGTGGAAAGTGGAGAATGTTGATTGATCTTAGAGCAGTTAACGCTGCCATGTTACCAATGGGAGCCCTCCAACCTGGACTACCCACGCCGGCAGCCATCCCAAGGAATTGGGAGATAATAGTGATTGATATTAAGGATTGTTTTTACAGTATCCCTCTTCACCCAAATGATAAAGAGAAGTTTGCCTTTTCTGTTCCCAGTGTTAACTTCCAGGCACCTTCCGAGAGATATCAGTTTAGGGTTTTGCCCCAGGGACTGGCAAATAGCCCAACCTTGTGTCAGTTATATGTGGCAGAGTTGTTAAGGCCAGCTAGGGAAAAATATAACAGTCTTATGATTATACATTATATGGATGATATATTGATCACTGCACCACAGCTGCAGCTGGCAGAGAGTTGTTTGGCCCTAATAACCGAGTTGTTGCAAGGTAAAGGATTGCTGCTAGCCCCTGAGAAGGTGCAAAAGTCATATCCTTATGAATATTTAGGTCAAAAGGTTCTTCCCGAACAGGTTGTTAAAGATATTCCTGGCATTGATAAGTCCCAATATAGGACATTGAATGATTTTCAAAGGTTGGTGGGAGCAATTCAGTGGATTCGCTCTGCAATCCCTATACCACAGTCACTTATGCAGCCATTATATGAGATTCTAAAAGGGGCGTCACAGTTGACCTCCCATAGGACATGGACCCCCAAGGCAGAACAGGCATTGGAACAGATTTTGCAAAAAGCCTCTGTTTTGAGTCGCCAAGCCCCAGATGAACCTATATATTTTCAAATATTAAGAGATACAGGGCGATTTTGGGGATGCCTCTTTCAAAGACATGGATGTTTAGAATGGTTATATCCAAAAATTCCAAAAAAGATTATACAAGATAAATGGGAGACCCTAGCTTGGTTTTGTTTGCAAGCCTCTGAGCGCTGTCAACGCGCATTTGGGCGCAAACCTTTTCTTAATTTAGATCTATCAGGAGAGCTCAGTCATACACTTGCAGAAAATTCCCTGCTGTGGGCCACGGTGTTGACTAGTATGAATATTGAGAAAGTCACACCTCCCCCAGTGGTCCGGATGTATAGTGAATTCATTCTCAAACGCCACACGCCTGTAGTGGTATCCGATCCAGTGGCCGGACCAAATATATTTACAGATGCCACTAAGAATGGCCGTGCTGTAGTTCACAACCCGTCACAACCAGCCACGTGGGTAGTTGATACCCCATATACCTCCACCCAGAAGAATGAGTTATTTGCCATTATTAAAGCTGTAGAGTTGTTTGATACTATACCCATAAATTTAATCACAGATAGTATGTATTGTGCACTATTGCTTCCCCGCTTGGAACATGCCTATGTGTCTCCAGGATCCACCATAGCCGATCTTTTATTACAACTTCAACATAGAATAAAGGGTAGGAGACATTCCATTTATGTCCTACATGTGCGGTCCCATCTATCTATCTCGGGACCTATTTTTCAAGGCAATGATGAAGCCGATAGTGCCCTATATATAGCCCACCAAGATCCTGATCCGGCCCAGCAGGCACACGGTAAGTATCATATTTCAGCTAGATCCCTCAGACGCCTCTATGGCATTCCTAAGATGGAAGCACGCTCCATTGTACGCTCATGCACCGCTTGCACACCCTTCCGGCTGCGCCCCCAGCCAGAGGGCATCAATCCCAGGGGCGACTTGCCTAATGCCCTCTGGCAAATGGATGTCACACATTTAGGACAGAAACATATACATGTATCAGTAGATACCTTTTCTTCCTTTACCTTTGCTACGTTGCAACCCGGCGAGACTGTAAGACATGTAATATCACATTTGTACACTCAAATGGCCACCTTAGGTGTGCCAGAAGCCCTAAAGACTGATAATGGGCCGGCATATACCTCTAGGGCCTTTACAGAATTCTGCCTAGAATTTTCTATCAATCATACTACGGGTATCCCCTATAACCCCACAGGCCAAGCCATGGTGGAGCGAGCAAATCGCAAACTGAAAACAACCCTCTATAAACAAAAAGGGGGAGTATGCAGGGGAATAACCCAAAAGGAATTGGCACAAGCCGTTTTTACCATGAACTTTCTCCAATTTAGAGATGATGGCACCTCGGCCGCACAGAGATTTTTTGGAAAAACTGCGACCAAACACATAGAGTTGCTACCCCCCACAAGGGCCCTACCAGGAACTAAGATAATGTGGAGGGATGAAGAAGGAAAGTGGCATGGGCCGGTCACAGTGGTTGCAAGGAGACCAGGCCATTTATCCTTTTATCCAAATGAGAATTCTAGTCTCCCCGAAAAATGGATACCTGTACATAGAGCTAGAGACCTTGAATGAACCCAACCCGATTATCGGGATGAGGAGTTCCCTCTCTTTTCCTTTGCAGGGACATGGCCCACCATCTTGGGAATCCTGATGTGTGGAACGGCGATAGAACACCCCACCCCCGGACTCGCGACGCCTCGATGGGGGCCTCTTGGGGCGGGTTGGGTGCCTCTCTGTGTCTCCTCTTATTACTTATTGGGCTTTTATTTTGGTGCATATGCCGTGCATCCACCCGGAATAAGGGCTATATGTTACTTACCCAACAAGCCATCTTTGCTATAAGAGAAGGACAAGATCCTTCAGTTTGGCTCGCCGCCATGGAAGACATGTAACACCTTGGGGTAAGACGGGGCAAGCCCCATGACGGGCAACTTCTCCCACCCAGCCACCTAAGACAGGGCCCGAAGGTGTTGGGTCCCTAGGACGGGTAAGGTTTCAGGGATTGAGGAGACGACCCAAGCCAGGGCACCCCGCTCCCGGCGAAGCTATAAGCTTAGATGATGCGTAATGTTTAGCAAGGCTGCACCGGGCACCACAGCCCTGATAAAACAAAAAGGGGGAGATGTTGGGGGCGGGGATAGGCTTTGCTTTTACTGTTCTAATTTCCATATGAGGGCGTGGTTTAATGTATATAAGATGCTGTACGAGGAAGCATCTCTCTCTCGGGATGTGACCAGCCGTGAATAAACAACCCCTGAAACCTCGGGTGCTCTGTCTGGGTTAATTCCTCTTCGGAGGCCGGTGACGATCGAAGACTCGCCATGGGGATAGGTGAGTAGAGAGGACGGGGATATAATAGTTACAGATCAACCCACCGCCGGTGCCGTAGATAGGGCCCCCGGCAAGATAATACATAATTTATATGTAATATAATGTGTAATTTAAATATATTTTAAATTAATTTTTAGAAATTCTTATTAGAAAATAATAAATTATTCAGAAAGCAAAAAAATTATTATAGAACTGTTGGTGACAACAGAAAATGTATATATCTATATCTAAAACGTTGATGAAAATAAATGATTGAACAGCTTTAGACAAGTTTAAAAAAATTAAATAAAATAAGATGAAATAAACCCTATATCAGGGGTTGCTGCCTCTTTTTTATGCCATGGTGAATCGTAAAGGCCCCTTCTCAGGATATATTAAATGCATAAAGTTAAATACATAGGATTACAAAGGCAATAAATCATATTGAAATATAGCTATACAATTTTTAAAGCCAATTCCTGGACCCCAGCTTAAGAACTCCTGGCCTAGATGGACTTTTCCATTTCTAAATCTTGTGATTCTTATGCATATAGCCAAAATGAAATGACGCCTTGGAACCTCAGAAAAGTCTGGAGAAACATCCCTCCCGGGCAGAAAAAACTTTCCCCCTTGAGTCTTAAAAGCAGTCTCCCTGTTAGAGCACTGTCGGTATGCTAGAAAGAATATTGCATTTAGAGTCAGAAGACCATTCAATCAATAAATATCCTGGTGGCACCGGGGGCGGGGGGAGAGGAGGGGTGTCATTTGCTGATTATGTGACATTGGCAGTTCACTTAACCTGAACGGGCCTCACTTTACCTTTCTGAGAACTGACATGGAGGTAGATGCTCTCTAAGGTCCTTCCCAATCCAAATAATAATAAAAAGCAATTTAAGGTTGGTGAAGCATTTTACATATGTCACTATGAGTCTGATAAGAATCGTGGGCAGTAAGGACAAGGTATCTCACAAGGCTCAGAGCAGACTATTGGGATGCCCTGTACATTAGGTATTTTTCTCCTTCCTTATAGGAAAGGAAACGGAAACCCAGATCGATTAAGTGATTTGCTCAAGGACCCACAGCTAGTAAATGTCAAAGGCCTTCTGGACTCCAAGTGGATCAAGCTGTGTGCTTTGTGTACTATGCAGCTAGGTGGTACAGGGATCCATAGATCCATATGGAATCTGGTAAGACCCAGGTTCAAATCCAGCCTCAGATCCTTACTAGCTGTGTGACCCTGGGCAAGTCACTTCACTCTGTTTGCCTGTTTCCTCATCTGTAAAATAGGGGTGTTGAATTCAATGCCATCCAAGGTGCCAATTCTTTGGTCAACTCTGTGTAAAGGGTAGTGCATCAGACTTGGAGTCGGGAAGACCTATGTTCAAATTCTGCTTTAGACAGTTACCAGATGTGTGACCCTGGCCAAGTTAACCTCTCTGGGCCTCGGTTTCCTCTAGATTCCTTCCAGCTAGGTAGCCCAGTGCAGAGACTACTGAGCCTGATGTCAGGAAGACCTGAGTTCAAATCCAGCCCCAGACACTTATTAGCTGTGTGACCCTAGGCACGTCACTTAACCATTATCTGCCTCAGTTTCCTTCTCTGTAAAATGGGGATAATAACAGCACCTCCTTCCCAGGTTTATTATAAGGACCAAATGAAATCATAATTGTAAAGCACATAGCCCGGCACCTGGCATGCAGTGAGCACTATATAAATGTTGGCAATTATTATCATCCTGTTTTAATTTGAGCCTCAGTTTCCTCCTCCCAGCTCCTCCCTGGGCAGTCAGACAGTAGATATTTTTTTTTTTTAAAGCAATTGGGGTTAAGTAACTTGCTGGGCAGTCAGACAGTAGATATTTTTTTTTTTTTAAAGCAATTGGGGTTAAGTAACTTGCCCAAGGTTACACAGCTAGGTTTTTGTTTGTTCGGATTAGGTGTTGGAGGCCGCCTCCAAACTCAGGTCCTTCTGATTCCAGGGCCAGCGCTCTATTCACTGCGCCACCTAGCCGCCCCGACAGTAGATATTTTTAAGCACATACTATGTGCAAAGTTGCTGAGTCTACCACTTCTGGAGGTCCCTAGTCCCTGGTGGCCCCAGCTCCCAGCTCCTCCTTGAGCTTAGACCCAAGGAAAGGGCCTTGGTCTGGGCTAGGGAGCTCCAGGGGGGAGCTGGCAGGGGAGCTGGCAGGTCTTGCCAGCCAAGGGCTGCACTGCAGAGGCAGCTTGAGCCAGACTGCAAAAGCCCCAGCATGAGCAATCTCCCCTCTGCCAGCTTGGATGAGGGCAGAGGGAGGCACCGGGCACACCTCTTCCCTCTCCTGCACTTCGATCTTAGAGCGGGCAGGAAACTCTTGACCCTCCCCTAGAGCTACCACCCAGTGACTTCCCCATGGCCCCAGAGCTGTTGGGAGAAGTGGGATTCAAACCCAGGTCGACATCTCAATCCCCATCATCCCCAGCCCTTCCTCTATCCTCTCCCTTCTGGAGCAGCCCAGGATGCTGAGCTGGGCATCAAGAGCCCATCACAATTGGCTTGGGCTGACCTCCCTTTCCAGGATGACTCCTCTTCACACACACTTTGCCTCTCCCATAGGAGGCATTCCCATGCTAGGCATGGGCACCCTCCCTGCTCACTGATGCTTCCTTCAGGCTCACCCAGGTGAGCCTCTTCTGAGCCCTCTGTGACCACACCTCTCTCCCTCCTCCAGGGATCACACCTACACTTACCTGTTTAGGGGACAGATTTCCCCAGTGGAATGTCAGCTCTTGGAGGACAGGGACTCCTCTTTTCTGTCTTTTGAGTCCTTTTGAATATCACACAATGTGCTTAATAACTGTGTGTTAAATAGAATCTGCCTGCTCCCAGGCTGGCAGACTTTACATTCAGACACCACACTTCTGACAGAATGGGACTCACTCCCCAGTCAATCAGCAAGCACTTATTAAGGCCTGCTATGGAACCTTACGGCTTTCCCCCCATAGACTATAAGCTCCCTGAAGGCAGGTTTAATTTTTGTCTGTTTCCCTAGTTCCTGGCACAGAGTGGGCACTCAAAAAAAAGTTTTCTCGGCTTCTTAAAGCACTTGGGTTCACATCTCCTCTCTGACACACTGTATCTTCACCTCCCTGGACCTCAGTTTCTTCACCTCCCTGAACCTCAGGGTTGGGCTAGACACCTTCTGAAGTTCTTCTAGCTTTTGATCTATGATCCTCAAATTGATGAGCTGACTCCAGATAAATGCCTGGCAAACAGTGGGTGCTTAATAAATGTTTGTTGACTGATTCACCAAAAAATGGAATACAACAATTAATCCAGTAGAATACAAACCCCTTGAAGACAGGGACTGTTTTGTCTCTCTGTCACCTTTGTTGTTCAGTCATTTTAGTTGTGTCCAACGCTTAGTGACCCTAGTCCAGCTCATTTTACAGGTCAGGAAACTGAGGCAAACAGGGTGAAGTGACTTGCCCAGGGTCACACAGCTAGTAAGCGTCTCAGGCTGGATTTGAACTCAGGTCTTCCTGAATCCAGGCCCAGCACTAGAATTTTACATTTAGCAGATACTTAACCATTTAGTTTTGCTAGTCAGGACTAATAATAGTAATAGTGAGAGAAATAATAGCTGACATTCACATAGGACTTTATGGTTTACAATGCTAGGTTATCTCAGTTAATATTCCCAACCTGACTAGCTGAGTGATCTTGGACAAATCATTTCTCTTTTCTGGGACTTGGTTTCCTCACCTGCAAAATGGAAAAGTTTGGCCAGCTTGTTGTAAGAGGAAAAGGCACTGGATTTGGAGTCATAAAACATAGGTTAGAATCCAGGACCTGGGATCCCTAACCGGCTGCTTTGAGAAGACTTGGTCGAGACCACCCTCCGTGATCTGAAGGATGGAATCACAAGGAAAAAGGATTAGAGATAGGTTCTGACTGGGTCAAGAGAGGCCATGGAGAGCAGCTACAAATAAACACATTCGAGTTTGATGTGAGGACAGACCTCCCCCCAAAATGGAATGGCTGCCTTGGCAGGTAAATGGGTTCCTCCCTTTGGGGCTCTTCAAGTTAAGGCTACCTGACTGCTTTTTAGGTCTGCAGTGGAGGAATTAATTCCTCATTCAGGCAGAGTTTGGACAGATAACCAAAAGGCACCTCCGTTGCTGATTACTGTCCTTTTGATTTGACCTTTCCTCTGCTGGGCTCTTAAAAACAACAGATGCTACTCATGAAATCATCAATCTGGTGGATGAGGAAAAGAGTCCTGATTTTCAAGGCACAGTGGTTTGAGTTAGTTTTGCTGCTTTAAAACTCAATTTAAAAAAACCAACAAAACACAGCCAGTAAAGTAGCTGATTACAAAACAATTCCATAAAAATCAATAGAATTTCTATAGAACATTGGTTCCCAAAGTGTAGTCCAGGGATCCCTTGGAAGTTCCTGAGACACTTCTAGGGGGTACACAAAGTTATAACTACTTTCATAATGATACCAAGACATTTCAAATTTCTAATACAGTAAGTATTGATAGACATAACCTATATAAACAATATTTAGGGTCCTCAATATTTTAAAAAGTATACACAGGTCCTAAGACCAAAAAGTTTGAGAACTGTTGCTATAAAGCAACATAATATTTTATTGTTCCTCTTTGTGACCCTGTGGACTGTAGAACAATGATGCTGGCCATGGGGTTTTCTTGACAAAGATCCTGGAGTAGTTTGCCATTTCTTTCTCCAATGGATCAATTTTTTCAGGCTATCAGAGGTTAAGTGACTTGCCCAGGGTCACAGAGCTAGGAAGCATCTGAGACTGGATTTGAACTCAGGTCTTTCTGACCCTAGTGCTCTATCCACTGAGCTACTCCTGATATAGGAGACTACAAATTATAGAGGGAAGTCATAATAAGAAAAATTGCATTTGAAACAATTACAAAAGTATAAAATAGCCGGGAGTCAATATACCAAGCATACCCAGTGCCTATAGAAGTATAATTACAAAATTCTCCTTAAAGAAATAAAGAACACAGATTGCTTGCTGTCTTGGGGTGTGGGGAGGGGAGGGAAGGAGGGATAAGAATTTGGAACTCAAAATCTTATAATAAAAATGATTGTTGAAAACTATCTTTACATGTAATTGGAAAAAAAATTAAAATGCTATTTACTAAAAAAAAAAAAAGAAAAAAGAAATAAAGAACAACTGAAAGAATTGGAGGGATATTCAGTGTGCATGGCTGGGCCATGCCAATAATAAAAATGACAGAACTACAGAATTAACTTACAGATTTTGGATGCTGCTAACCAAACTACCAAATACTCTACAGAATAAGACAAAATAATAATATAATTCATTTGGAGGAATAATAGGAAGGAAATTATGGGAAAAAGCAATAATAAAGGAGAATTAGTGCTTCTAGACCTCAAATTATATTATAAAGGAGTAATCATCAAAACCATTTGGTACTAACTAAAAATAGAAAAGTAGACCAAATGAAACAGACCAGACAAGAAGGAACCAGATATAACAGGATTCAAAAATCCATTGTTGGATAGAAACCCACAAACATAAAATACCGAAGAAAGAACTCACTATTTGACAAATTTTTCTGGGGAAAACTAGAAAGCAGTTTGGAAGAAGTCGAATTTAGACCAACATTTTACACAATATAACAGTAAATTTTAAAATGAATACATAACTTGAATATTAAAAGATCATACCTTAAAAAGTTAGAAGAGGACTAAACTATCTTTCATAGCTTTGGCTAGGTGTTGAATTCCTAACCAAACAAAAGTTTTAGGTAGTAACAAAAGATAAAACAGATCATTTTAATTACATAAAATTAGAAAGCATTTGCATCAACAAAATTATACAACAAGGATAAGGAAGGAAAATTCTTTGCATGAAATACCTCAGATAAAGGTCTGACATTCAAGCTATCCACCATGGAAATATATAAAACCACAAGCCAATTTTCCCAAATAAAAAAGTGGCTAACATATGAACAAATTGTTCTCAAAAGAAGAAATATAAGTTGTTTTAATATTCAACTTTTAACTGTTAATAACTATATTAAAGAAGGTTTCAATTCACTAATAAAGAAATATAAATGAAAATATTTAAATCACACCTAGCAAATTGGTAAAGATGATGAAAGATGGAAATCATTAATATTAAAGGACTGTGGGGAAAAACATGAGCTGCTGGTACAGTTATGAATTTATTCAACCACTCAGGAAAATAATTTGGAATTATGCAAAATAAAATGATCAAAATCGACCCAGATGGGGTGTCTAGGCGGCGTAGTAAATAGAGCATTGGCTTTGGAATCAGGAGGACCTGAGTTCAAATCCAGCCTCAGACACTTAACACTTAGTAGCCATGTGACCTTGGGCAAGTCACTTAACTCTAATTGCCCTGCCTTCCAAAAAGAAAAAAAAATTGACCCAGAGATTTCATTGCTAGGCATTTCCCCCAAAGAGATCAAGGACAAAAAAACTAAGGACCCCATATATGCTGAGACATTTATAGCTTCACTTTTCGTATGAGTAAAGAATTAGAAGCAAAGGCAATACCCTCCAATTAGGAAATGGTTGGACAAATTGTGGTACATGAGAAAGATAGTATATTACTGGGATGTAAGTAACAATGATTATGATGGATAAGGTGAAGGGGACTGAACTGATGAAAAGCAAAGTAAGCGGAACCAGGAAAACAATGGACACAATGACCACAACAATGAAAATGGGAAGAACAACAAAACAATAGAAGCTGCATATTGTGAAGTCATCCTGACCAAGCGTGTTCCAAAGAGCCGGGAAGTCATATCATCTTCACTTCTCAGGAGAGATGGAGGACGGTGGGTGTGGAGCACCAAATAGAATGTCAAAAGTTTTCAATGTTAGCTTTCTTGAACCTTTTTTTTTAAGCCCTATTTCTTCTTTGTTATAAGGGTTGACTCTTCAGGACAGGGTAGGGCACAATGGGGAATATAAATGATTTAAAGAAAAGATATCCATAAAAATGTACTTTTTAAAGTATTCATTAAGGAACTACTTTGTGCTAGGGATGATGTTAGCTATCAAGGAATAAGACAAAAACTAAACTGTTTTTCCCTCAGGGAGCTTACCTTTCTCTTGGGAAGCCCCCAACCTATACAGAGATATTTGAATCTAAAACAAGTTGGGGGCTAGGGAAAAATGGACAATGAGAGGGATCAGGAAGTGAGCTGGCATCTGAGCTGAACCTTGTAGGGAATGAGGGAAGTAGATATAAAGAAGAAGAATGTCATGGTCCACACACAGGTGGTACAAAGTCATTCCAGGAACAACACTTTGGCTAGAATTCAGGGTACCTGAGGAAATCTAGAAAGCTACACTGGAGAAATGAATTAGTGCACAAAGAACCAACCTTATGTAACAACAATAATAATAGCTAACACTTATTAAGCACCTACTATGTGCCAGGTCCTGTGCTAAACACTTTTTTCTTTTCTTTTTGGAGGGCAATTGGGATTAAGTAACTTGCCCAAGGCCACACGGCTAGGTTTTTATTTGTGTGTGCATTAAATGTCTGAGGTCGGATCCGAACTCAGGTCCTTCTGACTCCAGGGCCGTCGTCGCTCTACTCACTGCGCCACCTAGCCACCCCCGCTAAACACTTTTTACAAATATTATCTCATTGGAGCCTCACAACAACCTTGGGAGGCAAGGGGTATTATTATCACCATTTTATAGATGAGGAAACAGAGGCAAACAGAAATGAAGTGATTTGCCCAGGGTTACTTGGCTAGTAAGTGGCTGAGTCGGGATTTGAACTCAGGTCTTCCTGACTCTAGACCCAGGCCTCCATCCACTGTACCACCATTCTGCCCCAACATAATCTGGTCCTAGCCTCTCTCCTGAGCTTCAGTCCTACATCACTAGCTTGCCTTCTTGATATCTCAAAGAGTACATTCCATAGACATCTTATATTCAACATGTCTTTCTAACTTTTCCTGTAACTGTCCAGGGTATCTCTATCCTCCCACTTTTCTTGGTACCATCCTCAGCTCCTGAGTCTCCCTCACCTATCATAACCATCACCAAATCTTAGGTCCCATCTACCTCTCCAGCATCTCTCCCATAAGTCCCTTTTTCCCACAGCTACCCCTGGGTGCAGACCCCTCCTCACCTCTTGTCCAGACTGTTGAAATAGCCTTTGCTAGGTCTCTTCCCACTAGAATCCATCTTCTACACAGCTGCAAAGATGATTTTTTCTGATGCATAGATCTCCCCTTACCCCTACTAAAATGAGCTTTCCTGGCTCCCTGGTACCTCTAGAAACAAACATAAAGTCCTTTGTTTGACATTGAGAGACCTTCACAACCTGGTCTGGCCCATTCCAGTCTTCTTACATTTTATTTCCCTCTATGTACCCCACAATCCTTGGGCATCTAGGTGGTGCAGTGGTTAGAGCAGCAGGCTTAGAGTCAGGAAGACCTGAATCCACAGCTCGTCTCAGACAATAGCTGTGTGATCTTGGGTAAGTCACTTCACCCTGTTTACCTCAGTTTCTCCTCTGTAAAATGAGCTGGAGAAGAAAATGGTGAACCACTCCAGGATCTTTGGCAAGGAGACCCCAAATGGGGTCTTGAAGAGTTGTGCATGACTGAAATGACTGAACAACAACAACAACCCTAAAATTTAACAACACTAGCCTACTTGCCTTTCCTAGTACTTCTTAATTTTAGTCCCTTCTCTCGGCTGGTTATCTCTGTCTTTGTTTGCGTGTTGTCTCCTTCACTAGAATGTGAGCTTCTCAAGGACAGGTATTATCTTTTGCTTCTTTTTTGTATCTCCAGTGTATTTAGCACAGTATCTGGCACATAGTAGGAGCTTAATAAAAATTAATTGATTGATATTGTACATAGTTGTTTGCATGTTGTACCCCCAATTAGACTGGGAGCTCCTTCAGAGCAGAGACAGTTTTTTGCCTTTCTTCGTACCCCCAGGACTTAACATAGGGACTGACACATAGTAGGCACTTTAAAAATTGTTCATTGACTGGTTGACTCATGGTTCCTTGCCCATGCCTCTTTCTCTCCAGTCTCCATATCTTTACACTGGCTGTCCCCTATTCCTGAAATGTTCTCCTTCCTCCCTTTTCCATCTCAGCTCCATGACTTCTTCCAAGACTTGCCTTGAATCTCACGTAGGCCTTTCCTGATACCTCCCTAAGGAGTAAATTCCAAATTCCTGAACCTGCTATTAAAGGGCCCACCCAAACTGCCTCTAGCATATTTCTCTAGTGTTTTCTCATATTATTCCCCTTCAAATATTCTATATTCTAGCCAAACAGAATGACACCCCATGCTATATCTCGCCCCAACACCCTGCCACATTCTGTTTCTTTGTCTTTGTTCATACCTTTCCCCATCCATTGAAGAGCCTTCTCAGATACCACACCATCCATCCCTCTGAGGTCCAAAGCAGATGCTGCCTTCTTCATGAAGCCTCCCCTAGCTACCCCCCACCACCTCCCCTCAAAGGGAGCTCTCCTTCCCCGGGTTATCCCGAGCATTTTCTCTGGCTCTCCCTTACCCCCTAGCAGTCAGGTACCCTGAGTTCCATTTTCTCTGGCTCTCCCTAACCCCCTATAAGGATGGGGTTGAAATGAGCTAACTGTGGAAACAGGGTGTTGCCCTTGTGTCATGTCTTTCCCTGTATATATTAGATCCTCTAACCAGCCATGAAACTAGAGGCCACTTGTGGGTAGGGTCTGGATCATTAAGAAAAATTGTAGTCCTAGTTCCTACCAAGCATAGTGCCTGGAAACTTGTAGATGCTTAATTATCTGTTAAGGATATTTCAAAGAAGTCCTGCTTAGGTCAGGGATTCTTAACTGGGCATCCTTGGAATCACAAGGAGTCCAAGGATAGATTTCAGGGGATGTCTAAACTTGGATAGGAATAAAATGACATCTTTATTTTTATTAAACTAGCCAAAACAGAGCATTTCCTTCAATTACAAATGTCTGAAACAAAACATACTGAGAGGTGTGCACATCTGTAGGCCTGTAATCCATTCAATTTAATTTTCATTCTAGCTGCACTTCTACCCTTAGCTATTTTTTTTTAATAAAGGGCAATGCTGGCCCATAGTTGGCATTTAATAAATGCCTGTTGACTGACTGACCAACTAAAATCTTGCCTCTGACACTAGCTGGGTGGCAGGAATCAAATAATTTCCTATCTCTGAGCCTCAGTTTCCTCATCAGGAAAATGGGAATGATGATACCCATCAGTATCTTCTTCATCTGTAAATAGATGATGTCTGTGAAATGCTTTGTAAATTTTACCACAAACTCAGTCAGCTATCATTAGTCACAAATGCCAGCTTTTATTCTTATCTTCCGTCTTGGTGACTCAGTTTCCAACCTGAGACATCTCTTTAGAAAGCCTCAGCTCCCCCCAGGGTAAAGGAGATCAGAGGTAAAGTGGAGTCATTCCACTTTAGCCAGTGAGAGTACAAGACTGAGAACTCCGTTCTAAGTACCAAAGGGCCACAAATCTGGGGCTTAAGACTGGGAATAAGAATGTTTCTTCTCCAAGGAACTTCTACCAAGAGGCTTAAAAATACTTCCTCAAATCATACAAGTGGGAAAAGGACCTATATGTACAAAAATATTTATAGCAGTTCTTTTTGTGGTGGTCAAGAATTGGAAATTGAGGGGATATCCATCAACTTGGGAATGGCTAAACAAGTTGTGGTGTATAAATGTAATGGAATTCTATTGTGCTATAAGGAATGAGGAACAGACAGACTTCATAATAAACTGGAGAGACTTATATAAACTGATGCTGAGTGAGGGGAGCAGAGCCAGGAGAACATTGTACACAATTACAGACACAACGTATGTGTGACAGCCAACTTTGATAGACTGGGCTCCTCTCAGCAATGCAAAGTTATAAGACAACTCCAAAGGGCTCATGATGGAAAAGGCTATCCACATCCAGAGAAAGAATTACAGAGTCTGAGTGCAGATTAAAGCACACAACTTACTCTCTCTCTTTTTCATTTCATTTCATTTCGTTTTGTTTCTTCTTCCTTGTTATTCATTCCATTGGTTATAATACTTCTTTACCACTTGACTAATGTTTAATGTGAAACTATATACAGAACCTGTATCGGATTGCATGCCACCATGGCGGGGAGGGGGGAAAATTTGGAACTCAAAAACTTGTGGAACTGAATGTTGTAAACCAATAGTAAATAACTTTTTAAAAAAGGAAATAAATTAAAAAAAAACAACAACTTCAAGATAACTTAGCAAGTTGAGATCCTGTTAAAAGGGGAGTCCTAAGTCCCATTTTGTATCATGTTGAGTTCACTATCCCTTCTGAGACAACAACATGAAACCACAAGTATAGCCTCCCCTAGCATTTTCAGACTTAATGTCTTGGAAGTTATAAGATCATAGACATAGATCTTCTGGGTCATTTTATCTGACCTTTCATTTTACAGATGAGGAAACTGAGATTAAGACCTGGGAGTGGTTTGCCCAGGGGCCATCCGTATGGGGTGGCAAAGCTGAGTTTTAAGCATAAGTCCTCTGACTCCACACTGCCTTCATATTATCCTGAATGACTATTCAGGATACTGAACTATGCCAACTATGTAGCACCCCTTCCAGGCTTACCTGCCCAACTCCTAACAAAAATGGCAGGCCTATGAATGATCACTACTACTATTTCTAGTACTATTGCTCACAAGCCCCCATCAGTGTGTTCCCCAGGCAGAGTTAACTAAATTTGGGAGCAAGTACTTTCTAAACCACTATAACAAGGACATACGATATAGAAAACAGCAGATCTGGATCCCTGTGAACCAGGGAAAGAATCTTCCTTTGCAGATGCAAAGTTTGTGGAAAGGGTAAGCTCAGACTTAAGAGCACACATGGACAAAAGCTAAACTGACATCTCCTGGGAATTGAAAGTATTTTTCTCCCTTTCTGGTGTCTTCATGGGGTTCCTCTTAGGTACAACTCTACACTTGGCTCCCAGAGTTGATGACCTTGTAGAGTCCTGAAGCTGCTTTTTCTCATGTGGTCTTGATTGTTTTAGCTGTGTCTCTCAGCTCCTGATGCAGAAGCTGCTGGCAGCCTTTGTAGTTCAGGGAATATCGCTATCAGTGCCAATGGGAATTCCAGATCTGACTTTTCAAAGTTCATAAGGTCATCATCTGGTCATTGAGAGAAGGGAAAAGGAGAGAGAGACTCCGTACACCTCCACACCTCCCTGCAAGGGCAAGTCTCTCTTAAGAGTCCTTTGCCATCCTATTTGCCACTATGGGATTCATTGCAGTAGGAATTTGAGATTTTGAACCTGCTTGGTGCCCAGGAGGGTGCTGATTCTTTCAGCCAATAACAGCAAATTTCCTTCACGGTATTACCTTCCTTCTTTCCTTCCTTCCTTCCTTCCTTCCTTCCTTCCTTCCTTCCTTCCTTCCTTCCTTCCTTCTTTCTTTCCTTCCTCTTTTCCTTCCTTCCTTCTTTCTTTCTTTCCCTTCCTTTCTTTTTATTTCTCACATAAAAGAAAATAGGATAGGTTTACAAAGGAAACCAATTACATTGAACTAGAATTAACAAATTATTTTCAGTTCCCTGACCCCAGGATTAAGAACCTCTAATTCTAATGGAATGCAAACCTCTTTAGTGCAAGGACCATTTTTCTCGTATAGTTGTGCCCCCAGCACCCCTCCAGTACATTACATGTAATGGATACTTAGTAAACACCTGGTAAATTGGATCTAATCCAATAGTTCCATGTTGAAGATGAGGATACCAAGGACTCAACTTGGGAAAAGAATTTGCTGGTGTCAAATAGGTAATCAAGCAGCAAAGCCAGGATTTGAGCCTGGGTCTCCAGAACTCAGGGAGTAAAGCCAGGACTTGAACCAGGGCAGGTCTCCAGAATCCAAATCCAGCCCACTTTCTTCATGGCAGTCTCATGGTTGAAGCTATCTCAGTGATTCTCTCCAGGGTCACAGATCTCAGTCTATGACCTTTTCTTCTTGGCAAAAAGTTTTCAAGTTGAGACTTTGCTTGGAGGGCTGAGCCTAGGGTTTCTGTAAAGGGCTTAACTCTTGAAATGCCTGGCAGTTAGCTGGTGATCTGTTATGCAAAGTTTGTCCTGGTTTCATTCCTTGAAATAAATCCATCTGGGGTGGCCAGGAACTCTTATTCTGATTGTTTGCCAAAAGAATATCAGCAGCTAGGATGACCTCCAGGAAACATTCAGGAGGCTGCATTCAAGGGGCACAGGGCAGAACTTAGAGCCTATCACTGGAAATGAATCCAGCCAATACTGGGGATGGCTTCTGTGGCTGATTACACTTTTTCTGACTAAGCATCTTGTCTCCACACTCTAGTTTTTACTCTCAGGTTTAGGGACTGTCTTTAGTCTCCTTTTTATGGTCTGGCTAAGAGTAAGAGGTAGCAAAGACTAATTTGTTTAAACCAACCCTCACTAAAGTGTCCCCAGCATATATGTGTGTATGTATGTACACACTAGGCATTTAATGAACGTTCATTGATTGAATGACCCCAGACCCAGGGTGCAACAAATAGAATACTTCATATGATCCTTGATCTAGAGGTCATCTTACAGGACATTTTAGTCCAAACTCCTCCTTTTTTACAGTTAGAGAAACTGAGGTCCAGTCACTTACCTAAGAGGGCCAGTCACTTACCTAAGAATACATAGGCAGCAAGAAATAGAACTGGGATTTCAAACAAGACTCTCTCAACATCCAACACTTTTTTTCCATGACGTAGTCTTACTCATTAATAATATAATTTTTTTAATATATAGTTTATGCTGAAAAAGTCTACTCTTTGTGATTCAGAGATGTTTATTTTATGATAAGTCAAGTCCCAAGAGGAAGTTTTTTGTAGTAGACCATGGATTAAAATCAACTAAAATTGCCAAGAAAAGAAAAACAAAACAAAACAAAGAAATGGTCTCTGCCCTCAGGGAACTTACAGTCTAATGGGGAAGACAACATGCAAATAACTATGGATAATCAAGACACAGACAAGATAAATTGGAGGTTATCTCAGAGAAAAAGCACTGGTATTAAGAAGAATTCTTGCAGAAGGTGGGCTTTTAGTTGGGACTTGAAGGAAGTCAAATTCTCAACTCTTTTTATGTTACGGACCTTGTTGAAAGTCTGGTGAAGCCTATGCACCCCTTTTCAGAATAACATTTTAAAAAATAATTTTAGTTAGAAGTTAATAAAAATAAAGATATAATTTTTTTCCAACAAAGTTCACGGATTTTCTGAAATCTATCCATAGACCTAAAGGGCTCTATAGACCCCAGGTTAAGTATCTCTGGTCTAGGGGCAGCTAGGTGGCACAGTGAGTAGAGTGCCAGCTCTGGAGTCAGAAGGACCTGAGTTCTGATCCGGTGTCTGACACTTAACACACACAAACAAACAAACAAAAAAAGCTAGCCATGTGACCTTGGGTAAGTTACTTAACCCCAATTGCCCTTCAAAAAGCAAAAAGAAGAAAAAAAAATCTCTGGTCTACAGAAGAATACTGTATACAGTAAGAGCAACATTTTGTGATGGTCAACTATGACAGACTTGGCTCTTCTCAGCAATACAATGATCCAAGAGGATTCCAAAAGACTCATGATGGAAAATGCTGTCCACACCCAGAGAAAGAACTATTGAGTCTGAATGTAGATCAAAGCAGACTATTTTCACTTCTTTGTTTTCTGTTTTTTTTCCCTTTCTCTCTTTTGTTCTGATTCTTCTTTTACAACATGACTAATGTGGAAATATATTTAACATGATTGCACATGTATAAATTATATCAGATTGCTTGTTGTCTTGGGGAGGGAGGAAAGATGAAAAATTTGGAACTTAAAATCTTATAAAAAATGAATGTTGAAAATTATCTTTACGTGTAATTGGAAAAAATAGAATACTATTTACAAAAAAAAAAAAAGAATCTCTTGTCTAGACTCTATTATTTACTAACTTAACCTCTTCCTCAGTTTCTTCATCTGAAAAACAGCTAATGTGTGATCCAAAGCAGATTGAGTTCTTTCTGAAGCAGGAAACTGGTAAAACAAAACAAAACAAAACAAAACAGGGCAGCTAGGTGGCGAAGTGAATAGAGCACTGGCCTTGGAGTCAGGAGGACCTGAGTCCAAATCTAGCCTCAGACACTTAACACAAAAACTGTCTGTGTGACCTTGGGCAAGTCACTTAACCCCAACTGCCCTCCAAAAAAAGAAAAGAAACAGCAAGTTTCTCTGATAAAAGTCTCGTTTCTCAAGTATATAAGGAACTGAGCCAAATTTACAAAAATCAGAGCCATTCCCCAATTGATAAATGGTCAATGGATAAAAACAGGCCGTTTTTTTTTGAAGAAATCAAAGGTGTCTATAGTTACATGAAACAAAATTTCTAAATCACTAAAAATCAGAGAAATGGGGGGAGGCTAGGTGGCACAGTGAGTAGAGCACTGGCCCTGGAGTTAGGAGGACCTGAGTTCAAACCCTGCCTCAGTTACTTAACACAAAAACTAGCCATGTGACCTTGGGCAAGTCACTTAACCCCAAACTGCCCTCCAAGAAGCAACAACAACAACAACAAAAAAAAAAAGCAGAGAAATACAAATTGAAACAACTCTGAGATACCACCTTGTGTCCATCAGATTGAATAAGATGACAGAAAAAGAAAATGACAAATGCTGGAGGGAATGTGGGAAAATAGGACACCAATGCATTGTTGATGGAGTTGTGAACTATTCCAACCCTTCTGTAAAACAATTTGTAACTATGCTCAAAAAGCTATAAAGTTTTGCCCTAGCAAAGTCTTACCCAAAGGAGATCAAGAAAGAGGAAAAGGACCCATACACACAAAAATATTTATAGCAGCTCTTTTTGTGGTGGTAAAGAATTGGAGATTGAAGGGATGTCCATCAATTGGGGAATGGCTAAACAATATGATTGTGATGGAATACTATTGTGCTATAAAAAATGATGAGCAGGATAAGTTCAGAAAAATCTGGGAAGACTTATATGAACTGATGCAGTGAAGTGAGAACATGATACACAATAAAAGCAATGTTGTAACAATGATCAACTGTGAAATATTTAGCAACGCTATCAATTTAATAATCCACAACAATTTCAAAGGAATAATAATGAAAAATGCCATCCCCCTCCAGAGAGAGAACTGATAAACTCAAGGGGCCCATTGAAGCATCTCTCTCTCTCTCTCTTCTCTCTCTCTCTCTCTCTCTCTCTCCATATATATATATATATATATATATATATATATATATATATATATATATATATATATATATATATATATATATATATATATATATATATATATATATATATATATATATATATATATATATATATATATATATATATATATACACACACACAATGGATATCATACCTTCTGAATGGATGGGGGAGGAGAAGAGGAGAAAATTTGGAACTGAAAATAAATTTTTAAAAATGGTTTTAAAGAGTGCTTTCCAAAGACTAAACTGAATGAGAATGCCCTGCCTAGAGACTTTGGTTCTTGTAACTGGTAACTGAACACCCAGAGAGGGAAGGAAATAGGGTCTTTAAAGGAAGCCATTTCAACCAGGAAGTCTTAGCAAATGGACAGGGTCCCCGCATGCTGGACTAATGAGAACTCCAGACATATGTTACTGCTTCTTGGCACTAATGAAGAAGTTATAGCAATAGGATATTATTCACAGAAGCCCCACACATGTGTTGGCTGTGGGGGAGAGTGAGAAAAAGCAGACCAGATGGAACTTTAGCTACTGTGTCTTTCATGTGTTAGTTTTGGGGATGTACAGATGCCAAGTCTCTGGGCTTCCAGTGTGTGTGTGTGAGTGTGAGTGTGAGTGTGAGTGTGAGTGTGTGTGTGTGTGTGTGTGTGTGTGTGTGTGTGTGTGTGTGTGTGTGTTGCCCAGACATTCAATTGGTTAAGTTCAGGTTATGTTTTGGGTTTTTTTTATATTTTTTGGGTGGGGTTTTTTTGGCACCCAGAAGATGTGCTAGAGGCACTGAGATCATAATTTCACTAATAAATAACATCCACAATGTTCATTTTTACTTTCTCAAAAATAATTTGTGTCAGAATAGCCCATCTTCCCCAAGTCCCTAGCCATTTTTGAATCTCTGTGGTCTTTTGGACCCTAAACTGTATTTAAAACCATGGCACCACAGAGTGAGAGAAGCAGGAAAATGTTTGGCTGGAACAATTCAGGATGAGGCTTCAGAAATCCTGAGAGATCTGTAATGAGACTGAGTGACCTCAGAGAAGTCCTCTCGCTTTGTGTTTTTGTTACTTGCTTTGATATTTTTGGCTTCCGTATGTTCAGTATTAAATGATACGTCTCCTTTCCTCTCTTGGCCTCAGTTCCTTTCTCCAAAACATAATGATATGAGATTCTTAGCTCTAAAACCAGGGTGGGAAACTTGTAGCCTGGAGGCCACACAAGGCCCTCTAGGTCCTCAAGGGAGGCCCTTTGACTGGATCCAAACTTCACAAAACAAACTGGACTTAGTCAAAAGGCCTCACTCAAGGACCTAGAAGGTCATATGTGGCCTCAAGGCTGCAGGTTCCCCACCCCTGTTAGGATATCCAGAGTTCTGACTGATTGATGTATAGGGAACTAGTGTGGCACGGTGGATAGAACACCTGGCCTCAAGTCAAAAAGACCTAGTTCTAATCCTGCCTCAGAAATTTTTTTTTTTTTTGCTTTTTGGAGGGCAATTGGGGTTAAGTAACTTGCCCAAGGTCACACGGCTAGGTTTCTGTTTTGTGTGTGCGTTAAGTGTCTGAGGCTGGATCCGAACTCAGGTCCTTCTGACTCCAGGGCCGGCGCTCTACTCACTGCGCCACCTAGCCGCCCTGTGACTCAGAAATTTAATAGTTATGAGATCCTGAGCAAATCACTTGTATTATCCTACCCTGTAAAACAGGGATAATAATAGCACCTACCTCAAAGGGTTTCACTCTGCAAACCTTAAAGCCTATGTGAATGTCAGCCATTAAAACTGTTATGTAGGTGGCCCTGGGATCAGGAGGACCTGACTTCAAATCCAGCCTCAGACACTCAACACTTACTAGTTGTGTGACCTTGGGCAAGTCACTTAACCCTAATTGCCCTCCAAAAAGCAAAAAAAAAAAGTGTAATTTATTCAATAAATTAACATTCATTAAATATTAGTATATAACAGCTGTAGTGGATGGAAGGCTGGACTTGGGAATCAGGCCTGATTTTGAATCCTGCAACAGGCATTTAATCTTTCTCTGTCTCAGTTTACACATCTGTAAATGGAGATTCACAGAGTGTGTGTCATTTTGAGTTTAAAATGTCATCTAGTCAGTTCATCTAGTTTGAGATGTCCAAGAGGTAGCTGGTGATTTCATAGCTCAAGAGAGAGGTTAGACTGGATATAGATTTGAGAATTATATGCATCTAAATAAAATAATAATAATATAGCTAGTAATTACATAGTGCTTTAAGGCTTGCAAGGGTTAGGGTTAGGGTTAGCAAAGTGCTTTACAAATATTATCTAATTTTATCCTCACAACAACCCTGAGAGATAGCTACAATTATTTTTATTTTTAAAATTAAATTATTTATTTTTAGTTTTCAATACTCACTTCCATAAGTTTTAAATTTTCTCCCCTTCCTCCCCAAGACAGCTTGCAATCTGATATGGGCTCTACACATACATTCCTATTAAACACATTTTCACATTAGTCATATTGCATAGAAGAGTTATAACAAATGGGGAAAACCATGAGAAAGAAAGAAAAAAGAAAATAGTCCTGCTTCGTTCTGCATCCCGATTCCATAGATCTTTCTCTGCGTGTGAAAGGCATTTTCTATCATGTGTCCTTTGGAATTGCTTGAGGTCCTTGCATTGCTGAGAAGGGCTAAGTGATAGCTACAGTTATCACCCAGATAAGGAACCTGAGGCAGACAGTGGTCAAGTGACTTGTCCAGAGCTATACCCTGAGCACACCACTTTCGTCTGGAGATGGGAAGCATGTTTAATCATGAAAGGGACCAATATTTATTAACAAAGTACCCACTACATGTCCAGGAGAGGCCAAACACTGAGGTGTAGAGGCAAGAAAAAGCAAGAAATGATTTTTTCAGGGAGTGGTTAGTATCAGCATGTTTAAGAGGAAAGAATTGGCTGTGTGACCCTAGACAAGTCACTTAACCCTGATTACCTCACCAAAAATAAAAATAAAAGGAAAGAATGGGAATCTATTTGTTTGAAGTTATGAAATGTGAACACACCCCTCAAAACACACATACATACAGGCATATATAGAGTCCTTTATTGACAAAACAATTGTAAAATTCAATACAGAGGGTGGCTAGGTGGTGCAGTGCATAAAGCACTGGTCCTGGAGCCAGGAGGACCTGAGTGCAAATCCGGCCTCAGAATTAACACAGAAACTAGCCATGTGACCTTGGGCAAGTCACTTAACCCCAATTGCCCTACCTTCCCCCCTCCAAAAAAATCAAAATTAAAATTAAGAAAAAAATTTTTAAATTCAATACAGAGGCAAGGAAAAGGAAAACTCTTTGAGCTAAGCCCTGGAACTCCCCCCTTGCTGATCTTCCTGCATTGTTCCTGCCTGTCTGGACCAATCTTGCTGACGTGACTCATCTTTCCATGGCTATCCCTTCTGCCCATCATGTCCCCTTTTACTGGATGGCTCCTCCAGGACTGGGAGATTGGGAGGAGCTCCCGACCAGCCCTGATTATAAAGGGAACACTTTGGTGGGGTGCCAGTGGGAGCTGATGTCACAGGGAAAGTGAGGAAACCAGATGGACAGGTTTTTGGTGTTCTCTCTGGAACTTAATTATTTTATTTTAACTAGGTAGGATCTAAGGAAAGCGATCAGGATGGAGAAGGGAGTTGAGAACACATCCTATGAGGATTGATTAAAAAGAGCAGTTTTGGGAACAGGAGGAGAAATCAAAGCTGTCCTTGGGTATGGAAGGGTTGCTGTGGTTTAGACTTCTTCCTATTGGCCCAAGGGGCAGAACCAGGAGCCATGGAGGGAAGAGGCAGAGGAACTTTTGGCTCCATACATGAGAAAACCGCCTAAGTTTTAGAGTTGCCCAAAAGTGCAATGGGCTCTTCATGGGCTGAGTGAGTTCCCCATCACTGGAGGTATTCAAGTAGAGAGTGGGTGGCCATTTCCTCCAACTATCACCTGCTTTTTCTAGGATGTCATCAAGCCCGTTTTAAAATTGCTGTTGCTTTTATTAATATCATCAGCCATGTTAGGAATTGGATATGTGTAATGGGTTAATAGTAAAATTCTCAAGGTCAGGGTGTATGTCTTCGTTATAATGCCTCACAGTGTCCAGGACAGTGCCTACACACAGCAGACACTAAAAAATAATGCTGACTTCTCTATCTGAACAGGGTAATGCCCACTCACCCATTAGGACATCCTCTGTGGTTTGTACCTTCAGCAGCACATACCAGCCCTAGTCTGTGACCAGCAATCCATATCTGAAAGATGACTGGTTGTGTCAAGGGGCTCTGTATGTTTCCTTCTCTCGGTGTATCTACAAGTAGTTCTGAACTCTGACCAAAATGCAATTGGGGCTCATATGGACATTGATTGCAAGGCCTTGGCAACAATCTGGGATTGGCTAGACAACACAACACAACACAACACACAAGGGGTGCCACCCCTCAGGGCTCTGCCACTAGGAGTTACCATTATCAATGTCTCATGGGGAATATTTTCTGCTCCTATGTGTGTCTTGCTGATCTGAGAAGCTTTGTACTCTTCCCTCCCCAATATCTTGACAAAATATTCTAAATCACAGAATCTTAAGTTAGAAAGATACTTGTAGACTGTCTAGTCCAAGAGTTCTTAACCTTTTCTGAGTCATGGAACCCTCTGGTCTTATCAGGGGATGGCTATGGACCCTATCTCAGAATCATGCATCAAAATCTACCAAAGAAAGCTATGATATTGACTTTTTATTTAATTGGGGTTCTTCATGGCCCCCATGTCAAGAACCATTGATCTGGTCCAGCCCTTCCAATGTATATCAAAGATGAGGCCCAGAGAGGTAAAATCTTGCCCCAAAGTCATAAGATAAGTTAGTGGCAGAGCTAGCAGTATTACTCTGGAATCCTGACTTTGATATCCCATGGCCTCCCTGGGATATTGCCTAAAACAGACCCCACTATATTTCCCCCCAAAGTCTTCTTCTCTTCCCAATTTCCCTGTTATTGTAGATGCCTCGTCACCTAGGCTCATAACCTTGACTCCTCACCCTCCTCTCAACTCACATAGCCTATCTTTTCTACCTTCATTTATCTCTCTATTTTCCTTTCTCTTCACTCATGTGGCCAGAACCCTAGCCTGGATTTCTACAATGACATAAATTGACTTTCTGCCTCCATTCTCTGTCCATTCCACACCACCCTTCACTCAGCTACCAAGGGGATTTTTCTGATGTGTACATTCTGAATGTCTCCCCTCTATTCAGTATACTGCTGTGGTTCTCTATTACTTCTCTCAGACCAAATATAAAATCACTGGTTTGATTATTAAAGCCCTTGCCGAGTCAGCCCCTTCCTACCTTTCCAGTCCTTGGACACTTGACTCCACCTCTCCACAAATTCTGTGATCCATCCACATGCACCCTCTTGCTCTTCCTCCCCTATAACATTCCATCTCTTGACTCTGGGCATTTCCCCCAGCTGTCCCCCATGTGTGAAATGCTCTCCTTTCCTCTTCTGCCTTCTGTCCTCTCTGGTGTCTAGATCTCACCTCCTGCAGGAAAACTTTTCCCTTCTTCCTCCCCTATGCTCTCATTTATCATCCATATTTGTTAGAATGTCAGCATATTGTCTTCCCCATTTGGATGTGAGCTCTTTGAAGGCAGAGTTTATTTGGGGGACATGGGGAGGTTATTTTCAGGATTTTTTTTTTGCCTTTTCTTGTAAGTGGAGCGTTTAGCTTGGTGCCTGGCCCTTGGTAAACACACGAATGCTTGTGGATTAATTAAATTGGAGGAAACTCCAGGAAAAATAGAAAAAATTAGACTGATATTCATAATGAAAACTTCCTGTGTTAAGAATTTTTGATACTTTGGGTGTTCTTTGTATCTCTAGGGCCTGGCACACAGTGGGTGATTTAATAAAGGTTTGTTGACTTCCAGAAATTTACAGTTGGAGGTGAGACTCTATTTGAATATGAGTAGATAATTCCACATTTAATATTTCAGAAGGGAATATATTGCTAGCATTGACATTATCTCATAAAGTTACCCCACCCTAGAGAACCCCAGAATTTCAAAGAATGCTCTTTGGTAAATATTGGTGTTAGGGCGAGCAACTAAGCCCTTTTTTGGAGACTGCTGGCACCCTGGAGGAATCTGGGTGGTTCCAGGTGAGTCACCTGCAAACTCCAAGCAGACTCCCAGCATTACTGTACCCACCTCTTCCCTGCCCCTAGGGGAAGTCCAAGACCATCTCCCACAAAGCACCACAGCTCTGCAGGTTTTCCTAATCTTCTAGGAGGGGAAGGATGCAAATGTGATTCCACAGGGAAACAATGAGAGAGACAGAAGTACTCATCAGTGATTCAGTTGTATTTACCCTGGGCTATTGTCCTCTTCCGGTATACCATTCATGCACAAACTTCCAAAGATGGGGAGAGAAGGGAAATGGAACCAAGGACAGGGAGTCCTGAGAGCTGGGTTTGAATGCCAACTTTAACACTTAAAAGTCAGTTAGTTTTCCTCAGTAAATCTGGAAGACTGCTCCTGGTGTGGCTGTCAGGAGGAAAGGATTTTGAAAACCTTCAAGTGCTAGGAAGCTCTATTAAGATAGTGTTATTGTCATTCATTCCTAACATAATAATAGCTAGCATTTATACAGCTATTTAAGTTTAGCAAAAACAATATGCCTGCTCCCTAGCTGATCACCCAAAGAATGACTCAGGTTTCCATATCCTCCACCTCCTCTCCTCTCTGGGGCTGCTTCTGCCCTCTGCTTGGAGGACTCACACTCTTCCTGTTAATTCCAGTCTCCACCAGCAGCTGTGCTTGGCTTCCAATCCTCAGAATGACCTGCCCCTCTCGGGTACCCCTGGCTCTCGCCCCCTTTTCAGTTCCTGCTTCATGTTATCTTTCCCCATTAGATTGTAAGTTCTTTGTAGGGACTGTCTCTTTTTTTTATTTGTAACCCCAGAGCTTTAGCAGTGTTTGGCACTTAATAAACGTTTATTGAATTGCACAGATAAGAAAACTGAGGCACAAAGAGGTTAAGTGACTTGCCCAGGGTCACACAGTCAGTAAGTATTTGAGGTTAGATTTGAATTCAGATCTACCATACCCTAAGGTCACCTACTTCTCCACTTCACTGCTCTTACTTAGAAGGCAAATGTAGGAAGAGCCTTGGGCAAGGACCAACCCCCCAACCTGGATAATGGAACCCTAATCCTACTTTTATCTTTTTTTCTTTTTGGAGGGGGGAAGGCAGGGCAATTGGGATAAGTGACTTGTCCAAGGTCACACTGCTAATTTTGTGTTAAAAGTCAGTCTGAAGCTGGCTTTGAACTCAGGTCCTCCGGATTCCTGTGCCAGTGCTCTGTTCATGGTGCCAGGACCCTGATCCTTCTAAGAGGCCTTTCCCACCTTCCCTAGTCCTGAATCTTCCCTTAGGAGGGACCCTCCATATGAATTGTTATATACCCTCCATGAAGGTAGTTAGTTATAACAGGAGTTTCGTGAGGCCAGGGCCCAGGTTTTTATTTTTACCTTTAATCATATCCCCAGTGCTCAGTATGATTGCTGACACACTTTTGTCGTTGTTCAGCCTCATCTCCAGGGTTTTCTTGGCAGAGATACTGGGGTGGTTTGCCATTTCCTCCTGTAATTCATTTTACAGATTAGGAAACTGAGTCAAATGGGGTGACGTGACTTGCCCAAGGTCAGGCAGCTAGTAATTGTCTGAGGCTGGATTTGAACTCAGAAAGATGAGCTGGCCTGACTCCAGGTGAGACGTTCTATCCACTATGGCACCACCTAGCTGCCAGTAAGAACTTAAGAAATCCTTGTTGGCTGACTTTTTTTAGTCAAAAGGCTCTTCTGATAACAAATCAATTAATGATGTTAAGGGCTTTTAAGTGTCTTGAGCTTGTCCTTTTGAGTTACCATATGTTCCAGAAATGCTAGACCCAGAACATGCTGGAGGTCCTAACTCCACAACTAGATCAGTCTACTTCCAGAAAACACAATAGTGGATTTTTCTTCTTGTATCCCTAAATTTGTTGTTGTTGTTTTTAAAAAAGAGAAATCAATAGAACTGCTGTGTTAGCCAACTCCTGGGGACATGCCTGGGCAGCAGGCTGATCTCAGAGATGCTTTGGACGTTAAATAATTAATTAATATCTTTCCAATGACATTGGATACACAATAAGTGGCTTCAGATTGCTTTCTTAAGAGCTTATATCCCATAAAAAAAAATAATTAGGTGTAACTTCTTGGCAGTTGGGTCAACAAATGGGGCCGTTGAGGCTGGAGCTCTGTAGCTGCAGGCGAATGACTCTGTCTATAATGACAGGGCAATTAACCCTGTACCTGCTTGGGGACACCTGCCGAGTAAGTGCCTCCCTTCCACTTCTCTAGTGCCAAACCCTCTGGGCCTCAGTTTCTCCATCTGTAATAATGGGCATTTCTATAGTGCTGGGTTTGCAAAACACCTTTTTTTTTTAATACTGTATCACATCTGAGGCATAGGTACAGGTATTATTTCCCTTTTTACAGAGGAGGAAAATTAGGGTTCTAAGCTAGGCTGGGATATGTCCTTAATCATATACCCAAGTAAGTGTTAGGAGAGATTTAAACTAAAGTCTTCTGGGCTTTAGGTCCATCATGCTCTGCCAGGATTTATTAATGTGGGGTAAGCTAACTTGTTTAAGTATTTTTATGAACTGTTATTTCAATATGTTTTCTTTGTAACACTGTGTATTTTATTTCATGCATTAAAAATATCATTCTGAAAAAGCTGATGGTTCAGGGGATAAAGCACTAGACCAGGAGTCAGGAGACTCAAACCCAGCCTTAGACAATTAACTAGCTGTGTGACCCTAGGCAAGTCACTTAACTGTTATCTGCCTATGTTTTCTCATCTATGAAATTTGGGATTATAATAGCACCTACCTCCCAGGGTTGTTGTGAGATATTTGTAAAGATATTTGTAAAGCTCTTTGCAGGCCTTAAAGGGCTATATTATTGTGATTTAGTGGTTTCAGTCATGCCTGACTCTGTTATTCAATTTGGGGTTTTCTTGCCATTTCCGATTTGTCATTTCCTTCAGCTCATTTTATAGATGAGGAAACTGAGGTAAATGGGGTTGTGACTTGCCCAGGGTCCCACAGCTAGTGTCTGAGGGTAAATTTGAACTCAAGCTTTCTTGACTCCAGGCTATATAAACATTGGCTATAATTAGAAGGGGTTAGGGCAGCTAGGTAGGGCAGTGAATAGAGCACCTGCCCTGGAGTCAGGAGGACCTGAATTTTTTAACTCAGCCTCAGACACTTAACACAAAACTAGCCATGTGATCTTGGGCAAGTCACTGGGTCTGGAATCAGGAAGACCCGAGTTCAAATTTAGCCTTCAACACTTACTAGCTATGTGACCCTGAGCAAATCATTTCACCTGCTTGTCTTTGTTTTCTCACCTCTAAAATGGGGATCATAATAATAGCTGAACTTAGCTGTCAGAGAGGAGGAGGAGGAGGATGAGGAGGAGGACCAAGTGAAAGATTTATAAAACATGCTAAGCACAGTTCCTGGGACACAGTAGGTGCTCTATAAATGCTTGTTCTCCTCCCTTCCTTTGCCCTATAGGTTACACTTTGCTTTCCTTTTGAGCTAACATCCCACCCCACCCCACCCCCAGCTCTGTATAATCTAATTCGGGCTCTGCTACTAACTAGCTTTTCCTGTGTGATCTTAAGCATGTGTTATTTTCTCATCTGTAAAGCGGGGGTGGTGATACCTATCCCCCCGCAACGTCTTTAAGGGCTATCCATGAAATAATATCCCAACATTCTGAAAAAAAAGTAAAAAGCAGGAACTAATTCTAGGGTGGCACCCCCCTGGGGTTGTTACAAAGGACCACGTCTTTTCATAGGCCTGGACTGGGTCCAAGCAGACTGACTTCAGAAGAACAGGCTTCTGGAAGGAAGATGAGCCAGCCTGGGAGACAGGGCATGAGTGTCCCAAGAGGCTGCTGCAAGGACTTCCCTCTCCGCTGATGGGGTACAAACCAGGCCAACAAGAACAAGGCAGCAGGTGCCAGGCAAAGTTCAGTGGGATGCAGCCTGGGGATGCAGGTAAGAGGGATTGGGATGAAGCAGATGGAGGTTTATGTCCCAATTTCAACACCTTACTGAGCACCAGGACTGGAGTTAGGCCCATCTTCCTGAGTTCAAATTCAGCCTCAGACACTCACTAGCTGGGTGACCCTGGGCAAGTCACTTCACCCTGTTTGCCTCCGTTTCCTCATCTGTAAAATGAGCTGGAGAAGGAAATGGAAAATCACTCAGTACCTTTGCCCAGGAGAGTTTGCTAACGTATAGTTGGATACAGCTGAGAAACAACTGAATAACAACAAAGGTAATATATGTTAATGAGAATAATCTCTCTGAGCCTCAGTTTTCTATCTATAAAGCAGGGACAACAATGCTTGTACTACCCTCCCCGTAGGGTTAATGCTTTGGAGGCATTGTGTAAAGCTTTCCGGGATTTCTGGACTGGACCTGCAATTTCTTTTTATATATAATTTTTCCATGCCTTCTGTTTTTACTCCACCTGCATTTCCCAGTGTGTCCCTCTCCCCATCTGGAATCAGAGAGTTGGCCATCCCTTCAACAGAGAGAACCAGGGGAGCTGCAGACCTCTTCTTTGGGGCCAACGTCCATCCTTCTCATTTCATAGCCTTCCCTCTCGGTTGTTTGCTTGTGGTCCAGTGGCTTGGTGGTTGGCTAGCGTCATGCAGTTTTCCTGGTTCTGCTTCCTTCCCTTGGCTTGGTTCATGTAAATTGCTCCATACTTCTGTCATATTCATTGTTTCATATAGTCCCCTAATATTCCACTACATTCTTGTACCACAAATTTTGTGGCCATCACCCAATAAATGGGCTTTGCTTCCAGTTTTTTGCTACCACAAAAAGGGCTGCTACGGAAGATTTTTGAGGCCTCTTGGTCACTGACCTCCTCGGAGTTTGTGCCTAGCGGTGGACTCTCTGGGTCAAAGAGTATGGACATTTTTTTTGGTCACTTTCTTTGCATAATAATTGCTTTCCAGAATAATCAGACCAATTCACCACTTCACAGCTCCACCAACAATGTGTTAGCATATTGGTCTTTCCACCACCCCGCCTATGTTGACTATTTTCCATCTTTTATCCTCTTTGCCAATCTGAAGCCTCAGAGTTGTTTAGATCCTCAATGATTGTTAATGGCTCGGGAGAGTTCTTTCATATAGTTGTTAAACATTCGCAATTCTTTTTTTGAGCTTATTGTGCATGCTCCTTGACTACTTCTCTACTGAGGAATGGTTGTGGGGAACCTATGATGCCGCTGGGAGTCCTAGGGATAAAGCTGTCCCTACCAAAGCCAGTGAGCACCTGCTCTGCCGCTTAAGAATCCAGGAGAGTTGGCTGGGGAACCAAGAGGTGGGATGATTCTTGCTGGTTCCAAGTACGTCAGAAGAAAGAAGAAAAGCCTGGTCTTCCTGACTCCTAGATCACCTCTACCCTCTGTACCAATGCTACCTCCCTTGGAAATCTCAAGGTCCATACAACTTCAGCTAATTAATTCAACAAGCATTTATTAAGTGCCTACAATGGGCAGAGGTCTCTTCCAGGTCTGATCCTGGCCTTGTGTGATCATATATATTCAATTCAGAGATACTGATTAAATTCCTACTACAGGCTGGGCACTGGGGAGCCAGAGAGAAAGAGGGAAGAAAGGAAGAGAAGAGAGGAAGGAAGAAGAGAGGAGAGGAGGGGAGAGGAGAGGAGGGGAGAGGAAAGGAGGAGAGGAAAGGGGAGGGGAGAGGAGAGGGGAAGGGTGGAGAGAGAGAGAGAGAGAGAGAGAGAGAGAGAGAAGAAGAAGAAGAAGAAGAAATAGAAGAAGAAGAAGGAGGAGGAGGAGGAGGAGGAGGAAGGGGGTGGGGGAGAGGAAGGAGAAGAGAGGAAAGTAGAGGAGTGTCCCTGCCCTTCAGCCTTTATATCCTACTGAATGATTGATCATTGGCCCTTTGTTGACAACAAATTCAGCAATTCCCTGGAGCTTCACTGACAACCCTGACTTTAAAAACATTTCTTTTCAGAAGCAATCATTCTCTTTCCCTCCCACTGCTCTCCTTCCCCCACTGAGCAACAACAGTAACAACATTTCTACAGGGCTTTAAGGTTTGCAAAGCACTTTCCAAATGGGGTCTCATTTGATCCTCCCAACTAAGCTGGGAAGTAGGTGCTATTACTCTGCCCATTTTACAAATGAGGAAACTGAGGCAGAGGTGAAGTGACTCGCCCAGGGTCACACAGCTAATTTGTGTCCCCAGGCAGGATTTGAACTCAGGTCTTCCTGACTCCAAGTCTAGTGTTCTATCTGCTGAGACACCTAGTTGCTTATAGGGGAAAAAAGAAGAGAAAACTTTCATAACAAATATGCACAATCCAGGAAAATAAGTTCCCATGTTGGCCACACCCAAACATGTGCATCTCCTTCATTTAAAGTCCATCACCCCTCTGGTGGGAGAGGGGGGGCGTGTTTCATATCCAGAGCTCCCTAATATACCTGTATTTTCCTAAAAAAAGAAAAATCATCTCCCTTGGGCCTCGCCTTACCCTGTGAGGTAGGTTTATTCCAGGTATTATCACCCCCCTTTGACACACAGAGAAATTGCAGTTCAGAGTGATTTGGTGACTTTGTACCAAAGTGCCCAGGAGTCTTGAGGACTCTCTATGCATCACCCCACTTAGAGACCTGCAATCAAATCTAAGGGGCTAGACTCAGGCTGGCAAGCTCTGACCAGCCTTCTTATCCAGTCACCAAATCTACCCTGCCATGAACCTCTCCACAAAACAATCTTTCTTAGGCTAGAAGATACAGGTACTTCAAACACTGAACACGTCATCTCTCTCCCCAGACGAGCCACTTCAGGGACCCCAGGTTCTTGGTGTTGTCCTGAGACTCCTCACCTCCCAAAGGTGCTGTTTCAGTAGCTACCCAACTGATGTCCTCAGCCCGACTCCCCACTCCCTTCTATACTCCGTATAGCTAGCAAAACAATCTTCCATCTGATCATGTCATGCCTCTCTTCACTTCAGTGAATTCCAGGGGCTCCCTGTGTTCTCCAGAATATAAACACTTGGGGCATTTAAAGCCTTCCTATTTTTCCAGGCTTCTATATGCCTCCCCAGTCCTCTATCTCCAGGCTGCCTTCTGCATGAGGCTTTTCCCCCAAGTCAGGGCTACAAAGAGCCCTCTAAAGTTCCCCACCATTGACTTTATGGAGTGCTTGTATATGCCTGTTTAGCTCATGTCTCCCATCAGAAGGAAGGTCTTTATGGGGAAGGAATTGTTTTCACTCTTTCTTGTATTCCTCATGCTTAGCACATATGAAGACTTAATTAAATTTGTGATGCCCAGAGGCAGAACATGATGTGTGGGACCATCAGAGGTGAGCAGCTCATATAAACTGAGAGTAACAACATATAGGCAGCTGAGTGTCCACTGGCTCTTGGAGGAGCCTCTAAGCTGACTAAGTGGGTCCTCTATGGATTTACAGAAAATGGGAGAAAATACCCCCACCCACCTAACAAGCTCTGAGGGGTCGTCAAATGGATGTATGCCTGGGATCCCTTTCAATGTCCCTTCCCTGATGGGAACCATTGGAGTGGGGGGTTAGGATTCAGGGGTAGAGGACCAGATTTCTGTCAGGCCTGAACTGTCTAACCCCCCTAACAAGCCAAGGCTGGAGCACCAGACACAAGCTCTCAGCAACCTCCGTGCTGCCCTTCCTGGGCCCAGCCTCATAGCATGCTCCCCTCATTTCTCTGCCTACTGAGATTTTCCTGTCCTCCAGGGCCCAGCTCATGTTCACTTCCTCCAGGAAAGAAGCCTTCCCTTGGGGCCAGCACTCTCTCCCCCTCTTCAGATGTTTCTAGGGCATTCTGTCTGGATTTCTCCTCCATCTTCACCAGACACTGCCTTGCATTCCACTTCTCTACATACATAAAGTGGAGGAGGATCCTGGTAGATTATACACTGCCTTTCCTTTCTCCATCTCAGATGACTTTGCTAAAATATGTATTGAACAAACATTGATTTTATGGTGAGAAGAACAGAACTGAAAACTTTATCTTAAAGGTGACTGAGTCCAAGCTCCTCTCCACAGTCCTGAGGCCTAATGGCTATACAGGTCAGTAAGCCCCCAAGAGTCACATTTCTAGATCTACAGAATAAAGACATTAGACTGACTCCAATTCCACAGGTATTTATTAGGTGGTCACTATAAGCAAAGTGCAAAGGTGAGCCTGGGAATGACGACAAAACATACAGGGGGAGAAGAAGCAGCAGGGGGGCAGACATGAAGAGCAGGGAGGAACTTCAAAGGCAGTTTCCTTGCTATCCCTCCAATCTCTGAGCCTCTGCCCTGGCTGTGACCCACAGACTCTGCCACGATCTCTCTGTGTCCCTGCCTCCCTCAGAGACTGGGCTCCACCAGCCCCTTTTGCAGGAGGCCCTTCCCAGACACTTCAGCTGCCAGAGTCTGCCCCTCTACAGTTCCCCCTGGTCCAAGCCCTCCTTTCGCAGAAGCAAAAACTGAATTTACCCAGAGAGCAAGAGCAGCAGAACTGGAATCTGAACACAGGTCTCAGACTGACACCATCACTGTTGCCCCATTGCCACATGGCCATCCTCTTGGAGGCCCTGGGGGTATGGAGGATAGAGTGATGCAAGGGGTTTCCTTTGTAACACCATGTATTTAGTTTCATTTAGTTGCATGTATTAAAAATATCATTGTGTGGGGCCGGGCTAGGTAGCACAGTGAATAGAGCACAGGCAGGAGGACCCGAGTTCAAACCCTACCTCCGACACTCTACACTTACTATCGGTGTGACCTTGGGCAAGTGGATTAACCCCAACTGCCCTCCAAAACAAAAGCAAAAAAAAAAAAATCCAAACCTAAGCAGATGTGGGTGTTCTCACTGGTTTTGCTACCAAATTTATCCCCATAAAGCAGCACAAGGGATATTATACTGGCCTAAGGCTAAAAAAAAAAGCTAATTGTTCCAAGTACCTCTGCCCTGCACTGCTACACTCACAACTACCCACTGTGCTAGGGGTCATTTCATAAATGGCGCCTGATTGACCTGATGCACTTTCTCCCTGAAGCCCGAGCCCAAACCCCATATTCCTAAAGCAAAAGTAAAAATCCTCAGTGATCCTCAGAGCACTTCAGTGTTAAGAGCCCTTGGGTTTAACATCAGCTTGGCAGCATGGTGCCTGGCACATTCAGTAATCGATTAATAAGGGTTAATAGATCCGCAGATAAGGATGAACTGGTCCCTTCCACCCTTATATATATATATATAGATAGATAGATAGATAGATAGATAGATAGATATAGATATATAGCCCATATCTTTTATATATACATAGAAGCATTTTCTCTCCTTCCCACCTCCATTTAAAAAACCAACCCGTAACAAGCTTGCAAACTATGAAATTTGTTACAAAGTTGCTTTGTCTTTCTTTTTCAAAGTCTAGCGGTGGGCGGGGGGAAAATGCACTTTTGTTCATGGGGGGCAGGGAAGGAAATTTAATTTAAAATGTGCATAGTTTAGCAAAACAAATTCTGGCTTTGGCCTCTAGGGTCTGAGAGCGACCTTTCTTCCCCAGGAGAAAGCCTTCTTCACAGCCCACAAGGCCCACAGCAGGGCGCACCCACCAGCACCCTGCCCTGGAGGAGCTCCGCCTTCCCCACCCCCATGCCGTAACCCCCCCCCCCCACCGCCCCGGGAAAAGCCGCTGCGCATGGGGGAGGGGAACGGGATGCCATTGCGCATGCTCAGTGGGGAGCCAGGCGGGGAAAAGCGACCCTTCCGGCGACTTCCCCTTTAAGAAACCTTCTTTTAGAACCTCCGACCCACTTCCGCTCCTGGATCCCACAATGCGCCGCGGCAGAGAGCGGCCTGGGCTGCGGGAAGCGGCTGAGGGGATGTCGGGGATGATGGGCTGGGGGGATGAAGATGACCGGGGCAACGACAACGACGGCAGGATCTACGTGGGGAACCTCCCGGCGGACGTGAGGGAGAAAGACCTGGAGGACCTGTTCTACAAATACGGCCGCATCCGGGACATCGAGCTCAAGAACCGCCGGGGCCTGGCACCCTTCGCCTTCGTGCGCTTCGAGGATCCCAGGTTAGGCCTCGGCTCCCCTCCCCCCGACTCGGCTCCCCGCCCCATGCCCTGAGCCTCTTCTTCCTCCCTGCTCCCCTCCCCCAGCCCACCCGCTTGCTTTCTCCCCTGGACCTCCAGCGACGCCCCTCCTCGGCCCCCCTCCCCGCTCCGCTAGCCTCTGTCTCCGCCCCCTCCCCGCTGCGCGCGCCGCCGCTTCCCCGGGGCCTCCGCGCTCTCCCTCCTCCCGTCCCCGCGCTGCGCGCGCCACCTCGTGGCCTGGCGCGCTCTCCCCCTCCTCTCCCCGGTGCGCGCGCACTCTCCCCCTCGGCTCCCCGCGCGCGCTCCCCCTTCCCTTCTCTGCTGCGCGTGCCGCTGACTTCTCGGGGCCTCGCGCGCTCCCCCCCCCTCGGCTGCGCGCGCACTCCGCCCCCTCCCTGCCCGCCAGCGGCCCTCTCGAGCCCTAACCCGGGGGCGCCCATTGCGCCTTCCTCCAGCACACCGAGGCCTGAAGACGGCTCCGCGCGTGGAACCGGACACCTCTGTTACGGAGTTGTTGTTTTTTTTTTTTTTTAAGCTTAAATTAAATTGGAGGAGACGGTCACGAGACCTCCCGAATCGCGCCCCCTTGGAGCTCTCGGCTGCTTCTCTGTCTGTTCTGTGGCCGCCCCTCCCCCCCAGCCCCCGGGTTTGCCCCTGAGCCCCTAAAGTGGGCCACGTGAGGACCCGGAGCTCCAGGAGCCCCTTAGTCTGAAAAGGGCGTGTGATCAGGGCTGCCCACGGCCTTGACCGCTCCGGCCCCAGGGAAAAGCCGAGACCCCCGAGGTGGAAGGGCTGGGGGGCTGGGGGGCTGCAGGCTGCTCCTGGCCGGCAGCTTGACCTTTTTGGGCTTCAGACCTCTGCCCTGATAACGCCCGCACCTAGGATAACCGTCCTCTAAACGGTGCCGGCCGTGCAGAGACCCCGGAGCAGCCTTCCTAGGCCTCAGACCTCATTCCTGCTGAGAGAAGCCCCTGGCAGGGGACTCTGCCTTTAGAAATGAGGAGGGGGTTCAGGGGGGGTCTGGGATCTAGTGGTAGAAGACCCCCGCCCCCCCAGCAGGATTCCTAAGCCGAGGTTACTGTTTGGGTTTTGTCTAAGACCTCAGGCTGTCCTTTGGAGTGCCCTCTACCGTTTTATCTCACCCTTTACTTCTGCTCGTTAAAAAAAAATGAAGGGTGGGTAAATGAAAAACTGCTTTAATTATTAGGCCAGAAAGGATTTTAAGGCTGCTTTGTATTCCACAAGTCACAGGTGGTTAATGCAACCAGGATATGTGATATTAGAATTTTAGGAGTTCTTAATTTGAAGTCTTGTGAACTTGTTTTTTAAGTATTCAATTAATTTTGTGTCAATATATTTAGTTTACTTTTTTAAAAACATTTTATGCTAATCCATAGGCTTTACCAGAAAGGTTCAGGACACACCAAAAAAGTTAATCCCTCATTGGATACTGTACTTAAGATTCTCCAAAAGAACACCTTGGAATCTGTGGGGAATATTGGAAAAACCAAATGACTTGAAAATAGCTTTTTACAAATGATGAGAGAAGCTCACATGTTGCTAGTAGCTCCATCTTGTGTAATTGAATAGCTCCCTTGTTTTCCAATACAAGGTAAAACAGCCCTCGTTACTGATTGGGTAACTCAGAATAGGTGTTGTGAGTTACCCGAAGACACAGTAGAGTGTTTGGTCTCCAGAAGGGATCCACCTGTACTGTGGCCTGGAAGAGAAAGGGAAGCCCAATCTATCCTGTAACCCCTTTCCTGGAGGAAGCTGCACATGATGATAATTGAATTATTACTGACTCTAGTTCTAATGATGTAATACTTGCCAGAAATATGGAACATAACAATTTCCTGTAGCTAATTTTAGTAAACTTGGAGACTCTGAAGAACTGTCTCAATGCTTGGTCTATTCTCCACCCTCCCCTCTATTGTTTACATTTTATGGTAGTGACCCTTTCATTCTGTGAGCTGACTCTTTGTGGGGATGGCATTGAGTGCCGACTATATGTCTGGCATTGCACTGTGTGATTAATTTGTGACTCCATTAATGTTGTTCTGCACATACATATTAATCAGGGGCAGCTGCCTCCAGCAGGGTTGCTTCAAAGATGTGGAATCCGGGGAAAGTTCTCTGCTTGTGCTCCAAGGCTAATAAGCCTGTAGCATCTTTTAGACTTCATATATTCCTGGGGCTTTTGTACTTATATGGAGAAAGGGGATGTTTTGCATTCAGAGTTCATTATTTGATGATCATTTAGAAGACTTTATAACTTGGGCTTTTTAAGCCTTTATTAAATCCTTTATATTTAAGGAAATAGTTTTTAGCAGTGTTTTCTGGAACCTGCAAAAATGATTTTGAGAAACCTTCAGAAAGACTGAGATCTTCTGTCCTCTTGAGTTAAGGGTGCTCTGTTCTCTATAGTTTTCCTTTATAGTCTTGGATCTAATAAGAGAATATAAAATGCAAGGTTGCCAAGTCCAGTGATTAAGGTGAGAGCAAGAGGGAGAAACTGTCAGCCAGGTTATTAGAAGCTTTCTGATCCTGCTCTGATTTTAATCTCTTTCCAGATTGGGTTGTATTCTTACAGCTTTTCAGGTTTGGGCTGTGTAGTATTAGTCATTCATAAAGTCATCTTTTCATGTAGTCAGACTCCTTTATTATTATAGTGGACTCAGTTCATGGTCACTTTAAAAGTTCTGAAACTTGGATGTCATGAAAGGATCATATTTTTAGACCTCCAAGAACCTCGGATGCCATCTAGGCCAACAACTTATTTTCACAGAAGAGGAAACTGAGGCTGGGGGAGGTTAAAGTGACTAAAAGTCATACAGAAAATGGCAGTGGTACTTTGGACCCCCCCTTATGATTCTGTTTGTGCAGTGCCACAAGAATGATAATGGGGAGTGACGGAAGATCTGCATCACAGAGTGTGAGAGGGGTAGTAATGTTCTATGAGATTGGAGTGAAGAGAGGTGAAAGGCTGTAAAAGCTGTTAACAGTGGAGTTCATCTCTTATTCTACAGGCAACGGGGAGTAACTGGAGTTGATTGAATTGTTGGAGAGGGAAGTGGTCAGATCTGTGCTTAAGGAAAATCATTTTGCTAGGAGTATGGCCTTGAAACTTGGAGACAAGTAGGCCATTGTGACAAGTCTAGTTGAGAGATGATGAGGGCATGAACTAAGGCAGTCAGATGGGAGACACTGTAGGTAGAAACAGAAATATGTGGCAACTGATCGGCTGTGTAGGGTGAAGGTGAATGAAGACTCGAGGCTAATGCTGAGGTTAAAGCCCTGGGAGGATGATAATGTCCTTTATAGGATTTAGGAGGAAAGATGGTGGTTTCAGTTTTGAACATGTGGTGTCTGGGATATCTAGTTTGAAATGATTGGTAGGGTTAGACTTCAGTTCCATATCACCTTTAATAACTGAATCTTGGTACTGAACCTGTCTCTTTGAGTTGTTTCTACAGAGAGGATAGTTAAAGCCAAGAGACTTAATGAAATTATTCAGTGTAGGGGAAGAGGAGGTCCCTACAATTTGGGAAACATAGATAGCTATAGGGCATGATGATGAGCTAGAAAAGAGATGATAAATAGATCCAGGTAGGAGAACCAGGAAACAGATGCTAAAGGAGGAGAGAGCCTCCACAGAGAACAGTGTAAAGTCCAACAGACAGGTCAGAAAGGATGGGCTTTAAGAAAAGATTATCAGATTTGGCCATTAAGAAAGTAATTGGCACAATTAAGAAATACTGATAACTGGGGTGGCTAGGTGGCACAGTTAGTAGAGTGCTGGCCCAGAGTCAGGAGGACCTGAGTTCGGATTTGGCCTCAGACACTTAACATACACAAAGAAAAAACCTAGCCATGTGACCTTGGGCAAGTTACTTAACCCCAATTGCCATCCAAAAAGGGGGGGGAAATACTGATAACTTCAGAGAGCCTTTTTTTTTTTTTTAGTTGAATAATGGAATTAGAAACCAGATTGCAAGAGTTTGGGGAGTGATGAAGTGGAGGCACCTTTCTTCCCCACTAAGCTTGATTGAAAAGGGAGGAGAGGGATAAGGCAATAATAGTTTGAGGAATTGGTTGGATCTGGTGATAGTTTTTAAGGATGGAGGAGACTTGGGCATGTTTAAATGCAGAAGAGAAGGAGCCAGTAGCTAGGGAATGGATGAAAGAAGGGACGATTTAAGGTACAGTTTGCTGGAGAATACGAATGAATGGGATTGAGGGCTTGGCCTTGACAAGGAAAAGGGCCATCTGTCAGGAAAATAGGGGAAAAGAGAGGGAGTTAGGAGGTAAATGTTGAGGGGTTCTGAGATGAAGAGGGAACAAACATCTCATGGCCTCAGTAAAGTAAGAGGTACAACTTCCTGGCCCTTAAAGCCAGAGCATTAGTTAATCAAGACTGGACATCTTCCATCTTCATACCTGGACACTCCCATCGACTTACATCTCATGGAAAGGACAGAGTCTGCTGCCTGAACAACAATAACTACTAGCTCTTATTTGCAGGGATGCAGAAGATGCTATTTATGGAAGGAATGGTTATGATTATGGCCAGTGCCGGCTTCGTGTGGAGTTACCCAGGAATCCTGGGGGTGGAGGGCCCCGTGGGAGGACTGGACCACCGTCAAGAAGATCTGAATTTCGAGTTCTTGTCTCAGGTATGTTACTCTCAGCAGTTAAGAATATTTAGGCTGGTATTACACTGAATATTAACTTTGGATAGTGCTGATCCAATGCATAGCCCTGCCAGGGATGCATGTCTTACGAAGACGAAATGGTGCTTTTGTTACAGGAAAATGGTTAATATCCCTTTAGAACATAAAGCAGCTTCCTATAAAAGAGTTTTCTATCCGTTGAAAAGTTCTTGGATGATCTTCTCTTCTCTGGAATTCATACTGGTATAAAGTTAGCTAGAAAGGAATCAAAACAGCCATATTTGACCAGACAACTTGATCTCTAGCCTTGGATCCTGGAAGAAGGTGTTTATGCTGGGATCATTAAATTGGAGTCTCCCGGACTGCTTTTCCAAGTCTTAAAAGGGATATACCAAACACAGCATGTGCTCTGGTAACTGTTATGACAGATAATCAATTCTAATGCCAAAGGTCTGTGTGCATCGATCAGTGCTTTGCAGAAGAAGGACAGTAAGAACCCTGGATCTTCTTTGTGTCTCCAGGTATGACTTTCCTGTGACCCTGGACCTAACTAAAATGCATACAAGAGCTTGGTTCCTTTCAAGAGAGAAATTACACTGAATCACATGAAACCCCAGGGTGGGAAAGTGGTTCCAGTCTAGTTTTAGCATTCAGGTCTTACCTGGGGTCCTTAAGAAAATGAGTATCAGTCACCCAGACTGCCCTAGAGCAATTCAACCCCACCCACATCTCAATCTTTTCATTGGCTGGAGTCTAAATTCCAGTCTTTAATGCTTTGGGAAGCAGTGTTGGTGATCTAATCTGTGAGGGGCAGGTGAGATGAACAAATCTCAAATGAGGCTTTTGATAAGCCAGAGGACTATTTTTGAAGGACCTGGAAAAACAACAAAGGACAAATTATCTGAATTCTCAGGACTACACAGGACTGGCTTCTTGCTCTAACTACAGGCAAAGATTAGTCCTTTCTCTATCTTGAAGACTGGCATAGGACTAGCCCTCTGGAATGGCATACACTATTTGCCTTTATGACTTATTAAAGTTTTAAGACTTTGGGACTGTCAGTGACTGGAGCAGTGACAAAGTCTGTCACTGGACTAGATGTGGGGGAGGAGCCCTGGCCCATCTGGAATGTTGAGACCTTTCACACACTATCTTGTTTTGTGTTCTCCATGCTCAGGCCTTCCTCCCTCAGGCAGCTGGCAGGATTTGAAGGATCACATGCGAGAAGCTGGGGGTGTGTGTTATGCAGATGTGCAGAAAGATGGCATGGGGGTAGTTGAGTTCCTCCGCAAGGAAGATATGGAATACGCCCTGCGTAGACTGGATGACTCCAAATTCCGTTCTCATGAGGTGGGTTCCCACCTTTTGTGGAAGATCTTCTGTAATCCCATGGCAGTCGGGCTCTGCACAAAAGTCTGATAGATAGCTTGTTAAATAATCTCGTAGTAACAGTAAGGAACCTCTTTAAGTGGACAAGCCAGCATCCTTCGTGCCCAAGTCTTACAGAGCCCTAGCAGTGGTCTTTTAGAGAGCCTGGAGAGAATCAGCAAGTAGGTGAGAGTGAGTGAGCCTTCTTTCCCCCACCTGCCACCCCTTCCCATGTCAGGGAGCTTTTGTGGATCAGGCTTCTAGTGGCTGAACTTGAGCTTTTACAAATTCACGAAGTTCTCATCTCATTGTAGTTTCTTGAGGTGGCTTAAGGATTGTACATCCCAGGCCTCTTACAAACACAGCCTGTTTTGACATGCCTATTGTCCATTTATGAGCCTGATAATTTGTGAGTGAAATTCCTTTTTGTAAGGAATGACTAAGATCACAAGCTCTTGGCTTCCTGATACTTTAGGGGGACCTAAAGGAGAGACCTCTTGGACCTTCCTTCCCGTTGTCCTGATTTCCTACAATATACAACGGTGCTTAAAAGTCCTATGTTCCCAGTTACCGATTTTTTTTTTTTTGCCTTTTGGAGGGCAATTGGGGTTAAGTAACTTGCCCAAGGTCACATGTCTAGGTTTTTTTGTTTGTGTGTGTTAAGTGTCTGAGGCCAGATCGGAACTCAGGTCCTTCTGACTTCAGGGCCGACGCTCTACTTACGGCGCCACCTAGCTGTCCCCTACCGTTTTTTTTTTCCTTCGTTAAAAGTGGTTTACCTCACCTGGCAACTCATAAAACTAGCTGGGGCCAGGATGATTCGACTGTGCCATTGCCCAAGCCAACTTACACGTCAAGAACAAGGTGACCACAACTGTAAATGAACTTGGAATCATGAAGTCTCTGCTTAAGTTTAGGATAACACTTGGGACACTTGAGAAAGCTTCTTCCACCTAACAGCCCTTTTTATCTACTCAGAATAAGCTGGATGTGAGTTCTTGTTCTTCCTTCCCATCCCCCCCCCTTCTTCATCCCTCACTTTTTTTCCTTCCTTTTGTTTGAATTTCAGGGTGAAACTTCCTATATCAGAGTTTATCCAGAAAGAAGCACCAGCTATGGCTACTCCCGGTCCCGATCAGGGTCAAGGGGTCGTGATTCTCCATACCAAAGCAGGGGCTCCCCATACTACACCTCTTCCTTTGCACCATACTGAAACTGCTTATGGTTTTTTCGTTGTTGTTCTTTTTTTGGTTGTTTTTTTTTTGTTTTTTAGTGTGAACTGAGTTGCTCTCTGCTCGGAATCTACATTCCAAATTGACTTAGTGTCTTAGGAATTTTTTTTAATAACTTTTTTTTAAAGGAAAAATTACATACAGTACAACTACATACATATAGTTTCTACCAGCACCATATTGGCAGTTGAGATTTTAAACTGCTGAAATTGTGGTTTTGGTTTAGAAGTTGCATATTTCCCTTTCCTCCCCCAATTATGGAGAAAAATCAGTGCCGTGTCATGGTGGGTTACTCTGCACAGACACTATATATAGGAATCAGCCCGTTCTGTTTAGAAATATATTTCTAAAGTTTAATAATTTACAAGGCGTGGTTATTTTAATTGTGTAAGCTCATTTTTCTGTACCAGGCAGATAGAGAACTAAAAGAATAGGAGAAGTTTTATGGACAAAGCCAGAAGAGGCTTGAATGGAACACTATATTGGAGGAAAGGAAAAGAAAGTTGAATTTGATGGGGGTTTGTCCTTAGATGAAATCCTGTGCTATCCTTTTCAGTATGTTTTTCTCTGAATGGAGGTTTTGGCAGTAGAGTAAATCATTGATAAAAGAAGACACTATGAAGAGACTAGGAGTAATGAGGGAGGAAATAAGAATAATTCAGATTCCATTGAGTCCTGTTATCAGGAAAGAAATAAATTCTTGGGCAAAAGTGCACTTTGGTTAGAAACTCACTGTATTTAATAGTGTGAAGAAACTGAACCAAAGGTGATTTTACATAGGACACTTCCAGCATGTGACCCAGGTATTAAGTGAATACTCTATCATTTCCTGGGAAGCTTTTCTCCAAGTCCACAGTCCCTCCCTTGACCTCCATTGGAGGGAGCAGGAATTCACTTCAGCAGCTCTCCATCCTCACCCCATCTTCAGGAGGGCAGGAGAGGAGAGAAAAGGGTTCTAAGTTCACAGGAGTTTTTTCAGCTTGGTCTTTCCCAAGGGTCCTCCACTTCATTTTCTGTTGTAAGCACTGAAGAGCAGTGTTTAACTCTTTGTGACTGGATCTTGTTCACTCTGTTGTGGTAGAGTGATGTTACCTGTTTAAAACCAAAAAAGGAAAGAATTACAGCTAAGCCTAACTTTTTTTTTCTTGCTTCCAAAATGAGTTGGTCTCATGAAAATCACCCTTTCTCAGCTAGGAATACCTGGCTTTCTACCCCATTTGCTATACATTTGTTAGGAAAGTCACACAAGGGGGAAAAAGCAGTGCCCATCATCATGGAGCAACCTGCATTGGCAGAAGCATCCACATCAAAGTAATTCCAACCGGAATACTGAAGATAGGCATCTCTGAGCACTGTGGGGTGGGGGTGGAGGTTATCAATCACAGTGAATCCATATAGCCAAGTGACACATCCCAAGAAGAGAAATTTGAGCTCCGATTTTCCAGGAAAAACAAAACAAAACTTGTATGGCCCAAAGGTATTACCTCTTGCATTCCAGCAACTACTTGGGTAAGACAAAACAGTTGGAAGAACCGGAGGCACCCCTAATGATCTATGCCAAATTGGGAATCCCTGACCCAGGAGGAGGAGTCCCTTTCAGTATGGGGGTGATAGGAATAAGGGGAAGTGCTGGGCACGAGGTGGCCCAAATCGGAAGGAAAAGTTAGTATACGAGAGAGCAGGGAGCCCGCAGAATCCAAAAATAGCCAGCTGAGGTTCAAATAAGGCCACTGAAGGTTTTAATGCATTTATCGGCCATCATGGCCATCGCCTCCCAACAAGTGAGGGCGGCTAAAACCTCCCTTGGATTCAAACAGCCCTTTATAGTCGTTTCCCCCCCATCCCCAGACCCTCCTGCGCTGCTTAACTGCTGAGTGCCCCAAGGGCATCTACCTGGGGGGGCCACGAAATACTCCTCGATGATGCGTGCGGAGTTCTGCAGCAGCTCCTCCACGCAGCTGCCTTCCACCACGGCGTCTGCTCTCAGGTACAGGCACCTGCAACGGACCAGAAGCACGCTCAGACCCGCACCCGGGGTCTAGTAGTGGGAGGGCCTGGATGCAGATTCTGCCTGAGGCTCGCTACTTACTTGGCTGGCCTCCACGGGCCTCGTGCACTCTGGGCTAAAGTGGCCTGGAGGTGCATTCCAGCTCTGGGTCTAGTCTCGGGAGGTCTTGGGGCTGTCCGGAAAACGGACAGGGGATGAAAAGCGCTTCGCTAATGAGGGATGTGCCTAATGGCCTGGAGCTGCATCTCCGCAACTTTCGGGGGATGGGTGAGGAAGGAACGATTAAAACAGCAAAGGGGGGACGGGAGGGTAGGTGGTGCAGTGAGTGGACCCACCGGCCCTGAATCTGGAGGACCTGAGTTCAAACCCACCTCACACTTAACACAAAAACTGGACCCGTGACCTTGGCCAAGTCATTTAACCCCAAATGCCCTGCCTTCCCCCCTCCAAAAAAAAAAATGGCAAGGGAAGGGGAACTTCCAGGTCCAAGCCGTGGGCTCCTGCAGACCAGGGAAGCACGCTCACCCCGCTCCTTGAAGGGGGACCGTGGGGGAGATGACGTCCCACGCCTAAGTAGTCACGTCATCTGAAGGGAGCCAGTTTAGATACCGGCTTCTGGCGCTAACCGCGCAGAGCGATCGGGCTCGGAGCGAGGCCATCCCTGACCGAGGGTGCCCTGTGCCCGCGGACCGAGGGCGCGAGACGGGAAAGCCGCGCCTACCGGTCCTCCAGCACCGACTCCATGGGCGCCACGCCGTCCGTGTCCACGGCGCGGAGCTGCCCCGCAAACTCGATGGCCGCCTGCAGCCGCTCCACGCCCTCGCGGTTTCGGAAATCCACCAGGGCCAGGCGCTCCAGGTGCTCGATCAGCTCGGCGCTCACGCGGGGGCCAGGGGGCGGGGCCTCCCGCGAGTCACTCCCAGCAGACCGGCAGCTGTCGAGTCGCGCTCCCCGCACCCCCTTTCTCGCACCCCTCGCGCCTGGGCTCAGCCCTACCCGTAGCGCCGGCAGCAGCGTCCGACGCCACATCTCCGCTCCTCCTCCCACCCCCGGCTCACGGTGGCTCCAGTACGGGCCAGAAACGGGCGCGCTGTCGTGACGTAAGCGGCGCGCCACAAGTGACGTAGGCCGCGCGCCGTCGCCCTTCCGCTGCGGGGCTGGTCGCCATGAACAGCGTGGGAGAGGCCTGCACTGACATGAAGCGCGAGTACGATCAATGTTTCAACCGCTGGTTTGCCGAGAAGTTCCTCAAGGGCGACGGCTCCGGGGACCCCTGCACCGACCTCTTCAAGCGCTACCAGCAGTGCGTGCAGGTGAGCGCCCCCCGCTCCCCGCCAGCGCCGCGCCTGGGGGGAGGGGCAAGCGCCAGAGCCCCGGCTTGGCGGGGGGAGCTGCATGACCTTGGGCCATGGAGCTCTCCCCAAAACCCCACCGGGCGCCCAGCTGCCACCCAGGGGCCGCCGCCCTTTGGATGGGCGTAGTCCCGGGCTCCGGTGGCGCCGGAGGGCAGGGTTGGGGTCGGGGTTGGTGCCCTGGGACTCGCGGCGACCCCTGCTTGTAGCCTGGAGGCCGTGCGCAGGCCGCGGCCTGGTCTTCTCACCCCATGGCCCCTGTTTTGTCCCGTGGAAGCAGTGCCGTTCAGAGCCCTCATTGTGCCCTGGAGGGGCTGAGATGGGCAGGTTCAGCCATCTGGGCTGCGGGGCCGGGGTGGGAGCTGTCCCGCACCCGGGTCCTGGCCGCCCTCCTTCCAGGGCGGCGTGTGCAGAAGCTGCCAGGGGACTCCTGTAGATGGTCATTTAAGTGTGATTTCTCCATCCACAGAAAGCAATCAAGGAGAAGGAGATTCCTATAGAAGGGCTGGAGTTCATGGGCCATAGCAAAGAAAAGGCTGAAAGCTCTTGACCTTGACAGCAGCCTTGAAGATGACCTTTTCAACTACAACCAACCAGACATCCCGAAGACTGGTTTCTGAAGATGACCGCTGCTTTTAGGAGGGTTCCCTTAGGTTTATTTACAGAAGGGCCATACAGACCTTTGTTATTTGCTTTCAGGTGATGGGTGACACCTGGCTGGTGTGGCATCTTTCAGTACCAAACAGGGCATAAGAGAACAATTCTTCAGCTGATCAGAATGTTACTTGGTCTGCTGCACTTATCATGTGGTTTGCACACAAATACCAATACCTGTACTTCTAAGTCAGGACAGCTAGGTTGTCCTGAATGCTGAATCCAAGCTGCTAAATATTAGATAAAGTGGGGTTTTTTTCCTGGAAGCACAGTTGTGATGCCCTGGGAGTGACTCCAGTATTTTAAATGGCAACCATTTTGATTGGACAAAGACTGAATGATGGTTAAAGGTGTGGAGCTAGCCAGAAAGGGATCTGCCTTTAAGAGACAATTGTTTGCTCTTAAGAAGATTCATATGGAATGAAAAACAAAACAGGAAGTTCTTGAAGGCTTCTGAAGAAACCATTTTGAGCTTCCAGAGTTTGGTACTAAGCATACAAATTAAGGTGACTCCAAGTTTCCTCTAAATCTTGTTAATTTAGCTATGAAGGTACTAAAATACACAGAAATCTGATTTTCCTGATTCTCAGGCCGTTTCATAAGTGGTAATAGTGCCTCTAAAAATGCTCTGATAGAAACGTCACCTCTCACAGTTTGAGCTATAGACTGTCCAGGGTGGGCTGGTGGAAGAGGGTTGTTTACAAGGCCTCTTGAATACCTTGACACTTGCACATGGTTAATTGGGATGAAGGGAATAGATTGCTTTATTTGCCTTATTTGTCCATCATGTTCTGTAACATTTGAAATCACAGAGATGGAATAAATAACTGCTCTTTGCTTTATTGTTTACTTTCTCATCAGCCTCACAGTATGGATTCTGTTCATCTCTAACATACCTGTGACATGGGGTAGAGTCTTGTTCTTTCGTATCTAATCTTTTTTTTTTTTTTTTGGAGGGTAATTTGGGTTAAGTAACTTGCCCAAGGTCACATGGGTAAGTTTTTGTTTTTGTGTGTGTATTAAGTGTCTGAGGTCGGATCCAAACTCAGGTCCTTCTGACTCCAGGGCCGGCGCTCTACTCACTGTGCCAATTAGCTGCCCCCATATCTAATCTTATAAGAAAAAGATTACCCTTTGAGTGTGGTGGGATTAAAACCCAGACCTCATTATTTCCATGATTCATCAGTAGGAATTTGTTCTTTTTGGGGAGAACAAATTCATGTTTTGGCTACTTCAAGACAGGTATACACCATCTGAGGAGTCAGTGAATAGACTACAGTGATGAAGTCCACCAATTAAACATCATTTGAATTTAAGATTCTTACCAGCAAACTTTATGTGTATCTTGGGAATTGAGTGCTTTTGATACATGGTCATTTAGATAGACCACATTATAATTACACTTATGTTTAGTGAGACTAAAGATTTAAAAGACGATCATAACATTTTTGGGTTCCTAGAAATCAACGTTTCAACAAAATACTTAAACATCACCCTTGGTGAACAGAATTGGGTAGATACTTCATAGTTAATGAAGATGATTTAGAATAGCATTTCTGTTGCCATTTAAGAATTGCAAAACAAGTTTTATCTCATTTAGTTCTAACAGTGAGTCAGGTGCAACTTGTTCAGGTTCACAAAGCTAGCATCTGGTAACATTTGAACTCAAGTCGTCCTGACTCCAGTTCCAGCACGATCTATTAATGTAGTAAGCCTAGCTAACATCTTTTCACCTTGACAATTTAAATAGGAAAGCAGATGTGTATTTATGTTACTTTAGTTTCATGCCACAAAAACTCAGAAGAGGGTGAGGGAAACTAGTAGGTGCATCGTGCAGGGAACTTACTATTCTTGTTATCCCCATCTATGGGTGAGGAAACCAAGAACCAAAAGGTTTACATGAGTTGCTCAGAGTCCCGCATAAGATTGGATTTGTGCTAGGCTATAACCTTCTATCAATCCCATCTTCAGGACTCTTCAAGAATCCTTAGTTTGTCCCTAATGACTAATCAGAAGTGTGATTTTTCAGGAAAAACTGGACAGGGAGGTGGAGAAAACACCCTTGAATTTAAATTGAAAAAATTATTTTCCTTTAGTAATTAGAGTAGATTAGGATATATAATTTCTATGGAGATGAGATGGTCAGCTCAGGTGGGGGATGGGCATGCAAAGACAGCTTTGGAGGCACTATCTTCACACTTTGTGTTCCTTAGCTTTCATTATCCCACAGCATCAGCCTCTCAGCTATATCACATCGCTATCATGAGCCAAACAGCACTCATAGCAGCTCTTCAAGGTTAATGTCCCTAAGGATGACAAACCTTATTCTGAAACTTAGCCAGGCCACCTAATGTTCAGAAAACACTATGTGAATGTTAATTTAACGAACATGAATATTTAAGAAAGAATTCACCACAGTCTAGAGTTAGAATTATTTATTTAAGCCACTCCAATCACAAGCAAAATGATAAAAGGTCAGCACATTTGTCACATGTGATGCAAGTGAACCTAAGGTCCCCTGTAATTTTCTGTTCCACATAGAAATAAAAGGATGTTCCAGCCGCTGCTGTGGTCCCCCAGTGCTTGATTAGTGTAGTCCCAGTTTTCTTTACTCATCCTCATACCCGGTTGGGAGAGGATTGACGTGATGGTTATGAAATAGAGTATGGTTTCCATCTCCCCATGGGAAGGGCTGTGAAGAGAAATGCCAACAACCGTCAAGCAATTCCACTTAACCCTCCTGCCCATGGCCCGTGGAGGGTACTTCCACAAGACTGTCTTTCGGTCCCTCATCAGCTCTCGATATAGTCCAACCTTGCCATTAATTCAGACTCTACTCTGAGATGCCTCCTCACTCTCACTGACACAGAATGAACAACTACTCCTGGTATATCCAGCTCAAATCAAGCAATTAAGTCTTTCTTAGTATAATCGTTCACCACTCTAGGGCACTCTAAAGTCTGCAAAGTGCTTTATGCTTACAAGTTATTTGGATGTGGACAGGTGCTATTATACCACCTCACAAAGAGGGAGACTGATGAAGACATGGGTAAAGTGGCTTGCAGGATCACACAGCTACTAAGTGTCTGAGGCAGATTCAGACGCAGGCTTTCCTGACTCTAGGCCCAGCTTACTCTAGACCACCTCTATGCCTAGTAATGTAGAACAGGTGTCAAACATGGAACCAGGTTAAAAGGTAACTGGTAATTTTTAAACAAAAATACCATAAATAATGTTAATATGTAGTTTTCTAAGCCAACATGCAGCTGGCAGGGATCCTTATGTATGGTTAAAGACCCTTGGTTTATCTGAGTTTGGTACCACTTGCTATTATGTAGGGGAGGGGAAGAAAGTCTGGTATAACCAAAAATATTAGTATTCAATCAATTCTTTCAAGTATAAAAGTCAATTCTAGAAATCAGCCTCTTCTTAATTACTGCCATTTGAGGCAGGTATGACATCTTTCAAGTTATGCCAACAATTTGGATACCCTGAAAGTTTAATCAAAACAACCCAGTAGCCCAACACCATTTTTTTACCTAGGGTTTTCTGTATTAAGGGCAACCCCCACAAAGCAAATAAACTAGGCAAAGTCTGAGATGAGGGAGAGGCCAAAAGAGGTCCACACACACACAAATCGCTCATTTATACAGTACTTTCCAATTTACAAAGCATTTTGTTTACACCCAGGGAGAAAAGTAGTGCAAACAGTAGTTTCCTTTTACCAATGAGGAAATAGAGGCAAATAAGTTATAAAGCTTTCCTAGAATACCAAAGATCACAAGTGTGGTGCAATAGAACAGGACTAGCTAAGGTTTGGGCCAAAGTCCATCACTTCCTTTAATTACCTCTGAAAATTTAAATAAATATAATGCAACTCAACTTCATAATAATTTATTGTAGAGCCACAATTTACAGGGTTCTGAAATTAGGGACATTAAGAGACAACCTATCCTCAAGAAAGGGTAACTAAGTGGCCCTGGAAAGGGAGCCAGACCTGGAGGCAGGAAGACTTATCTTCCTGAGTTCAAATCCAGCCTTAGACACTTACTAGCTGTGTGACAAGGGGCAAGTCACTTCACCCTGCTTGCCTCAGTTTCCTCATCTGTAAAAGGAGCTGGAGAAGGAAATGGCAAACCTCTCCAGTATCTTTGTCAAGAAAACCCCAAATGGGGTCACAGAGAGTTGATTGTGACTGAAATGACTGAATAAAACAACTATGGTCGGGCGGCTAGGTGGCGCAGTGAGTAGAGTGCTGACCCTGGAGTCAGAAGGACTTGAGTTCAGATACGGCTTCAGACACTCAACCCACACAAACAAAAACCTAGCAGTGTGACCTTGGGCAAGTTACTTAACCCCAATTGCCCTCCAAAAAGCAAAAAAGCAAAAACAAACAAACAAAAAAAAAAAACAACTATGATCAAGAAACTTAAACAATACAATCTTGTAACAGGAAACACAGTATGTACAAAACTAAGGATCACGAAAAGTTTAGACAGCCTGGTAGAATGGACAGAGTCACAGACAATTTTCTGGTAGGACAGAAATACCTAGATTAAATACTACTTTTTATATTAATAGCTGTGTGACCCTGGGCAAGTCACTGCCTTCTCAAAGCCTCTATAAAGTGGAGATAAAAGCAACTATCTCAGAGGGTGGTTGTGAGGATCAAATGAGATGATGGATGTAAACCATTTGGCAAACCCTAGGAAGGCCTATGAGCTGTTCTGTTCAGTGTGATGGAGGCAAAGGACTGATACACAATTCTACCACCGGGGAAAGTGGTGGAAATCCAGGAAGGCCTCAAAGCACCTGCTCTCCTTTATCGGCACAGGGGACAGAACTCTGGGCCTGGAATCAGGAAGACCCGAGTTCAAATCCAGGGTCAGACACTTAGTAGCTGTGTAACCCTGAACCTCTGTTTACTTCAAGTTTCCTTGCCCACAAAATGGGGATATTAATATAACTGCTTCTGGCACACACTACGTATATGTTAGCTATTACTACTGAACAGGGTTGGTTAGTATCAGATGAATAACAGCATCAACTGCACTTAGGGGTTTTGCACAACAATGTGCAAGACCTTGTGTCAGGTACAAAAGTGTTTCTAGAAAACACTCTGCTGTTCTCAAGGAGGCTATATTACATTGAACATGTATGAAAGCCCACGCTGCTTCACAAACCTCAGAAATGAGACTGTCAGCATCTTGAGATCAGCGTTTCCCGGCACTGCCCGTTTTGTACCCAGGTCCCCCTACACGCCTGCATTTAATGCTTGCTAGTCTGCACCATGATGCTGCGCTCAAGGACTGCCAAGGATTCACTGGAAAGGGGCTCTGCTGGGGGGTGGGGGGAGGATCTCCCTGGCTACTATCTGTGCATCTTAGCCTGTTTCAGGAATGGAGAGAAAAGAAAAGGCTGTTTCCTAGAGATTTGCAAACAAAATACTCGGTGAGTGAATGGCAGCTTTCCAGTCCTAAACTTATCATGGATTTAGAGCTAGATGACCAAGCACGGGATCGTGCAAACGTGCATGCCCCAGAGGATTAACAGAGGGGAAGGGTCAGGGAGGGAAACTGAGGCCGGGCCGGGGTAACGTCCTGCCCTAACGTAAGGGGCTCCCAACAGCGCGGCTGCACAAAGGCGCCGAGGTCGTCGGGCGTCCTGCCCCTCCCGGGGGCCTCACCTTGGTCCGGATGCGGAGGTGGGGGTAGGGGACGAATTCGGGCCGCTCGTGATGCTCCCGAGACTTCAGGTAGGCGTTCAGCATGCTGACCGCCACCCCGGGGAGAGCCACGAAGTAGGTCAGCGTCCTCCACATGCGGCCTGCGCGGAAGAGAGCGCACCGTGAGCCGCCGGCCCGACCCCCTCCGCCCTCCCGGCCAGGCCCCGAGCCCCGCGCCTGCGGACAAGGTCACCCGGTCACGCCCGGCCCAGCCCGCCCGCCCCGCCGCCGCCCCCGCAGCTCACCAGAGCCCTCCTCGCTGTGGGCGCCGCTGGAGAGCGCCCGCCTCGCCGGGGCGCGGACCTGGCCCAGCTGCGCCAGCAGCCGCCCGCTCACCGTTACAGCCATCTTCCAACAATAGCAGAACCGGAACCGGAATGAGGCACGGGGCCCACGGGGTGGGACCCCGGCGTTCCAGGCGGCTTCCTATAGGACGGCTTATTGTCTACGCCTCTTCTCGCGGAGATGGAGAATCCCGCAGTGGATTCTGAGCATGCGCAGCGCCGGGCCTAAATTCTCAGAAGCCGCAGTGCAGAAGGACGCATGCGTCGTAGGTTTCTCGTTCACCTGTCTGCCTCTAGCCCACGTGACGCATACGGCGTCAGGTTGAGGCGCATGCGTACGGATCCCGATTCGGCGGGTGTCTGGCCTTCCTTCGTTTGCCTTTGCCGCCGGTTTCTCCGCATGCGTGGTTGCGGCTCAGGGCTTCCAAAGTTCCGCCTGCGTTCTGGGAATGCAGGAGTAGCGTCCCCATGTGTTCATTCCCTCTTACTGAAGGTTAACGTGCGAAAACGTGGTTCCGCAAAAGGGCAAGGGGATCCCCGGTGCTGGATAGCTCTTTGGACCTGGGAAGCTTCAGGTCCTTAAGTCAGTTACTCGATAAGCATTTATTAAGCACCTGCTGTGTACCCGGTACTGTGCTACAAAAGAAAGGCTACAAAGAAAGAACTGCACAATACGGCCCCTGCCCTCACGGAGCAGCCCAGCCCAAGAGCATTCGGTTCATTACAGAACATTTATTGGGTTTACAAAGCAGCAGCATAGACCGTTATAGACAGTTAGACCTGGAGGGGACGGGAGAGTTCATTCAGTCCCCCTGTTCTCACGGAGGCATACCTGCCCAGAGAGGTTAATGCATTTGCCTAAGGCTGTGCAGCTTCCCAGGGGTAGAGGCAGGATTCTAGCTCCTCTCAGTGTGGTGCAGAGGAAAGAGTGCTGGATTTGGAATCACGGGGCCTGAGTTCAAATTCAGCCCCGACACATACTCCTTCCCTTTGGACAAGTCCAGTTTCATCACTTGTAAAATGAGGCACCTGGTGTAGCTGCCTGCTCAGTGTTATAGACAGAGGGAAGGGGAGAAAGTCTCTTTTCGGCTCTAAATGTGTGACCTGCTCTTCTCTCGGAATCTTCTTGAGGTCAAGGATGGAAGAAATCACGGGGTTCTAAACTTAGCTTCAAATCCTAGCACTGCTATTTTAAGACATCTGTGCACCGTCCCTCCCTCCCTTCTTCCTTGCCTTCCTCCCCTCCCTCCCTCTTTCTCTGTCTCTTCTCCTCCCCCCGTCCCCCAACCCTCCTATCTCTGTCTCTCTTTGAGTCTCTGTCAGTTTCCTTCCCTCCCTCCTACCTCTGTTCTGTTCTGTCCCTCTCTCTGGCTCTATCTCTATCTCTCTGTCTCTGTGTCTCTCTCCTCTGTCTCTATCTCTGCCTGCTTGTCTCTGTTCATCTCTCTCTCTCTCTCTCTCTCTCTCTCCCTCCTGTATTAACAATGCAATATTCACTATGCCTATGGCAATTATAAATAGGCTTATGTGGTTATTAATCACAAAATATATCAGTCTCTCTATATGGGGGATAAAGCCAGAGAATTTATTAAAATACCAAATAACCGAGTCCCAAAACCAGAGAGTCAAAGCCATCAGGACAGTCACGAAATTGGCACAAGCAGCCAACATAGTAAACAACCACATTCTCAAGCCCTCAAAACAGAACAGGCTACTTCAGGCAAAGGTCCTTCTCTCCCGACTCTCAGCAACTGCTCAGCGTCCAGGAAGCGTGCTCACAACAGCTCCAGCCCCCCGCAGTTCCAGTTCCCAGCAGCCCCCAACCAGAGTCCTTAGCAGAAATTCTGGCTGGCTTAAAAAGAGATTTGGGCCTCCACCTCTACCTTGGCTGCTGCTGCTGCTGCTGCTGTTGCTGTGGCCACCAACAGTCCCCAACAGTCCCCAACGGAACTCTAGCTTTTTTTTCCTCTCTTACTCTTGCCCCGCCCCTTCCTGCTATGTCAGCAAGTCCAATGGGACATGGAAGATCTTTAAATCCCATAACCCTTACACCTCCCTCCCTCTCTTTCTGTCTCTCTCTGTCTTTTCTGTCTCAGTTTCCTCCTTTCCTCCTCAGTTTCTGCCAAATGAGGCCATTGGACTAGGTGACCTCCAAGAGTCCTTCCAGACCTCAGCACTTTGCCAACCTTATCATGCTATATCAATTCAAGCTGTCGTTATTAATAAGATTAACTCATTTCCAAAGAGCTTTACAATGCACAACACTCTTTGCTTGTGTTGATGGCTGGAAACTGGGGAGTGTAGAGTGTAGATGAGGACATGCTGAGCATCAGCTAAGAAATCCTAGAAAAGAAGGTTTGACTGGGTTGGCAGCTGAGGTTGTGATAGCCCAGGCCCCTTAAACCCTGCCCATGTACTGGTGGAGCAACCACTTTGGGGGCAGGTGCACGACCGGAATTGTGGCCCATTGAGCTGGACCGGGAGGTCCCTTCCAGGAGGCAGAATACTCACAGCATTCTTGTTTCTGTCTAACGGGCTCACAAGTCTGAAAACTTTCATTCCCTTTGCTTTCTCATTTTTTGACCTTGGCTCTTTTTACAGGTGAAGGTCTGGAGGGCTGAGTGTTACAGCAGACATTCAGGAAAACTGAATGAACAATAGATTGGCAAAAGCCAGACAGATAGATATCAGTAACAGCTGTGAAAAAAATCTATCCCTAAGCCATGGAAAGAAAGCGGAAGGACCTCTGGGCAGGAATAAACACACACCAGGTTTGATTTCCTTATTGGAACAGGCAAAGGATAGAGTGACTATCACCTGTGTGCCCTTGGAGTAGTCATAATGTACATAAAAGAACACAGGATTAGAGCTGGAGGACCTGGACCCAAATCCCACCAGTCAATAAACATTTATTAAGCAACCACATGTCAAACACTGTTCTAAATGCTGGGGATATAAAAATAGGCAAAACAGTCACCATTCTTTTGGAACTTTTAAAAAATATATCAATCAGTTCTGCTGACTTTTTTTTCTTCAAAAATTTGTCATGGAACATTCTCTGGGAGGGATACATGGGATACCATGGTGATGTAAAAAACAAAATCTCAATAAAAACGTTTTAAAAAATGATTCCCTATTCTCAAGGAGCTCTGCCATTTGCTCACTCTGAAATCTTGGACCAATTACTTCCCTTTTGTGAGTTTCAGCTTCCTTCATTGTAAATTAATTAATTAATAAATATTTATCAAACACTATGTTCCAAGCACTGTGCTAAGCACTGGGAATACAAAAGACAGCCCTGGCCCACAAGGAACTGAGTCCACAGAGGGAGACAACATCAAACAAATATATACAAAGCAAGCTACAGGATATACAGGATGAAGAGGAAATGATTAACAAAAGGAAGGCACTGAAATTAATATGGGGTGTGGAAAGCTTCCAATATAAGGTGAGATTTTAGTTGGAACTTAAAGGAAGCCAGGGAGGTCAGTAGTTGGAGCAGAGGAAGGAGAGTGCTCCAGGCATGGGGGAGAGCTGGAGAGAAAGTCAGAGATGATAGATTGGGGAATCTTGTTCATGGAAAAGCCAGGAGGCTAATGTTACTGGATGGAAGAAAACAAGGTGGAGAGTAAGGTATAAGAAGATTGTAAAGGTAGGAGGGGGCTAAGTTATGAAGGGTTTTGAATGCCAAACAACATTTCGTATTTGTTCTTGGAGGTGCTGGGAAGACACTGGAGTTTATTGAGTAGGGGGTGACATGATCAGCCCTGTGCTTTATGAAAATCCCTTTGATGGCTGAATGGAGTATAGGTTGGAGTGGGGAAAGACTAGAGGCAGGCAGACCCATCAGCAGCTATTACAACAATCCAGGTGCAAGATGATGAGGGTTTGTAGCAGGGTGATAACAGTACTAGAAGAGAGAAGGGTGCCATATCTGAGAGATTCTGCAGAGGTGAAACTGACCAGAGATGCTTTAAATATGAAATGGACAAGAGATGCTGCAAAGATGAAATCTACAGGACTTGGCAGCAGCTTGGATATGGGAGAGGGGGTGTGGGAAGGGTGGTGAGAAATAGTGAGGAGTTCAGGTTGACTCCTACGTTGGGAGCCTGAAGGACCAGAATAATGGTGTGGTAAAAAAGGAGAAAACTGAGGGGCTAAATACACAGAGGAGAACAGAAGAAAGTTCAGAAGGAAGTATAGATAAGTAGGACAATTTTGAAAGCCATGTGTGGAATTTATTACGTACTTTAAAAAAAAGTGAAAAGTATGAAAGGGAGACTCAGTTTCATATATCTATAGATAGATGATAGATAGATGGATGGATGGATGGATGGATGGATGGATGGATAGATATTCCTCCTGTGTTCTGCTGTATATATTCAAATGCTTGCTTTTGGAGGAGTTTAAGTTTAGAATTTTTTTTTCTTTTAGGTGAGGTATTTGACATAGATGATTCCTTTTTCAAAAAATGTCTATTAAATTTAACAAGATAGTTAACAAAATTGTCCTGTTTGTGCCTCATTCTGAAATTCTTTTGGTTTTCTTGTACATTTTTGATGTTTTACTAATACCCTTTTCTAACTAATTTATCTCCACACCAGCCAGCCCTTCAAGCAGAAATTGTCCGTTGTAACAAGTCACTCAAGTCAAACAAAATACATTGAAATAGAGATGATTCCTAAAATCACTTCTAGTTCCAAAACTTTGTGTTCTATGGTCTAAGGTCCGTCCCATCACTTAATATTTGATGTTCTAAGGTCTCTCCCTATTCCTTCATACTGTTTTTGTAGGGTCATAGATCTGGAAATGGAAGGAACCCCAAGGGTTACCTAGTCCAGCCCCCTCATTTTATAGGGGAAACTAAGGACTAGGGAGGTTAAGTGACTCACCCTAGTGACTTCCAAGAGCCCTTCCAGCTCTAGCCACAGGAGTTCTTAACTTTTTTGTGTGTGCCATAGATGTCTTTGGCAGTTTGGTGAAATCAATGGACCCCTTCTCAGAGTAGAACTTTTTTTTTTGGAGGGGGGAGGGCAGGGCAATTGGGGTTAAGTGACTTGCCCAAGGCCACACTGCTAGTAAGTGTTAAGTGTCTGAGGCTGGATTTGAACTCAGGTCCTCCTGACTCCAGGGATTGTGCTCTGTTCACTCCGCCACCTAGTCACCCCTCAGAGTAGCATTTTTAAATGCATGCAATAAATGCAGAATTAATAAGCACACCAATTAAACTGAGATGCAGTTAACATGTTTTAAAAGCAAGTTCACCAACCCCAGATTAAGAACCCTTATTCTAACATGTTGCTTCTCTCACATTCTGTGTTCTAGGTTCCAAGTTCTCTTCCATCTCTAAAAGTCTTTAATCTATGTTCAGACACCCTTATTTCTCTAATGCTCTGTGTTCTAGGTTTTCCTCCATCTCCATGTGCTGGTTCTGAGATCCCTTCCAACTCAACTATTCTGTCTTCTTTGTCCCAAGGTTCCTTCTATATAGACTCTACCATCCTGTGTTCCATGTCCCCATTGGATTGTAAGCTCCTTGAGGGCAGGGACTGTCTTTTGACTTTTTTTGTATCCCTCGAATTTAGCACAACGTTAGGCACATAATAGGTGCTTTTAATAAAGGTTCATTGACTCAGCAAAGTCATCTCTCCCATCCTAAGGTTTCTTCCATCTCTAAACATCTATATTCTGTGTTCTAGGAGTGCCTCATTCTGGTCAGCCTGAACTGAGTGTAACTGGGAAAGGCAGAATTTATGCTTTTCTCTTGCTGGAGGAGCTGACCCAGGACTAGGACCCCTCCTCCCACTGTGTGGCATCTGGGGCTTCCTCTTATGGACTGAATAGGGGGAGCCTTGATGTTCAGAGGTTTAAAAGCCCCCAGGGCAGCTGACCTCAAAGTAATCCTCCTTGGCCAGTTTGCTGGGCTTATCTGTCCCTGGAGGCCATACAAGGCCAAGCTGATCTGGGCTAAGGGTCTGAAACCCTCCTTTCTGGCAGCTGGAGATGTTTACTCTTCTTCTACAGTGGCTAAGCCTCCTTCCTGATGACTCTTGTCCCAAGGTCAGAGAGCAGGGGAGACTGACAGGGACACAGGTTGCCTTGAGGTTCCTACCTTGGAAGTGTGACCTGGATAAGGAGAAAGAACAAAAGGGAGGGTGGTTAGGGTGGCTCCCAATCACCTCATTCTGCTCACTCTTCCCCCTTCAGAGAAAAACTATCCCCCATTTCCAGAGCAATGTAAACTTTCCTCACTAGGGCCCTAATCCCATTTTACAGATAAGGAAAATGAAGTTCAGGAAGGTCTAGTGTAGGGGTAGGTAGACCTGTAGCCTCAAGGTCACATGTGATCCTCTAGGAATGTGAATTCACATGAATTGACTGTGAATTGGCCCATTGACTGAATTCACATTCTGTGAAGTTTGAATTCAGTCAAAGGGCTGTACTTGAGGACCTAGAGGGCCACATGTGGCCTCGGGGTCTCAAGTTCCCACAAATAACTTTCTCTGGCTGGGCCTCACTTTTCACATGCCAGATTAGATGACCCTAAAGTCTCTTCCACCCCTAATTCTCGGATTTTGTGCACAGAGAAGTGATTTGCCCATAGCTGAGTCAACTAGGAGCTGAACTCCTTGGGATGACAGGTGGCTGATAGAGCCTGGCTTCTGAGGCTCACAGAATTTTGGAACTAAAGGAACCTCAGAGAGAATCTAGGCTAGAGCCTATTCTGGTGAAGCCTATGGCCTCTCTCCTCAGAATCATGTTTTTAACTTGTAGGATTACAAAAGAGAGAAATTCTATTGGAATACAGTTATTATCAAAATATATTTTTAAAACAAGTTCACAGATCTCATATCTAGATCAACTCCGCCTTTTTAATAGATGACAAAACTGAGATACAGAAAGGGAATAGCCCCATCTTTTTTTTTTTATGGGGGTAAAGGTAAAGAACAAACATTTAGTAACTCTATGCCAGGCAATTTTTTTTTTAAAACAAATACTCTTTTTGGTCCTCACAACAATCTTGCAAGGTAGGTGTTCTGATTATCCCCATTTTATATTTGGAGAAACTGAGGCAGAAAGACTTGCCTAGGGTCATAGAGCTAGTAAATGTCTGAGGCTAGATCTGAACACAGGTCATCCTGACTCCAGACCTAGCATTCTATTCATTCCACTGCCTAGGATGAGGTAGTAATGAGGAGATATTTTACCCCAAGGTCACATGGGGAATAATTGTAGCAGTACTTTGACACAGTCCCCAGATCTTCCACAACCAACCTCCATACTCTTTCCAGCACATCCCATTAGATGATCAGGGTGGACCTAGAGACCTCTCCTTGGAGACTGAAGAAAAGCAGAGGAGGCTTGAGTTCTGGGGCACTTCCAGGATCACAGACCACAGAGTCTCAGAGTTGGAAGGGGCCCCTGGCACCCATCTGGCCCAACTTCTACCCAAACAAGGATGTGCTCTAGCTGCAGGAATGGTCATCTGAATTGTGCTGGAGAACCTCTAATGAAAGGGAACCCATTATTTCCCCAGCCAGGTGGTGGGACAACACTCACTGGCACTTGACCTCTCTCAGCCTCAGTTTTCATCTGTAAAATGGGTATAATAAAAGCACTCCCATCTCAGGGCTGTTTTGGGGATCAAATGAGATAATCTACATAGAGCCTTTCATGAGTCTTAAAGCACAACGTCCATAAATGTTACCTATTACTGACTGTCAATCTGACTCTGCCAACTTCCACCCACAGCTCCTGGTTCTGCCCTCAGGGTCCAAGAAGAACAAGACTAATCCATCTTCCATGTGATAGGCTTTCAGTACTTGAAGACAGCTGTTCTTCACACAGTTTTCTCTTCTCCAAGAATAATAAGACCTGGCACTTATATTGGGCCTTAGGTTTTATAAGTCATTTTCCATATCTTGTCTGATTTGTCACAAGAACCCTGCGAAGGAGCTGGTTTTCTGATCCCATCTTACAGTTGAGGAAACTGAGAGAGAAAAAAATAACCTTGCCCATGGTCATACAGGTGGTGTCTGAGGTCGGATTCCAACTCAAATCTTCCTGACTTCCAGCCCAGCTCTCTAAGCACTGAACAATCAGATACTTGGCTAAACATCCTGGTTCCTTCAGACAATCCCCATATGGCAAGGTCTTCACCATCCAGGTTGCCATTCCTCAGACATCGTGATATATCAAAGTCCTTCCTGAAACATGGCACCTAGAGCTTAACACAATACTCCAGATGGAGTCTGACCAGAGCAGAGGATGCTGGGATGCCTCTAAGCCATCTCTCAATGCAGCCTAAAATGGAATTACCTTTCTTGGCTGCTAGGTGGTTCTGTCTCCCTCAGTTTCCTAAACTGTGAAATGGGCACAATAATAGCATCTACCTTTCAACAATGATCAAATGCAACCGTATTTATTAAAGCACGTAGAACAGTGCCTGGCATACAGTCGGTGCTCTATAATGCTTATTCTCTCCCCTTCCCTTTGGCTGCTATATGACCTGTTGACCCTTATTGATCACATAGCCTAGCAAAACTGTCAGATCTTTTTCAGACAGATCACTTTCTAACTGTCTGAAGTCTGGCTTTTTGTCAGAACCCAAAATTTTATATTTATCACAGCTAAATTTCAATCCTTCCATTGAAGTCTTAAACCTTCCAAACTCTTCTTGACTTACCTTTTAAAAATCTACATTCACCTTGTGTATATATAGACTGTAAGCTCCTGGAGAGCAGGGCTTGTTCCTGGTACTTCTTTTTCATCCTATACTTTCCCCTTAGCCCCACACCCATACACACCTTAGCACTGCACAGAACTCTGCATGTTGTAAGAGGGTGATCAGTATTTGGTGAACAAATGCTTTGGCATTCTGGGAACATGCCCAGATTCCTTTGTGTCTGCTGTTGTCCCACCCAGCCCAGAGTCATCAGATATTACTCAGTAAGCCTCCCAGCTCCCAAAACTGGGCTAGGGTGGCTAATGAGAAGTGAGCCAGGGCTGAATTCTGAGCTAGCCCCTGGTCAGAATGGGAAGGGTTCATGGCTGGGAGCTGGGAGACCAGGGCTCTTCTCCTGGCTCTCTGTGTGGCTACAGGCAAGTCTCTTTCCCTTATCTATAGAGGGAACTTGATACTCTCTAAGGGCCCTTCCAACCCAACATGTATGGCCCCATGATCTAAACTAAGGCAGGTGGGCACTGGGCAGGGGGAAAGATTTCGTGGCCTCTTCCCAAAGGTGTGCCAAGCTGATGCCAGCAGCTGAGGGTTCAGACCCCTTCCAGCACTTACCAGATCTGGAGGTGCAAAGTATCTCAGAAGCCATAGAATTCAATCCCCTCATTTCACAGATTAATACTAATAATAGTTGACATTTATATGGTGCCTACTATGTCCATGTCAGGCACTGTGGCAAGTACAGATCTGTGAAAATGAAGGGATTGGAACTGATGGATTTTTGTGTCTCTCTATGACCTAAAAACTGTTGATTCTTTGCTTTTCCTTTTTTTTTGACCTATAGGTAGATATCTGGAGGTAGTTGGGAGGCACCACAGTGCACAGAGTGCTGGGCCTAGAGTCAGGAAGACTCATGTTCCTGAGTTCAAATCCAGCCTCAGACACTTACTAGCTGGGTGATCCTGGACAAGTCACTTAAGTCTGTTTGCCTCAGTTTCCTCATCAGTAAAATGAGCTGGGGAAGGAAATGGCGAATGACTCCAGTATCTCTGCCAAGAAAACCCTAAATGGGGTCAGAGAGTTGGAAGGGACTGAAAGGACTGAACATCTATTCACTGCTTGCAGTACCATGGTCTCCCAGGGGGTGGCAGGCTCTACCCAGCAGCGCCCAGACAGCCTCTCGACCTTCAACGTGGCTGTCTGGGTCAAGCAAGCCTTGGGGGAGAGTGGGAAGTCCAGGGAAAGGCGGTCTGGAGGCAGCCACTCTCCGGCATTGTTTGCCCAGGGCCTTCTTCTCTCCAGCCTCACCTGTGGGCCTCTTCCTTCCTTAGTCTGGGCAAACCCAAGGGGACCCACTGCTCCTTCCTATAGGCAGGGACACTGACGGTCCTGACGGCCCTGGGAGCAGATGCTGTGGTGGGGGTGGAGGGACAGCCCAAGAGGAGGCCCCAGAGAACAGTGGGGATGAGGGTGGGGCAGGAGGGAAGAGGAAAGACAGCAACTAAGACACGAGGGAGTAGAGAGTGACTGACTTAGCAATTGAGAGGAGAGCCCCAAAGGGGTCATCAGAAGACTGCAGGGTTGGGGTGGAATGATGCTTTCTCACTCAACCCTAAGGGACAGAGACAAAGAATCATAGAATGTCAGAGTTGGGAGGGGCCTTAGAACAGGAAGTGTCAGAGCTATGAAGAGCCTTTAGAACACAGAATATCAGACCTGGATGGACTCTAGAACAGGGAAGTTCAGAGTTGGAAGAAACCCTAGAACAAGGAATGTCAGAACTGGAAGGATCCTTAGAACAGAGAAATATCAGAGTTAGGAGGGACCCTGGAACAGGGGATGTCAGAGCTGGGAGAGGCTTAGAACAGGGAAGGTCAGAGCTGGAAGAAAACCTAGAACAAGGAATGTCAAAGCTGTCAGAGGCAATGTCAAGGGTGGGAGGGGCCTTAGAATAGGGGATGTCAGAGCTAGGAGCAGCCTTAGGTCATAAAATGTTAGAGCTGAAAGGAAGAGAGAGTCCAAGGAAATGACTCAAGGTCATACATAGATCTAGTATAGGGCAGTTTTCTAAAATTAATGGAACCCAGGCCATTTGACTTCAGATCTAGTGCCCAATTCTTTATTTTTCTGTCTTCCACATACCCAAGGAACTAGAAACACAGTCGATGCTCACAGGTCAGGAAATGCTAAACAAGACGTGGGACATGAATGTCATGGTTTATCACTGGACTATGAGAAACAATATGATGAATGTAGAGAATTCTGGAAAAACTTATATGAACTGACACAAAGTAAGCAAAACCAGAAGAACAGGATATTTAATTTAAATGGGAAAAAAATGACCACCAGAAAACCAAAATTGGATGTTGTGAAAATATAAAGAACAGAATTGGCCCAAAAGAAGATGTAAGGAGAAAACTCTTTCCCCTTTCCTGGACCCTCCTTTGCAGAGGTAAAGGCTCTGTGGATGTGGAACATTGCATATAATAACTGACTCTATTTTTGATGTGTTGATTGATTTCGCTGACTTTTTTCTTCCTCTTTCTTAAAAAGTTCTTTGTTATAAAAGATGGCTCTCTGGGAGAGAAAAGAGAAGGGATACTTGGGAAATTAGATGATATAAAAGCAAAATTCACCAATGAAATCTACTTAAAAAGTAATCTAATCCAACTCTGCTTTTATAGATACAAAAATAATTAAGACTCATAGAGGGAACTCAATCAACTGATTGTGCAATCAAGATGCATTTATCAATCACCAGCTGCTTCGTGTCAGGCCCTGTGCTACAAGGGAAGTGTCACAAAACAAGATTCTAGCAGAGCCATAGTCTAGTCTCCTGGTTCCTGGCTATTATTCCTCATCTCTTCTGTACCCAAACACATGACAGCTGAAAAGATTAGTGTTGAGGAGGGCCATGGAGCCTGATAGACATGGCTGGAATATCTGTAAACAGGGGCCTTTATTCCTTTCATTCCCCTTTGACCAAATTCATCTCCATTCCACTACATCTGTCCAAATGCTATCCATCCTTCAAAGCCATCTGTTCTTACCTCCACCTTGAAAACTTCCTTAGCTACTCCAGCCTTCCTTAATGAGAATTCCTATAATGTCCATAGTCACAATTTGACATTCAGTTATTCTTTTCCTGCATTCCTTTAATTTGTTTTAATGTACTAGGAGAATGTAAGCTCCTTGAGGGCAGGGACTGTTTTTTTTTTTTGTTTTGTTTTGTTTGAGTTTGTGTTTGTGTTTCTAGCCCCCAGCAGAGTGCCTGGCATACAATAAGTGAGCATAGTAAAGAAGTTAAATTACATCAAATTGTTATTGCATATTATAGGTTCAGTCAAGTTTTATCTCCCTACTGGATTCCAAGTCTTTGAGGACAAGGAAAGGCAGGGCTCTGTCTTGTCTTAATCTTATGTGTCCTTCAGTGTTCTGCATTGTTGTTGGGTTTTGTTTTGTTTTTTGTTATCATAGCTATAGTGTGCATACCAGTATACCGAGCTGGCCTCATAGCACCATGCACAGGACAGTAGAGCTTGGAAATTGAAGACGCACTACTCTACTGGTGACCACTATCTTCCAATGTCCCTAGGAGAAACACTTGAGAAAATTTTCAATGAACCTATGAAAGAGTTAGAAATCTGGTCTGGGGTGGCTAGGTGGCACAGTGAGTAGAGCATCGGCCCTGGAGTCAGTAGGACCTGAGTTCGGATCCCGCCTCAGACACTTAACACACACACAAACAAAAACCTAGCTGTGTAACCTTGGGCAAGTTACTTAACCCCAATTGTCTTCCAAAAAGAAAAAAAAATCTATGGACTTTCCATATTTATGCTGCATTAGACTGAGTTTGCTATAGTTTGCCAAAGAAGTGATGAGTGTTCATAGGGAAGGAAATACGTTGACTTTGATATGTCTCTGACATATTAGCTTTGCTAAGCACCAATGCCAGGTTATTCGAGATAATAATAGTCCCTCCCTCCTAGGGTTGTTGTGAGGATAGAATGAGATAATAATTTGTCAAGTGCTTTGCAAACCTTAAAGGGAGTTATAAATGCTACCAGTTATATGAGTGTAACCAGGGGCTCAAAACTCATTTACATAAGAGTGTGCTCATTGGTGGAGGTTGATTACTGAGAACTTTGTGTTGGGGTGGGGAAGGGGAAAGAGGTATTGGTCAGAGCTTGGGATAAGAGAGATCCTGGTCTTCTGGACTCCAGTTTTTAGAGAGGAGACTCAGTGTTAATGAATTCTCTTTAGGGAGAGGTACCCAAAGAGAAAGACTCCAGAAAAAGTTGACATGAGTGAGATGCTTGGTCCTTTTCCCAACACTGAGCATTGAGTAATCTATCTCCAACTATGAGGAGTGCCTTATGAGCTCTGGGCTACATTAGTAATGCACTCTAGGACTAAGTAACCGAACATTTCGTTTTTCTCCCTAACTCGTGCAGAAGCATTCACAAAGATAAAACCAAAAACTACTATCAGGGTACTGATTTCTTCAAAGTAGAAACAGATCAAGAGAAATTTTACTATGGTCACTCCCTTGTGCCTGAAGAATTAAGGACTGGGTAAGGAACCATCTCAATAAGAGGACTAAGGTGTTTTCCATTTGAAAGTGGGATGTGTCCCAGAAGAAACTCATAGCACCCACTTCATGGGCCCTAGGCCATTAACAGGGAAGATCTCTGAGACTACCAACAGTATCATAGAGCTCAGCCATCCATACACACTCCTTATAGTAATGGCAGGGAAGAAGACCGTGAAGAGTGTGTGTGGGTTGTCAACTTTCAACAAAGAGGGCTAGTGTGACCAGGACACCATGCCCAAAGTTCAAAATGCCTTGGGTGGATTGCTAGTTCTCAGTTGGAGGTTTCTTTCTTTTTTTTTTTTTAAAGCAACTGGGCTTAAGTAACTTGCTCAAGGTTACACAGCTAGTCTTTATTTATGTGTGGGTGCTCATTTTCTGAGGCCAGATTCAATCTCGGGTCATCCCAACTCCGAGGCCGGTGCTCTTACTCACTGTGCCACCTAGTCACCCCTCAGTTGGAGGTTTCTACAGTGGATGGTACTTGATCCCAAAGGTAGGAGAAGACAAAGAGGAGATAGCTGTCATCTATCCAGATGGATATTTTCCATTTTGAGTAGATCTATCAAGGTATCTCAGGAGCACTTGCCTCCTTCCAATAGCTTATGGAGAAGGTAGCTGGGGATAAGAAAAAAATGGAAGTGTTAGCAGACTCAGATGACCTGGAGGACCTCCTTGTCTTTGAGAAGACCCTAGAGACACAGAAGGACATACTGGACCAACAACAGGCAGGTGGTCTGAAGTTCATTGATGAATGGTCAGTTTTGCAGAGTTGCCATCAGTCAGTGGGTCACATAGCAAAGCGGCAAAGAGTAAGTCCTGATCCAGAGGAAAGATTAGCACTTCTCAACTAGCTGTGTCCAAACAACCTGTGACAATTAAAGATTATTTTTCTAAGGGTTCAGTAGCTACTATGGCAAATTTGCGAAGAATTATACTGCTGTTGCTAATTCTCTCATTGATCACTGATCTCACTGGAGGATCTATAATTAGAAAGAACCAGAAGCAAGTCAAGTCAACAAGCATCATTGTTTCCTTAAGCACTTACTCTGTGCCAAGTACTAAGCTAAGTACTTATATATAGAGAAAAGCAAAAAACAATCTCTGCTGTAAAGACACTTCCAGTTTAACTCAGAACAGGCAGCTAGCAGGCATAGTAGACAGAAATACCGGTCCTGGTTTTAGGAAAGCCTGAATTCAAATTCAGCCACGAACTTTAGCTGTATGACCCTGGACATGTAACTTGACTTCTGTCTGATTCAGTTTTCCCGTCCACAAAATGGGAATAATAATAGCTCCTATCTCCCAGAGTTTTTGTCAGGGGAAAATGAGATAATGTTGGCAAAGTGTTTTGTGAACCTTAAAGTGTTATATAAATAGTTATCATCATCATCATCATCATCTTTTGGTAGCTAGGTGGCACAGTGGATAGAGCACTGGACTTGGAATCAAGAAAACTAATCTTTATGAATTCAAATCTAGCCCCAGACACTTACAAGCTGTGTGACCCTGGGTGAGTCACCTGTTTGCCTCAGTTTCCTCATCTGTAAAATGGGCTGGAGAAGGAAATGGCAAATCACTGTAATACCCTTGCCAAGAAGATCCCAAAAGGGGTCTGAAATAAATGAGATGATTCAACCACAACATCATCATTTTAGGGAAAAAAGAAAAGGTCAGCTGGTTTAAAAAAATGGAAGCCATTTAGAGACCCTTGAGATGGGAAAAGTGGACAACTCATTAAAGATCTGGGCAGCTGCCTCAGGCATGCACCCATGTTGGCCTATGCAAACCTGAGAAAATTCTGTATGCTATATACTGATGCTAGCTTGAAAGGCTTGGGGGCAGGTACAATAATGGTCACCAAAAACCTACTGTGTTCACCAGACTCATTGGCAGTGAGGCTTAGAGTTCTTGACTTTGAAGTAGAATGTTCAAAGACTATGCATATGGAGCTGATTTTCACAATGAATTGTGAATAGACATATTTTGGCCAATGCCGCATTGGATGCTGCCTGCCAGGGCTGAGTAGCAGTACCAGCTAGCTATGAATTCAGGGCACAATACTGGCCAAGAAAGATTAATATGGATAAAGATACCCTCTGCTGTAAGGTCATGACATTGAAGTTATGGTGAAACCCCAGAGAAGGCATGAAGAGGCACCTGGCATACTCCGTGGTGTTTTGCAATCAAATGAAAGTATAGTTGAGCACTTGGGACATCCACCCAAAGGGCTACCACCAATATATGGAAGTTTTGTTGCATCAAACCAATTTTCTTGGTCTCAGTTGTTAGGGACAAATGTGTGTTGAAGAAGTAATATAACCAATAAAACATGGGGCTTGCTCTCAGGATCAAAAGTTTTATTCCCTGGAGGAAATTAAGAAAGTGACAGAAGCTGGAGACATGCCGTAGCATACTCTACTGGATTGTAACTGACCTCCAAGATGGCACCAGTAGTTGGTGCTGCTCCGAGACTTTTGTGATATGGCCCTGAAGGCACAGCATGATGACTTTGGGCATCTGATTCAAGAGAAGACTCAAATTAGAGAGAACGAGTATTTCACTGACCCCAGCTAGTGGAAGACGTGTTTAAGAAGCATGGTCCTTGTTCTCATGTCTAAAATACTATTGACTTCTGCTATATCCTAAAACAATGTAAGTATCAGCAAACTGCTGGAGCTTTTGTCAACCAATAACCATTTATTAAGCACCTACCGCATACCAGGCACCGTACTAACCTCTGAGGATGCCCCCCCTAAAAACAAAGCCAATCCCACCCTTGGGGAGCACACAGTCTAATTGGGGAAAGAACAAGCACATGACTATGTACAAACAAGATATAGATAGAACAACTTAGAGATAATCAATAGAGGGAAGACACTAGAATTAAGGGGGAATCACAAAAGGCTTCCTGAGATTTTAATTAGCACTAAGGAAGCCAAGAGGTGAGATGAGGAGGGAGAGAATTCCAGGCCTGGGACCACCAATGCAAATGCCTAGATTCAGGAAGTGGAGTGTCATATTCAAGGAATAGCAAAGTATACATTGGCAAAACTATCTGAAGACATTTTTTATCTTTTAATAAAATTTTATTTTTTCCCTCAGTTACATGTCAAGAAAAATTTTAGCATTCATTTTCACAAGATTTTGAGTTCCACATTTTTCTACTTCCCTCCCTCCCTCCCTCTCCTCCTGAAAATGGTAGATACTTTGATATTATTTATGCATGTGCTATCATGTAAAAAATATTTCCATATTAGCCACAGCTGTGAAAGAACCAAAGACATTTTGTTTCCTTCCTTTGGAAATAGTAAGAAAACAAGCCACATTCAAAGCATCTATGTTCAATCCTAGCTATAAGAACTAGAAAGCTACTATAGTCCAAAGGTCTTATGTGGGAAAAATGTTTCTCCGTCTATAACCTCCTAGCCAGATTTATCTCTGATCAAAGTATAGACTTATATTAAAAACAAAGTATTTGGGGGCGGCTAGGTGGCGCAGTGAGTAAGAGCGCCGGCCTCGGAGTTTGGATGACCCGAGATCAGATCCGGCCTCAGAAAATGAGCACCCACGCATAAATCAAATGACTAGCCGTGTAACCTTGAGCAAGTTACTTAACCCCAATTGCTTTAAAAAAAAAAAAAAAGTATTTGTTTGCAATTAACAAGCATTTATTTCCTCCTCTTCCCATTGAAAAAGAAGAAAAAGATCCCGCATAACAAATATGACAGTCAAGAAAAACAAATTCCTACATTGGCTAAGCCTAAAAATACAGGTATCCCAAAGTTTTAGTGCATTTTTAAGCAACTCTGTTATATCAGATTGTATATGGTGAATGTTATGTATAAGGTGTAATTTTACTTTGTACTGAAGCTGAATCAACTATGTGAACTATTAGAAATGCTAATGTCACAGAGTAGGTGATAAATACATGTTTATTGATTAATATCTGTATGCTATTTTGACTTCAAGTGATTTGCAGGGACTGCAAATTTTTCATTGAAGGGAAGATGTCTTTACATGCCTCTTTTCAACTTCAAAAAAAGTCATAAGGGACAAAGATAGGGACAATGAAACATGAGGGCAAGACACTTTTAGGTTTAGATGAAGCATCCCACACCTTGGAAGAGATTCAGAAGTTCTGAATAGCTCAATTTCACATAAAAAGGTCAGCAAAGACAAAATTTGCCCCAAAGCACAGGCTGCCCCAAATCTTTGTCTCCAGACCCTCATTTGCCCAAGACCCCAACAGGAATCTGGGAAATTCCCCCCACCCAGACCATAACAAACCTTGCTTCTAGCTTGGACCCCACATCCAGGGGAGCAAACCCTGTAGAGAAGGGGCCCATCATCCCTGCCACCGCTGCTAACTCGCCCACCCCCAATTATAGAGCAGCTGTCCCTGATGAGGCAGGCAAGCCAGCCTAGTTGAGCATCAAAGCAACCTGAAGGAGAAGCAGAAGACAGCATGTGCCAGGTGGGTCAAAACACCACCATTACCTTTCCTCCAACCATCATCAAGACAGCCCAGGACACTGAGCCCAAGAGTTCCAGAAAGAGCAGTGCCCCCCAGGGCACCAGACTTGTCACTGCACCATGAGGATCGGGGGACTTCCTATCAGACTTGGAGCTGAAATCTTCCCTTTAATGAAAAATTTGTCTCCTCCAGTTAGAATGGGAGAGTATTCATGGACAAAATAGAATGAAATACATTTTTGGACATGGCCCATGTGGGAATGTATTTTGCTTGACTGTGCTTATATTATAAGGATTTTCCTTTTGGCGGGGAGTGAGGGGGGAGGAGGAAGAGGAGGAATTAGAAAAAATAAATGCTTGTTAATTTAAAAAACTCATTTAAAAAAAGAATGTGACTTCCTTGAAGGCAGGAACTGTCTGGCTTTTGCATTTGTTTCTTCAGAGCTTGACAGTGCTTTGTCAATAGTAAATTCTAACCATGAAGTTTTCAATCCACTCATTCATTTATTCATTCATCTCCTCCTTGAAGCATTCCCTGGTCTCACTGGTTAGTACTTTCTCCCTCTCCTTTTCTTATCTGTGTACATATTGTATGCCCCTAAGTACCTGTAAGTTCCTGGAGGTCAGGGACTGTTTGGTATTTGAATTTCTCCCTCCCTAAAATCGAGCACAGAGCTGGGCATGTAACCTGCACTTAGTAAATGCTCATTGAAATGTTTGCTGTTTAACAGACTCTAATGACCATAGCAGAGAAAATTAACTTGAAAATGCATGAATCAGATTCCTGTTTAACCTTCTATAAAACAGGATAATTATTTGGTACCTAAAGTAAGACTCTGTGTCCTGATTATAGTAGTCTCTTTGTAGAAATGTTGACAGAATCTAGGGCCCTACCATGAAACACAAGTCCTCAAGTTCAACTTTATATGTGTGTGTGTATGTGTGTGTGTGTGTGTGTGTGTGTGTATGTGTGTGTGTGTGAAGAAACACTAAGGTCCATTTTAAAGTGATTTTAGCCTTCACACTGAGAATCCTGTTGTGTTGCACAGGGACATAAGTGATGAGTCTATGTAACTATAGCAAGGAAGGTGATCCCAGTGATCCATCAAAGAAGAGATGATTTTTATATAGCTATAATATATAAACACACACTACATATATACATGATACATACACAATACATATTTATACACCACATATAAGGTGTGTGCCTTAGATGTCTTTGGCAGTTTGGTGAAACCAATGGACCCCTTCTCAGAGTAGCATTTTTAAATGCATGAGATAATGCAGAATTACCAAACACACCAATTAAATTGAGATACAGTTATTAAGATGTTTTAAAAACAAGTTCACCGACCCCAGATAAAGGACCCTTATTCTAACATGTTCTGTATTTCCTTGCAGCTTCTCTCACATTCTGTGTTCTAGGTTCCATCTCTAAAACTCTTTAATTTACCTTCAGACACCCTTATTTCTCTAATGCTCTGTGTTCTAGGTTTTCTCCCACACAAACATCATACACACACAGACATACAGACATACTATATTCCCAGATAATTCTGGCTAAAATGACTCCACTCAAGATACCAGGGCTTAGTTCAAAAACCAAATTATTAGATCTGACAGTGGAAGTGAATTCAGGATTCTGATGAATGGGTTTGACAATGAGATGATGGGGTGGTATATTGGTTGTACAATGGGCCTTGAGCTGGAAATCAGATACAGAATGGAAGCCTGGCTCAAATTCAGAAAATCTGTATTCTAGTCTATCTTCTGCTGCTGTTTTTTGGATGCCTGGCACTTGAATAAATTAAATCCCCTCTCTGAGCCTCAGTTGCCTTATCTGCAAAATGGGGATCCTAATACCTAGACTGCCCATTTAGTTGGCATAGTAGATAAAATTCTAGGCCTGGGGTCAGCAAGACCTGAGTTCAAATCCAGCCTCAGACACTTACAAGCTGCATGACCCTGGGCAAGTCACTTAACTGTGATTACCTTCAAAAAAAATAAAGGAAAGATGTAATTTGAAAATATTTAACAAAATAATAAAAAATACAACAGAACATAGATGATATTAATATGTGGTTTTCTAAGTCAATTTTAGCCCATGATTTAGTGGGTTTGCCCCCACGATCTGAGTTTGACGCCCCTGGCCTTAAAGGCCAAGTGACTTTTCCATGGTCACAAGCCAGTGTTATGTCAAAGACAGGATTTGAACCCAGGTCCTTGTGGCTCTAAAGGCAACTCTCCATCCACTATACCAGGCTGCCTCTCAATACCTGATGATAGATGTGGAATGTTTTGCAAGTCTTAAAAGGCTATATACATGTCAACCACCATATATATATATATATATATATAGTTATAGTTATTGTTATAGTTATTTTGTTTTTGTCTTTTTCCATGAAGTAGAAAACCACTCTGGGTCAAGTTCCTATTTCTCTATTGTTCTTTCATATCTGATCTTTCACGGACCATTACCCAGGTGGAGAAAAGGGATTGCTTTTTTGTAATCAAGTGAGGGCATTGCGATGGAAACTCATCTTCCCTAAGCTTACTGAGAAGGGCATCCTCAGGAAGGCTCTCATGTCAATGGAAAACAGGGATGACAGGTACCCCATTTCATTCCCATAGAATTTTTATTTCTTATTTTTTCTTTCCTGACAACAGCCATTTTTCCAGGGCTCTGTGCAATTCTTGACTCTGTGACTCAGAATTCCTGTGGAAAACAGTATTAGCCAAAAGTTGTATAGAATAAAGAGTACCATGATATTGTGAAAGGGAAAGAGTATCAGATTTGTAGTAAGTGGGCCTGGTTCCAAGTCCTGGTTTGGCTACTTACTTGTATGACATTGGGCAAGTGACTTTGCCACAGGGGCCTCAGTTTCCTCATCTGTAAAATGAGATTAATGCCCCTTTCAGGTTTCAACCTCTAATCCTATACTTTCTTTTTTTTTTTTTTTGGAGGGGCAATTGGGATTAAGTGACTTGCTCAAGGTCACACAGCTAGTAAGTGTTAAGTGTTGGAGGCCGGATTTGAACTCAGGTTTTCCTGATTCCAGGGCCGGTGCTCTACTCACTGTGCCACCTAGCTGCCCCTAATCCTATACTTTCTTTAGGTCAATCTCTTCTGAAATCTGATGATAAGTCATAGATCCAGGGCAGCTAGGTGGCACAATAGTGCATAGCGGATGGGACCTGGACTCAGGAAGACTCATCTACCTGCCTGAGTTCAAATCCAGCCTTAGGCACTTTCTAGCTGTGGGACCCTGGGCAAGTCACTTCACCCTGTTTGCCTCAGTTTCCTCAATTGTACAACCAGCTGAAGAAGAAAATGGCAAACCACTGCAGTATCTCTGCCAAGGAAACCCCAAATGGGGCCACAATGACTGAAAAATAACTCAACAATGACAGCAACATTTCAGAGCTGGAGGGGAGGGATTTCAGAGACTATCTGATCCAATCCTCTCCAGTTAGAGGAGGAAACTGACACCCAGAGAGGTTAAGTGACTTCCTATGGTCACACAGCTGGTAAAATGCCAGAGGCAGGATTTAAATCTGGAGGTCTCTTCCAACTATAATAATAAATAATAATAACAACTAGCAATTATATAGCCTTAAAGGTTTATGCATATTCTCATTGATGCTCACTACAACCCTATTCAGCAGGTCCTATTATAGCCCCATTGTACAGATGAGGAAACAGGCAAACAGAGATTAAGTGATTTGCCCAGGAACACATAGCTAGATAAGCGACTGAGTCAAGATTTGAACTCAGGTCTTTGTAATTCCAAGTTCAGCTGTCTCCCCACGGCACCACCTAGCCACCTCTAAATCTCCAAATATCCTAATACAGAGCCTGAAGGAATCCCCAGTATGTGAAATGCTTGGATCTCTCAAGTTCTGGGAAGCTTTGCAGGGCTTCCTCTCCCTGCTGAGGACTAGCCTGATTTTTTTCTCTTTTTCATTTTCCAGCTTGTATTCTCTAACAGGCAGGTACCAACTCCAGGGGCAGTTGCAATGCTCCCATTATACTACCTACCTGATTGTGTGTTTCCTGTTCTCCAGAAATGACTGCTCTTCTCCACCCCCACCCTCCAAGCCTCTGAAAAGGGAACTGGGGTGCTTCCGGGGGTATGTGGGGAAGGGTGGGTGGGACTTAGAAGCATCTCTCTCTAACAGAACATCCTCCTTCCAAGGGCTGGCTGGTTAAGCCATTCTCACTCCCTCCTCTCCCTCTGGGGCCCCAACCTCAGCTTTCTCTGGAGAGATCCTTTCTTTCTTTTGATGGTCCTCATCATTCACTTATTGAGAGCACACACACACACATTTATATATAAAGCCACTACACACACACACACATACACACACACACACACACACACAAGCACACAACATCATTCTCTTTCCCATGCACTTTTTTTTAACAGCCAGGCTTCAACTAAGCTCAAAATTCGAAGCAGCCCAATACATCTGCTGATATTAGCCCTACTTCTCATTCTTCCCACACTTTCATTCTCATACCTTTTCCCCTACCCTTTACTTCATTTCCTGAGCCCACAAACCCACATCTTATTTTCTTTTATACTAAGCCCTTCTGGTATAGTGGAAAGTATGCTGGCTCTGGAATTGGGTTCAAATGCTATCTCTGATGCTTGCTACATGAGTGAGGAGTAAGTATCTTAATAAGTCACTTAATATCCCTGGACCCATTTTCCTCATTTTAAAAATGAAGGGGGGGGGGCAACCAAAGTGATCAAAGAAAGAAGAAAGGGACCCTCAAGTATAAAAATCTTTATGGCAGCTCTTTTTGTAGTGGCAAAGAATTGGAAACTGAGTGGGGAATCCATCAATTGGGGAATGGCTGAACAAGCTATGGTATATGAGTGTGATGGAATATCATTGTGCTGTACAAAAAAATGAAGCGTTCAAAAATAAAATAAAATTTTAACCAGGTCTCCAGAAAGAAAGAAAAGAAGGAAGGAAGGAAGGAAGGAAGGAAGAAAGAAAGGAAGGAAGGAAGGAAGGAAGGAAGGAAGGAAGGAAGGAAGGAAGGAAGGAAGAAAGAAAGAAAGGAAGGAAGGAAGGAAGGAAGGAAGGAAGAAAGAAAGGAAGGAAGGAAGGAAGGAAGGAAGGAAGGAAGGAAGGAAGGAAGGAAGGAAGGAAGGAAGGAAGGAAGGAAGGAATGGGGATTAGTTTCAGAGAAATGTGGGAAGACTTGTTTCAACTGCTGTTGAGGAAAGTGGGAAGAACCAAAAGAACATTAGTTACAGTAACAATGTCATAACAAACTACTTTCAAAGATTTAGGAGTTCTGATCAACACTGGGAGTAGCCACAATTCCTGAGGACTCGTGATAAAACAGGCTACCCACCTCCTCACATGTTGGTGATAGCCTGACAGGGAGGACTGAGAAATATATTTTTTGGAAGTGTCCAACTCCAGTATTTGTTTTTCTTGATTATACACGTTTGTAGCAAGAGCTTTGTTTTCCTTTCTTTCTCAGTGGGAGTAGGGAAAGGAGAGAAGAAGAGGAAGTGAATTTTATTGATTAGAAAAATAAAATAAAATAAAATTTAATTTAAAAATATAATGGGAGATTAGATGACTTCTGAGGTCCCTTCTAACTCTTGACCCCTGAGGTTAACCAGCTCAACACTAGACTGTCCTCTACCCTCAAATCTGGGCAGCTAGGTGGCGTCATAGTGCATAGTTGCCATCATCATCACCATCATCACTAGGTGGCACAATGGGTAGAGTGCTAAGCCTGGAATCAAGAAGATTCACCTCCCTGAGTTCAAATCCAGCCTTAGACACTTACCAGCAATGTGACCCTGGGCAAGTCACTTCACCCTGTTTGCCTCAGTTTCCTCATCTGTAAAATGAACTAGAGAGGGAAATAGAAAACCACTCCAGGATCTCTGAACCCTAAATGAGGTCATGGAAGTCAGACACAACTGAAAAAAACAGAACTACAACAACAACCCTCAAATCTACTGATAGATATATATTCCTTGCTAAATACTGGCTCTGGCTTACTCTCACCACCTACCTGCTTCCAGTGTTTGCCCTCCCCAATTATCCTGTACTTATGCATTTATTTTGTTTGTCTACCTGATAAAACCTCCTTGAGGACAGGGGCTAGTTCCCCTTTGTCTTTATAAATCCATAGCCTTGCACCATTCATAACACACATTAGGTATTTAATAAATACTTTTTGACTGACTGGTAAATCTCCATCCTTATAATCTACAGGCTGGCTGAAGGCTGAAGGGAAGGGGAGCCAGAGACCTAAATCAAGTTGGAGTGCTGGTTGTACAGCCTTGAGCAAGTCACATTTTCTTTCTCGGTTTCCTTCTCTGTAAAATGGGTTGGATTTGGAAGCTTCCAAGTTATCCCATCTAAACCTATGATCATATAGGGCACCAGACCTTTACGTTCTCCGTGGCCCCTTGGTATGGTTATAATAATAAGATTTGCATTTATTTGGTTATTTTCCAAGTCTTTTTTGAGCACCTTTTATGAGCCAGACCTTGTGCTGGGGCTGAGGAGGAGAAAACAAAGATGAGATTTGGTGAAATATGGAGATAATGTAAGTGGAAGTTGTTCCGTAACCTTAAGGCACCATATAAAACGAGCTAATTATTATTCGGGTTCTTGTCCAAGAACTGAGCCGGCAACATCCTCATGGCGACTGACTTCCCACAGTAGCCACCCCTCCATCCTCCCCACTCCCTCCTGTTCCCTCCACACCCTTCCTCCCAGCCCCATAGTCTCCCATGTACGCACACACATTCTCTCTCTCTCTCTTTCTCTCTGTCTCTCACACACAAAGACATTTTTGAAACCTCTTGTTTCTCAGAGAGCTTTTATTTATAGGGCCTGCCTCATTGTGAATGTGAAAGGGAGAAAGTCCCTGCCCTGCATGTTCCTTTCATGTGTAAATCACCATGAGCCAGGAGCACGGGGGTCACCGAGGGGAGGATTTCACTTTTAATTACTCCAAGAGAAAGCAGGCTGGGAGCCCCTGGCTCAGCTCGCCCAGGCTGAGAGGCTCCCTGTAGGAGGGGAACAGGCTGGAGAGAGGCTATTTAGCCAGAGTAAGACTGTCTTGGGGCAAGTGATGGGGCAAGAAAAAGAGGAGCAGGGTATCCCTCTCCCCAGCCTAGAATGGGGAGCACAAGGAACCCTAAGAAATAGCATGGTGGAGTAACTCACGAGTTAGGGGACCTGAGTCCAGGAAAAGCCCTGGAGCTGGAGGCATGGCATATGGATTCCAGTCCAGGCTTTTCCACGTACTACTACTACCTGGATGACCTTATTCAAGTCATTTTCCCTCTCTAGAACTCAGTTTCCTTATATATAAAATGAAGCTGTATCAGATGCTTCTGAGGTACCATTTCAGCTCTGAATCTTTTTCTTCCTCTGTTAAAGGAGGAAACTGAAGCACAGAAGTCCCTGCTGTCTCTATCTGATCCTGCTTACTCTGGCTGTGTCCTTGGCAGGTCCCTGCACTCCCTGAGCCTCTGTTTCCTCATCTGCAAAATGAGGTTTTAAAGTTCCAACTCTAAATCTCTGCTCCTCATCACTCGGGGATGCTTGGGCAAATCATCCACTTTTGCTGAGACTTGGTTCCCTTATCTGTTAAAAAGTAAAGCGTGTATATATATGTTTATACATGTGTCTATACACATAGGTATGTTTACACGATACATATATGTGTATGTGTATATGTATGTGTATTACATATAAATGTATACTTTACAAACTTTAAAGTGTTATGTAAGTGTCAGGTTTCATTCTGACATACAAAAAATGGGGATAAAATGCTTAATTTAATATGTTAAAATTTATATAGGTACACATTTCTATTATATGTATTTTATACGCATACTTCATATTATGTCTCTATACACACTCTCACTCATTTGAACCTTAGGACAGCCCTATGAGGGTACTATGGGTACTAACGTTCTCATTTTGTAGTGAAAGAAACAGGCTGCAGAAGTGAATAGCCCAGCCATGTGAGATGTGGGATTTGTGTGAGATGTGTGTTCCTGATTCCAAGACCAACCCTGTCTACTACCTGCCTGGGAAAAAAGATCAAGGGGTGGGACCAGCATCCCTTTGGGCTCCTATAATGCTCTGTCCTGCTCCCTGGACTTCCCTTCTCCAGAAGAGGGGCAGGTGCTTGGGAAGGATGTAAAAAAGAGGATCGAAGTATTTATGCCGCCCTCCTGCCATCCATCAGTCCTTGCACGGGGGGAGTGGGAACCACAAAAAGGCCACCGTCTTCCTGAGGAGGCCATGGGCTATAGGGTGAAGGTTGTGGCTTTGCAAGGCTTTTCATGGGAGGGGTGAGGATTAAACATATGTCCCTCTTTTTATAAGTCTGCTTGGTTTCTGGAAACCCGGGCAGGCTTTGTCGCTTCCCTCCCCCTCTCCTCCCTCCCCTCGCGCTCCTCGGTCACTGACTCATAGAACATCAGAGCAGGAATTGCACTGTGAGTTCATCAATTCAACCGTGGTGGGGTCAATTCTAGTCCAACTGCCCTGTTTTACAGGGCAGGAAACTGAGGCCCAGGAAAGGAAAATGACTTGCCCAGTAGTCACCCAGTGAGTCAGTCTGTGCTCAAGCTGGGACTCGACCATCAGGTCTTTTGGGATCATAGATGATCTGGAAGGGACTTCAAGGGCCAGCTAGTCCCACCCCTTCATTTTACAGACTCGGAAACTAAGGCCTGAGAAGGTCTTAGAGGTAGTGAGCACAAGAAGCAGGCAGTATTGGACCCGTGTTCTCTGCTACTGCAACTGGGACTCTGCCCATTCTCCTATCCTGCCTCTCCTGCCTCCCAGTCCTGGGGGTTTTCCATTTTGACTCCTGGGGCTCTCTGAGGAGCTCCCAGGGGATCTCAAAGCTCAGGAAGTTCCCTTCCTTGCTTCCTCTCTTCCTCCCCATCCCTCCTTTCTCCCAAGAGAAAGGGGTCTGGAAGTAATCCCACTGAAGCTGGAGGCTCCCCAGCAAGCTAGTTTAAATACGAATTCCCTCTCTCCCTTCATCTTCCAGGCAGGAGGTGGTTGGGGGTGGGGGGAGGGGAGCAACAGGTGTTCCCATGGCAACAGGCTATGATGTCACTGGGTCAGCCCCATCCTTTAGGCAAGAAGAAATGGTGGGAACAGGGAAAGAGAATGGGATAGTAGGGAGAGAGGGACTATCTTTCTCTTGGCTAATAGTCTTGCCTTTCATGGACCTCAGGGACTAAGCAAGGGTCCTAGAATCTCTGCGCCTCACCTCTGCTTCCCCTTCCTGACCTCCTGCCTATCCCTGAGGGCTGCGTCCTGTCTATCTGTCATAAAGAAAATATACTTATTAAGCACCCACATGCCTGGGCAGGGAGTGTGTCTGGCACAGAGGAAGCCTCCATGCCTGTTCAGCAACAGCCAAAACCTGCCAAAGGATTCCATGGTTCAGAAAGAGGAGGGAAGAGGGGGAGAAACAGGAGGAAGAAAGAGAAGAGAAGGGCCTCCTGGGATTTTAGTGCTGGGAAGGTCCTTTGAGCTACCCTAAACACAGGCACCAGGATGGAGCAGCTAGAACGCTGCACTTGGGAGTCAGGGTTGGAATTCTGCCTCAGACTCACTATCGTGTGACCCTGGGCGAATCACTTAACCTTGTTTGCCGAGGTTTCTTCACCAGTGAAGTTGGGGTATTAACATAAACAGCACCTACCTCAGAGGGTGGTTATGAAGATTAAATAAAATCATGGCTGTAAAATACTCTGCCAACCTTAAAATACGATACAAATGTCAGCCATTGTCATTGCCTATCCAAACCCTCCTCCTCCTCCCCCCTCCCGAATTTTATTGAAGAGGAAACTAAGTTCCAGAGAGGGAAAGGAATTTGCCCAAGCTTACACAGATCATGAATGTGAGAGGTGGGATTCATCCCAGGTGAGCTGATTCTCCAAGCAAAGCTGCTTCCTCTGTGCTTTGGGAGACTGATGGGAAGATGGAAAGGGCTGGGGGAAGAGGGGAAGAAATGAAAAGACAGTGATGAGAAAAGAGAAAAGGGGATGCCGATGGAATAATATCTGAAGGCACACATCTAAATGCACGATGTGTGTGTGAGAGAGAGAGGAAATGAAAGAGGGGAAACAACTCAGCTAATAACCTCTACCTGCAGCTAAGTAAAAGTTACAGAATTGAACACTTTCATATTGATGGACTTCTATTACAGAGCTACAGGCAGGCAAAATGGTATCAAGGTAAACCCTGGAAACCTGAATTCTATCCTTGGAGAGTCTGAGCCTGAGCAGGTCCAACTAAACTGGGATGGCTTTGAAAACTAGCCCAGTCATGTGCTATGCAAAGACCAATCTAGATCAGCTCAGAGAGGCTCGACTTTGGAACTTGTGGTTGGCCACAGTATAATTGAGTCCTTTTTTTTTTTGAGGCAGTGGGGGTTAAGTGACTTGCCCAGGATCACACAGCTAGTAAGTGTCTGAGGCCAGATTTGAACTCAGGTCCTCCTGACTCCAGGGCTGGTACTCTACCCACTGTGCCACCTAGTTGCCCCAGAGTCTTGAAGATTATCTACTAAGTTAGGCTTCCATCTATACCAATGGAAGGGATACCTGTGTGGATAAAATTAGAAATCCTTCAAGTATTAAGGGATGGTTATCTAAGATGGTCACCCTAAGATCTTATGACTGTGATAGTTTAAATAAGGTGCTATGTATCATCATACATGTACGCTTTCTTTAAATCTTGCTCCATAATAAATCTGAACAATGTTATAAAAGCAAAATTAGTCATTCAACATTTATTCATGCTTTGTACCCTTGTCATAAGGTAATATTTTGGAAATATATTTGCCATGACTTCACATATATAATCGATGTTATGTTGCTTGTCTTCTCAAGGGATGGGTGGAAGGAAGAGAATTTTGAACTCAAAATTTTTACAAATGAATGTTTAAATTTTTTTACATATAATTGTGAAAAATGTAATGAAATAAATAAAAATACATTTTAAATTAGTTATATTCTTCACCAAAAGGCATGACTATGTACTAAAATTATCTCAAAGATTTGCTTTTAAAAAATTATATGATTCTGTGAGCTACCTGATTTTTCTCAGTTGTCCCCAGTTGAGTTCTAAATTTGTGGTCCTATGATCCTATCTATGCTGTTTAGGCTGGGGTTGTTGTTGTTATTGTTCAATTGTTTCAGTCATATTTGATTCTTTGTGACCTCATTTGGGGTTTTCTTAGGAAAGATACTGGAGTGCTTTGCCATCTCCTTCTCCAGCTCATTTGACAGATGAGGAAATTGAGGTAAACAAGGTGAAGTGACTTGCCCAAGGTTACACAGCTAGTATGTGCCTGAGGTCAGATTTGAACTCAGGACTTCCTGACTCCAGGACCAGCACTCTATCCATGGTGCCCCCTAGGCTAGGAACAAAAGACAAAAAGGAAAAAGAATGCTATTTATAGCCACCGTGATTCATTCACCAGGTGGTAGCACCAGAATTGCAAGTAAGTACCTATGGATCCAATTAGGCAAAACCAAGCCAATTAAATGGTAGCAAATATCAATAAGATAACTGGAAAAGTAGGTCATGGTTCTTTAAGGTAAGTCTCTATCTTCCACCCCAAAGAAACTAAGAATTTATGTAACACCTACTATGTGCTAAGACTTTTTATAAATATTATCTCATTTGATCCTCACAACAATATTCTTATTTCCATTGCACACTTGAAGACATTAAGGTTAAGTGACTTACCCAAGGTCACACAGCTAGTAAGCATCTAAGGCTAGATTTGAACTCAGATTTCCCTGACTCCAAACCCAGTGCTCTAACCACTGATCTATTAGCTTTTTCTATGATCCTAGATCATTTTCCTGAAACTAGGAATGAGTCCAGGAAAAAATCTCTAGACCCACAAACTCCAAGTTGCCTTGTACTCCTACATAATGAAAAGATCCCCTGGATATAACAGAAACTCAGACCTGGAATCTCAGCTCTGCCACTTATTAGCTATAGGATCTTCTTTCAGCCTCAGTTTCCTCATCTGCAAAATGGAGCTCCTAATACCCATCCATCAGATTTCACAGGACTGTTGGAAGGATCCAGCCAGGTTGGGCAGAAGGGGCTTTGTAACCCAGAAACCCAGAAAGCCTGTATGAATGTGGGTCATCATTTGTGACAGAGAAGGTCAGTTGCCTGGAGCCCTGTGGAGGAGGTATCCTAGTGTCCTGGAAAGATCACTAGACTGGGAGTTAGAAGACCTGGGTGCAAATCCAGCCCCTGTACCTACTCCCTGTGGGACCCTTGGCAAACCCCTTCCCTTTAGTTTTCTCCTCTATAAAATGACAGATTCAGACTAAATCATCTCTCAGGTCTTTTGTTTTTGTTTTTTCTGAATCCTTTGCTTTTAGTCCTTTAGGCCACAGATTTACTGGTCATTCTCCCTTCCAGTGGCTTCAGCTTGGTGGTCATTTGAAGGCCTTGGACAATCTGGGTCCAGCCTGTCTTTCCACATTTATTGCACTTAAACCCTCTCACCAATTCTATTCAAGAAAAACTGGCCCATTTAGTGTTCCCTAAATTTGAAACTTCATCTCTGGCCTCCACACTTTTCATAAGCTGTTATTCCTCCCCCTGCCATGCTCTCCTCTCTGACCTCTCCCTTTCCCTTTGTTCAAGGCTTAGCTCAGGTGCCCTCTCCTTTAGAAAGCCCCTACTGATTCCTTTAGCTGTTAGTACTTTCTCCCTCCTCAAATTATGTAATCACTTAATAAATATTTTTGCATTCATTAGTCTTTCTATCTCCAGACTGGTACATAGCATAGATTTAGAAGTGAAAGGGACCATATAATCACCCCCCATCCTTATTACTAAAGTGCAAACAGCTCCAGTGACATGATTTCCTAGAGTTCCCGCAGGTTATCCTGGGCAGAAGTGAGACTGAAACTCAGATATTCCATCCCCAAATCCAACACTTTTCCCTCTGTACTCCACCAGTCTCGAGACACTGGATTGGATTGGGATTGGTTAAGGGGATCTCTAAGAGATGCAAGAAGACTTATATGAACTGATGCAGAGAGAAGGGAGAAGAACTAGGAGCAAAAATGAAACAAGAATGGAGACCTTAACAGAGATGGATTCAGAATGAATGATGAGACCTACATTTTTGGACATGGTCAAGGGTAGTCTATTATAGTATACTGTATATATATTATAGTATATATAGTATAGTATATATTACAGTATATATATTATAGTATATATATAGTATAGTATAGCATATACAGGTAGTCTATTTTTCTTGGCTATGCATATTTGTTACACATGTTTTGTTTTTCTTTTTTTTTATAAGGGGGGTAGTTTGAGGGAGGGAAAATTAGTACTTGTTAATTGGAAATAGTTTAAAAATCAACATTCTCTTCTATCCCTAAATACCCTGATTCAGGGACTTGGGGTACTCTTTCCTTCTTAGCTGAGGGGTCCATGGAGAGGAAATAGGGACTACCTTTTTCTCTTCTTTGATGACCTGCATCTAATCCATGTCCCTTCCCAAAATACGCTTTGCACCGTCCAGTTGGAAGGTGGCTCCTTTTGGGACTGGATAGGAGAGAATCAGGAAGATGGTATAGGTAAGGGCAGCTGAGACTGGTGGGCTAGCAGATGGAGCAGAGAGCCACTCCATTTTCTACCTCTTGAAAAATTCATGGGGGACAAAATGGTTGGGCCTGGAAACCCAGTTCTCTGCTTCCTCGGGCCTCTGCAACTGAAAGGAAGGTTCTAATTACAGGTCACCCAGGCCAGCCTCCCAGAGCCTTTGGGGCAGAGAATACAGAAGATATTTGTGCGGAAGGATAGGAGAAGAATGTTTCAGGTCTAGCCCTCTTTAAATGTACTCACCCCCAAGACAAGTGGTAGGATTGTTATTTCAGATCCTAGGGAGTGATAGAGACCAACCAAAGGAGGAAGGAGACCACTCCAAAGGCAGTGGAAGGTAAGGTCTTGGGGAAGTCCTAACACAGTGGGGAGAAAGGTGCTTACAGAGGAGGAATGACCTAGTCCTGGGGCAGAGGGCTGAGACCACTGATCTCTGTCAACTTTGGTTTCTTCACTTATGAAAGTGACAATAAATCATGGAATCTGGACAGCTTAGTGGTGCAATGAATAGAGTTCTGGGCCTGAAGTTAAGAAGACCTGAGTTCAAATCTAGCCTCAGACACTTATCAGCTGCATGATCCTGGGCACATCACTTAACCCTGTTTGTCTCAGTTTCCACATCTGTAAAATGAGCTAGAGAAGGAAATGGCCAACCACTTTAGTATCTCTGCCAAGAAAACCCAAATGAGGCCACAGAGAGTCAGACACCACTGAATGGCTGAGCAACAAAAGTCATAGAATCTAGAACTTAAAGGACCCTTCAATATTGACTGGGCCAATGCCATAATTTTGCAGATGAGGAGACTGAAGCCCAGAGAAGGAACAATAAGTGTCACATAGGTCCAAGGTCACACAGTCAAGAAGTGACTGGATTCAAACCAAGGCCCTCAGACTCCAGATCTAGTGTTCATAGGATCCTGGGATCCAGGACTGAAAGGGCCCTTAGGGACCATCTAATCTAACCCCCTCAATTGACAAATGAAGAATTAAGGACCAGAGAGCATAGGCTTGAAAATGGAGACTTCAGATACCACCGAGTCCACTCCCCTCATTTTACAGGTGAGGAAACTGAGGCAAAGTGAATTATCCAGGGTCTGAGACTGGATTTGAATTCAGGTCTTCCTGATTCCAGGTCTGGCACTTTATCCACTGTGCCACATATCTGCCTGTTCTTTTCATTATGCCAATAATATTGTTTTAACTCTAAGCAAACTTTTACTGTTATAAGGCACATGCTTTCAAAACTATCCATTCAATTATCTAGCATCTATCTATCCTGTCTATCCATTCATCCATCTATCCATTCATCTATCTATCTTCTATCTATCTACCCATCCATTTATCTATCTATCCATTCATCCATCAATTCATTTTATCATCTATCTATCTAATCTAATCTATCTGTCTAACATAGGAAGAATACTGGACTTGGAGTCAGGAGACACCTAGATTCACATCTGTGTGACTTTGGGCACTTGTCACTTCATTTCCACGGTTCTCTGTTTCCTCATCTGTAAAATGATGGAATTGGATTAGAAAGTCTCTGAGAGATGTTGAGAAGAAAGTGCTTTGTAAGCCTTGTAAGTGCTGTAGAAATGTCATTAAGGATGTCAGATCCATGGATAAGCGAAGAGTTCATGACCCAAAAAGAGACAGAGAGGTTCACAGGTGGCCAAATGGATAATTTCGATTACATAAAATTGAGAAGTTTATACACAAACAAAATCAATGCAGGTAAAATTAGAAAAAAAGCAAGAAGTCAGGGCAGCTAAGTGGCATAATGAATAGAGCACTGGCCCTGGAGTCAGGAGAATCTGAGTTCAAATCTGGCCTTAGACACGTAACACTTACTAGCTGTATGACCCTGGGCGAGTCACTTAACCCCAATTGCCCTGCCTTTACCCCTAAAAAAAAAAAAAGAAAGACAGGAAGTTGGGAGAAAATCTTTGCAGTAAATTTCTCTGCTAAAGGACTTGTTTCTAAAATGTATATGGAAATTATTCAAATTTATAAGAACAAGAACTATTTGCCATTTGGAAAATTGTGAAAGGATATTAATAGGCACTTTCCAGAGGAAGAAATCCAAGCAAGCAATAGCCATATGAAAAAAATGCTCCAAATGATCAATAAACAGAGATATGCAAATTAAAACAATTCTGAAGTACCACATCACATCCATCAGACTAGCAAAGTTGACAACAAAAAGGGAAATGACAAATGCTGGAGGGACTATGGGAAAACAGGTGCTCTTAATGCCCTGTTGTTGAAACTGTGAACTGGTGTAGCCATTCTTGAAAGCAGTTTGGAACTATACCCCAAAAGTTATTAAATGATGCATACTCCAAAGAGATCAAAGGAAAGGGAAAAGGACCCACATGTACAGAAATCACATCAGCTCTTTTTTGTGGGGGTAAAGAATTGGAAACTGAGGGGGTGCCCATCAATGGGAGAATAGCTGAACAATTTATTATATATGAACATGATAGGACACTACTGTGCTATAAAAAATGACCAGGGGGATGGTATCAGAAAAATCTAGGAAGACTCATATGAATTGATGTGAAGTAAAGTGAGCAGAATTCCAAGGACAATTTACACAGTAACAGAAATATTTTAAAAATAATCAACTCTGAAAGACTTAAAAACTCAGATCAACACACTGACCAGCCATAATTCTGAAGGACTGAAGATGAAACCTACTATCCACCTCCAGATAGAGAACTCAGAGTGCAGATTGAAGCACATTTTCTTTTTTTCCTTCCTTTACTTTTTCCTTCCTTCCTTCCCTTCTTTTCTTCCATCTTTTCTTTCTTTTTTTCTTTCTCTCTCTTTCCTTTTCTTCTTTTCTTCCTTCCTTCTTTCCCTTCTCTCTTCCTCTCCTTTCCTTATACTGTCCCTCACTCCAAATATCCAATCAGTTGCCAAATCTTTTCAGTTCTGTATCTATAACATTACTTTATTCTCTTCTCTCACTCTGCCATCATCCTGGCATAGTCTCCTGTCACCTTCCATCTCAATCACTACAATACCCCCCTATCAGCATCTTTCCTCTCATCTTCCCTATAGTTGCCTAACCGAAATTTTTAAAGCAAAGCTCCAACTATGTAACTCCCCTGCTCAAGCATTTTCAATGGCTCCCCACTGTCAGAATCAGTAAGACCTGCATTCAAGTCCAGCTTCTAACAATGCTGATTGTGTGACCCTGGTTAAAACATTCATTCTTCTTGTGTTCAGTTTTCTTTTTTTTTTTTAATTTAATTTCATATTTTTTTCCCAATTACATTTAAAAACAAATTTCAACATTCATTTTAAAAATTGAGTTCCAAATTCTCTCCCTCCATCCCCATCCCCCTCAATGAGATTTCATATAGGTTATACATGTGTAGTCATTGTGCCCAATTTTCAAAGTGTAGTCTGAGGAGGGTCTATAAGGTAAAAACAACTTTCCTGATAATACCAGGATGTTATTTGCCTCTCAAAATACTCCTTTTGCAACTACATATCTGTGTTAGGACAGATTTTCTTCAGATATTTCAACCAAAATAGCATTATTGTGACAGATTGAATGCAGAAGCAGATAGGAGAATCCAGCTATCTTCTCTTAATTCAGACCCTAAAGATAATTTGTAAAAAATATGCAAAACAATTTCACCTTTCTAAGTCATTTTTGCTAGGGAAAAATATTTTTATTTTTCTGTGAAAATGTTATTTATGGTAACATGTAATAGAATTATTATTGTTATTTTTAAATGAATATTTTAAAAAATTTATCAGTTTTAATTTTGAATGCAGTAAGTGTCAATAGACATAATCCACATGAAAAAAAGGTCTGGGGTCCTTAATCATTTTTAAGAGGTTCAAGAGGGCCTTGAGACCGAAAAGCTTGACAACTGCCCTCTCTAGGCAATTTTCTAACACTATTGTTTGCAGACAGGGTGCTGACCTTGGGTTAAGGGAGTTTTCACAAAAGGGATTTCCTTTGCCAGGGAAATCATAAGCCCCATCCCTAGACCTGTCCCACCCTGAGAGCCTAGCACAGGTTAGATACTTAATAGTTTACTGAATGGAATTTAATTGATCTGAATGAAGATAAGAGAGTATCCTATCTATCTGATAGGATGAGGAAATAGAGAGACCTTAATTCAACCCAACAAATTCTTATTGAGTGACTACTCTGTATAAGGCATGTTTAGCCACAAAAACTTTCTAGTGATTGAGTCAGGAAAAAAGTGATAAGATTTTCAGGGTCAAGGGCAGAGACAGCATAAGTGGGCATAGAACATCAGTGCTAGAAAGCCTTTTAAAGTTCATCTTTTCCAACCTCCTCATTTTAAAGAAGAAGAAATGGAAGGTTAAGTGACTTGCCCAGGGTCACACAACTGGTAAGTGTCTGAAGCCAGATTTTAATTCAGGAAGATGAGTCCTCCTGACTCCAGGCCCAGAGCTTTATCCACTGTGCCATCTAGCTGCCCATTTATCTACCTACCTACTTACCTACCATCTATTTATCTATCTATCTCTCTATCTATCCACCTATCCATCCATCTACCCATCCATCTATCCATTATCTATTTATCTATCCATCCATCATCTATTCATCTATTTATCTATCATCTATCCATCCACCCAACTATCTATCCATCTATCATCTATCTACTATCAACTATCTATCATCTATCTACAAACATGTTATTCCTTTGTTATATTTCCCTAATTACATGTAAAAACAATTTTCACATATAAAAAATTTGAATTCTAAATTATCTCCCTCCCTGCCCCAACCCTCCATTGAGAAGGCAAATAATTTGGTGTAGGTTATACATGGAAACACATGTTATTCTAATGAGGAATAAAAGGAGAGTTGTATAGAAATTCGTGTGAACACACATGGAGTTCATCAGCAAAGCTAGATTTTTTTCAATGGAAGCAAGGTGAGGAAGATGAATCCAACAATGTGTAAGGGTCTTCTAAGAATAGTGTCAAGAGTGCTAAAGACCAGATATGGAATGGGAAGGTCACCCAGAGCCCTGCTGGGCTTAAGGGGGGGAAGATCCAAGGACATCCAGGCTGTTTCTTCAGGCAGACTGAGCAATGATCATCCATGGTGAATAGGGACAAGGTTTTAGAACCCCTCAGCTCTCACTTGGCTTCTTTCTCTGCCAAGGAAAATGATCTTCAGACGGAGCAGGATAGAACAGAATTGGTCAGGAGAAGCAGAAATTCATGATAAGTGAAGAGATGGCAGAGCAAGGGCAACTTAGTTGCTCCAAAATGTGTCCAAGTCATCAGACCCCAATGAATAGCTCGCATTTATATAGTATTTTTAATTTATATAGATATATACATGCATTTATATATAATACATAAATATTTATATATATGCAAAGCATTTTACATATCTCATTTAGTCATTTATATAGGCATATGTATGCATTTATATATAATACATAAATGTTTTTATGTATGCAAAGCACTTTACATATCTTATTTAATCATTTATATGGACATATGTATGCATTTATATATAAAACATAAATATTTTTATATATACAAAGCACTTGACATATTATCTCATTTAATCATTTATATCGATGTATATATGCATTTTTATATAAATATAATATATAGCATGATGTACAAATATATAATATACATAAATATTTTCATATATATGCAAAGAACTTTACATATTATCTCATTTAATCTTTACAAGGATCCTGTGAGGTAGGTATTATTATTCTTATTTTACAGAAAAGAAAATGGAAACTCAAAGGTTAAATGACTTACCCAGGGTCACACAGCAAATATAGCTATAAGATGGGATTTGAACCCAGGACTTACTGATTCTAAGTCCAATGGCCTATCCTCTATGCCGTGTTGCTGTCAATGAATAGAATGGAATAGAACAGAAAGGAGGTCTCCCAGGATTGTTATATGATGTTATATGATCCCCAAATGGGATAATGATACATGGTGTCCTGGGAATAAGGATGTAATAGTAATGATATTCTCTAGAATCCACACTGGGAGTGTTACACTCAGTTCTGGGTAACACATTTTAAGAAACATATTCATAAACTAGAAAGTGTCCAAAGGAGGTCAACCAGGATGGTGAAGAACCTTGAAGGAATTAGGTTTGTTTAACCTAGAGAAGGAAAATCAGGAAGATCGAGAGAGTTGTGTTGGAGTTTCTGAAGGGCTGTCATGAGAAAGAGGGGTTGACTTTATTCTGCTTGGTTCTAAGGGAGTCAGGCAAGGAGCAGGGGTTAAGTTGCAAAGGGGGACAGATTTAGACTCGACTTCAGGAAGCACTGCCCAACCATGCACAAGCTATACAGAAATAGAGTGGACTGCACAAGGTTTTCTCCATGTAGGTCTTCAGACTTGAGTAGTCTTCTAAAGGCATAAGATGAATTATTGTGGGCACCAAGGGCCCCAAAGTTCTTTGAGTCAATACCTGTGGTCTTTGGGAGACTTGACCAAAGTGGACAGAGATGACATGACACTCTTAGCACACCCCTTATGTCCTTAAATAGGAGCCTCTTAAAATGACTTCATCTTCTCAGGAGGTGGTGTGCTCCCTCTCTAGGCCAGGCCAGGCCAGGCCAGGATCCCCTGAGAATATGTAAGTAAGCAAAGAGAATGGAAAAAGATTCTCTCTTTACCTGAAAGGATAAAAAGTCAAAGGCAAGCATGGTACCAGCATTCTGAAGTTTCTAATCCCTTCATCGACCATGTCCTAGGTCCCCAGTAATAATAAAAGCAACAACACTTGTAAAGTGCCTACTGTGTGCAGACACACTGCTAAGGGCTTTACAAAGATTCTCTCCTTTGGCCTTCACAACAACCATGTGAAGTAAGTGCTTTTATCATCTTCACTTTATAGCTGAGGAAACTGAGGCAGAAAATGGTTAAGTGACTTTCCCAGGGTCCACAGCTAGTAAATGTCTGAGGTTGGATTTGAACTCAAGTGTTCCTGACTCTAGGCCCAGTGTTCTACTCACTGCAAACCTAGGTAGAATCAAGATTTGAATCCAGGTTTTTGGACTCTGGTCTTCTTTCAGTTGTAGTACATGGTCTCCCACCATCCAATGATGCCACCTAGAGAAAAGATACTTCTGCCATGTTACTCATAGGGTCATAGAGGCAGAAGGCTCCACTCATTTTACAGATGAGGAAACCGAGGCCCAGGGCTCTTTCCACAAACGTTGAGGACCCTGTTTCACGTTTGTCCTTGTATCTCCAGCACCTAGAACAAAGAAATAAATGCTTGCTAATTGATTGATACATTGGCCTTGAATAGGAGAATGGGGAAAGGAATAAACATGTACTAAGTGTTTTTACAAATATCATCTCATTGGAATACCTTCTGTTGGGTTCAGACTGGCCACCTGGACAAGACCCCTCTGGGCCTGGATAGGGGCTTCCACAGCTGAGGCCCAAAGTCCCTTCCCCAAAGTTTTTCTTGTTTGGGTTTTGCCATTGCCTGTATAAACTTGACTCCTAGGGGAAATGGAATATATCCCATAAGTCTCCAGGCCTGGTTAGTGTCCATAGAGAGCAGGGGATCCTGGGTTCAGCTGTGGCCACTCTTCTGGGCCTCCCAAGAGGCCTGGATTTTCAGGCCATCACCGAGAAGAGGCCTCTCTGTAGGCTGGGGACAGTGTCTGAAGGCAGGGAGGAGGCTCCCTGAAGCAGCCAGATCTGGGGTATCGCTTTCCTTTCTGGGCGCCACATTTAAGGAAGGACAGTGATAAGCTGGACAGCATCCAGAGAAGGGAAACCAGGATAGGGAAGGGCCTTGTTCTGTGTCATATGAGGATAAGCAGAAGGAGGAAGACTGGAGGAGGGAGTGGGGTGGCACCAGAGCTCCCTAAGCACTCAGCCTCAGGGTCTGAATCTGCAAAATGGGGGTAAGGGTAACATTAGCACCTGACTCACAGGGCTATGGTGAGAATCATGTAGCCTGCAAACCTTACAATGTTAGATCTAGTTCCAGTATTTGAAGGGCTGGCACAAGAAGGCCTCAAGCCTTGCTTCCCCAAGGCTGAAATTGGAGCTTTAAGGAGCAGCTACAAAAGCACTGAGCTTTAGGATCATGAGCTCAGGGAAGGTCAGAGCTGGAGGAGATTTTGGAGACCACCAAGGCCAGGGGGTCTGACCCTCTTTGACGTCATGGACCCCTCTGGCAATCTGCTGAAGCTTATGGACCACCAAGCTTCCAGGCCTGTTTCATGATGGAAGGAAATGCCAGATGCTTAGTTACACATTAGTGAAAATAAAGATGTATTTTTTTTCTCTATCTGAGCTCATGGGCCCCTTGAAATATAATTCCAAGGTCCCTTGGAGGTCTGGTCCACACCCCTCATTTTATAGATGGGGGAACTGGGTCTTAGAGCCACCCAATGGGAAGTGACCTGCCCAAGGTCACACAAGTGACGCAGCTAAGTCACACAGCTAAGATTCCAACCCAAGTCATCTAAGCCCAAACCCAGACCATTTTTCCTCTTTGACTATCTACCCCCTTGGCCTCACGTCAGAAAATACTTCCTCACAATTTGTTATTGTTGTTGCTGAGTTGTGTTTAATTCTCCAAGACCCCATTTGGGGTTTTCTTGGCAAAGATACTGGAGTGGTTTGCCATTTCGTCTTTGGAAACTGAGGGGAACAGGGTTAAGTGACCTACCCAAGGTCATACAATTAGTACATATCTGAGGCTGGATTAGTGGAATGGGCTGCCTTAGAAGGTCCTGGATTCCTCCTCATTATTCCTTCAAGCTAAGGCCCAATAATGACAACCCCCAGTGAAGTCCCTTCCAACTTTGAGGTTCTGTGAGAAGCTTTGAAGGCTGCACCACTGAGCAAAGATCTCTAGACTATTAGAACTTTAGTGATTATCTAGGCCAATCCCCCCCCCCCCCTTTTTTTTTTTAACAGAAGAAGGAACTGAAGCTGAGATCAAGCTCACAAAACCTCAAGGGGCAGAGTCCAGTTTCCAACCCAGGTCTCTGGACTCCAAACGCAAAGCTTTCCCCATGATGTTGTGGCACTCAAATCTTTGCTGCTCCTACCTTCAGAAATTACAAAAGCCTCCATCTGTTCGCCCCCTGCCCCCAGACTGTGAGGCCTGACTGTCTCCTGGGGAAGGGGCCTGTCTCTGGAGCCATAGTTTTATTCCATCAATGTGGAAGCAGCTTGGGGCTTGGAGGCAGGGTAAAGACCCAGGTGTGAATCCCAGACTTAACACTCAGCTGCCTCAGATTCCGAATCTGAAAAATGGGGAGAGTGACAACCCTTGCAAGATGGAAATGTCACTGTTATTTACTGTTATTTTTACTAAAGCTGCTCCTTCTTGTCTAAGCCCGAGGAAAGAATAGATGCCCGGAATGATTCATCCCCTGGGCTTTTAGGGCAGTTGTGGCGGCAGGTTCTGGCTGGCACTGCGGGGTCCCATGCCCAGCCCCCTCTCTGGAGGATGGCCAAGGACCGGGGTGGGGGGAGAGGAGGAGGCCCTTCCCTTGGGATTGAGAGGCCCCCAGTTCTGTCATCATGGAGGGGCATCGGAGAGGAGCTCGGCTCACCCCTTGGAAATCTTGGACGTCCCATGGGGGGCGTCTCTCTGCCCCATCCATCGCCCCAAGGAGGTGGGGGAGGGGAAGGCGGGGGAGAGCCAGGATCCTCCTTCCCCATCCCTAATGAGAAACAGCAAACTCCCCGAAAGTCGCCTCCCCGGGGCCCCTGTTGTCACGGGCTGCACAAAAGGGCCGTGATAAATGAAAGGAACTAAGGAGAGAAAAGCAATCCTCTCCTTGGGTCTCTTTCTCAGCCCCTGTTTGCCCGACGTCTCCCTTGTTCCCATTGATCAGGCATGTGGAAAGATTCCCCCTGCTTCACTCCCTTTGTGTGGGCCCTGTTGCCAAGAGGCACTTGGCTTGAATGACTTCCCTAAGCCAGGCCTCTTCGAGACCAGGGCCCTCCAAGCTGCAGAGCCCACGGAGCCCCCTCCCCCCTCCCAGCCAGCTTTGGGGGGCTCCTGCCCTGCGTGTGAGAAAACAGAGAGCAGGCGGCCCATGGGGAAGGCCAGGCGGAGCAGCAGGGCAGTGGGGTGAGGGCAGCCTTTTCATGGCTGAGGGCATAGGGTGGGGGTGGGGGGAACCTGCTCAGTTCCAACTGTCTCCTGACTCCCAACTTGGCTGGAACCAGGCAAGGGAGGGTGAGAGGCACGTCCCCACTCGATTGTCTGATCTGGAGGAGGGAGGAGGAGGAAGGGTCGGGCAAAGCAGCCCAGGGCCTGGGGATGGAAAGGGGCTAAGAGCAGAAACAATAGTAAAATCTTAGATTCAGAGCTGGAAGAGATTTTAGAGACCATCAAATCCAGCCCCCTCATTTTGACAGCTGAGGATACTGAGGCTCAGGGAGATTTAGGTGATTTGCTAAAAATATGTGGCCTTCCATACCTATTCCCAATTCCTACCCAACCTCTGCTCTGCCACAAAGAGGGAGCTAGGACCTTTGGATCTTAACTGTCCAAGGTCACACAGGTAGCTAGAGACTCAGGATATTCGCCAGGGTCCTTGGACTGTTAATCCAATAATGCTGTTTGTGAAAAACAGTAATAATCCATATTGATCATTATTTTTGAATAATTCTTTATATTAGGAGACCAGTTTAATTGTAGAGAGCCAACTTTGAGGTCAGGAAGCACAGGGTTGAGTCTTTTTTTTCTCTCTAGTAACTAATTCATCTCTGAATTCTTTTAGAGGTAGGCAGAAGACCAAATTCTAGGCCTGATTGTGTGACCTTGGACAAGTCACCGCTTTAGGCCAGTGTTGTCAAACTCAAATAGAAATAGACCTTGATTGAGAAAAAACTACATATTTGCCTTATCTATGCTCATTTGTATTTTTTATTTATTTTATTGAATATTTCCCAGTTAGATTTAAATTGTAATTAATTGTCCAAGACACTCCCCTACCCCACTCCACTATCATGAGCCAGTGTTTGCATCTCAGTTCTAGGCAATGCTCTCAAGACCATGAGTTAGTTGCCTACTGGCAGAAGGAAAAGGGATCCTCCCCACCTGAGAGTTCCTTGTACCAATGAAACCACGAGTGCAGTGTGCATCCTAATGACTGATATTTACAGCACGATTTAAATTTGCAAAGATTTTACATACATTTTCCCATTCGTGCTTTACAACCTTACTAGAGACACGAGCTCCTTTCAATCAATCAGGAAGCATTTATGAAGCCCAGACACTGTGCTAGGAGATCCAAGTTATTCAAAGATAATAATGAAATGGTCCCTGCTGATTCACACTAGGTAAGGGACCTTGGATAAGTCACTGCCCTCCTTGGGGCCGGGCCTCAGTTTCCTCATCTGTACAAACAAATCTAAGGTCATTTCCAGCCCTTGAGTCCTGAGATCTTGTACAGGAGCAGCAGGCTTCCTGCTGGGAGGAAGGGCGGGTCCCCTAAGGCCAGGAACCCTTTGGGAAGATGGGAAAGGCTGAGGGCCAGCCAGGAAACAGGAAGCAGCAAGTGGAGGAGGAGATGCAGGGGAAGGAGGCTGGGGAGTGGCTGGCTGGCGAGCCAGGGCCAGCTACCTGCCGGGGCGAAGGGCACCGGAGTGCTGAGCTCAGGTGATTAGCATAACAATCCCCCCAGATCCGGCTTCATCCCAGGGCTAAAGCTGGGGCTTGGACAATCCCATTTTCAGCCTCGGCTCTTTCTTTGCAGCCTAATTACAGGCCGGGAAGGGAGGTGGCGAAATGACCTTCTTAAAGAGATACTGCCCTTTCCCACACCCGGGTCCCAGCCAGGAACTGAGAAGTAGATGGAAAACTGGCAAATGGAGGCTCGTGGCTCTGTGTGTGTGTGTGTGTGTGTGTGTGTGTGTGTGTGTGTGTGTGTGTCCTGAATGGTGGCAACCCAGGGCTGGAGTTGAGGGGATTCTGAAGAATGGAGAGAGAGAAGAATGGGAGAAATAGGAGGGAAAAAGGTATAGAGGGAAGAAAAGAGAGAGGGAGGGAGGGGAAAGAGAGACAGAGAGGGAGGAGAAAGAGAGGAGAGAGAAAGAGAAAGAGAGGGAGACAGAGAAGGAGAGAGAGAGAGAGAGAGAGAGAGAGAAAGAGGGAGAGAGGAATCCTAGGTTTGGGACCTCCAAGGTGATAGGGCCACAGGGTTTACCTGAACCAGTCATGGAAGGGTGGGGGTAGTGCTCAGCTTCCAGTGAGTTGCTCCAGTCACCTTGGATGACCCAGGCCCTTCTTGGACCAGCCCTTTCTCTTGCCCTGGGGAGAGAAGGTGGGGATCTCCTCCATTTTCACCTATCGAAGTTTCCTCCAGCCTGATTATTTGGGGATCTACAGCCCTTAGGTTCTGCCTTCCGCCCCAGCACCTCTCTGTAAGCCCAAGGCAGGTACCTGTTAGGAATATCCCGACTGCCAATGACCTGGCCTTAAAGGAAAATGCTGGGGAATAGGAAATAGCTTGAGAGGGCTGTGGGGAATGTTTGGTAAGGCCTAGAGACCAAAAAACTCCAAGGGACCTTAGAGATCATTTAATTCAACCCTCTCATTTTTACATAGAAGGAAATTGATGACCAGAGAAGGGGGATGACTTATAGGATCCTAGCTCTGCATTACTGAGGGAAAAGGCATCAGACTAGTCCATATCCTTCTTACAGAGGGGAAACCTCAGTCCCAGGTCATAAGAGGCACCCTTGGATTCAACCCCCTCACTTTAAAGAGGTGGAGACTGAAAAGCAGAAAAGTGAAGTGAGTTGTCCAAGGTCACACAAAACCAAGGTGGGCTCCCAGGCCCTCAGATTACTAGACTTCAGACTTGTGTTGGGAGGCCCTGAGGAGCCCCCTTCCCAGATCCTTCCCCTATCCTGCTGCCCATCCTCATCTCAGGGGAAATTGATCCTTTTCCCCCTTTATCCCCGACCTTGTCTAGCCCTAGGGACCCTCTGATCTCCTTTCCCTCTTAATTCCCCAGCTGCCCTGCCCCCACTGCTCTTATCTCTCCCATTTCCCTCCCTTCCCCCCTATTTTAGGGAAGACGATGGAAGTAGACTGAGCCCCACATCCTGGGTGAATTGTCTCTTTAAGGAATCCCTAAATCCCGACACCCCTCTCCTCCCCCACCTGAGAACCAATTAGGACTCCTGAATTCAAGTCTAGGCTTTTGTGTGTCACATGTGTTGGGGGAACAAAGGCTCCCCTTCAGAAATAAAGGGTTCTATTCACCCGCCAGTTAGTTCTCTTTCTAATGGCTTCCACTCTAGCTTCTGGTTCCTTGTTCCTGCAGGAGTTCCCAGGGCTTGCCCAACCCTGGGCCCCACCTTCCTGCCTGCTGTGAGCCCCCCCAGATGCGCTGGGAGGTGACCATCAGGGCCAGGTAGTTCCAGATCGGTGACCTGCCTCCATCTCTGCCTGCAGACACGAGGAGCCTCTTGGGGGAGTCGGTGGCGAGGTCCCTTCCCAGCAACCTGGGATGGGAACGGAGCTGGGAGGGAGGGAGGGAGGGAGGGAGGGAGGGAGGAGGCTTGCTTAAGCCCCTATTCCCCAAATAGACAGTGAGGGGAAGAAGCCTTGGTTTGTTTGCTTTCTGGTGGAACCTAGTGAATTCAGGCCTTTAAATCTGGGTTTTTAGAGGGGCACTAGGAAGGGTTGACTGTTGGGGTGGAAAGGCTTCGAGATTTGGAGTCCAAGAGCCTGGGTTCAAATTCAGCCCCCTTATTTACTACCGGTGTGACCTTGGAGAAATTATAAGGCCCCAAGACCTAGGGGTGATCAGTTAGGTGATTCAGTAGATAGTGAGCCAGGCCTGGAGTCAGGAAAGACCTGAGTTTTAATTTGACCTCAGATACTTACTTACATGCTGTGTGACCCTGGTCAAGACACTTCACTGTTTGCCTCAGTTTCCTCTTCTGTCAAATGAGCTGGAGAAGGAAATGGCAAACAGCTCCAGGATCTCTGCCAAGAAAACCTCAAATAGGGTCACTAAGAGTTGAACAACAGCAACAAAAATCTAGGGGTAGAATGTCCTCAGAGACCAAGAGGAAATTTAGGTCCAGGGATGTTCAAATGATTTGCCCAAAGTCACACAAGTAACAAAAGTCAAAAGCTAGATTTGAATCAAGGTCTTCTGACTCCAGGAACAGTACACTTTCAGGGACTCTAGGTGCCTGGTATATAGAAGGTGCTTAATATTTGCTCTACTCTAATTAACCCTCTCCACCTCACTTCCCTCTATAGTCATCAACCCTCTCACCCATACCTTCCTCATAGTAATATTTAACACTCCCTACTTCAGAAGGTTGTAAAGATCTGAGGGCCAGTGGCAGGAGAACTGCCCTGGATTCGAATGCCGCCTTGGACACTTTCTACTTTTGTGACCTTGAGAATCTCTCTTCATCTTCCTGGGCCTCAGTTTCCCATCTGTCAAATGAGAGGGTTAAACTAGTTCAGGGGTGGGGAGCCTTGGGCCTCCAGGCCACATGTGGTCCTCTAGGTCCTTGGACCAGCTGGCCTCTGAGGCCATTCCAACTCTAGGATCCTACAGTCCTGGTCCTTAAATACTTTGCTTTTTATTGTTTTTTTGGAGGGAGGATGGCAGGGCAATTGGGGTTAAGTGACTTGCCCAAGGTCACAGGGCTAGTAAGTGTTAAGTGTCTGAGGCCACATTTGAACTCAGGTCCTCCTGACTCCAGGGCTGGTGCTCTATTCACTGTGCCACTTAGCCACCCCCTCCTTAAATAATTTGTAAATTGCAAAATTCTGTCCAAATGTCAGATAGCTTTCTACTTATCACTTTCCCTGATAGCTTCTAATTCACTGGAGTCAGAGAGGGCTAATAAACCCTTGGGGCTGGGGGGAGGGATGGAAGGGAGCTAGGTCCAGACAGCTGGAGAAGAACCAAAGGACAGCCGCCTCAGCTGCAGGAGTGAGTCCCTGGGCCAAGAGAGTCACCCAGGTGAATCAGGAAGCAGGTGGGGAGCCAGAGACCATGAATAGGTCTGATGGGCCAAAGGTTCATTCCCTCCACGGACAGCCAAGTCTGGAAGGCAGCAGATAAGCAGCAGGGCCTGGTCTTGCTTCTCTTGTTCTTGGCTTGGCCTCAGTCACCACTGAGAGACCAGCCTATTGTGCCTTAGAATCATTTGGGGCTGAAAGGAAAGCTGTGCTATGCTTGTCCTTTATCCAAATCATGGGCACCCAGAATTCATCACTGAAGGCATCCTCCACGGGGAGCAGAAATCCTTGAATCTAAGTGCCCCAAGAGCCCTAACCAGCACTTTTCTTGTCTAATTTCATTCACATTCATTCATTCAACAAGCATTTTTTAAAAGGTCTTCTATGTGCCAGGCACTGTGCTAATGATTAGAATACATATTCTAATGTATATAAGGGGGAACAATCCAGACACAGAAAAGTAAATTCAAATATATGCCCTAAAGTAATTGCAGGGTAGGGGTGGGCACTAAAAAGCAAGGAATTCAGAATAGGCTTCCTTTGGGAGAAGGCACTTGAGCTGAATTTTGAACAAAGCTTGGAATTTTAAAAGGTGGAGAGATGTAGTGCATTCCAGGCATGCAGGACCGGAAGGTGCAAAGTCAGGGAGGTTGGAGATGAAGTGTGATGCTCCAAGAACAGCAAATAGGTCAGGCTGGCTAGAATATATGCAGATTGAGCGAATAAGAGCATTAATCTTGTAAAGAAAGTCTAGGACCAGACTGAAAGGCTTCAAATTAATCAAGCATTTATTTAGTGTTTAAGGCCCTATGCTAGGCATTGTCAATGCAAAGACAGCAAATGAAACATACCTGCCCTCAAGGAGCAAGATATACATGTGAATATATATATATATTAATTATATTATATATTATATAAATTAATGTAAGATATACATATAATTGTACAAGACACATATATGTATATAAGTGTATGTATATGTGTGTGTATATAATATGTGTGTATGAACACACACACACATATATATATGTATATATGCAAGATAAAGGAGATATTTGCAGCTCCTTTCATGGAGGAGGTGGCCATCCTTCAAATGAGAAGGAGCTAGGATTCTAGGATGTGAACATAATGCACCATCAGTAAGGGATGTTACAGATGGGATTTCCTTAGAGTACAGGCTGGACTAGGTGGGATTCCTCCAACTCTAATTCAGTGAATCTGGGAGTACATTGCAGGTAGGGGTCAGGCTGTATAAAAACACAGAGGTGGGAAAGACAAAATGTAAAGACCAGCAAGAAGGTCAGTCTGGCTAAAGCTAGCTGAGGAGTTTGTGTTTTATGCTGAAGCTGGATGATTTATTTATCTGAAACTCTGTCTATCCACTTCAGTTTCAGGGTATGGAGAAAGTGTTAGGGGGAGGGGCTGGTATGGGGGAAGAGGGAGATCTTGGGGCTGTTTGAATTCAATTCAATAAGTATTTATTAAGTGCCTACTATATGCCAGGATACAACAAAAGTCAAAAGACAGTTCCTGCCCCAAATGAGTTTCCAATCAGAGTCATAGAATTTCAAAGCTAGAAAACACCTTAGGCATGGTCCAGCTCAACCCTTTGTTTTTGGGGAATGCAACTTGGGCCCAGACTTATTTAATGACCTATTCCAGATCATGTAGCTAGAACTCAGATCTCCTGCTCCCAGTTCATTACTTAAGTCAATTCAACTCAAGGAATGCTTATTAAATACCTACTACATGCAAAGGAATATAGTAGGTGCTGGAGATGCAAAAATAAAAAAGTACATATTTTTTCAATTTAACAGGATATCTGTTAAGCACATGCGTGTCCAGTACTAGGCAGGGTCCGATTACCCATTCTAAGAGTGTAGATAAGACATATACATAAATAATTATGATACAAAGAAGATGGGACAGAAGGCTGAGGGAAGATGGTATTTGATCTGGAACTTGAAGGATTCTAGAAATGGAAATAGGAAAAAAAATAATAGCTTACATTTGTTTCCCTAGCTAGATTGTAAGCTCCCTGAGGAAGGGACCACTTCGTTTTGTAAGTATCTTAATGGACAAAATGAAGCCGCTAGGTGACACAGTGGATAAAGTGCCAAGCCTGAAGTCAGGAAGACTTGAGTTCAAATCCCACCTCAGACATTTACTAGCTGGGTGACCCTAGGCAAGTCACTTAACCTCTGTCTTATTTTCCTCAACTACAAAATGGGAGTGATAATAGTATCTACATCCTAGGGCTGTTACTAGGATTAAATGAAATGATAATAGTCAAGCCCTTAGAATAGTGCCTGGTACATAGCAAATGCTATATAGATGTTAGCTGGTATTAGTTATTATTATCAAAGTGCCTACTTAATAATTCTGATTGCTTTACTTAGATTTAGCTAAGAATTCCTTGTTGATAAGTCATTTTTTTAGTCATTTCTAGCTCTTTGTGATGCATTTGGGATTTTCTTGGCGGAGATGCTGGAGTGATTTGCTATTTCCTTCTCCAGCTCATTTTACAGATGAGAAAACTGAGGCAAACAGGGTGAAGTGACTTTCCCAGGGTCACACAGCTAGGAAGTGTCTGAGGGTGAATTTGAACTCATGAAGATGAGTCTTCCTGATTCCAAGCTCTATCCACTGCGCCACCTAGTTGTGCACCTTATATTTAGGATCAAAGAGTTAGAGCTGGAAGGTATTTGAGGAGTCACCTAGTCCAATTCCTTTCATTTTACTGAGGCTCAATGAATGAAAGAAGTTGACGAGGTAAAAAGTGAGATGTGAACCTAAATCTGACTCCAAATGTATCATCTTCCCTACTCTCCTCCACCAAATAAGTTTTGTCAGTGCTTTTGTCTTTCTATGAGACATTTCCAAGGTCCTAAGTGAGTGCTTCCATACTATTTCAAGGAAGTTGTGTGAGCTATGCTCTCCCACTATCTTCTCCCCAGCTCCTCCAGAATCATTTCCAGTTCTGGAACCATAATCAAATCAATACCACCTCTGAGGGAAAAGAGGATAAAAGAGTAAAAAGGAATGTCCATCTCCTGTCCAATGATTGTATTCACCATTTTGGTGACCTTTTGAACCAAACACCACTTCCAAAGTCACCATTCACCTATGTTTTCTCTCCCTCTACTAGAATTTAAATACCTTATACCCAAAGGACTATAAAAAGGTGTATAATTTTTGATTCAACAACACCACTACTAGGTCTGTATCCAAAGAGATTTTTTTAAAAGTGAGGGAAGGACCTATTTGTACAAAAAATATTTATAACAGCTCTTTTTGTAGTGGTAATGAATTGGAAGTTGAGGGAATGCCCATCAGTTGAGGAATGGTTGAACAAGTTGTGGCATATGAAGGATCAAAATAAAATGAGACAGTGCAGAGTGTTCCAAAAGTCTTAGTGCTAGTTTAAGCTGTGACTATATCAAGTGCTTTGGAATCCTTAAGGAGCTATAGAAATACTGCTTGATGTTGATGTCATTTACCTTCTTCCTAGTGATTTTTTAATTGACAGCATTGTAATTATTGTGTTTGTTGTTCTCTTGGATCTGCTTCCTCCTGTCTGCATCAGTTCATACAAATCTTCCCACATTTCTCCGAATTTCTCATACTTGTCATTTCTTAATTGTTCAAGAACATCCCATTATAATCACATGCCAGAGTGATCAAATCCTTTTAAAAACTAGAATTGTGGGGCGGCTAGGTGGCTCAGTGAGTAGAGTGCTGGCCCTGGAGTCAGAAGGACCTGAGTTCGGATCCGGCATCAGACACAACACACACAGATAAAAATCTAGCCGTGTGACTTTGGGCAAGTTACTTAATCCAATTGCCCTCCAAAAAGCCAAAAACAAACAAACAAAAAAACAAAACTAGAATTGTGACATGACCCACCAGTAAAAGATACCAGGTCCTTCAGGATTCTCAGTGGACTAGGAAAGCTCTGATTCAGACCAGATGAAGTATGATTTCCTTGCAAGAATGGCATTGTGCTTTTATGGCCCCAAACCAAGTGGCAGGTTCCAGCTACCAGTTCCTTGCTTCCATTTGTCTTAATGGTCTAAAAAGGAATTATCAATCCTTGAAGTTGGAGTCAACAAGCTAGTGAGGCTTGAAGGTTACCACTGGGGCTTGGCCTAGGGATGCCCATTGGTGCCTTTGGAAAATCTGGGACCTGGGCAGAGAAGGAAGGAGAATCAGGGAAAGAGAAAATGATAGCTCACTTTTATATGGTGCTTTCAGGTTTCATAGAGTTCCTTTTAAAAAAATTTTTGGAGGGGGGAAGGCAAGGCAATTGGGGTTAAATGACTTGCCCAGGGTCACACAGATAGTAAGTGTGTCAAGTGTCTGAGGTTAGAATTGAACTCAGGTCCTCCTGACTCCAGGGCTGGTGCTCTATTCACCTTTCTTTCAATTTAATAGATAAAGAACTAACTTTATTCCCATTTTATAGATGAGGAAGCTGAGACCCGGTGAGGTGAAGTGATTTGGCCAATATCACCCGGTTTTATTGAGGGTCAAAGCTAAAATTTGAACCTAGGGCTCCTGACTCAAGAGCTGCTGCTGTACTGCATCGCTAGCCTTCAAACACTCATTTCTAATGTACCTTTCCCTGCAGCCTTCTCTTGTATCAAAGATTTAGAAAATGAAAACACCAAAAAGCAGTTTAGCAAAACTATTGCGATAGACTCCTAACTGAACTCCCTGCCTTCACCTCCTTCTGTCCCCCCAAAAGCTGCCAGAGTGATTTTCCTAAAGCACAAGTGTGACTGTTACACTTCCTGCTTGTTGTTGCTGTTGCTGTTGCTGTTGGAGACTCTTTTGTGACTGTAGACCATACTGTCCATGGGGTTTTCTTGACAAAGACACTGGAGTGGTTTGGCATTTCCTTCTCCAGCTCATTTTACAGATGAGGAAACTGAGGCAGACAGGGTTAAGTGACTTGCCCAGGGTCACACAGCTAAAAGCGTTTGAGAGTTGATTTGAACTCAGGTCTTCCTGACTTTAGGCCCAGCACTCTCTCCACTGAGCCACCTAGTTGCCTCCTGTTCCTACTCACTTAAGTCCAGATCCTATTACCTCTAGGATCAAATATAAATTCTGTTCTGAATTTAAAACTCTCTACAACTTTGATCCAACCTACAGGCAGCTTCCAGTGTCAGGAAGTCCTGATCTTTAATCTGGCCTCAGATAATTGTTGGTCATGCCCCTTATCCTCAGTTTCCTCAGCTCTAAAATGGGAATGATAACAGTTGAATCTTGAAGGAATGCAGAAATTCCAAGAAGTGTAGGTGAGGAGAGAATGCGTCTGAGGTTTGGGGGACAGTCAATACAAAGGCACAGAGACAAGAAATGGAGCATCCTGCATGGAGATCAAGCAGGGCAATGCGTAACGTTGGCCTGTAGGATAGAGAGGGGAATAATACAGCACTTCCCAAAATTCTTACTGCACTAAGACTTTGGGACACCTAGTATGTAATAAGTCTGGAAAGGGAATAAATATCTATACAGCAATGACTATATACTGGATACTTTGTAAGTTGGTTTTTTTTAAACAATATCTCATTCGATCCTCAAAATAACCCTACAAAATTCCATTGCATTCATATTCCATAATGCATTCAGCTATTCCCCATTTGGACAGTCCCTAACTTCCAAATATTTGCCACTATAAAAAGATGTGCTTGTTCTTCTACAATCCTTCCAACATTGACCAATTTTATCTTTTGTCATCTTTGTCAATTTGTTGGATAGGAGGTGAAACCTCGGGTTGTTTTGATTTACAATTCTCTTATTATTTGCTTTTTTTGGAGGGCAATTGGGGTTAAGTAACTTGCCCAAGGCCACACGGCTAGGTTTTTGTTTTTTTTTTTATTTGTGTGTGCGTTAAGGGTCTGAGGTCGGATCCAAACTCAGGTCCTTCTGACTCCAGGGTCCGACACTCTACTCACTGCACCACCTAGCCACCCCCCCAATTCATTTTTTGAGAACTGTTAATTCCTATGCTTTGACCATTTATCCACTGGGGACACATTGTTGATGAAGCTGTGAGTTAGTATAAACATTCCAGAAAGCAATATGGAATTATGCAAATAAAGTTGCTAAAATGGTCGTACCCTTTGACCCAGAAATTCTAATATTGGGCACATATCGAAAGAGGTTATTAACACAAAGAAAGGCACTGTATGCATCAAAATATTTATAGCAATTCTTTTGGTGGTGGCAAAGAATTTTTTACATAGTAGTTTATTTTTTTCCAATTACATCTAAAGACAATTTTCAATGTTTATTTTTTGTAAGATTTTGAGTTCCAAATTTTTCTCCCTCTCCCCACCCCCTAAAATGGCAAGCAATCTGGTATAGGTTATACATTCACAATCATGTAAAATATATTTCCACATAGTCATGTTATGAAAGAAGAAACGAACAAAAGAAAAAAAGCATTTAAAGAAACCAAAGAAAGTGAAAATAGTCCGCTTCAATCTGCATTCAGACTCCATCAGTTCTTTCTCTGGAGGTGGATAGCATTTTCCACAATGAGTCTTTCCAAATGATCTTAGATCCTTACATTGCTGAGAAGAGCTAAGTCAATCAAAGTTGGTCATCACACAATGTTGCTGCTACTGTGTACAATGTTCTGGTTCGGCTCACTTCACTCAGCATCAGTTCATGTAAGTCTTTCCAGGTTTTTCTGTAATCTACCTGCTTGTCATTTCTTAGAGCCCAATAATATTCTATTACATTCACAAACCACAAAGGTGGCATATATATACATACATACATACATACATACATATGTATGTATATGTGTGTATATTTATATGTATATAGATATAGATATATACCCTCAATTGATGGACATTCTGCACAGTTTTCAATTCTTTGCTACCAAAAAGAGAGCTGCTATAAACATTTTTGTACATGTAGGTCCTTTTCCCTTTTTTATTATCTCTGAAATACAAACCTAGTAGTGGTATTGGGTAGCAAAGAATTTGAAACAAAGTAGATACTCATTGATCTGAGAATGGATACTTGAATATAATGGAGTGTTACTGGGACCATAAGAAATGATGAATGTGATGAATACAGAGAAACATGGGGAAAACTTACATGAACTGATACAAAGTAAAGTAAGCAGAGTCAGGAAAAAATATACAAAATGACTACAACAATGAAAAGAACAATCACAAAACAATTGGAAACAAACATTTTGAGCAATCATGGCCCGAAAATAGAGATATGAGACAATGCTTCCTTCTAATCCTTTGCAGAAATATGGTGGGGGGGTGGTGGGGTGAAGCATGAATGTGAAAATTTGCATATAATGTCAGATAGTTTTTCTATGTATTGATCAATTTTGCTTAATTTGTTTCTCTTTCTCTTTTTCTTTTTAAAATCTTTGTTATAAGAAATAACTCTAGGAAAAGAAAAGAGAAATATAAGGGAAACTTAGGTGATGCAAAAGGAAAAAAAATCAATAAAATTTCTTTAAAACTAATGATTGGACCCAGAATATAGATATGAGAAAACACCTCCCCCCCAACTCCTTTGCAGATGTTGGGGCCAGGGGAGAGTCTATGGCTATGAATCATTGCATATAATATCAGATTTCTTTTCAATGTATTCATTCATCTTATCAAGTTTTTTCTTTTTCTTTTTTTATTTAAATTCTTTGTTATAAGGGATGGGGAGAGGAGGAGGACTATAGGGAAACATCTAGGTGAAGTACAAACAAAAGCTATCCATAAAATTTTACTTAAAAAACCTAGAACCGAATATATTGGGTCAATAGGAGCCATGTATGGCTGTGCTGGAGGTTTATATATTCTCTGGGATACAGGATCCCAGACTTCAGCTACCAGTAGCATCCTAGAACACAGTGCATTAGAAGCCAGGGAGCCTTCCTTGTATAATAGAGTCAGAAGATTTGAGTCCTACCTTGTCTGAAGTCCACCACTTACTAAGTGTGTGATTTTGTATAAGACACTCCTATGTTTCCATATCTGTTAAATGAGGGAGTTAAACTAGATGGTGTCCATGATTCTATTTAATTCTAATACTCGTATATACTTTAATACTCTGATATATTCTAATATTCTAATTCTCAGCTCTGACATTCCAAGTTCTAAGGCCCCTCCCAGCTCTGACATCCCCTGTTCTAAGGCTCCTCCCAGCCCTGACATCCTCTGTTCTAAGGTCCCTCCCACCTCTGACATTTTGTGAATCTAAATGGGGGCTAATTCTATTCTACAATTCTAAGACTCTCTATCCTTCATCTTTGCTCTCCAAGTTACTTTTCCAGATTTTAGCTAGTTCAATCCCTTCCTATTATGTTTCTCAGTCACCCCATCTTTGGTCTCCATTCTTCCTTGCAACCAATGGCATACATTAGGTGAACTGAGGGTTAGGGAAACTATCTATACCTGTGGAGCAGAACAGAAGTCAATGACCTGCACAGGGATAGAGCCAGCAACCTTGACCTTGTCAGCACTTCATCCTAACTTGCCCAGCCCTGATATCAGTAGATGCGAGTAGATGACTCCCATACCGTAATAACTGTTGAAAGGCAGAAAGTTACTTTGGGAGACCTCTCCCTGAACTGACCTGAAGCTTAGCCTTCCAAGCCCATACCTCCTACCAATGGGGAATTCCCTTCTCCTCCTTCCTTCCGATCCCTGATGTTTCCTTTGCAGATCCCCAAAGCTCCAATCCAGGGTTAGGCCATGTGGAGCTACCCTGGGAGGGAGAAGGAACCCAGAGGACAGGGAAGCAGCATCCAGTGAAAAGTGCCTTGGCCCGACCTCCACCCCCAGTGCCTCATGCACAGACTCCCTAGGGGCCAGCAGGAAGTCCACAGCATCCACTGCTGGTACAAACACCTTTTCTCCAGGACCTGCACAAGTGTAACAGGAAGCCACCACCAACTGACTGGCATTACCCCTGGGCTGCCTACAGACCTGTGGTTTGCATTCTCCAGGTCTGCATTTTCAGTTTCCCAAAATAAACACTGAAAAAAAAGAAAGAGAAAAAGAGACAAGCTTTTAGCTCCTCTTGTCTTCAGCCCACATTTGTGGGTCTATTAATTGACCAAATCTAGGAAAATGGTTAATTACACATAGAGGAAACTTCAGATATTTCCAATAGCCACTCCCCCAAGTACTGATTTTTGTGCTGCCTTATAAAGGTAATGCCTATCATTAGGCTTTGAGAAAGTCAGGGAGTCAGAAGGTTGGGGGAAGAGGAGGAGGATGGACTGCTAAGTTGTGTTCCTATGTCAGTCTATTTAATTCCATAGTGCCCATCACTCCCAATGCAGGGCAGAAGTCAGAAGCAATAATTAAATGAGACCTGAGTCTAGGAACTGCTTTGGAGAAGGGATCACTATGCCAAGGAGACGGTAAAAAAATAAATCAAGACTTTAAAAGAAAGGGAGGAGGATGGCTAGACTGTAGCTGTTGAGAAGAGACAATGTTTGCTATAAATCAAGCTATCTTACAGTACATTCTCTGTAACCCAGCAAGAGCTGGCTAAGTCAATATTCTGGTTAATAGTTACCATTTCTGTTTACTGCAAGGATAATTAATCAACATACATTTATGAAGACTTTACTATTTTCCAGGTAATGCGCTAAGCACTGTTTCCCTGCCCTCAAAGAGCTTACATTTTAAGGGATATTTAGAGGGGAGAGAGAGAATATAAACACACATACACATATATACATATACACATATATATATATACACATATACATACATATATATATGTACATATATACATGTAATGGATACAAATAACAGTACCTTAGTTCTTTGCTAAAGAATCTATGAGAGCTGCTATGGCTAAAAATATCCATTTTCCAGCACCCAAAATTGTGTCAACCCTGAATCTAACTTTGTTAGGCTGGTCTAAGGAGCACAGGTCTTCACATCAGTCCCCTGTACTCAGGGTCTTTCCAGCCCAGAACTTTCAAACTCCTCAAGAACTCAGGTGTGAACCTTCATGCTGCAATGAGGCATCAGAGTAATTTCTAGAATATTATCCATGAATTATCAATTTCCAAAGAATTAAAATGCAATATGATAAACACCAAACATAACCAACTGTAATCTTTTCCCCCTTCCTCCCTGCCTCCTTCCCTCCTTCTTTCCTTTTTCTCTCTCTATCCACCCTAGCATTCTCTTCTTTCTTCCTCTTTCTCTCTTCCTTTCTCCTTCCCCTTGTTTCTTCCTTCCTTTCTTTTTCCTTTTCCTCCTCCTCCCTTCCTCCTTTTGTTTCTTTCTTCCTTAATTTTCTCCCTCCTTCCTTCTTTTTTCCTTCCCTTCTTTCCTTCCTCTTTGTCCCTCCTTTCTTCCTTTCTTTTTTCTTCTTTCCTTTTCTCCCTCCTCCCTTCCTCCTTTTCTTCTTTCTTCCTCTTTACTCTTTTCTTCCTTTCTTTCTTTCTTTCCTTCCTTTTCTCCCTCCTTCCTTCATTTTCCTATTCAGAAAGATCTTGTAGTCTCAAGACCATATGTATCAACATCAATCTTCATTGTCCCAAAGTAGAATGGAGGAGCAGAATGCTGATAATAGGTAGTTTAAATGTAGTTACATCTTGGTACCATGAATCAATATTCATAGAATGTAAAGTCTGGAAGGGCCCTTAGAAATTAATCCATTCATGAAATATTTATTCAATACCTCCTAATGCTAGGCACTGTACTGGTGCTGGGCATACACAGGCAAAGGATGAAATTGTACTAACCTCAAGGAGTTTACATTCTTATAAGTTTTCTGACTCTCACCAAATCTGTCAGCACAATTTAAGAAGGGCATTAAGAAATTAGAAATTGTCTAGAGAAAGGCAACCAGAATGGTGAAGGACCTTGAGTTCATGCCATACCAAAACTGGTTGAAGAAACTGGACATGTTTACCATAAATAAGACAAGACTCAGAAAAGAGACAAGCTTTTCTCCTATGATGCTTATTTACCTCACCCTCACCTTTGAGAACCCATACTTCAATTCAAGGTTGAGCTCAAGTGCCAACCCCTACAAGAGACCTTTTGTAATCTCTGCCACTATTAGCTCTCTCCCTCCCTGATTTGGCCTCAATTACTTTGTATATATTTTTGTATCTATTGTTGTGCATGTTTTTCAACCCAGTAGAATATAATATGCTCCATGAACTAGTCCATTCATTGTAATTAGAACGATACCCCAAAAGTCACTAAACTAGGTATATATCCATTGACCCAGCAATACCACCACAAGGTCTATCCTCCAAGGAGATCAAGGAACCCAGATGTACACAATTATTTATAGCAGCTCTTTCTGTGGTATCAAAGAGCAAGAGACTAACGAGGTGCCCATCCATTGAGGAATGGCTAAACAAGTTTGTATTTATGATTGTTATGGAATATTATCATGCTGCTAAGAATGAAGAAATGTATGGTTTCAGAGAAACTTGGGAAGATCTTTATATAAACTGATGCAGAGTAAAGTGAATGAGTAGAACCAGGAAAACTATATATATGATATTATAAAGAAAAAGCAACTTTGAAATACTCAAGAACTTTAATTAATGCAATGGCCAACTATAAGTCTATAATACTGCTGATGAAACATACTATCCATCTCTTGACAGAGAGATAATGGCCTCAGGATGCAAAATAAGACACAAGCAATGTGGGGATTTTTTTTTTACTATGTATATTTGTTACAAGGGCTTTTTTTCTTTTCTTTTCTCCAGCAAGAGAGTAGGAAAATAGGATTAAGAAAGAAAGAAAAAAGGAAGGAAGGAAGAGGGAGAGAGGGAGGGAGGAAGGAAGGAAGGGAAAGAAAGAAAGGAAGGAAGGAAAGAAAGAAAGAAAAAGAAGAGGAGATCATTGAGACATCTTTCTTAAAGATGCTATGATCCAAATGCCAGTTCCACAGAAGGGAGACCTAAAGCAATAGCTTAATGTCAGGCAATTTTTCTTAATAGTCAGAGATGTTCAAAGTTGGAATGAACTGCTTGTGTAGAGCATGGGGAGGAGAGACTTGGAACTTCTCAAAAAACCTCAGAATTCTGTAACATTCTGATATTCTGATTCTGGGATTCTGGGATCTAATAATGAGACTAGTAAAAGAAAATGACTTGCCCAGTGTCACAGTGGACTTTTTCATGTGGTGTAGTGAAAAGAGCTGTGAACAATCAGAAAACCTGGGTTCGAATTCCAGCTCTATCTTTCACTACCTGACAAATCATTTTATAGAATCATAAATCTAGAGCTCCAGAGGACTTAGGAGGCTCCATCTCATTTCATAGATGAGGAATCTAAGACCCAGGGAGATCACATGACTTGTCTAAAATCATGCACTTCCTGATAGAGTTGGGAACTCTGTTGGTCTCAGTTTCCTCATCTGTAAAATGAAGGAGTTAGACTAGACAACCCATTTTCTAGATGGGAAGACAGAGGTCCAGAGAGAAGCTAGGTACGACTAGCTATAGCTTGTTCCTATGTCTTTCCATCCCATTATTCTTAAAGAACTTTCCTCACTGACCCCTAGTATGAGAGATATCATCAATCCATTTTATGGGTGGGTAAACTGGGGCGTAGCAGAATGCTCAGTCTCAGACAACAGGCCTCTGACCCAGGGGGAATCCCTGGTTATTTAGTCAATGTGCTGATGTCCTCTGGCTCTCACCTGTCTCTCTACCAGGATAGATCCCACCAATGTCCCCATGTCCCTATTTGTTCAAGGTTTGGGTGAGATAACCATTTTCTACCCTCCCCCTCTTTTTCTGCCTATTTCTAAATCCCATGCTACAGACCAAGGTAGTCTGGGAAGTGGAAGGGGTGGGTGTGGGTGAGTCAGGGATGAAAGAGCCAGAAAGGGCAAGTTATTTTTCAATCACCCAGGGTGACAGGATAACCCTGCTGAGAGCTCCCGGAAGGTATGCAAGTCCAATTCAATCCCCAAAAGCATTTTACTAAGTGCCTACCAGATGTTAGGCACTGGGGCTACAAAGCTAGAAAAACAACACCAAAAAGCAATCCCCCCCCTCCAGGAGGTTACATTTTCTTGGGATGGGGGGGAGTATTTCAGGATGTAAACAGATCCTAGTTATCTGTGTGTATAAGAATAAAAGATAGACCTGGTGGGGGTAGTGTGGTTCAGTGGAAAACCCACAAAACTTAGAATCAGAACACTTGCAAAGGAATCATGGCTTAGTAGGTATATGACCTTGGGCAAGTCATTTCCCTTCCCTTGCCCAATCAATCAACCAATATTTATTAAGTAAGGGCTTACCGTATGTGAGACAGTCAAATGGCTCAGTGGATAGAGTGCCTGGTCTGGGGTCAGGAAGACCTGAGTTCAAATCCAACCTCAGGCACTTAGTAGCTGTGTGACCCTGGGCAAGTCACTTCACCTGTGTTTGCCTTAATCCACTGGAGAAGGAAATGGCAAGCATTTCTGTTATCTTTGCCAAGAAAATCCTATGAGCAGTATTGGTGTGCTCACAGGCTCATGAAGAGTCAGACATGACTGAACAACAACAACATATGTGATGGACTGTGCTTAGTGCTGGAAGACAAAAATGAAAGATTCCCTGCCTTCAAGGAGATTCTGTTCTAATGGGGGAGACAGCATGTGCACATATGAGTATATACAGGTTATATACAGAATGAATACAAGGTGGTTTTAGGAGATAGCAGCTCCCCTGGCCCTTAGCAGCTATGGGGGTAGGGGAACAGGAAAGGCTTTGTGAGTCTTAAAGGAAGCAAGAGGAGGGAGTGCATTCAGGTATGGGAGCGCATTCAGGTATGGGAGCGCAGCCAGTATGAAGAAGGAAGGCAGGAGACTGAAGCAGTGTAGCTGAAAAGATAGTTAGAAAAGGCATCAAAGTGCAAGACTGGCAAGGTAGGAAGGCTGACAGCTGCCTGATTCAGGAGGGCTGGACTTCAGGTTGATTTCCAAGCTTCTTTCCAGATATAGCTATCTTATGAGTTTCTACCTGTCGGGATTCTATGTCTGGAATCTGGAAGGTCTGTGTTCAGATCCTACCTGTGACATTCACTAGCTGAATGACCCTAGAGAAAAATCGCTTAATCTTTCTAAAAGCTTGGTCATAATAATGTCTGTAGTATGTCCCTGTCTCACAGGCTCCTTGGGAGCCTTAAAGGAGATAGTCCTTGTAAATTGCTTTGAAACCTTCAGACCTGGGGGGTGGGGGTGAGGAGTTGTGGTCAGAGCAAAAGCTTGGCTACGGGAAGGAATGGTAACCATTGGCTGCAATCCAATTTGACTGGAATGTCGAGTGTGCCAAGGGGAATAATGTGAGATGAGCCTGGAGATTCCCAGGTTCAATTCCATCCAAGAAGCATTTGTTTAGCAACATCTTTGGGTCAAGCATTGTGTTAGGTGCTCAAATAAAAATACAATTATGTATCTACTGTGTGCCAGATCCTGGGAATTTACAAATGAATACAATTTCTGTCTTCAAGGAGTTTATATTCTACTGGGGAAAACCAACCTGTAATTAGATAAGTGAGTTCAAAATATATGCAAAGTACCTGGGGGTTGGGGAGGCCTCACATTGAGGTGACTGGCTCTTGAACTGAGAGTTTAAATGGAACTAGGGATGGAGAGGAGACAGGGAGCTTTCCAGGTTGACAGCAAGAAAAGGGTTAACAGAGCAGCTTAGTACCAAGGGACTGTCACTGAGTCCCAGCTGGTGAGTATGTTTTTCAGGATGGTTGATAATGAGAAGACTAGGAGGGGAAGAGAAAGGAAGGCACCTTGGGCATGAAATGGGTCACCTTCTTGTTCCACTAGGTAGAGAGAGCAGTACCAAAAGGTTTGCCAGCATATTGGAGCTAGAAGAATGTAAGTTTCTTGAAGGCAAGGCCTTTTGCTTTTGTCTTTAAGCCTCTAGCACCTAGTCCAAATCTGTTAATTCCAATCTGCTCCTTAAACTGAACTGCTGGGCTCTTAGCACCAACCATTTTATAGATAAGTCGACTGAGGCTCACTGGACATGGACTTGTCCAAGGCAGTGGTTGGATTAAGAATAGGTTCTAGGCTTCTTGCTTCTCTCCATGAACAGTTTCTTTCTTCCTGGCAGGAGTTAACTTGGTTTATAATAAGCCCCAGTCCATTTTTGGTGTTGGGAGAGGATGGAGGACAATGTCAGCCTGAAGAGAGTTTGGCAGGAAGGACTTCTGGGCTGGGCATCCTTCTCCTCACCAGGTGGTGGCAGCTTCAGGGCTAGGCAACCAGGACCCTTCCCACCTACCTAAAGTGGCTGGTTTTTAACCCTTTCCCTGCTGGCCCCGGCCTCAAAAATGGGGTGGGGTGAGGCAAGGCAGTGTTAGGGGAAAGAATGCCACTCATGGTCTTTGGGCACGGCAGAGACCTGAATAAAACCATAGGGGTCTGAGTTCCCAAACAGGAGGGAACTCCTGGAGAGAACCCCCAGTTAGGTCTCAATGGGGGGGTTCCAGTAATCCAGAACTCCTCTTGGACTGTGTGTATATGTCTCGCCCTGGTCTCGGTAGAGTGTATACATGTGCCAGGGTCCGCGAGGGTAGGGAAAAGGGGAGAGCTTTCAAACAGAACTAGGTACTCCTACCACCAGGCGCAGCTCTGGGGGTGAGTTAAGGGGTGCTCCTCACAGGGGCCACTGCTCCGTGGGAGAGATCACCTTAAACACGAGGACACCTGGCACAGGGGTGGGGGCGGGGGGCAAGTGAGGGTGGGGAACCTCCGGGCTCCGCTACTCTCCCGAGCTACTCAGAGGAAGGGGAGAGTCTAGCTAAGGGCCCCTCCATCCTGGCCCCCAGCTGCACCCCACCACCCCCTCAGCCACCGCGGCTGTGGCCGCCTCTGCCAGCCCGGGAGGGAGGCCGGCGCGGGGCTTTATGCGCGCGGGGCGCCGGGGGGAGGAGCCCGCAGGTTGGCCCCGGCCGGGCCCTCCCCTCCCGTCCCCGCCCGCCCGCCCGAGCGGGGTCGGGGGAGGGGGCAGCATGGCCTGTCCGTCCGGCCCCCTCCGCCGCCGCCGCTCTCCTCCTCTGCCCCGCGCCGAGCGCCGCCGCCGCCGCCGCTCCACTCGCCCTGCCGCCCGCCGCGGGTCCCGATGGAGACAGACGCGCCTCAGCCCGGCCTCGCCTCCCCGGACTCGCCGCACGACCCCTGGTACGGCCCGGCCCGGCCCGGCCCGCCCGGGGCCCCGGGCCTCCCCCGGCGGCTGCTCCCGCCGCCCGGAGCCACCAACATGGCCGATGCCGGGGCCGGCCGGGCCTCCCACCCGGCCCGGAGCCGGCGCCGCTCCGCCGCCCGCGCCCCGAGCCCCGCGCTCCCCCGGCCCCGCGGCCGGCCCCCGCTCACTCGGGCTCTTTGTGTCTCTCCCCCTCCTCCCGCAGCAAGATGTTCATCGGGGGACTTAGCTGGCAGACCACGCAGGGTGAGCGGGGCTGGGGCCCGGCCCGGGGGAGCGGGAGGGACCCCTGCCTGGACGGGACGGACGGGCACGGGGCGCGGGCGGCCCCGGAACCGGACACCCCACCGCCCCCAGCCCAGCTCGCTCCCGGCGCGCTCCTGGCCAGCCTGGCACCGGCCCCGGGACCTCCCCTCCCGGGCGCTCGGGGCTCCAGCCCGGCCATCGGGGACACTCCGCCCCCCAGGCTCCCGATCCTGGGTGATCGAGGACCCCCCCCAAGGAGCCCGCGCCCCTTCCCCGACCCTGCGGGGGTCCGAATCTTGGGCTGGCCGCTCTTCACCCCCCCCCCCAACTTCACCCACCGCGGATCTGAGCCGCGTTGAGACCACAAGGGAGCGAACCGGACAGCCTAGAACGGCCAGGTCGGGGGAGAGAGGGCCCAGGGCCGGGGCTGGGGTGGGGAGCTCTGCGCTGGGCAGCCTGGGCCCCCGGGACCAGCCGGGAGGGACCTCAGCCTCCAGCGCGCGGGCGGGCGCCGCGCAAACTCCGCCCGGGCGCCGGCTCTCGCACCTGCGGCTCAAACTTTTGTAACCCGGTGGTGGCGGGAGCCAGGTTGGAACCCCGGGAGGAGCTGGGAGCCCGACGGACCTGCAGCCCCAGGTCCCTGCCGCCAGATTTCCGGAGCCACACCGGGCTGCCTGCCTGCCTGCCTGGTCGCCTGCCGGGTCTCCCCAGTTGCTGATGGCAGGGCTCCCGGGCCGTGGGAGGGAACGGGGCCGTGACTAGACCGTGGCCAAAGCGGCTCCAAAGGTGGTCAGAGAGCCTCGAGGACTCTTGACTGCCAGGGGCCCAGTGAGGGCAGGGAGGGGTCCCTAGGGCCCTGGGCTGGTCCGAAGCCGGGTGTGTGGTTGCAGAGGGCCTACGGGAGTACTTCGGCCAGTTCGGAGAAGTGAAGGAGTGTCTGGTGATGCGGGACCCATTGACCAAGAGATCCAGGTGAGGCCCCCTACCCACCCCCACCCACCTTGGCCCTCTGCCCACTCCTTCCCTTAGGCCCTGGCCTTTGCCCTAACCATGACGCTCTTTCTTTCCTCCATCTCTGCCCTACTTGGAACAGGGGGTTTGGCTTCGTTACTTTCGTGGACCAGGCAGGGGTGGATAAAGTATTGGCCCAATCCAGGCACGAGCTGGACTCCAAAACGGTGAGTAAGGATGCTGGGGGGGTTGGGAGGGGCAGAGGGAGAAGCCTAGATAGGTTTCAGTAGCTGTTCTCCAATCTTGGATGAGCCATCCACAGCAGGACTTTGGCCACTAGATTGGGAGGGAGTATTGGTGTGCTCACCTGCTCCCTTCCTAGCTCCTTTCTCTGGCCTCTAAGTGACCAAAGACTCCAAGGCCCAGTCAGGGTCAGCCCCCCCCCAGTTGGAAAGGCTGATCAGGAAGCTGGCTTTCAAGAGACTGGGTATTAATACCAAAGAGAAGCTGAGGGTGGAGTTGGGGGAGGCAGTTAGGGTGGGGTTAGGGTCAGCCTTGCTGGACCCTCCCCCAGCCCAACCTGGGTGAGTCAGGATGGTAGTGACCTACCCTGTGGCATCTCTCTGGCTCCTGCTAACCAGTATTTGCCTCAGATAAGACCTGCCCCACTCTGCTCAGTTCTCCTCCCTAAAGTAGGTGGACTCTTCTCCCATGGTGATGAGGCTGGCTCTCATTACCTTCCCTTCTCCCCTGCTTTGGGTCAGTGGGCCTCCTCCCTTTGTCTGGAGACCTGGGCCTTTTTGGTGGGTGGGTGAATTTGTGGAAAGTCACCTTAGGCTCAATGTGATGGCGAATGTGGAATTAGAAGCCAGCCAGCACCCCCTTGGGAGAAGGCCTCCTCATCCTTCAGTCTTACTTGTTGAAAAGCCAAATTTCTGGAACATTTAACCCCCTGGCCCTGGGCCTGCAGAGGGCGTTTGCCGGGGCTGTGGTAGGGGCATGCTGATGATGGTAACCTGGCCATGGGGCTGCCCCCATGAGGGTGGCAGTGCCTGGGGGGAGTTGAAGGGAGTGTGGAAGCTGTCTATGGATGAGACAGGACAGTATAATCTCTTCTGGAGCTTTCTCCCCTACTCCCCCACACTCTCTCGGCACTTCCCCAGCCCTGGGCCTCCCTGCTCGGGTCAGCCACTGGCTCCTGTTTACCTATAACAATGACTAGTTGTGCAGAAGAATTTGTTAAATTACCATCTGTCCCCTCCAGCCCCAGCACTCCTGTTATCTCTGCCCAGTGGCTCCCTCTCAAAGTAATGAGAAAATGAGGCCAGGCCACAACTTTGCGGGCTCTGAAGGCATCTTCTTGGCAGCGGCTGAATGACATGGGCTGGGAGTGGACAGACAGTGGGTCATTGTTTCTGCTTATTATCTTCCATGGGCCTCCTGCTCTGCTAGGGTCCCCTGTCCTCAGAATGCACTGACGCTTTAGGCACGATTCAGGAAGCCAGAGATTTGGGGGTGGGGGTGGGCCTGGGGAGCTGAGTGGGCACAAAAGGGGAGGAAGGAGGTAGGACAGGGGTGAGATGGATATCCCTGGGAGATACAGGAAGGTCAAGCTGCTCTTGGTTTGGAGACCTCAGGCTGTGGAGAAGGGATAGGAGAAGAGGTTCTCTGAAGTTTATTTTGGGTTCTGACTTACTTTTTATTTACTTGTTGAATTTATTTAATTTGCTGGGTTCTGAGTCAGAGTGGGGGGTGGGGTTGTGTTAGAGTGTGTATTCAGTAGGTCAGTGAATCTGTGACTGCTCATGTCTTCATGGGCTTGTGTATTGTGCCTGTGTGTGAGAGTGTGTGTGTACCAGTAGAGTGTGTGTGTGTGTGTGTGTGTGTGTGTGTGAGAGTGTGTGTGTACCAGTAGAGTGTGTGTGTGTGTGTACCAGCCAGACAGCCAGGCAGTAAACCTTTGGTTCTTTCTGACAAGTGAATAGATGAGAGAGAGAGAGAGAGAGAGAGAGAGAGAGAGAGAGAGAGAGAGAGAGAGAGAGGGGAATAGGAGAAACAGAAAAAAGCCAAGCAGGGAATCACAATACTAGTGAGGGGAAGTGGGCAGCTGTCATTTTTCCTGGGGACCAGTTGGGCCAGTGGGCTAGTGGGAATCGTGCCAGATGGGTCATCCAAGCATCTGCTTTTCTGGGGCTGGGGGTGGGAAGAGAATGGATGGCTCCTGTTTTGAGAGGTATGGTAGAAAGAATCAGATCTGGAGTCAGAGGATCTGGGTCCAAATTTTTGCTCTGTTACTTCCTGCATTTTCACTTTCCCTTCCTTGGGCCTCAGTTTCCTTATCTGTAAAATGAGGGAGCTGGACCACGTGATCTCTAAGGTCTATTCTGCCTCTAGAATCTGTTATCTGTGGACAGGTTTCCTATATAGGGGCTGTTTCTAGCTAGAGGAATGAGTTTTCTAAGGCTAGACTGGTTGAGCAAGAAGTCTTTGTTGTGGCTGGATAATGCAGGGGAGATGAGTTATGAATTTTAACATGTCAAAGGTCTGTCTACCTACCCCTCCTCCTTCTTTATGTTAGGGAGTAGAGATAGAGTCCTTTGCTAAGGGCCCTCTTGCTACATTATCTCTACTGACTTATTCTGTATTGTACCATTGGTCTTTGCTGTCCATCAGTAGCTTTGAAGGATGTTACCAGGGCCAGAGACAGTGCTCAGAAATGAATTCCAAAGAGAACAATATAAGTGAATCCCTTCCTTCCCCTGTACTGCCTGGGCTGGGCCTACCTTGATTGTTCCCTGCCCTGTTTAGAATTGGGTATTATCTGAAAGTTGGCTATACCCGTCCAGGAGAAAACCTGAGAGGCAGCTCTGATTTTGTTAAAGTCGTGGTCAGTGGTTCAACATGGTGGGAGGGTGTGGGAATGAGGACTAAATTCCAGCTAGAGGAAATGTGGGCTCACTGGCAGTTCTCATACCTATGTAGAAATCTCCAATAGGCTTTTTTGGGGGTACCCAAACAAAATTCGTGGCAGTACATTTTGGTTATTAACTGGCTGCTCAGGGCAGTGAGTGGGTGTGTCCTACCTATCCCCCAAGAAAGTTTGTGGGTATAATTTTGTGGGTAAAAGTCTGGGGACAGGTCTTACCTTTATAATTTAGCAGGCCTTTGAAAGCCTGATGGAAGAATGTCCATTATAGCCTTTGTCTTGGGATAGAAACAAACACTGGTTTACCTTCAGAGGACATGAGTTTAAATTCTACTTGTCACTAACTGAATGACCTTGGGCAAGTCACGTAAACTTCCCTGGCCTGGAACTTCTTCATTTGTAAAGATGAATAGATGGTTTCTAAAGTCCCTTCCAGCCCTAGAGTGATAACCGACTTAACAACTAGTTCTTACTTCATAGCAAGAGAAAAGAGCCAGGAGCTGAGGGACATGCTAGGGGAAGGGAATAATCATTTATATAGCACCTACTATGTGCTAAGCACTTTACAAATATCTCATTTGTTCCTCACAACAACCCTACCTGGGAGGTAGGAGCTATTAATTGTTCCTGTTTTACCATCGAGGAAACTGAAGCCAACATTGGTTAAGTGGCTTAGGTCTCCATGACTTCAAGCCTAGCCCTCTACATACTTACCGAACCACCAGATGCCTTCTGGAGGGTTTATAGTTCATTCATTGCCAAATATTTTTTCAATGCCTGTGTAAAGCACTGTGCACTTGCCCCTGGAGATAGAAAAAACCCAAATGGAGATAGTCCCTGTCCTCAAGAAGCTTATGTTCTATGTGTTGCATCCCCTCCCCAGGAGAATATAAACATTTCTTTGTCATTGCGTCACTAGCACCTAGGACAGTGCCATGCATGTGGGTGCTTAATAATTGCTTGTGGAATTGGGGACATATGACTGTAGATATCTACTGTATGTCCACTTAAAAACCTATAATTCAAGCATGTTTCAAATTCCCATTCTGTTTCAGATTGATCCCAAGGTTGCATTCCCTCGTCGAGCACAGCCCAAGGTAAGTTGTGTGTGCCCATGACTTTGAACACTTCCCCCATCCCTAATGTTCAGTGACTAGAGATCATCAATCCCTCTCCCTATACATAAGAATTTTTCTTCTTGTTCTTGGCATAGGGGACCATGGTCCTTTAGCTCAGGAATGAATACTTCCTATGACTTCAAAATAAGCCTTCCCCAAAATTCTCACCAATGACCTTTTGAGCTTAGGTCCCTGGAGCAGATTGAGATCCTTGTTCTCCTGGAAGCCAGGAGAACACAGAGGGGATGAGCTCTTTTTCTTTCTCTGGCATGGGTGGGATGCTGCAGGTGAATTTTGTGCCATGAAATTATAATAAGCTCCTTGGGAGTTATAGGAAAGACTTATTTTTGGTTTTTTTGTCTCTAAAGCCTAGTACTGTGCCAAACACCTTTACTTGATTGGTGGAAGAAACCCATACTCTGTGGTGAGCTGAGGTATAGGATTGATCAATGAAAAAGCCTGTATTAAGCACCTACTAGGTGCCAGGCGTTGTGCTCCATGCTAGGGAACCAAAGGAAAAAATCAAAACCTTCCCTGCCTTCAGGAACTTACTTTGTAAGAAGGGGGGCAGAAAAAACAAGGTCACTGGGGTTTGGAGGGTTTTATGTTCAGTGTTACTAGCAGACAAAGGTGTGACTGAATTGAACCCCAAGTCTGAGCTTTCTTAGCTGTAGGGCATAGGAGAGGCCCTGCTCACTGCCACTGATCTTTCTGGTTGGGGCTTAAGAGAGGAGAGAGAAAGGAATGGGGCAGAGGAGTAGCCTGAAGCCTAGTAATGAATCCCCCCTCTCTGGGTCCCAGACACCTTGTCACCTGTTGTCTTTCAACTCAGGTGGATCTGGCCTGGTTCCCAGGTGTCCTCATTCCACTGAACCTCTGGGGAATTATTTGGAATTAGGGGATGGGTTCAGGGGGAAAAAACCTGAGTCAGTGAAGCTATAACCTTCTCTCTTGGAGGAGGTTGGGAATGGAAATGTGGAATTCTGGACCCTGAGTCAAGTTCAGAACCTTGAAATCTCCACACATAAAAGAGGAAAAAACGAATGAGTATGAATACACAAAGCATCCTCATGGAGAATTGAGAAGGGAGGAATTCAAAAGTAAAGACATATTATGGGTTAATTTCCCCCCCCCCCATTTATAATGTAAATAATTTGGAAGCAAGCTATTAATTGATTGCATTAATGTTTAACGTTTTGTGGGAAATTATTTTCAAGATTTTTTCTGAATTAAGAAATAGCACCGCACACACACATACCCATTCATCCATGGCCTGCTATCATTCCTCCCTTTCCTGGGGCCCCCAAGCCCATCTGAGTCTTCTAGAGTCTTAGCACCACTCATGGGTTTAGAGACCAGAGGCCTCATTATAGTAATTGAGCTAAGATCCTTGAATTTGAGATCAATTTATATATAGACATATATATGTCTCTATATAGCTATTTATGCATATATAGGTATATATGTATGTGTGCATATACATATGTGTATACCTACATGTATAGTGTGCATATACATAAGTGTGTATATACATATATGCACACATATACATACAAACATACATATATATACATATTCACTAGCAACTCTTTTTGTGACTTAGGAGCAAGTCATACCCTCTCTGGAAACATTAGTTTCTCCCTTTTTTGTACTGGGGGGAGGGTCTACATTAGAAGGCACCTTGGGAGCCTGATGCCAGGCTCTGCCCTGAAAACACAAAAGGAAAAAGGGAGAAAGTCTATGGAAACAGGCTGGGGCTGGTCTGGGAAGGGAGCAGGCCCAGGAACTGAAAACAATTACTGAGCAGGTATCTCAAGTTAGCCACACCAGGAAGCAAGCACATGGTCAGAATTGGGTTAATTCCATTAAGCAGTTCAGTGACAGAAGGTGCTTTAGAGTAAGGACTGGCTGGGAACCGTCTTGGATTAGCCATGCGCGCCTGGAGTAATTAGGACCATGTGTTCTTCCCAAAGCAGGGCTGGGGCTGAGGGGCTGCCAGAGGTTGGTGGCTGAGAGAAATATGGGAGAGTTTGGTTGAGAGGGGATGCTGTGGGTCTTGGCCTCCCCTGAAGTGGCAGTGGGGGGCGTGGGGATATTCTCATGTCAGAATTTCCCAGCAGACCTGGGCACAGACCTCATCCTCTGGGTCAAGCCTCTATGGGCCCCACCTTCAGGGGGCAGCCTCTGGGGCTGGGTTTCTATAGGAGCACAGAGAAGGGGAGAAGAGAGGATGCTGAGATTGTATTGGGAGCCAGGAGGGAACCCAGTGAGAGCAAAACGTCAGAGCTGGTTTGTCAGGCAGGTACAGGAAAGGAAGAAAGAACTGAGTTCTGCAGGCCTACTGGAATATGCAGCTGCCCTGGAGTGGGGTTTGGGGGGGCACCTCAAGGGTGCATGCTGTGGCCTGGGACCATGTATTGAATGTCAGCTGCTGTCCCTGCAGGGGAGCTGACCCCTGCTGCTGGTTCTGGGCTGGAGTACTCAGATGCCCACTTCCCTGTCCCCTCCCCCTAACAGATGGTGACTCGGACCAAGAAGATCTTTGTAGGGGGGCTGTCGGTGAACACCACAGTGGAAGATGTGAAGCAATATTTTGAGCAGTTTGGGAAGGTGGGTCTGAACGCTTGGGGTAAGGGACTTCGAAAAGGGGTAGAGGAGGGGGCTCAGAGCTAAAGGAAGCAGACCCTTCTTAGTCATCCAGGGGAATGGAACCTCCTAGGCTGAGATACCCAACATATGATAGCCGCTCAAGAAATATTTATTTGTTAAGCTGCTTGGTGAGACCCCTACCATGTTAATATTCTTTCTGTTAGAAACAGGGATGGAAAAGTCCCCAATCAGGGTTATGTGGTCATCCTTGTCACCCCCTTCCTAGGGGCAGGGGCCCCTTTGGGATCTAGGCCAATTTCTTTGACTCTGGACATTTCCCAGGGGAGAGGATGTCACACAATAGCTGTCCCCATTCCTGGACCTTCCTCGATGTTTTTTTCTTGTTTACCTTCTTGTGGGTCTTATGCTTTTGCCTTGTGGCTGGTTCAGTGTGATCATTCCTTTCCCTTCTGGGAGTTTGCACCTGTCCAGGGCTGTAGGCAGCTAGTTGTGCCCTTTCCACAACACCTCCCCCCAAACACACACACACACACACACACACACACATATGCCCCTTTCCTAGTGATGATAACAGTACTCAGTATTCTGCCCTCTTCCACCCACTCAGTCAGGAAGAGTGGGGAGCTGTACCCCTGACCTGGCTCTCTAAAAGGCTGAAGAGCACCTTTGATTCCCAATCTGGCCCAAAACACTCATTCTCCAATCCCCTGTAGGATCCAGTTATCTCAAAGGATGTTGGGAAATTCTTAAATTTAATTCACCTTAAATTTGAATATGGGTATATGAGTGAGTGTGAGTACATTCATCTATGTGTGTGTTTATAAGGATAGCAGGAGGAGACAGGCTACTTCGAGATCAGATTCTTAAGGTTTCCTCTTAAAACTCCAGCTTCTATCAACCCTAGGCCATGGGCTCGAGAAAGGGGAGCATCCCGTACAGTGCTGGGAGGAAAGGCTATGGGGTGTCTGTTACCTGCATGTACAGGATGTGAATAGAGCTAATTGCTATTTCAGGCTTGTCCCTGAATACTTTTTGGCATGTCTAAATAGAGCAAGAAGGAGAAGTCTTGGTTAGTACTTGGACTCACTATGTTACAGTTTTTCAGTCTCCTAAATTCCCCCAAAGGAGACCTTTCAGGAAAGGGCAGCAGAGAGAAGCCTTATTAGGGCAAAAGTTTAGGAGTGGGGAGCTTGGAAAAGTCAGTCCCCATCTCTAGGCCTCAGTTTCCTGATCTGTCAAATAGGTGGCTGGACTGGGTCTTTAGTTTTGATAGAGTGTCAAACATTCCATCGGCCCTCTTTAGGGTGACACTCTCACCTGCAGTTGTCTCTAGCCTAAAGCTTTTTTTAGCCTAAAGCTCTTTGTAGCCGAAGCATTCTTTCTAGGTCCTAACTTTTTAGGGACTCAGGTCCTTTCTAGTCCTGCTGTTCTTGGCCTTTTCTGAAAAGGCTCGACATTCCACAGTCTCGGTCAGTCTGCGCCCCAACCTTCTGTATTCTGGGGCCTTTCTGGTGCCAACATTCTGCGGTCCCTCATTCTGCATCTAAGGTCCTCCGAGCGCCGCCTTTGTGTCCTAACGTTCCAAGGGGCCCTTCCTCGCGCTCGCATTGTGTGTCTGAGCGTTCGAAAAGCCCTCGCCTCGGCGCTAACCGGCACGGCTCAACGTTCCAAATTCGAACGTTCTTTCTGCCAGCCTTCTACGGCGGGCGCTCCCTTGAAGCCCAAACGTTCCGGGAGCCCGGGAGCCGGCCTGGTCCCCATAGACTGGGCCCGGGTGGGTGGCTGGGGGAGGCAGACGAGCAGGTAGGTAGGAAGGACAGACAGACGGCCTGGTTTCATGCGGGTAACCTTGGCCTCCCCAGGGAGCCCAGCCCCGGGGGTGGCCCCACTTTCCGGGTCCGGGAGGGGGGATGGGGGGCGAGGGATGGGGGACGGGGGACGGGGGCGGGTCCTCCCGGGCCTCCCCTGGCTGGCTGGCCAGGCTTGGGGCTCCTCCTCGGGCCGCCTGCAGCGGGGTGTCTTTGTGTCTGTGCGCTGAGCATTAGAGCTCACGCTAATCTGATCCAGCAGCTGTGATTGGAGGCCGCCTGCCCCCGGGGCCGGGGTTACCATGACAACCGGGCCCCAGGAGAAGCCGTCAGCGGCAGGCTCTTTTGTTCGGACCTAAATCGGCGTTGGCATGTGAAACCGGCCCGGGGAGGCCGGGGGAGCCGGGGAGAATAGGCTGCCGGGGAGCAGGGGGACAGCCCGGAATGCCAAGGGCCCCTCGGAGGGGGTGGGGAGGGAGGGGGACCGGCCGGGAGCGAGGGGCCCGCGGCCGCCGCAGGGGGAACAATGGTCAGCGGGCGACGCCTGCCAATCTTGCTTAGTGGCCCCGGGGCCCGCCGGACTTGGCGGCACTCACTGGTCAGCCGCGCGCACCAGCCTCCCCTCTCCTCCCCTCCCCCTCCTGCCCCCTGGTTCCCATGGAGACCAAAGCCTATTAAGGACACTGCCTTGGAAGCCCATTGGAAGCCCCCGCTGGCCTCCCCTCGCCTGGCCTGCTGGGAGGGAGGGAGGGGACTGGGGGGGAGGTGGGGGAGCAGGGGCTAGGGAGGCTTTGGAATTCGACCTGGGCCCCAGGCCACCCGACTGACCTGGCTACTTCCCCTGAACCCCGCCCCCCACCTCTCCATCCCTCCCTCCCCCCAAGGGTTGGGGCTGGGTGGGGTTCTGGCCTGCCCTTGCCACTCTGGGGAGAAGGAGTGGAGGATCATTCCCCTAAGTGCTGAAAGGGAGCTCTTCCTCCTTTCTGACACAGGAGGAAACTGAGGCAAGAGAGAGCTTGTAGGAGGAGAGATTCAGAACTGGAAGGAACCTCAGAGGTCATCTGGTCCAAACTGCTGGTTTATAGAGGAGGCCCGGATTGGAGACTTGTACAACATAACAGAAGTAAACATTCTGAGCCCAGTTATTTGCTCTGGCAGCTTCAGATCAAGCAGGATTTCCAGGGTGGGAGGGGAAGCTCCCTGTCCCAGGTTGTACAGGTGGTAACAGAGGCCCATTTAGAACCAAGACTCTATCACTCCAAAACTCTGCTATTGCTGAAGTCATAAGATGGGGGAAGTTCGCTCAGATCAAGTAATGACTTAGGGGAAGACTCCAAAGACCTTTGGCGATTTGCAAAGGAGAGGTGGAAATGTAAAGACTACTAGATTTGGAGACGAAAGACCTGAGTTAGAATCCTAGATCCACTCCTGGGGCCATGCTGGGCAAGTCCCTTCTGCTCTCAAGGGTATCAAATTCCTCACCAACAAAATGCGAGCTCCTTGTGGTCAGGGACCAGTTCATTTGTCTTCCCATCCCCTGCTCCTGGTACCTGTCTTACTGTGTTCTTAAATGCTTGTTGAATTTAATGGAATTAAAACGAGTGGGTTCTTCCCTTAATCATCTATTTCTGTACTTGGCCTTCCTCAAATTATGGATAATCTCCTGGGTAGGAACCATTGTTATCTCCCCAACAGTGAGCTGGACAGGGTCTTCCGGGAGGGAGAGACAGAGACAGAGAGAGGAGAAGAGAAGAGAAAAAAAGAGAGAGAGCAGCAGCAGTGTTGATTAGACAACAGCAGTATTGACTACTTGGAGAAACAAAATCATCAATCCTCCCTATTTGAAAATAACTTCAGAAGTCATCTAATCCAACCAAAGCCTAATTGGAAACTCCCTTTGGTCCCAGGGAGACTAGCAGAGAGTTTGGGATTTGAATCCTGGTTCTACCACCTAGTGTCTCTGTGCCTCAGTTTCCCCATCTGTAAAAATGGGCAGAGTTGGACTATGTGATCCAGGTCTTTTCCAGTTTTGAAATTCTGTGATGCATATTCTCAGCTAGACAAGGACTCTACTGACCACCAAATCCTGGAGGGCACTGTTGGCTCTTTTTTTGGAGGGGGGGCAGGGTCCCAGGAGAGCAGTTAGTCTCTGCCACTGACTGGATGGACAACCTTAGGCAAGTTACCACCTGTTTCTGGGCCTCAGTTACTTCCCCTGTAGAACCAAGAGGATTGGGCAAGGTCACTCTAAGGTCCCTCTCAGCTCTTAAAATTGATTCTTGTTCAGACCTGGGGCCTGACTCCCTGGCTGGTTTGGGATCAGACTACAAGATGGTTCCCTGGGGGAGAACAGAGCTGACCCAGTGCATCTGTATGGGTACCTGCAGCTTAGGCAGTTGCTGCATGTCCTTGGGGGTGAAGGGAGGGGTTCCCTGTATGGGTGTGTCTGGCAAATTTGGGGGTAGTACTGGATCTTTCCTATAGAGGAAAGGGAAGCGTTAAGGGCCAGATGGGAATGGTTTCATTTATGTCTTTGTATTGCTAGTGCCTAGCCCAGTACCAGGCTTCATAAATGTGGATTGATGGGTGGATTAACTGTCTGTGACTAAGGCTGGGTAGTGTTCATGGAATCCCTCCTGTGTATGTGAGGGGACAGGGAAATACCTCTGTGACAGGGCTACAGGACCCTGGAGAAAAAGAAGTGGGCATGTGGGAGGGTCAGAGGTGAGCCCCTAGCGAAGGAGGGTGAGCTGGGGACCCCGGCTCCCCCAGGGAATGGGGAGAGGGCATAAACCTGCTCAGCCTTTCCTGGAGTGACTCAGAGCTTAGCTTCACCCCTGATGGTGGTTGATGTTGGCAAGGAGGCAAAAGAGATGCTGAATGGGGGGGCACTAGGGTGGTAACTGAGGCTGGGGCTCCAGGAAGGAGGAAACCTAAAGTTGGCTGCCAGAGCAAATAATCCCCTTGTTTATAGAAAGAGATGCAGGAATTGTTGACATTGTTTACCAATGTCATGTGCCCCCTTTTTTCAGCCTGGTGAAGCCTAGGGACCCCTTCTCAGAATAATGGTTTTAAATGCAGAAAGTAAAACATGCCAGCTTACAAGGGAAACCAGTTCTATTGGAATAGTCATCCAAATATTTTTTTTCCACAGATCCTAGGTTAAAAAACCTTGCCTTGGGGTGACTTGGGAAGGCGGGTGCTATTGATGGAAGCCTGTGGCTGGGATGGATAGTGTGGACTTTTCCCCTCCCCCCTTCTTTCCCTCCCTTCCCCCCCATTCAGTGGGAGGCAGAAGCCCCATCCCAGCACTGGAGTTGCCCTAATTACTGCCTCTAGCAAAGAGGAAACCTCAATTAGAAGAAAGTGTCCTGCTAACAGAGAGCCTAGCTGGAGTGGGCTGCTGGCCTTCAGTTACAAAGAATGAGGCCCTCTCTTCCCCATCCCCCCTTCTCCTCTCTGCTCCCAGGGGCCCCTCTCAGGTTCTCTCTTTCAATGCCCCTGAGCCCCTGAGCTCTGGCTTGAATGGGTCCCCTTGGGGAAGTAGAGAAATGAGAGAGTGTGTGTGTGTGTGTCTGTGTGTGTGTGTGTGTGTGTGTCGCCTTATAGCCAGGCCCAGGTAGCAAACACCCATCTAAAAAGCTCAAGGATAAAAGGAAGGGAGTAACCATGACTGGGGAAGGGGCTGGGGGACTGGATTCAAGGGCTCCTGTATCTTCCAGGTGGATGATGCCATGCTAATGTTTGACAAAACCACCAATCGACACCGAGGTAAGGCCTGACCCCTTCCCCCACCCTCTCCGGGCCTGGGGTCATGGGGCCCCATGGTCATCAGCAGGGGCCTGCAGGTCACAGCTGCCTTTTCATCTCTCCTCCTGACATCCTACCCCTCAGGATCTGCATCCTCTCCCGGTGCCTGCCAGCACAGAGGGCCTTTGTCCAGCTGGTTTCCTGTGCTAGAAACTTTCGAGTGCTTGCAGACACCGGAGAGGAGCAGGCCCTGCCCTTGGTCCCCAATGGCTCCAGCCTGTGGAGGCTGTGTGGGCCTTACCTTGTCCCTGGTAATCTGAGCCCAGAGACAGGCAGACCCAGGGACAGACTGACTCCACAGCTCGGGGAAGCCATTCCTTCCTCCCCTCCAATGACTTACCAGTCTGGATTCACTCTTACCACCTCTGAACCCTTTTGGCAGCTGGGGCTGAGCTACTCTTTATCCAGGGACCTTGCCTTCTCAGGAATACCATCAGAGACTCTTTGAGAAAAGTGCCCAAGCTGGCTGTATCCAGCCAGACCCCTGGGAGGGGAGAATTGAGGGGAGTAAACAGAGCAAGGTGGGTACTTTCTGTGCTCAATCCAAAATAGAAATGGCCTGCTCTGAGGAGTAGTGAGTTCCCCATCCCTGGAGGGCTTCAGTCAGTCAACAAACATTTATTAATCAACTAATGTGTGCCAAGGACTGTGCTAAGATTGGTGATTCAAAGAGATGGAAACAGTCCCTGCCCTCGAGAAGCTTAAACTCTAGTGGGGGAGACAACATTCCAGCGATAAATTCAGAAGAAAGACACTAATTCTAATTATTTGGAAAAAGCTTCCTGAAGAAGGTAGGGATTTTTAAGCCAAGGATGGATGGCTACTTGTTGGAGTATTCCTGCGGGATCCCTCCCTACCTTGGTGGGTTTAGATGGCTTCTGAGGTCCTTTCCAACTCTGTGATAATCATAAGAGTAAAAGCCACAAGATGAGAGGGCTGTTGTTTTTTGTTTTTTTACTTCTCCAGTTCTGTTACTTTCCATCCCCAAACCCACCTCCATCTTGGGCCAATACTTCACTCTCTATACTGTCTCCCCCAAAGCCCAGGATTCCTGGGATGGGTTCCCACTTTGGTCCTGTCTAGATGCTGAAAAAGCAATCAGTCCCAAAGCCTCTATCAGGAGGGACTGCCTTGCTTTTTGTGTTGATATTCCTAGCCCTTAACACAGGACTTGGCACTCGTGTTTAGTAAATGCTTTTTCCTTTGTTCATTCATTCATTCATTCATTCATTCATTCATTCATTCTTTTTTCCATTGAGATTTAAAAGTAGCCCTGTCCCGTTGTTACTTTGCTACCATCCTGGCTCTCCTGACTCTGTACCCACTGTCCCTGGATGTTGGGTCTGACCTCCGTCTCACCCCCTGTGCCTGGGGGCATCTCCTTCTTCTAGGCTTTGGGTTTGTCACATTTGAGAGTGAGGACATTGTGGAGAAAGTGTGTGAGATTCACTTCCATGAGATCAACAACAAGATGGTAAGTTGACTGGGGGTGTGAAGGGGGCCCCCCAAGGGTGGTAGCCAGCAAGAGCTCTTCTTCACTCACCATGGGGGCAGAACAGGGACAAGGGCCTGGGCCATACCTTGGACAGAGGCCCAGTCCCCAGCCAAAACTTCAGAAATACAGAAAACCTTTATGGTCTCAGATCCAGGTGTTGACCTTCCTATTAGGAAACAGAGTTTGAGGAGTTGTAGGGGTGGTGGTATTATGTGATATGGAAGAAAATTCCATGAGCCAAAGCAAGAGGTTGCCCTTGAGGTCAGTGGTGGGAGATGGACATTCCAAGTGCTGGAGAGAGGACTGACCCTGAGTTTCTCATTATAGGTAGAATGTAAGAAAGCCCAGCCAAAGGAGGTGATGTCGCCCACAGGCTCTGCGAGGGGGAGGTCCCGAGTCATGCCCTATGGGATGGATGCTTTTATGCTAGGCATTGGCATGTTGGGTAAGTCTGGAGGTACTCTTCCCTGAATTCCCGGAGGGAAGAGGTTTGGGGGAGATTTCAAAAGGGTTTGGGGCTGGAGAGGCACTTACAAGACCATCAGGTCAGGTACCTCATTTGATTGACATGGGGAGTATACTGAGACCCAGGGAAGGCATGTGACTTGTCTAAGGTCACACAGAGAAGTGACAGCAGGAATTTGAACACAAGAATCATGACTGAAAATCCAGGGCTCTTTTCTCCGCACCCCACTTTCTCCACTCGGCCAGAAAGAAGTCGCCAGGGTCTGACCTGGAGCTCAAAAGCCTCTGTTTGCTGGCCTGCCCCTTCCTATCATGCGTTTAGGGTAAGACCAGCCAGCAGCCAGTAATCAATCCACCACTGTCTAGCAGCAGCTGCTAAATGGGCTTCTGGAGGGTAAGGCCAGTGCTGCCCTCTGCTGGCCACATTGAGAGCTGCAGTCCAATCCACCTGTTCCCTCTTCATTGTGGAGAAAGAATTGCGGCTCTCTGTTGAGGCCCCAGATTTGGGGAACAGCTGTAGCCCTGTTTATGATTTTCCTTTCCTGGGGAGAATGCAACACAATTGCTTGACTCAAGAGCCCACAATTTCTGGGTTTGGTTTCTGCTTTGGTCCTGTCAAGACCCTGGAGAAACAATTTATCAATCAATCAGCAAGCATTTACTGTGTGCTAGGGTCTGGGGATGCAGAGATAATCAGCATGTATTAACCAAATACCTCCTGTGTGCCAGGCAACTGTGCTAGACTCAGGCTAGTATATCAAAAACCCAACCCACTAGCATTTATTAACCACCTACTGTTTGCACAGGACTGGGCTAAGGTATAAAACGAATCCACTAGCATTTATTTAGCACCTACTATGTGTATGGGACTAGGCTAGGATGAAAGATACAAAACCAATCCACTAGTATTTATTAAGCACCTACTGTGTGCACGGGACTGGGGCTGAAGATATAAGTACCTTTATTCCTAGTCACAAAAGATCTTACTTGTAATAGAGTACACTCTTGAATGGAAAGAAAATGTTGGGCCTGAGCTAGGAGAAATTTGGATTTGAGTTTGATCCTGGTTCTTACTTCCTGCCTGTGGCCCTTGGTTTTCTTATGTATAAAATGGAGCTAATAATACTCATTCTGCCTACCTCACAGAGTTATTTTCAGTAAAAAGCATTCTCTAAGCCTTAAAGTGTCATAAAAACATAAATGCTTATTATTGCAGTGATGTTGTCAACCCTGAGTCATGGAATCATAAGATGAAGTAAGGGCAGAGAGAGCCCTTGGAAATCCAAATCCAACTGCCTTCTATAGACAAGGCTCTTGAGACTCAGGAAAAGTCATCGGGATCATAGAATTAGAGCTGGGATGGTCTTCACAGGACGTTTAGATAAACCCTCCCATTTTACAGATGAGGAAACTGAGTGAGGCTCAGGGAGTGATTGAAGACACACCCCTGCCCCCCACCCCACTGCCATGATCTAGGAGATGGATTATCTCACTCTGATCCCCTGACTCAGCCCAGAGCCAGCCCCCCCACCCCCACCCCTCTGCTGCCCTGGCAGAAAACTAGGAGGGAAGAAGAGTTGGCCAGTTGTCTGGAAGAAATAACTTCCAAGGCTAGAGGCTGAGGCCAGCTCACCCCAGGATCTGCAGAAAAAGGGAGTGGAGGCAGCCGGGTCTCCTAACCCCAACATTTCCATTAAATTACAAAAATTGACCTTTAAAATAGTCCTCTGAATAGCAAACATAAAAGGATAGTGACTTATCCTGGGAGCAATTCTCGGTTGAATATTTTTAAAAAGCTGATTGGAATCCCTACTCCTTGCACTACCTGTGTGACCTCTGGTAAGTCACTGAGCCTCCCTGGGCCTCAGTTTCCTCCTAGGTAAAATGAGCAGGTTGGACAAGAAGGCCCCTGGGGTCCTTCCAGCTCTAAATCTCTGCTGCTGTGCTCCCCGGGCATTTCATACTCCTTCCTGGGCCCGAGTTTCTTCATCTAAAATCAGGAGGTTGGACTGGATTGCTTCTAAGGTTTTGTTTGGTTTTATTTTGTAAGGTTTTATTGCTTCTCAGCTCTCCATCTGGGATCCTATGAATTCTCCATCTTTTGGAAGAAGAACGAGCAAATGGGATAATAGATGTAAAGCATTTTACAAACCTCAGAGTTCTGTATAAATTTCATTGTTCAGTCCTTTCAGTCATATCTAACTCTCTGTGCCCCCGTTTGGGGTTTTTTTGGCAGAGATACTGGAGTGGTTTGCCATTTCCTTCTCCAGCTCATTTGGAAGATGAGGAAACTGAGGCAAACAGGGTTAAGTGACTTGCCCAGGATCATACAGCTAGGAAGTATCTGAGGCTAGATTTGAACTCAGGAAGATGAATCTTCCAGACTCCAGGCCCAGCTCTCTATTAGCTGTTTCACTTAGCTTCCTCCCTATAAATGTTGGTTATTATTAATTATCATCATCATTATTATTAATTAACCATTGAAAATTCTAAAACTCCTTAATTAGATTATGCAAGGAACTGGTAGAAATTGTACAAACACAATACTTCAGGCTTAAAAGGTGACTCAGGGGTGGCAAAGGTGGCAAGAGCACCAGCCCTGGAATCAGGAGGACCTGACTTCAAATCCGGCTTCAGACACTTAACACAAAACTAGCCATGTGACCTTGGCCAAGTCACTTAACCCCAATTGCCCTGCCTTCTCCCCTCCAAAAAGCAAAAAAAAAAAAGAAATGTGACTCAGTGGATAGAATGAGGGGCCTGGAGTTGGGAAACCTGAGTTCAAAGCCTGTCTCTAACATTTACTAGCTGTGTGACCCTCAGCTAGTCACTTGCCCTTTGTCTGGAGCTCATAATATCCTCCAGCGGCCAGTATCAAATAAGAGAATATAACACCCTAGGTAATAAGACATGAGCTGGTAGCTAGAATTTTACACCAGAAATTCCCTGTCTTTTATAAGATAATAAAGTACAAATCACCATCCCACAAATACCCCCATGATCACAGTCAGAACTACGCCTTTGACCACATAATCAGAGATAACATTATCTATGACAACATTGTCATTGTTGATGGGTGCTAGGTGGCTCCATGGTGCATAGAGCGCTGGGCTTGGAGTCAAGAAGCGTCATCTCCCTGAGTTCGAATCTTGCCTCAGACGCTTTCTAGCTGGGTGACCCCAGGCAAGTCTTCCCTTTGGCAGAGAGCCCAGGTGTGGGTGGAATCCCAGCTCCAAGAGCTGAGGAGCATCCCTCCTCCACAGAGGCTGACCTGGTCAGATCCCACATAGAGCTTTGTGTTCAGGTCTCTCAATATTCTGATTTTTCCGAAAGATATCATTCAGCTAGAGTGTCCAAGGAGTGAGGGAGGCAGCCAGCATGGTTCGCCCTGTATGAAGCTGGGTTGGAGGAGCCAAGGATATTTAGTCTAGGGAAAGGGATATTTGGAGGTAGAAGCAACATCCCAGTTTGTAAGTGTCCTAAGAAGATGGATTAGCCTTGTCCAGTTTGGCCTTAGAGGGCAGAAACAACAGGCAGTTTTGGTTTGATGAAAGGGAAACTTCCCTATGGTTAGAAGTAGCCTGAAATGGAATGAGGATGTGGTCCCTCCCTCAAGGTATTAGGAAGCAATGGATTCCCCTTCCCTCAAGATCAGACTACTAGAGACTTAGGTATGTGACTTAGACTATGTAGCTTCTGAGATCTCATCCTGCTCAGATTCTGTGATGCTGTTTCTGCTTCTTGGACTAGGCCTGGGTAGCTTGGATCCAGCAGTGAGCGGACCCTGCTGGTCTATGCAGGAGCTGATCCAGCCTGATTTACCCACAGGTTATCCAGGTTTCCAAGCTGCAACCTATGCCAGCCGGAGTTACACAGGCATTGCACCTGGCTATACCTACCAGTTCCCTGGTAAGTCCCCACTTGGAAACCCCCTGCCCTCTACCAGCATGTCCCAGCTCCCTTGCTCAGGTTAACTCCCCCTCCATCCCCCAGGGCCGGGTGGCTTGGATGGATTATAAGGGGTGCATGGTTTGGGGACCTCCTTGTTGGGGATTTGAAAGGAAGAGTGTATCTGAGGAAGGATACCCTGTCTTCCGTCTGTGGAAGAAGGTCCCTTGGGTTGGGATGCTAGGGGTGGTAGTGAACCTGCATGGTGCCCTTACCTCCTGGTCTTATGTATTCAGGGTTGTCACCTCCCCCCAAAGCAGGACACTGAACCCAGAGCTGGGATATATTTCTAAGAACAAATTTGTAAACTCAACTTCACCATTCATCTCTTTTGGTTCCCTTCCCCTAAGATGGAGGGGACAGTAACTATTCATTTCTGAGTTGTGGGCCATAGCCATATTCAGTTGATTCTTCCCTCACTGAAGGCCAGTGAGATCCTCAGCTTAGGGCATTGAAATCCATCCTATGTCCTGGGGGCAGGTGGCAACTCTGTGCTCATCTCTGGTTCTCTCAGTCTCTTTCCTTCTCCCTTGCCTGCCTGGGGGCAGTCCTCCCCTACCTAGGCTTCTGGACACTGTGCATGGACTGGCCTTGCTGTTGTGAATGTCCTTGTGTGTGTCTCTGCCGGGCCCTGCCCCAAGGGCCGCTCCACCTTCCTAAGTTGTTTTGTACATTTCCTTTTAGAATTCCGTGTAGAGCGGACCCCTCTCCCGAGCGCCCCCGTCCTCCCTGAGCTCACAGGTCAGTCCCTTGGATTTCCTACACCTCACAGGCTGGATGGGGAGAGAGAAAGGAACCCAGGGACCATTCCAGGGGCAGTGAGACTGGACACTTTAACCTTGCCCTTATCTACTTGACCCAATACTATCTGATTGAGGAAGGGCACTCTCCTCCCTCACTCCCTTCTACCCCCAGTATAAAAGGTATTACCCAGGAGCCAAGAGAATAGGAAATCTCCAAGAATGAGACAGCCTGTGGCAGTGACCCAACTTTTCTCCAAGTTAAAACTCTGGACTTGCTATATGCAGATCCTAATATTGTAGGGATAAGGTCAATCCCTATTGGAGAGTGAAAGTAATGGGAGCTGTAGGCTTTGAAATCCCATTACTCCACCTAGAGCATTGTAAGAAGAAAACCTTGGGACTTTATCCCTAGTCTAGAGATCTGGGAGGTAAGGAGAGCCAGGAAGGGGTGTGTGTGTGTGTGTGTGTGTGTGTGTGTGTGTGTGTGTGTGTGTCCAGGGCTAGATAGAATTCAAGTGACTTCCCTGTTCAATCTATGTCCCCTACCCACCCTCATATCCCACAAAGCTCTAGTCCTTTGGACCCTGGCCCTGTGTGAAGCTTGTGCGTGCAGCTGCTGCTTTGAGATGAGATCTTTCTTCCACAGCTGGATTCCTACAGGCTTTGGGGTGGGCAGGGCCTCTCTGAGCAGGTGGCATCTTTTAAAAATTGGATGATGAAGGGGAAAGAGAGAAGCTTGAGGGTGAGGAATAAGGAGTCAGAGGGGACCAAGTGAGTGGAATCTTCCCTTTCCAAAACCAGAATATAGTCCAGTTTGGATTGGCAGTGGACCACCCCAAGGGGAGTTTGAGTATTGCCTAGTTGTGGTTTTTGGTGGTATTCCCTGATTTTCCATCACCAGGAAGGCATAATGGTAGTTTACCAAAAGAGGTCACTGTCATTTTAAGGGACTGTCTCCTAAGCCAATTATTTTTCAGACAGTGTTCTACAAAGAAATTACAGATGGTACTTTTAGCCATTCCCTCCCCCACCAACCAAAAACAAGATCCTTAAAAAGACATCAGTAACTATTGACCCATAACGGCTGCCTTCTCATCTTTAGAAAAATTGTATGGTCTATGCTCTAATGTAGGAGGCATCCTTGATGAAAACATGAGTCAGGGACACAGGGACAGCCAGGTTTTCACAGATGATTTTCTTCCAAAAACTGTATCTTTAAAGCCATGTGATTGACCAAAGGAAAGCAAGGTCCTTCTGTATCTTTTGTTTTTGTGATGAGATTTCAATAGTGTAGGAAACTGCACTGATGCAAATTAGCAACTGCTGTATGATTTATAGTCTTTGAGAGTGCATCCTCTAAGGTTAAACAATTGCCACACAGCCCATCCATGTCAGGGGCAAGACCTGAACCCAGGTCTCCGTGATTCTGAGGGAGATTCTTAATACACATGGCCACATTGCTGTTTATACCCTCTATTGTTTATTGGTTTTTAAATAAGAATTTAATTCACTGGAATGAAATGTTGCCTCCCAAGTGCTCTTTAGGCAAGATTCCTCCCAAAAATATAGTAAAATCATGTAAGACTCTATGACAGATGCAACTATGAAGTGAACTTTGTTCATTAATCTACTGGGTATTAACAGCAATCAAGGGGTAAGGCAGAGATATGGCCACCTAAAGTGTTTGCTGGTGTCATAGACGATGTCCTGCACAGAGCCCACATGAAATCCTTATTCCCTAAGATCCTAAGGCGGCAGGGACGTAACTGCACTGTGATGCACAGACCACTGGCCTTGAAGTCAGAAGGACTCATCTTTCTGAGTTCAAATCCAGCCTCAGACATTTGGTAGCTGTGTGATCTGAGCAAATCACTTAACCCTGTTGGCCTCATTTTCCTCATCTATAAAATTAACTGGAAAAGGAAATGACAAAACCACTCCAATATCTCTGCCAAGAAAACCCCAAATGGGGTCATGAAAAGTTGGTCACTGCTGAAAAACACCTGAACAGCCCCCAGATTACTCCTAAATACTCCTATTTGAAGATGACACTGTACTAATTGTATGGAGCCACCAAACCCTACAAATGGATGAAATTTGAGGGAGTGAAAAGGAGATTGATGTCCTGCACAGGACATGTCCTCCTATGTTCATCCACATAGGAGAAACAAAGTAGAAGAAAAAAAAAAGCTTTTTTTGGGGGGGGGCCAGGTGTGCAAGTGAATAGGCAGTCCCTTAAATCTTAGTCCATCAACCTAAACAATAAGATAAGTACTTCAAGAAGGACAGTGAGTTGAGAGCCCAGATATGATTAGGACGAAGGCTAGATTAAATCTCTTTTGGGAAACTGCATGGTATTTTCATTGATCTTCGTCTTTTCACTGCTGCAAAAGCCTATCTCTTTAACACTCATATTCTGATGCTGAAGTACTGTCTGGCTCTAAATCTGACCCATGAATCAAAATTACGGGTCACCCAAAGTGCGATGAGAAAACACATGCTGGCTATAATTAGGCAGCAGGGACTTAGGCATGAAGACTAGCTCATAAGAAGGTATTGTAAAAGAGACAATTTCTTTCAAGGCAGACACATGCTGTTGGAAAAAGGAAGCTGGCCAGGTAGGTGTCTGATGCAATTTGCAGACATTTATTAAATGTCCATTGTGTACAAGACCTTAGGGGAAGTGCTATAGTTATAAGGATGTGAGAAGGAGACAAGAAAGTGATCATTCAATTAGTATTCTAGCACCTCCAAGCTACTGGAAGAACCGAAAAGAAGACCTTCGGCATAGTGGGCAAATGTTTGGTGGAGGACTTGTAGAAAGACCAGAAAGAACATTCAATAAGGTGAGAAGGCGTGAAAGAGAAATTGATTTGCATTACAAAGAAATGAATGAGCATCCCCACCAATGCAAGGAGCAAACTCAACCAAGCCCCAGCTCTGGTGCCCTTATGCGGACTAGACTTTTAATCTGTGTGTACAACAGCATCCCCAGAACCTGTACCAGCCGGATTCGAGAAATCTTGCAGAAGAGTATGTCTGGAGCCTGGGACCAATCACCTGAGTATTGGGCTCTATAGTGTAGTGGTCAGTCGAGTCAACAAGCATTGGTTAAATGCTTACTATACGCCAGCATATAGTAGGTGCTTAATAAATGTTTATTGAAAGAACAAATGAAAGCTGAACACTAGAGATACAAAGGAAGGCAGAAAAATAGTCTCTCCCCTCAAGGAACTTGGAATCTAATAGGGGAGACAACATGAAAACAACCAGCTACATACAAGATCTGTACTGAGTACACAGAAGGGGTGGCAGCTGGGGGAATCTGGAAAGGCCTGTAGGAGGTGAGATTTGAGCTGAGTCTTGCCAGAAGCCAAGGCAGCTAAGAGGCTGAGATGAAGAAAGAAAGAATTCCAGGTATGGGAGATAGCCAGTGAGTGCAAAATGCAGAGAAATGGGAGACAGGAGTGTCCTAGTCAAGGAACAGAGAGGGGACCAGAGGATGGGAGAGTGGGTAAAAGGAATGTTGAAGACAAAGACTGGAAAGGATGGAGGGGGCCAAGTTATAAAGAGCTTTACATGCCAATCAGAAGAGTTACATTTCAGCTGGAGATACTAGGGAGCCAGTGATGGTCCTTGAGGAAGGATGTAAACTGCGCTTGGAAAAAAATCACCTTGGCAGATGAGTGGAGATTGAAGTGAAGTGGGGAGAGACTGAAGGCAAGGAGACCAAATGGAAGATTATTGATTAGTGCAGGTGAAAGACAATTAGTACTTAAACTAAGGTGGTGGTCTGGTGAGTAGAGCGATAGAATATAGGAGAGATGTTATAAAAGTAGAAATTACGAGATGTGACAGGATATTGGATATGTGGCCAGTAGGGGACATAGTGGAATGAACTGAGGAATCAGGATGATCTGAGTTCAAATCCTGCCCAAGATACTTAATAGCTGTGTGGCCCTGGGAAAGTCACTTGACCTCTATTTGCCTCAGTTTCCTCATCAGTAAAATGAGGATAATAATAGCACCTACCTTCCAGGGCTATTGTGAGAAGCAAATGAGATAATGTTTTGAAGTACTCTGCATACTATATGCAAATATATATGCAGAGCTACATAAATGTTAACTGTTATTTATTCTTATTACATGTGGGGTGAATGAGACTGAGAAATCAAGGTTGACACTGAGGTTGTGGACCCAGGGTTACTGAGAGGAAGGGGGTACCTTCAACAGCAATGGAGAATTTCAGAAGAAGGGAGATTTTTTTTGGGAAAGATAATGAATTCAGTTTTAGACATGCTGAGTTGAAGAAGCCTCTCAGACATCCTGCTTGAAATGTTCAGAAGAAATTTGGTGGCAGGTGTTGGGAGCTCGGGAAAGAGGCAGAGGGTGAGGCTTGGGAATCACCATCACTGAGCTCATAATCAAATCCATGGAAGCCGATCAGACCACCAAGTGAAAAAGTACAGAGAGAGGAGAGAAGAGGTCCCAGAACAGAGCCTTGGGGGACCCCCAGGGGTAGTAGCCATGACCTGGAGGAAGAACCAGCAAAGGAGAGAAGGAGCTTCAGTTCAACTGATGGGAAAAGAAACAGGAGAAAGTAGGATCACCAAAACCTAGAGAGGAGAGAGTATTCTGGAAAAAGGTGATAAATCATTTAAAAACAGAAGAAGGAGGAGGAGGAGGAGGAGAAAGAAATGATCAAGGCTGCCAAAGGCTGCACAAGTTGAGAAGGAGGAGGATGGAGGCAAGGTCTTTTGATTTGGCAATACAGATATCCTTGGTAATTTGGGAGAGGGCAATTGTAGTTGAACGGCCAGTAGTTTGTGGTTTGTCTACCACAAAGAGTTTAGGAGGGAATGAGAGGGGCCACAGCGAGGTATCATTGAGGATAGAGCACCAGACCTGTAGTCAAAAGGACCTGAGTTCAAATCTGGCCTCAGACACTTACTAGCTGTGTGAGCCTGGGAACCCCAATTGCCTCAAGAAAAAAAAAGAATGAGAGAAATAGAGTCACAAATTTAGGGTTAGATGACTTTCTCCAAGAGTTTAGGCACCAAAGGGAGGATAGGTGCCAGTAGTTAGCTGGGATGCATTGATCAAATTGAGGGTTATCTGAGGATGGGGAGATGTGGGTAGGTTTGTGGGCAACAGGGAAGAAGTCAGTATACTAGAAAAGAGACAGGAAAACCTGGGTTTGAACCCCACCTCTGACCCTTCTAGGGACTTTAGTGGCCATTGAGGCAGCTTAGATGATGCAGTAGATAGAGTTCTGGACCTCTGTGTCTCAGGAAGACTCCTGAATTCAAATCTTGCCACAGACACTAACTATATGACTGGGGGGAAGTCACTTATAAACTCTGCCTGCCTCAGTTTCCTCATCTTTAAAATGGGGTAATAATAGGTACTTGTAATGCCCAACTCACAGTGTTGCTGTGAGGCTCCAACGAGGTAGGTGTTTAAGCATCTATAGACATGCCAGTCATTATTAGTGATGGCAGCTGGGACTGGAGGAAGCACAAAGTTGTACCAAGCCCTGCAGAGGAGAAGCCCCATTCAACAGAGGAGTATCATGGCTGTGAGGTCTCATGTAGTGTGCTATGGTTAAAAGCTGCAGTGGTCAGGCTTGGGCAGTAGAGGGCACGTGTGCCTCAGCCAACACAGGTCAGCCCCCAGGCTCAAGCCAAGAGGTGGCTTTCTCATAGGATCTTTGGTCCAGAGCTGGGACTGAGGCTTAACACACACACACACACACACACACACACACACACATTTTACAAATAAGGAAACTGAGGCCCAGAAAGCTTCAGTGATTTATCCATGGTCCCACATGCACTAAGTAGAAGAGTGAACCTAGGGGCAGCTAGGTGGCACAGTGAATAGAGCACCAGCTTTGGAGTCAGGAGGACCTGAGTTCAAATCCAACCTCAGACACTTGACACACTAGCCCTGTGACCTTGGGCAAGTCACTTAACCCCAACTGACTTGCCTTCCCCCCTCCAAAAAAAGGGGGAAGAGTGAACCTGGTTCTTGTGACCCCAGATCCAAATGGTACAGGACTGAATGAGATAACATTTGGAAAAAGCACAGTGCCTGGATGGAGTGGGTGCTATCTAAATATGTATTTCACTTTCCCCAGTACCATATTATTCCCAAAGGAATTAAAATCCAAGGTGCAAAATTCATCCAAAATCTCTTTATAAACACTTACTATGTGTAAAGTACAGCACATGAAGTGTGTGTAAGCAGCCCTGCTCTAAGGAATACAGAAAAGTCCAAGTATTTCTCAGTTGGGCAGGGGTCAGGCTAGGGTGATAGTGCTAAGGCTAGGATGACCATTAAAAAGAATCCAACACAAAACCCCTCACTTTATAGATAAGGAAACCGAGTTCCAGAGAGGTGGTGATTTGCCCACGTGCCCACAGGTAGCAAGTGACAGTTTGAGATTGGAACCCACACCCTCTCACTGGAAGTCCAGTGTTCTTTCCATTGGACCCTACTGTCTTCCCTGATGACCTCCTACATCCCTTCCAGCTCTGAGATTCTATGAATTAAAAGGCACGGGCCTGCCCTCAATCTGCTTACAGTCTAGTTAAGAAGATGAAGTAAGCCCACAGAAAGCCATAGAGCAGAATGCGATCCATGCAGCATAAGAATCATACAGCACCATGGGAGTTCTAGGGGAACAATGAAAGATAATACACACTTATTAGGCACTTACACTGTATATCAGGCACATGCTGAGTACTTTACAAACGTCATCTCACTTGATCCTCACAGCAACCATAGGAGGTAGTATTAGTATTATTATATGGTATTATTATCCCCATTTTACAGTTGAGGAAAATGAGACCAACAGTGGTTAAGTGACTTGTCCAGGGTCACACAGCTAGTAAGTGTCTGAGACAGAACTGGAACTCACCTCTTCCTGAGTATCTGCCATACATCTTAACTACCATAGAGGAAGGTGAGAGAGCACTGTGGGCGAGAGTGATCAGGGCAAGCTTCTTGGAGATGGTGAGATTTCAGCTGGTTCCACTTAGGATAGGACCAGTAAAAGATGCGGTGGAAAGACCAGACTTAGTGTCCACCTGCTTTCAGCCCCTCTCTGGGGCTGCATTTGCCACATCTTCCCCACTCTGGAAGAAAGCTGGAGGATCCTCTCTGGGACCAGAGATGGCCTCAGGCCCACTCTTCCATATGCCCCCTTCAAGTACCGACTCTGGGGATTCTCTCTTTCCCTCCACCATCTGGCTGCTCTTCCCCAGGGAGGGCCTGGGCAGCTGCCCAAGCCCCTGCCAGGATGGGGACTAAGTTCCATGGGTTTGTACAGGGTGATGTTCTGTGGAAGACAAGTGGTCTAAGGGACTGGTGTCTTTTCTTTTAGCAATCCCGCTCACTGCTTACGGACCAATGGCCGCAGCAGCTGCAGCAGCCGCTGTTGTCCGAGGGACAGGTGAGACCAACTTTGGGTGTAGGGGATGAAGGAATGAATGAATGAATAAATGAATGAAGCATGTATCAAGTGATTACTATATGCAATGCATTGTGCTACATGCTAGGGATATACCAAAAGGAAAGAGAGAGGTGTAGTCCTCTCTTGGGGAGGCGGGGAGGTGTTTTCCTTCCCCCTGTTGGGGGGGACAGAGGCATTAACCTCATTGAGTTGCTCGGGGTTGGGTCTGGGGCCCACCTCTCCTGTGGGAGAAGTGGGCAGTGGGGGGTGGGGAGGCATGGTGAATTGGGGAAGGGGCTAGCCTGTTGGGCTCTTTTCTCTGGGTTGCCAGGATCTCACCCCTGGGCGCTGGCTCCCCCTCCAGGTTCGACACCAAGCCGTACAGGGGGCTTCCTGGGCACCACGAGCCCCGGCCCCATGGCCGAGCTCTATGGGGCGGCCAACCAGGATTCTGGGGTCAGCAGTTACATCAGTGCCGCCAGCCCTGCCCCCAGCACTGGCTTTGGCCACAGCCTTGGGGTGAGTAGGCTGACCTGGGTTCTAGTTTCCTGTAGTATTTGGGGGGCTTCTGGGGAGTGGGACCCTACTTGAATTGAAGGGAAAAGGGCTGGAAATCCAATAAGGTTAGATCATGCTCTTTAGGGCAGGCAATATCTTTGATACCTTATTGGTTGTGTTGATATGGTTTTACTTACACTTATTATAAAGGTGGGCTCTATTGGGAAGGAGGGAGGGAAGGAAGGGAGTCTTTGGGAAGGGCTATAGAATATTTAAAAAAAAAAAAGGTAATGAAACATTTCCCCTCCATCCCCCTAAAAAAAGAGAAAAGAAATAAATCTTCTTAATGAAGGAAAGAGAGGATCCTGGGACATTCTTATCTAACTTCCTCAGTCTGTTGAATTTGGGATTTTGGATTCCTCCTCTTTTAGGGTCCCTTGATTGCAACAGCGTTTACCAATGGGTACCACTGAGTCAGGGGATCAAGGAGGCAGGAGGTAAGAAGCCTGTGAAGGGACACGGAGCCTGGGAGGGGGCATCAGGGCAAAGGAATAGGACTTGGAAAAGGAGCAGGGGAGGCCTGGAATCAGGATGTCAGAATTAGAAGGGAGCCGAGATGTGGAGAGTGTTCTGTGTGTTTTAGGGCATCTATTTCTAATATTTCTCCATCCAACTTGAGTTATTGATTCCTGTTCAGAGGATGCTTGCAGGGAGGGAGCTGAAAGTGGGGAGGATGGTGTAATGGAAAGACCTTTGGACCTTGGACCAAAGTTCCTGGGTTCTAATCACAAGAACAGCCATTGAGAGCTGGAGGAAACTGAAAGCCCATTTTACAAAGAGTGCTCAGAGTCAAATGGCCAGTAAATGTCTGAAGCAGGATTTGAACTCAGATCTTCCTGACTCCCAAGTCCCAGCTTTCTCTGTGTGATCATGAGTGAGCAAGTGGCCTCCCCTGTCTGGACTTCTGTTGAATTCTCTGTAAAAGGAGGAGGATGGGCCAGAATCTCCCCCCTCTCCTTTCAGCTCTCTGAGAATGCCATAGGAGACAGGGTGCTGGTCTTGGAGCCAGGCTTCAAATTTAGTCTCTGATATTAGCAGTCTGGAGTCACCTCTCTGAGCCTCTGTCAAATGGAAACAGTAAAGCCTTGTCTCCTTGGGTTGAGGCTTAGGTGATGTTATCATATGCACGAAGCCCTCTGAAGACTTCACATCACTAGATTTGTGTTAGTTATTATCTGGGGCAAACCCAAGCACTTTTATTTCACAGTTGAAAAAAGGGAAAATTATGGATCAGGTGGAATTGATTTGCCCAAGGTCATACAAGCTAGTCATTAGCAGAATAGAGGGTACAAAAATAGGCAGCTTGTGGGGAAAGATTGGAGAGTTGGAGGATAAAAATGGGTGGGGGGAGAAGTGTGGATAATCTAGCCATAACTAGCCATTTTGATACCAGAGGCAGAGAAAACCATTCAGTGTTATAATTCATGGTGTGAAAATACCAGAAGCAATTAAGATAAATTTCATTGTTCAGGAGGTATTATGTTCCTATAGTGATTACTTAAGCTTTACACCCGATAAATTTCAATACTCTGGGACAGAGGCCCATCACCCAGCCCTAGTTATGACTCTGGATAGCTCAGGTCCTAGACTCTAGGATTCAGGGGAGAAACTTGTTGCTATTTAGAAAGGAAGGGGACTGGGCCCCAGGAAAGGAGGGTGGGAAAAGGCCATTGGTTGGAGAGACACTGTTGAGGAGATGGGGTGTAACCCGTTCTCCTTTCTCTGCTCTCTTATACATCCCCCAGAGCCCTCATTGGCAGCTGCCTGAGGACAGTGAGCTGCAGGACCAGCCCAGCCAAAGGGGAAAGGGGAAGGAGGCTCGTCCCATCACCCCGTCCCCTCTGCCAAGCTGCACACTGCCTGCAGGCTGCCAGGCTCCTGCCCACCCCGCTCCTCCCCTCCCCCTCTGGCTCCCAGGCCACCCCATGGACATCATCTCACTGCCCTTACTAACCTCCCTGCCCTTTGCCACCCCCCATGCCCTTCCCTCGGCTTCTATTTATTTTGGAGTAGATGGTAGCCTCCTGGTTTTTTCCTACTGGGTTTGCGCCCCTTCCCTTTCTGTCTCTTCACCCTGTCCTGTAGGTCTCCTAAAATGGCTCATGTGCTTGTGTTTAGCTAGGAAGATGGCGGGGAGACGTGGGGGGCCTCTACCAGGGCCTGTGCCTACCTCCTGCCTTTTTCTTTTATTGTTTTGTTTTTTTAATTCTGATCTCTTTCTTTCCTTTTTTCTTTTTCTTTTTTTTTTGACCAAAAAAAAAAAAGAGAGAGAGAGAGAAAGAGAGAGAGAGAGAGGAAGAGAGAGAGAGAAACATTTTTAAATTGTTTCTTGGTTTGTGAATGTGAATCTCCGGGCTGCAGGGTGGGGGACCAGGAGTGCCCACACCGACAAGAGAACAAGTGTATATTTTGGTCTGTGGCAGCCCAGGCTCTGGCCGAGCAGGGCTGGGCTGTGGGGTCAGGTGAAGCCTTGGAGATGTCTGTCTCCTGTATGATATTGTAAATACTATGAGGTGAAGCCCCCCACCCCTCTCCGTATTCCTTGCCAGGGTTGGGGAGGGGCCTCACCTCACCCCACTCAGCGGACCCCTCTGTGAACCCCCTCCCCACATGGTTACTGTAAGATTTTTGTTAGGGCCTCCACTTGTACTGGGAAAGGAAGGTACCCCCTCTCTCACCTTGGAGCTCAAGGGGAGTCCTGTGGGCTACCCACCTCCCACCCCTGCCCCAAGCCCCAACTTCAGATGTAAGGGAGGGGGACTTCCCACCTTGCCACATTTGAAAGAAATTAACTCTCTAAAGGGCCTTCCCCTACCCCCACCCCCTTAATAGGCTGGACCCTCCTGTTTCCTGCCCTGGGCTTACTGTGGGGAGGTAGGTGTTGGAAGGGGTATGGGTGAGTGACTCCAGGGGCAAGCCAAGGGCTTCTCAGGGATCCCCCACATTCTTTCACAGCAGCCTCCCACCTGGACAGGCCATGTGGCCATACTCCCCAAGGTCATGGTCGGAGCCCCTTGGCAGCCCTGTGGACCTCCCCCACCCCCAACTCCCTCTGCCCTGGTGCCCCCTCTAGCACCTCCATCAGGGAGAGAGGGTGGATTTAGGGTCTAGATATCTGTGAACCAAAGACCTGACTGGGTTGGGAGGATGGAGGCTTGATGGTTGCTCCCTCCCCCACCCCAGGGAGGTTAGACAGGTCCAAGGCTAGGGGTGTCCTTCATGCCTCTGCCCCCCAGGGTCCCTCAACTACCTTTGGAGAGTTAATTAGCAGTGTGAGGTGCTTAACCTGTTAGTGCTGAGAACACAAAGCAATAATCTTTGTTACTGAGATGCGCGGCTGTATGTCTTTTTTTTAAAAAAAATATTTCCTAATAAAAGAGAAGCTACATTTTATTGGTTTTTATTTTTGATTTTCTACACGTCTGAGGGGAGCCCCTGAGTGGTTCTACCTCCCCCCTCCCCATCCTTCCCCACCCCTGTCCTCTTTGTTCCCCTCTCCTCCTTAGGGCTTGGGGCTGGGGCCGGAACTCTGTTCTATGACTCATTCCTGGTTTTTTTAAAAGATGTTAAGTGGGGTTTTGAAACCAGTAAATTTACCGCTCTCTGGTATCTGTCCGCTCCACATCTGTAACCCTCTTTCCAAGATTTTTCAGTTTTAAATTCCTAATAAATTATTTGAAAATGGTGCTGTCTGTGACTGTAATTCTTTTGTGTGACTTGGATTGAGAGAGGGGTTCCTCAGAGACCTCTTGCTCTTCCTCACTGTCTCGTTAAGGGACTTGCCTTGAATCCAGAGAGGACCCAAAAGGCATGGGATTGAGAAGCATTCTTGGGTCACTCTCAGATGCTAGCAGAGCTGCATTCATTTGGGAAGCTTCTTGCCGGGGAGCAGTCCTCATTCAGCCATTCACTCATTTAATAAGCATTTAGTAAGCTCCTGCTGGGTACCTTTCACTATATCAAACCCCAGAGATGCACAGGATTATAGACAGAGCAAGAATGGAGGTCTTTAGAGGACATCAAGTCCAACTCCACCATTTTATAGGGGAGGAAACTGAGGCAGGCCCAGAGAATTTAAGTGACTTTCTCAGGGTCACATTGGTAGTGTCCAAAGTGGAGTTTTAGACCCGAATTCTGAATTCAGTGTGCTGCCCTTCACACCACACTGAAAACAAAACAGTCCCTTCTCTCAACAAACCTTTGCTGACTCAATTCAGGGAGCTCCCATGTGTGTGCGAGAGTTCTGAGCATGTTAGATTTATCAGTAAGGTTCGTAGTTAGCAATAAGAGGGGTCTTTAGCTCCTCAACAAGCCAAAAGACCCTGAATGAAGACTGACGGATTATTTTATGGACAATAGGAGAAGCACCCCAAAAGTAGAAAGCAGCATCAGAGATGGAAAAAACCTAATTGCTTCCAAAGTCAGAAGCTTCATAGGCATGGGGAACAAGATGATTGGCTAGCAATCTGGAATGGAGGGCTAGTAACCACACCTCCTTCCATCTTGTTGTTATGGAAGGCTCATTGGTGATGTCCACCTGTGTGGACCTGTCCATAACAGGCCAGACTTTCTTAATTGAACAGCCAGTATCGTAGAGATAACAGATCAGACTCCCCAGCATCCACCTCCATCTTTCAGGGATAACAGACTTCTAATTTTACATGGGCAGCTAGTGGTATAGAGATCTTTTAAAGTGATTTATAGGGAAACCAAACTTTTTTCAGGGACAAACTTGACTTAGGCAGCTATACAAAATGTCAGCATTTATCCAGAATAGAATCAATTACCAAATAGAATTGAGTTGATTTTCTTATGGGGAGGGAGGGGAGACAGTTGTAAGTCTTGGTTGGTAGAAGGGGTCACAGTGCCTAAAGAGGTCTTCTAGATTAATCAATAAACATTTGTTAAGGGTGCAGCTAAGCTGCTGACCTTCCTGATCAGAAGGCTGCTGGGGCCAATGCTACTTGGAATTCCTTCTGGCTCCTCTTCAGCCAGAGGCAGCTAGAAAAGGTTGCCACATCAGAACAGATAAGAGGTCCCCAGGTCCTGAGCAGAGGCGGTGCCCTCTCTCTCCTGACATGCAATTTGAGCCTTCTGATGGTTAAGCAAATGTTCCTGAGGCCCTGAACCCTGGAGCCCTGGCACCATTATGAGGCTTGGCATTTACGTTCCAAGTCCACTCTTCATCCCATTAGGTTAGGATTCAAGGGGCATCCATTAAAAGTCCATTACAACATACACCAGGCTCTGTGGTAAGGACAGGGGGAACCACTAAATTTAAAACAAAACAGTCCATACTTTCAAGGAGCTTACAGTGGAAGGTGAATTGATTAAATTGTAAATAAACTGGGTTAGGCACTGGGTTTGTGATTTTACAGGTATTGAGAACTCCCAGATGAGGAGATTCCCTCCACCAAAGAAAATTGGCATTTTCTCTGTAATTATAGAGAGTGACTCACCCAGGGTCACATAGGGGCAAGACTTGGCTCCAAAGCCAACTTTCTACCCACTAGGCTACACACTATGCAGTCGATACATGTTTATTAACTACCTACTATGCACCAGGTACCATGCTATGCCTAAAGATACAAAGGAAGGCAAAAGACAATCTCTACCCTCAAGGAGCCCAAAGGCTAATGGGGGAAATATGCAAAAAACTAGGTACAAACAAGGTAGAGACAGTATAAACTGGAAATAAAAAGCAGATGGAAGGGGCTAGAAGTAAGAGGGATGGCAATGATTTCTTATAGAAGGCAGTATTTGAGCTGGAACTTGAAGGAATCAAGGAAGATGGGGCAGAGATAAGGAGGGGACGAATTCCAGGCATGCTAGAAAAGCAGGAAAAATGGCCAGAGCTGACAGGTGAATGTCTTGTTGGAGTAACAGCCAGGAGATCCAGACAGCGGATAAAGAGTATGTGTTGGGGGTGGGGGTCGTCCTAGATTATGAAGGGCTTTGAACACCAAACAGGATTCTATACCTGATCTTAGAGTTCATAGGGGGCCACAGAGCCTATTGTATGTTGGGGGAGACCAGGGCAGTGTAACAGGAACAGACTTAGGTTACTTTAACAGCTGAGTCTGGAGGACAGACTGAGGAAGAGACCCCATGTAGGTGGCCCCACCAGTCACTATCACAGGAGTCCAGGAGTGAGGTAATGGGTCTGCTCCAAGGTAGAGGCAGGGTCTGGAGAGAGAAGGGGGAGTATTTGAGAGATCTTCGATGGTAAAATCAATAAATGTCTGATTGGATGGAAGTTAAGGATGTTAAGTTATGAAGTTAAGGAAGTTAAGGATGACCCCTAGATTTCAAGTCTCAGGACCTGGGTGGATTGTGCCCTGGACAATAAGAGACATTTGGAAGAAAGGAGGACTTGGAGAGGGGGACATATAATGAGGTCAGTTTGGGATGTGCTGAGTTTAAGCTAGGAGACATCCAGGTCAAGATATCTATTAGGTAGTTGGAGATATGAAACTGAAGGTCAGCACTGAGTTAGGGCTAGATTTGAGAAGGTGCCATATAATCTCACCTCCTCATTTTAAAAAGGGAACAGGAAGCAGAAGATCAGAGGTTATATGACCTCCCAAAGTTCCCAATGGTAGTAAATAGAATAGTCAGAAGCAACTGGTGGCTGATAGTGCAATGGGACCTGAAGTCACTAAGTCCTGAGTTCAAATCCAACCTCAGATACTTATTACTTACTCTGTGACCCTGGATAAATCACTTTTGGATAAGTCACACTCTTTGCTTCAGTCTCCTCAGCTGTAAAATGGGGATATAATAGCCCCTACCTTCTGAGGATCAAATGAGATAGTATTTGTAAAAAGTGCCTGTATACAATAAGTATTATATAAATGCTTATTTTTCTTCCCCTTCCCCCAGTTGAGATTTGAATTCAAGTCTTCTGACCCCAAATTCACCTTTCATTAATTAGTAGTTACTGATATTATTAACAGTAATAGCAACAATTAATAATGCTGTACTAATTTACATGTGTTTGGTGGGACAGAACATCCTGGAACTTCAGAGTTGGAAGGCCATTCTAAGGTTGTCAAAACTTCCCTATAAGGAGGTAATAAAGAAAGAATTCTTATTGTTGTTAGTAGTAACCACCTTGAGTCTATGCACCTGTGACCTTTTGGGGGTCATGGGTAACCCACCATCTGGTGAGGTCAGCACGTATGTCCTTAGCTGTTCTTTCCACTGAGGATTTTGTCCTTCCCAGGCTGGGAGAGACTAATTGCCACACACCTGTGTTTTGACAGGAACAAGCTGGGGTTGCCTGGGAATACATCTGAGGGTGGAACTGGGCAAATGTTGGGAGATGAAGCTGGAGGTGTAACCAGAGGCATCCCTACCTCCCCCCCCACTCCCCCAGTATGTTCCATTGTTCAACTGAACAGAGAAATCCTGACCTCCAAGGGTCCTGGGTTCACATCTGGGCTCTGATACTGGACCATTTGCCCTCTTGAGCCACAGTTTCCTCATCTGCCTGGCTTATAAAATCCTAGGTCTTAGGAGCCTAGTAGGAAGGGAGCCCAGAGGCCAGCCAATCCAATCCCCTTATTTTACACTTGAGACTGCCAGAAACCATTGTACTCATCATTCACATCCAAGACATTTCTGGTTTAAAGAGAAGTCCTGCTTAGCATAGATTCCCCATGCCCTTTGAGGCCTCTGGACTCCAAAACAACTGGAGGTAATGTTTTTTGGAATCTTTTTTTGTTTGTTTGTTTAGTTTTGAGGCAATCAGTATTAAGTGATTTACCCAGGATTATACAGCTAGTAAGTGTCTGAGGCTGGATCTGAACTTGAATCCTCCTGACTCTAAGGCCCATGCTGTTCTTTGAAATCTTAAAGAAGGAAATCACAATATGTAAAAATAAAGTTTGCAGGGGCAGCTAGGTGGTGCAGTGAGTAGAGCACTGGCCCTGGAGTCAGAAGGACCTGAGGTCTGATGGGACCTCAGACACTTAATGCACAGGCAAACAAAAACCTAGCTGTGTGACCTTGGGCAAGTTACTTAACCCCAATTGCCCTCCAAAAAGCAAAAAAATAAAATAAAGTTTTGGGTTAACATTACAGAATAGTTGTGTGGCCACTGTCTCATTCCCTTCTGGGCCATTCCATTCAAATATTCTCCAGGAATGAGCAAAGGGATCTCTCCCCAGATATTTAATCCTTTTTCAGTGCAGAAGGGTGAGTGTCTTGGACCTATCTCTTAAAGGGATGATCAGGAAGGAGAAGGCCTTTAGGTGGGTTTATAGCAAGGCCCCGAGGGAAGGAACAAGAATTTCTTAAGTTCCTACTATGTGCCAAATTCTTAGCAAGCAAAAAGTAAAAAAGACATGTCATTCTTTGTTAGATAATTTGGTTCCAAATCTGTTTTAAATCCTTAATCTTAATTCAACTTCCTAAGAAAGGCCTTTTGTCCTACCTTCTCTTTCTTCTTTCAAGGGCAAGTCTTTCTTAATGCTTCTAGAGAATATTGAGGACCATTCACTGGTAAGTATTTCTTAATATTTCTAGAGAAATGTAAAAGCTTATTGGTATGTTTCCCCCAGAGGAAGGTTAGAGGCAAAGCATGTTACCCGGTAAAGGAAAGAGCTTGGAGGCAGGGCCTGTCCCCCAATCCTGGAAAGCTCTCCCTCCTCAGTCCAGGCTACTGACCTCCCTGGATTTCTTTACATCCCAGCTAAACCCCCCACTTCTATAGGGAGCCTTCCCCAACCTCTCTTAATTCTACTGCATTCCCTTTATTAATGATTTCTTATTTATCTCATGTAAAACTTGCTTTGTATATATCTGTTTGCATGTTGTCTCCCCCATTAGATTGTAAGCTCCTTGAGGGCGGGACTGTCTTTTTGTATCTCCAGAGAGCTTAGCACAATTCCTGGTACATAGTAGGCTCTTAATAAATGTTGATTGATTGAGTCAGAAATGAACTCTTCAGATTCCACATGTATGTTCATTTCTCTTATAATAAACCTGGCATTCACATAAGACTCATGATATTGTGATTGCCTGTTGACACAGGAAGACCTGAGTTCAAATTCAGGCTCAAACATCTGTTACTTTTGTGACCTTGGGCAAGTCACTTAACCTCTGACTATCACAATTTCCTCCTCTGTAAAAAAATGATGATAATAGCACCTACCTCCCAAAATTGTTAGGATTGAATGAGATAATATTTGTAAATGGTTTTATGAACATTAAGATATCTAGAGCTGATTCCAAGTCACTATGTAGTAGAAACAGGGCCTTAGGTTCAGAGTCAGAAAACATAGATACAAACTGTTCCTGTGGCCCTCACTCTCACATCAAAGCCATGTCTCTCTTATGAACCTCAGTTTCCTTATCTGTAAAACAAAGGAGTTGGACTAGATGACCTGTGAGGTCCACCCTGGTTTTGAATCCTATGAACAAGGAGTCCCTGGGACAGACAAATGGAGGATTTAAGACCTATGTGTTTTTCCAGTGCAAGGGAGGAGAACAGCACTGTCCTGATGCCCCCACAAATGTGGCTGGCTGTATAGGCATCATAGGAATTTTGCTTGGCTTCTCTCTAAAGGTCATGGGGTGCCCAGACAAGCCCTGGTTGTTTTCGAAGACTTCCTGGCCCCTCGAGCATTTCCTCCTCCTGGCACCTGTAAGATCATCAGACCTAGAGGGGAAGAAGAACTTGGAGGCCATCCAGCCTGTATTAGGAAACTGAGTCTCAAAGAGAGGAAATTATATAGGTATGCCCATGGTCATTGGTTCTTTCTTCCTCTCTGGCCTCACCCTCCAGTTCAGCTCATAGCTTTCAGCCCTCAAGTACCAAGGGGACATTCAGGTAAACTGAGGGAACCTTCTTCTTTGACCCAAGCTGAGATTGAGGGGTTTGCAGTAGAGCCTGGATTTCATATTCTGACTCTTAACGATCTCAACTCAGCACCTTTTCTTTGTTCCAGGTGGAGAGGGGTGTGATAAAAGTGGCCTCCGGGCAATGCCTTCCCCCAAGGTTCCCCAGAGATCCTGAGGCTTTTTCCCCTGGATGGGATATATGGGTGCTTGGACAACTCCAAAGCTGGCCTTGTTCTTATGGAGATTTAAGGGGCCAAGGTCCAGGGCCCAGAGCCTCTGACCTACCAGAAACAATCCCATTATGGAAAAATGGCTGAGAGTCAGAAAAGGATGGGGGAAGAGGATGGTGAGTATTTCATGTGTGTATTTCAAGTATGTCATTTCCCTCTCTAGAATTATTGGCATTTACTTTGCTTTTAATTCAAAGTCTTTTATTCTGAATTTCAAAAACCCCAAATAAAATAGGCACCTCCATATACATAACAAAATAGAAAATGAGGATTGTATGTGAAACTGCATGTCTCAATGTGCAGTTTGCTTTCATTTTATTTTTTGTATTTAATTCTGGACTAGAGGCCGAGGGACCCAGCAGTAGTGTTTGTCCTAGGAGCCAGAAGAACCTGAATAAGTGCTGTGGGACCCTGGACAAGTCACATAAAGCCTGGCTTGAGGGGCAAAGGGGGTTTCCTCTGCATTGAAATCCCCAGGTCTAGTTCTGTCCCTATTGCTGTTGGTGTATTCATGGGTACATGTGTACATATGGTAGGTACATGTGGCAGGTATGTATCAGGATTCACCAATGTTGATTGTACATGTAATTTTTTTTTAAACAAGCCTGGCCTGGATCTTGGCTTAAGTATTTCCCAGAAGGACCAGTCAAGGCCAGAGAAAGAGAGGGCAAAGAGGGGAACAAACATTACTCTCTTATCGCCGTGCAACAGGTATAAAAAGGCAGGCCCCACGGCAGTCTGGTCTTTACTTCTGTTCACCTGTCCCGAGAACAGAATGCGTCTCCTCCTCCTGGCTGTCTTCTTAGCAGGTAAGGCATTGCATGAGCTCTCCTGGGTGCCCAGGGCCAGGGTGAAGCCAGGGTGGCTACCAGGAGAGACAGACAGAGCGGCTGGCTCTCAGGGGAAAGGGCACAGGATTTGGAGAGAGAGGACCTCTTGGAGCTGCTTTGTGGCAAATTAGCCCCAGTTTCTTCACCTTCACAGGCTTGGGGCTGGAAGAGACATATTTGACAGATGGGGAAACCGAGGGCTAGAGAAGCCATGCAGGTAGCAAGTAGTGGCAAGTAGCAGTTCCAGCATGTGAACTCGGTCCTCTGATCCAGCTGGACTAGACTATCACACAGGGCTCTTCCTGCTCCTAATGATCCCAGTGACATCAGCAAATCAAGGCTCAATCCAGCCCATTCACCTTGGATAAATCACCTCCCCTCTCTCTGTGCACTTTTGATTCCTTCCCTGTAAAATCACAGACTCAGTGGCTCACAGACTAGGGTCCCCTCCAGTTCTAAATATGAGACAGCTCTCAGCTGAGGACAGGAACTAGACGTAGTTGGAGGCAGGCAGCTTGGAGGCCTCAGTGACTGCAGTGCTGGACACTAGGCAAGAAGAACTGAGTTTGAATTCTGCCTCAGCTGTTTCCTGGGCAAGCCAGCAACCCCTTTGGCTTGCCTCAGTTTTCTCATCTGTAAAACAGGAATGATAGTAATCACACCTATTTCATGGAGTTATTATGAGGATCATCGAATATCCATAAAGTGCTTTACAAAACTGAAGCATTATTTACTCTTTCTCATCCTCATCATCCTTCAACCTAAGTTCAAACCCTACCTCAGATACTTCTGAGCTATGTGATTCCAGGAAAGTCCTGTAACCTCTCAGACCTTCAGGGCCCTCTTCTCTCCTTTTTCTTTTTTTTAAATATTCTTTACAAAAAATTATTTTCCCCCAATCACATGTAAAAACAGTTTTCAACATTGGTTTTTAAAATTTTGAGTTATACATTGTACACAGGAACAGCAACATTGTGCAAGGACCAGTGATAATCTAAGACAAGTCCAAAAGACTCATGATAGAAAATGCCGTCCATATCCAGAGAAAGAATGCAGACCGAAACATACGATTTTCTCTTTTTTTCTTTCTAGTGGTTTTCCCCTTTTGTTCTGATTCTTCTTTCACAACATGACTAATGTGGAAATGTGTTTAATATAAGTATACATGTATAACCTACATCAGATTGCATACCATCTTGGGTAGTGGAGAGGGGGAACATTTATAATTCAAAATCTTATAAAAGTGAATGTTGAAAACTGAAAATAAATTAAGAAAAATTTGAGTTCCAAATTCTCTCCCTCTCTTAGGGCGGCTAGGTGACGCAGTGAGTAGAGCGTCGGCCCTGGAGTCAGAAGGACCTGAGTTCGGATCCGACCTCAGACACTTAATGCACACACAAACAAAAACCTAGCCGTGTGACCTTGGGCAAGTTACTTAACCCCAATTGCCTTCCAAAAAGCAAAAAAAAAAACAAAAACAAAAACAAAAAAAAAAACAAATTCTCTCCCTCTCTCCCCATCCACTTCATTGAGAAGGTAAGCAATTTGATATAGGTTCTACATGTGTAGTCATGCAAGACATTTCCATATTATTGTGTTGTAAAAGAAAACATTGACCAAAAAAACCAAAACAAACCATACAAACCCCCAAAACAAAGAAAGCAAAAAAAAAGTCAGATTCTACAGTTATCTGGAGGTGGGTACATTTTTCACCATGAGTCCTTTGGAATTGTCCTGGATCATTGTATTTCAGAGAAGAGCTGCCATTCACAGCTGATCATCTTGCAATATCGCTGTTACTTTGTACAACATCATTGCCCTCTTCTGTGAAACCTGGACACACAGTTGCAATACCTGTCTCACCAGTGATTGTGAGGAAAGTCCTAATACATTTGCAAACTTCAGGGTATAATAGAAGGAGCTATTGGTTTGCTTCTATGGAATTCAATAACTGTGAGGGGGCACTGTAGTGTGGTGGGTATCAAGCTGGCCTAAGAGTCAAGACAAGCTAGATGTGGGTGCTGCCTAAGTCACTTAAACTCACGGAAGCCCAGGTAGCTCTATTAACACCAGGAATTGTTGAGCAGGTCAGTCAAACAGGCCCTGTATTAAGGGTTGGGGAGGCAGAAGAAGCAAACACTGCCCTCCAGGAGCTCAGGGTCAAACAACAAGTAAATAAATAGGTATAAAAAGGCTGTATCTACAGGATCAATGTAAATAATTGGAAATCAAACGGAAAAATTGGATTTAAGAGGGACTGGGAAAGGTTTCTAGGAAAAGAGATTTCAGTTGGGACTTAAAGGAAGCCAGGTGGAGATGAGGAAGGAGAGAGCTCTAGGCATGAGGAAGAGACAGTGAAAATGCCCAAGGCCAGGACATGGAAAGTCTTGTTTGTGGAACAGCCAGGGGGCCAATGTCACTGGATGGAAGAGTTGGTGCTGGGGAGGAGGGGAATGGGTTCAGAAAGGCCTTGAATGCCAAACAGAGCATTTTGTAATTGATCCCGGATGTGACAGGGAGCCACTGATATTTATTAAGTAGGGGTGTGATGTGATTAGATCTGCACTAAAACCCCTTTGGTAACTGAATGGAGGCAGGATTGGAGGGGGGAGAGACTTGGAGCAGACAGACTCACCAAAAGCTACTGCAACAGTCCAGGTGGGAGGTGATGAGGCGTGGCAATGTCAGAGAAGAAAAGGGGGCGCACTTGAGAGATATGGCAAAAGTCCTCCCCCCTTAGGGAGAGATGATGAGGAATCCAAGATGACTCAGGTTGGGAGCCTGGGGGATGGGGAGGATGGTGATGTCCTAAACAATAATAAGGAAATTTGGGGGGGGTTGGGGGGGGAGATTTAGAGGGAAATTACATAGTATTTACTATGTGCCAGGTACTGTGTTAACTGTTTTACAATTATTATCTCAATTGATTTCCCAACAATCCTAGGTGTGGGTGCTATTATTATCCCCATTTTACAGATAATGAAACTGAGGCAAATAGGGTGACTTGCCCAGGCACATACAGCCAGTAAGTATCTAAGGCCACATTTGAACTCAGATCTTCCTGATTCTAAGCCCAGCACTCTCTATACTATGTATCTAGCTGATAATGAGGTGGGGGGGAGGGGGGAGGGGTCTGAACATGTTTAGTGTAAGATGTTTACTGGACATCCAGTTCAACATGTGTTAACAGCATTTGGAAATTCAGGACTGGAGGTCAGCAGAGACTTTGTGGCATGACCAGATAGAGTCATCAGCATAGAGACAATAAGTAAATCCATGGGAGCTGATGAGATCACCAAATGAAGTGGTATGGAGAGAGAAGAGAAGAGGGCCAGGGAGAGAGCCTTGGGAGGTGTAGTCATGATCTTGAGGAGAATCCAGCAAAGGGGGCAGAGAAGGAGCGTTCAGAGAGGGAGGAAGAGAACAAGGAGAGAGTGATGGTCAGTGTCAAAGGCAGCAGAGACTCAGAGGTCAAGGAGAGTGAGGATGGAGTAGGTACCATTGGGCATTAATGGAGGGACAATAAACTTACAGGTCAGGACCAAAATGGAGAAGCATGATATGGATTATATTGTGTGTCTGGGCTTCTAAGAATGCTGTCCTCTGACACCTCTTTCTAGAACAGAGAAAATCTTGGGTTTCTTAAAGAATGGAAGCCCCTAGAGGACAGGGACTGCTTCCTTTTTGGTTTTGTTACCACCACTTAGTACACAATGTCTGGTGAATATTGTTGTTCAGTCCTTAAGTTGAATCAGACTCTTCACGACCCCAGTATCTCAGTACAATAATACTGTTCATGGGGGTTTCTTGGCAAAGATGATGGAATGATTGGCCATTTCTTTCTCCAGTGAATTAAGTGACTTGCCCAGGGTCCTACAGCTAGCCTAAGGTTGGATTTGAAGTCAGGTCTTCCCAACTCCAGGCCCAGTGCTCTATTTACTGTGCCACCTAGCTGTCCCCAATATTCATTTTTTAAAAATTTTGTGTGCTGGTGGGGCTAGGTGGCACAGTGAATAGAGCACTGGCCCTGGAGTCAGGAGGACCTGAGTTCAAATCCAGCCTCAGACACTTAACACTTACTAGCTATGTGACCTTGGGCAAGTCACTTTTGACTTGGGTAAGTCACAAGACCACACCAATTGCCCTGCTTTCCCCCCTCCAAGAAAAGTAAAAACAAACAAAAATTCTGTGTGCTACAAATTTCTGTCAAAGTAATTTTCCTCAAAATGTAGATCTGACCATATGACTCCCCTCCTCAACCAAATCCTGTGGCTCATGATCTATTTCCTCCAGGACAAAGCAAATTCCTCTGTCTGGATTCTAAAGCCATTCATAACATGATCCTAACCTATCTTTTTTTCCTCACTGGACATCACTTTCCCTTCCATACTCTCTGATGCAGCCAAACTGACCTTCTCTCTGGTTCTCACACCTGACACCTAGATTAATATTCCTAATGAATATTGATGTTGAGATTTTAAATAAGAAATTAACAAAGAAACTATAGCAACATAACATAGACATCATACATTATGACCAGGCTGGATTTATACCTGGAATGCAGGGATGATTCAATATTAGGAAACTATAAAGGTAATTGACCATACTGATAAGAAAGGCAACAAAAATCATATGATTATGTCAATAAATGTAGAAAAGGCTTCTGACAAGATACAATACCCATTCCTGTCAAAAAAAACCCCCAAAAATATAGTTATAAACAAAGTTTTCCTTAAAGTGATAAGTTTTATCTACGGAAAACCAAGAGCCAGAATTATCTGTAGTATTTCTAGAAATGCTGGCTATTACAATAAGAAAAAGAAATTGAAGGAATGAAGAAATAAAGTTGCTACTTTTTACAGAGAATATGATGATTAATTTAGAGAACCCTAGAGAGCCAACTAAACTAGCTGAAACTTCAAGAGGAAGAAATCTGGGCTATCAATAGCCATATGAAAAAATTCTCTCACTCATTAAAAATTAGGAAAATACAAATTGAAGTAACTCTTGAGGTTCTGCCTCACAGCCCTCTGATTGGCAAAGTTGATACAAAAGGAAAATTACAAGCACTGGAGGGGCTGTGGGAAAACAAGTACATTAACAAACTGTCAATGTTACAGCTGCTGGAATTGTAAACGGGTCCAGCTACTATGGAGGACAATTGGAACTCTGCCTAAAAAACTATCAAAATGTGCATCTTTTTTGACCTAGCTACAAGATATATACCCTAGAGATATCAAAGAAGGAGGAAAAGGACCCATATGTGCAAAAACCTCTTTACACAATGACCAACAATTCCAAAGAACTCGGGATGAAACAGATTACCCACTTCCAGAGAGAGCTGATGGACTGAGGCGTGTGTGTGTGTGTGTGTGTGTGTGTGTGTGTGTGTGTGTGTGTGTATCTTTTATCTTAGAGGCAACAGGTTGCTACTGAAGGTTTGTTTTTTGATTGGTTTTGTTTTAATCCGGAAGCGTTATGGTCAGGTGAGTCATATCTGGTAGAGGTTTGGTCAAATAGTCCTGGTGATCAGAATTGGGAGACTCCTGACTCCAGAGTCAGTAAGCTTTTTTTTTTTTTCCTAATTTATTTATTTATTTTAGTTTTCAACATTCATTTCCTCAAAAATTTTAATTACAAATTTTTCTCCCCGTCTTTCCTCTACCCCAACTTAAAATAGCAAACCCACTGAATACCCCCTCCCCCAATCTGTTTTCTCTTATATCGTCCCCCCTCCTCCTCCCCAACTTTCTAGTAGGGCAAGATGGATTTCTATACCCCAGTGTTTGTATATTTTATTTCCCAGTTACATGTAAAAAACAATTTTTTAAACATTTGTTTTTAAAACTTTGAGTTCTAGATTTTTTCCCTTCTTCCCTCCTTACTTGCCCCCACTGGGAAGACATGCAATTCAATATAGGTTGTACACATGTAGTTACACAAAACATTTCCATAGTAGTTATATTGTGAAAGACTATCTATATTTCCTTCCATCCTATCCTGCCTCCCACTTATTCTATTTTCTCCTTTGACCCTATCCCTTTTCAAAAGTGTTTGCTTCTAACTACCCTTTCCCCAAGTCCCCCCTCCTTCTATCATCCCCCCTCTTATTCCCTTCCCCCCTATTTTCCTGTAGGGTAAGACACCCAACTGAGTGTGTATGTTATTCCCTTCTTAAGCCAAATTCAATGAGAGTAAGGTTGCCCAGTCCCTTTCACTTTCCTGTTCTTACCCTCCATTTTAACAGTTTTCTCTTACCTCTTTTATATGAGACAATTTACCCTAATCTATCTCTCCCTTTCTCCTTCTCCCAATAAATTCCTCTCATCTCTTAATTTTATTTTTAGATATCATCCCTTCCTATTCAACTCATCCTGTGCCTTCTGTCTATGTATATATATATGCATACATATGCTCTCATGAAATAAAATACCTGGGATTTCAAAAGAAACCAATTCTGTTCAAATAGTTATGGTTTTTTTTTTCACAAACAAGTTTATAGATAGTGAGTTTTTAGCCCTTTTATAACTAGCTGCTGGAATGATATTTCAGCTGTAAATCTCATGATCCTATGGACTAAGTCCATGACCTTGGTCTCAATCCCTGGCAAGTTCACAGAATGACTTGTGCCTCTGTCTCCCCTTTTCAGTGGGCACTACTATTGATGGTGCCACCATCCGAGCACTGTGGCAATTTCGAAGTATGATCAAGTGCCTCATTCCAGACAGTAAACCCCTGTTGGACTACAACAATTATGGTTGCTTCTGTGGCTTTGGGGGGAGCGGAACCCCTGTGGATGAACTTGACCGGTGAGTAAGCATGGGAAGAAAATGAGGGTGGATGGATGTTAGATCTCAGCCCTTGGAGCCAATTTAATTCTGTAAACAGTTCACATCACAGGCTAAACTAATCTGACCTTGGGTCCCTTCCAGCTCTAAGGTTTTGTACTTTTTTTTTAATGCCTACTTAGGCAGAGTGGTGGGCTAGGAGTCAGGCAGACTTATATTTAAATTTCTTCTCAGACACTAGCTGTGTGACCTTGGGCAAGTCACTTAAGCTTCTCTCAGCCTCAATGTCCCCATATATAAAATCAAGATAATAATAGGACCAATCCAGCTAAATTCTAAGAGGTTCATTACCAGGTTGGCTACTAGGGGAAAGGTAGGCCAATCAACCAATCATTCAGTCAATGGGCCCTCAAGGATTTTCCTTTCTAGCTGAGGGGAAAATTGACCATGACCTGCTAGCTCACCATCTGTGGTCCTCCCCACTCCAGCCTCCAAGAATTGCCATCTTCCCAATCTGTTTTTCTCTGTCCTGTTATCTTGATTTTATATATGGGGAAATTGATTGCCCTACTGGAGAGCCAGAGCCGTGGATGGGCAATGGGAGGAAGGCAAAGTGTCTCAGCTTTTAGCTGAAGAGGAAATAGAGAAATAATTTGAGTGGGGTGGGGGTGGGCAGAAGCTAAATCTGGAGAATTGCCCTTCCAAGCTTCTGGGGCCTTCAAGGTTGGGGCAACGGCCTGGGAAAAGTGGTCACCTGTGTTGTGGCACCCTGGGCACCTCCTGCTCACACCTGCCACTCTTGCCTTGGCACTGATTGTTATCCTTCCCCTCAGGTGCTGCCAGGTGCATGATCAGTGCTATTCACAGGCCAAGAAACTTGATAGCTGCAAGTTCCTCCTGGACAACCCCTACACCAAGTCTTATTCCTACAGCTGCTCTCAGAAAGAGATCACCTGCAGCAGTAGGTGTACCCCAGACCTCGCCTTACCCTGAAGGCCTGTAGACCTCCCATGAGTGGGAAAACCTTGTCTCCCAAACTGAGAGGATGGGATTTGGTGTCCTCTTAGGCCCCTCCCAACCCTGACACCCCCTGTTCTAAGGGCCTCCCAACCCTGACATTCTATGATAACAAGTCAATTGTATAAGTTATGGATGTTCTTAGCATAAAGAGCACAGTGGTCCATCTGACAGGTAGCTCAGACCTCTTTCCATATTTCTCCAGGCAAAAACGAGTGTGACTCCTTTATCTGCAACTGTGACCGAAATGCTGCCATCTGCTTTTCCAAGGCACCATACAATGAAAAATACAAGGACTTGGACAGCGAGAAATACTGTACTGACAAAAAAAAATAGTAGGCTCCCCCCTCCCTTGGCCCCACCACAGGCAGCTGCCTTTCTCTGGGCCTGCCGTGGTCACCTTCATTAAAGCATCCTCTTGAAAGGCTCCCTGTGCTCTAGGTTTTTTTTTTCTTTCCACCTCTTGGGGACTCAGACACACAGGAATTGTGCTCAGAGAGGTTTTGTTAGTGCTGACTCTTCTGTGGGTTTTGTCATCTAGAGGGAGGCAGAGTTGGGGAGATGCTTAATATTGAAATCACCAGTGGGATAGAAGAGAACCTTAGAGAGCCTTAAGAGCTAGGAAGGGGCTGTTCTAGTCTTGGGTTTTCCACCTAGGAAAAGTTTGGAAGAGTGAGTTGGATGAATGAATAAGAAAACATTTTACAATCGGGCCCAATTCTGAGTCCCACATGTTAGAAAGGACATTCGATAACTAATGATCACTCATAAACATGATGTCTCACTTCTCTTCAATCCTTCTGAGCATCCTGGTTCAAAAATGGAAAGTGAGTTTGTCTTTAATTCCTCCCTCTCGCTGACCCCACCCCCCATCCAATTAGTTGTCAATTTTAGGTCTATAACATCTCTCAAATCAGGCTCCATCACCCTCTTTCTGGCCCTGATCATGCCCAGACAACACTAGTGTCAAAACCTTCTAACTGCTCTCCTTGCCTCCAATCTGCTTCTCTCTTAGCATTTCAGTTCTGCTGACTCCGTTGCTCTGTTGTCCAAAACCTTCACCTTGGAATTCAAGACCAATAGTAAAATGGCTCCAATGGTCCTTTTTGGGTTCACTTCACATTTCCCTTTATGAACTCTAGGCTTCTGTCAAACTGGACTTTACTCAAGCAAGAGTCTTTTATGTGTCAGTCACAGTGCTAACTGCTGGGGTTGCAAAGATAAGCAAAAGATAGTCCTTGCTTTCCAGGACTGCACAGTCCAATGCAAGAGACAACATGCTAACAAGCTATTTATTGGGTGGCCTTGATCAAGTCACCTCAGCTTTGAACCTCAGTCAGCTCTAGCATCTGTGGAATCTAGCATCCCTCATAAGGAAGGAGCTGGACCCTTCCAGCTCCAGAAAGACGTTCAAATGATCAGCTCGCTCATTTGAACCTTTTATTATGTGACAGTCACTAAGTAGGTGCTGAAGGTGCCTTGGAGTTGGGATGATCCGGGATCGAATCCAGCCTCAGAAAATGAGCACCCACACATAAATAATGACTAGCTGTGTAACCTTGAGCAAGTTACTTAACCCCAATTGCTTTAAAAAATATATACTTAAAAAAAATAATTACTTCCCTCAAGGGCTTTTAGTCTGAGAACAACATGGGCTCATTTAACTAGATACAGAGTTCACTCAAGATAATTTGCAATATGCCAAAATGGAGAGGCCTGAGCTGCTGTGGGGGGAATCAGGAAAGATTTCATTTAGGAAATAGCTCTCTAACTGAGCTTTGAAGGAGGCTAGAAATTCTGAGAAACAGAGGTGACAAGCATGCCAGGCATAGGGGACAGATAGGCCTGTACAAAGGCATGGAAATGGGGAAACAGAATTTCATGTGTGGGGAAATGGGGTGAAACCAGTTTGGATGGACCCAAAGTATAATGTGATTTTTTTAAAAAATTCAACTTTTAAATTTTCAATTGTAAATTCTTTCCCCACCTCTACTCCCTTTCCTGCTCATTGAGAAGGCAAGAAATATATGCTTATCATACATATGGAATCACAGAAAATATTTCCTCTCATCTTTTTGAGTTCCTATCAGACCTCAGATACTTACTAGCTGTGTGACCTTGGGCAAGTCACTTAATCCTGTTTGCCTCAGTTTCCTTGTTTGTAAAATAAATCAGAGAAGGAAAGGACAAACCACTTCAATAACTTTGCCAGAAAAACCCCAACTGCTCCAAAAGACTCATGATGGAAAATGCTAATCCACATCCAGAGAAAGAACCATGGAGTCTGAATGCAGATGGAAGCACACTATTTGCTCTGCTTTTCTTTGATTGTTTTGTTTTATTTCTTCTTTCTTGTGGTTCCTCCCATTAGTTCTAATTCTTCTTTACATCATGAGTAATGTGAAAATATGTTTAATCTGAATGTATAAGTAGAGCCTATATCAGATTTCCCAGTGTCTTGGGGAGGGGGAAAAGAGGGAGGGGGAAAAGAGGGAGGGAGAAAATTTAAAACTCATAATCTTATGGAAGTGAATTTTGAAAACTAAAAATTAATTACTTTTTATAAAAAAGAAAACCCTAAATGGGACCAGAAGAGTTGGACATGACTGCAACTACTGAACAGTAGCAGGGGAAAAAACATGAAAATTAAAGAGAAAAATATGCTTCATCTGCATTCAAGATCAGCCTCTATTTGGGGGTGTATAGCATTTTTCTTCATGAGTCCCTTGGAATTGTCATGGTTTATTGTATTGACCAGAGTTGCTAAACCTTTCACAATATTGCTATTACTGTGTATACATCCTCCTGGTTCTGCTCACTTCACACAAGTCCTTCCAGGTTTTTCTGAACCCACCCTCCATTTCCCACAGCATTCCACCACAGCCATGCCATTCCCCAATTGAGGGAATCACGTTTCTAATTCGGAGTTATTATAAATATTATATATAATATTTCTATCTATCATCTCTGAATCTACCTTTGGCCCTGGCATTGATATTGTTGTATCAAAGGGTAGTTTTATGGAAGGCAGTAATACACAATGTCTGGATGGACAGGCTGAAGCCTGATGAGAAAGGGTTTTTGAAAGGCCAAATCGAAGAATTTCCATTTCATTTGAGGAGCAATAGGGAGCCACTGAAGCTTCTTGACAGGGGGAGTGACTCCAATATTTGCTTCTTTATGCCCCCCCCCCCCCCAACTACCAAGCATTTCTCCTCCTCCCACGTTCCCTTCCCCCAAAGGAAACACTTGGCTTCTGTAGAGACTATTCAATCAAGCAGAACATAGCCGCACAACTGCCACGTCCAAAAAAGCGACAATAGCATCAGGAGAAACAGCTCTGAAGGGTTTGAGCGCCTGGTATCGGACACTTAGTAGCTACGTGACCCTGGGAGGATACAATGAGATCATTTTTGGTAACTTAAGAATATTAATTACTGCGGGCCGGGGAAGGGGGGCAATCTTGGAACCAGTGTAACTATGTATCTAGCAGCCAATGCACTACTATCTAGGAGAACCGGAGGCTCAAAATACCCGACCCAGAGCGAGCAGAACGCAGGAGGCCGGTGCGCCGCCGCAGGGGGGAAGCCACGTGGCGATATTTACCTTCCTTCTCCACGTGATCCTGCCTCGTGCGCGCGATAGCGCCTCCTAGGCAAGTGGGCGGGACGCCGGAAAGGAGATTGGCTCGCTCTTCTTCACGTGCCCTCCAGTGCCTTTCCCTAGTGGCGACTCATTTCCCCCGCCCCTCTCCGCCTCTTCAGGCCTCGCGTGCGCTCCGCTTTTATTCCTCAGGTAGTCGGCCCACGTGACCTCGGGCCCCATGGCGGCCAGAGGGGAAAGGGAAACAACAGCTGTGCGCAGGCGCAGGTAAAAGGTGCGCGCGCTCGATGAGTCGGGAGTGGGAATCCTGTCCCGTTCCCGATAGGGCTTGCGGGGCAAGGGATGGGATTGCAGACCTGCCTTACAGGTCACTCACGCAACCCCTCCAAGCCTCAGTTTCCCTATGGGGATATGACCCAGTTTGTCCCTAAGGTCTTAGCAATTACTCAGGAACTACTTATTAAGCACCGCCTCTGTGTACTTCCTATTTCTTATTTGTACAAAAGAGAAAAAAATAGTGCTTTGTAAACCTTAAAGCAGGGCCAGCTAGGTGACACATTGGACAGAGAGCCAGGTCTAGAGTCAGGAAGACTCATCTTCCTGAGTTCAAATCCAGTCTCAGACACTTCTTAGCTGTGTGACCCTGGGCAAGTCACTTACCCCGGTTTGCCTCAGTTTCCCCATCTGTAAAATGAGAAGGAAAAGGCAAACCACACCAGTATCTTTGCCAAAACAAAACAAAACAAAAAACCCAAACAAACCAAAAGGGATCATGAAGAGGCAGACCCAACTGAACAACATTCTTTAAAACACTTTATAAAGACTAGTTATTATGGTTAAGTCTTCTCCATTAGACTGTAGGCTCCTTAAGGTTGGGATCCATGATTAGGACTTTCTTTGTCCCCCAGCACCTGACATGTAGTAGATGCTTAATAAATGCTTGTTGACTTTCTAAGGCACCAGGCTTGGAATGCCAAGACAAAAATAAGCCCACCTCTATCCATCCTCTAAGAGTTTACATCCCCCCCACACTTTTTTTTAAAAGAAATTTAATTTTGTTACTTTTTCTTAGTTGACTGGCATTAATTTTTCCCTTCTTCCCATTTCCTATTGATCCACTATTACCACTATCAACAAAAACAGAACCTCATATTAAGTATGGCCAGTCTAGCAAAACTAATCCTCGCATTGATCATGTCCATGTGGTCTTGGTTCATCGGACCATTGGTCACCTGTCAGGTGGGCAGCAGGTTTCCTCTTTGGTCCTCAGGCTTCATGGCTTGGCATTGCATGGATGAGAATTCTCAAGTCTTTAAAGTTGTTTTTGGTTATGGTGTTGTTTTTGGACTGGGCAACTGTGGGGATTTGTTTGCTTGATTGAATAGTCTTACATGGTTTAGTTTTTCTTTTGGGGGGTTGGAGTAGGTGGTTGGGAGAGAAAACAAACAGTTGTCAATGTGGCAGTTAGGTAGCATAGGGTATATAAAGTGTTAGATCTGGAATCAGGAAGACTGAATTCAAATCCTACATCAGACACTTATTAGCTAGGTGACTGTAGCTCACAGGGTGCTTGTAAAGATCAATCAAGATAATGTATATAAATGCTGTTTTAAAGAATCCCGAGTACAAATTCATGTTAGTAATTTGCCCTCACTTCACTGTGCATCACTTCGTATGGGTCTTTCCAGTTTTCTCTGAAATGTGTGTCCATTTTATCATTTCCTATCTTCCTATATGCCCCAATAAGTGGGCAATCTCTTAGCTTCCATTTTTTTTCAGCTGCAAAAAGAACTGGTATAAATAGTTTTGTACATAGGGGTCCTTTTCTTCTTTCTTGCATGTCTGACATAAAGAGTAGGCACAATTTGGTGCCTTTGGGAAGCTAAGTGGCACCGTAGGGCACAGAACTTGGGGTCTGGAGTCAGGAAGACCTGAGTTCAAATTTGAGTTCAGATACTTACTAGGTGAGTGACCCTGGGCAAGTCACTTAACCCTGTTTGTCTCAGTTTCCTTATCTGTAAAAGCAGCTGGAGAAGGACATGGCAAACCACTCCAGTATCTTTGCCAAGAAGACCCCAAATGGGGTCATGGGAAGCCGAGCACAAATGAACAACAACAGTATTTATATAGTGTTTTATGACTTGCAGAGTACCTTACATATATTATCTCATTTGAGTCTTACAACAGCCCTGGGAGGTAAGGGCTTATTGTCCCCATTTTACAAAGGAGGAAACTGAGATTAAGTAACACTCCCAGAGTCCCACAGCTAGTTCCTGAGACCAGATTTGAACTTATGATGAGTCTTCCTGATTCCAGGACTGGCTCTCTATCCACTTCTCCACCAAGCTGCCTTCAAAGGGGTTATTGTTGTTAATAATAGTAGAGAGAGGTGGGTACAAGTGGGGGTGGGGAGGGGGAGAAATGGGGAGAGAGGGAGTGAGAAAGCAGGAGGGAGGGAAGGAAGGAGGAAGAGAAAGAAAAATAACATATATCCAAAGCATAAAATTTCCTCACCAGAAAGGTCCCTAATGAAACTACAGGGCCTGTCTTTGTACAGTTAAAGTTATACTTGGAGACACCAACCTCTTTGGCACATGGGATAAGACGACATCCTTCTTAAAAGAACAAGACACTTTTAAAAATTATTTTTCTATTTCTCCCTGGAGTCTTGACCAGTAACACACAAGAGGGGATTTGAGTTTAGGCGGAGGTTACAGTAATTCGGGGTGTCCTGACTCTTTAAGTGGTCCATGCTGTCTCCCCAGCATATGACTGCCTTTGGCCTAACTGGAGGGGGGGGTGTGAGCAGTCAATAGAAGGGACATCTGGGTGAACAAAAGAAAGGGGCTGCATTGATATAGGAGAGGAAATGCCTAGAAAGATCACTCGACAAAGTGGTTTTGTTTGGGAAAGTTTACAAATGGCTCCAGACCCGATCAAGTAGGCTGAGAGCCAGAGAGGATTTATCAGCCTCAGCAAATACCTTGTGTTTGGCTCCCCAGGGCTTATACCATGGTGACTGACACACAGTAAACGTTTAATAAATGCTTGTTGGATGACAGACTCTTGGGAGAGACTCCCATGACTTGTGATGAAGCATGCCCTCCTCCTGACTGAGAGGCAGTGAGACTCTTGAGTGCAGATTGAGACTTTGGGAAGGGGCGGTACAGTGGCTAGAGCTCTGGGTGTGGAGTCAGGAAGACTCATCTTCCTGGGTTCAAATCTCAACTCAGATTAGCTGTGTGACTTTGGGCAAATCATATATCTCTGTTTGCCTCAGGTTCCTCATCTGTAAAATGAGCTGGAGAAAGCAATGTAAACTACTCCAGTATCTTTGCCAAGAAACCCTCAAAATAGGATCATGAAGAATCTGACACAACTGAAACCACTGGACAACATGGCTGATTTGGAAACTCTATTTTTTGTTTGACTATAAAGGTTTATAACAGGAATTTTATCTTCTTCTCAGTGGAAAAGGGGACAGGTGGAAAAAAGCTGGGTTTTGGTTGATTCAAAAAGATGTGGTTTTTTTTTTTAATTTCATTTTACAATAAGACATCCAACAGAACCTAAGGTTCTCAAGCTCCTCATTTTGTGACACAAAGAGCGGGCCCTCATGGTGTTGAGCCTGCCTCTGCCTGGCAGCCCTACTCGAGATTCAGTTTTTGACCAACGCAAGGTGAATCCCTGTTGGCCAGTTAAATTGCTGGCTCTTGGGGCAGCTAGGTGGCACAGAGAATAGAGCATCGGCCCTGGAGTCAGGAGGACCTGAGTTCAAATCCGGCCTTAGACACTTAACACAAAAACTAGCTGTGTGACCTGGGGCAAGTCACTTAACCTCAATTGCCCTCCAAAAAGCAAAAAAATAATACATAAATAAATTGCTGGCTCTTTCCTCCAAACATCAAAAGTTGAAGCTGGATTCTTTTTTTTTTTCTTATATAAGGAGTAAAAGGGAAACAGTTTTACTTTCTCTGTACCAACAACAGTGGTGGGACTCAGGCATCCTCAATTCAAATTATTTTGCTATTATGGACTCATTGTATAATCATTGCAGGTTTGGCGTGTCCTTACCTTCCCCAGTTTCAGCCCAGCCACACTGGGCTTTGCCAACAACCACACTTCACATGGGGTGTTAGAAGACTTACTCATTCGATGCCTGTAGGATATATTCATCGTTAGGGTGAAGAAATTCAGTATGTTTCTGAAAATCTCATGATCTCAGTAAAGGCACATTTGTTTCCCAGGTATGCATCCAATAGGCTCACATTGCCTGCCCTCATTTCAGACAGAAGACTTTCATTTAGATGCCTGTGATTCTTTCATTCTCTTTCCTTTGCTGATTAGATTGTTTAGAAAGTCCAAGCTGTACCTGCTGAGTCTCTGTAACCCAACAAGGCCTACTGTTTTCTGAGCAGAAACAATGAAAGTTAGTGCAAATTGGAATTTCTTTTTCTCCTCCTCCAGTGTGGGCTTTAAGACAGGTGGTTGGCCCTGGTCTCTGAGACCAAAGAGAAATCTCTGGAGATTTCCACCACAAACTCTCCTTCTCTTGTTAATGACTGAAATAGAATACAGCCCCATATATACCCTGCACCTGGGGTGTTAGAGAAAAGGAGTCTCATTCTTCTCTGTTTAATAAAAATTCATTTAAATCACTATTTGCCTTACCCATAGGAAATATATTCATTTGCTTTCTTAAAGATACTTTAAAAATGTTTATTGATTCATTGAAATTGTACAATTTAAATTTAAAAGACAGCTTTAGCTATTTGAGATTATAAAACTAAATTAGTGTTACATCCTTCCCTTTCCTCAAAGGGCAGCAAGACTGCTACCAAGTCCCCATGGAGACCACAATGGCCTCTGTACTGGGGCCATTGCCAACCCAGAATGAGAAGGTCATCTCTGAGAAGGTGGTGTGGTTTGCAACCAGGTTTGTCCACCTTAAATGGAGCTGTTTGTCCACCTTAAATGGGCACAAAGATGTTCCTTTGGCGCTCAATCTCCAAACAATGCTCCCAAGTTCCTGGTAGAGAATAGAGCAGCACAATTGGATATTGAACCTCAGGGTCTGTACCAGGATGCTGAGATGGATGAATGTGGTCATGTATTGCCCTCTACTGGCTGAAAAACAGCATCTTTGAGGTGGGACTGGGAGGCAGGAGCTTGTTGGGAAGGATATCTCAACATGTTTTCTGAAAAGAGAAGAAACAATGCCAGGGTGAGCTGGGACCTATGGAAAGGATCATAGGGTCACATATTTAAATCTAGAAGGGTCCTTAGAAGCCACTGAATAGTAACCCTGTTATTTTTAACCTCAAAGCAGTTTATGTGACTCAAATATAGAGGTTCCATTATTTGGAATAAGTAGTCTTTTATCTACTATGGCCTGAAAGATCTAGTATATATGAAAAAAAAATCCTATTAGATTTAAATAGTGAAATGTGGCTAAAAAGTTTAGAAGAATTGGGAATTGTTTCCCCATTAACGTGGGAATATTCAACAGATTCTGTCACTTCCTCATCCCTGGAAATTCCCAGGATAGGAAACTCTCTCCACTATTGTAGACTATAGCCTATCTTGGACTTAGCAGATAAATGTCATGGGACCTAGCACTACCAGATCTCACACTGTATTACGAATTGGTAATCTTCAAAGCAATCTGGTCCTGGCTAAGGAATAGAGCTATGGATCAGTGGGGCAGATTAGGTATATGAGACAGAGCAGTAAATAACCTTAGCAATCTAGTGTTTGATAAACACAAAGACCCAAGCTTTTGGGGCAAGAAATCACTTTGACAAAAAACTGGAAAGCAGTATAGGTATAGCTGAGGGGAGGGGACCTTGCAGCCTCAAGGCCACATGTAGCCCTCTGGATCCTCAAGTGTGGCCCTTTGACAGAATCCAAACTTCACAGAACCAATCTCCTTAATAAAAGGATTTGTTCAGTAAAACTTGGGACTCAGTCAAAAGGCCATACCCAAGGACCTAAAAGGCCACCCTTTCCCCACCCCTGGTATAAACCAGCATCTTATACTGTATACCAAGATAAGGTTAAAATGGGCACATGATTTAGATATAAAGGGTGATACCATAAGCAAATTAGGAGAGCACAGAATAGTTTACCCATCAAATCTATGGATAAAGGAAGAATTTATGACCAAACAAAAGATAGAAAGCATTGCAAAATGAGTAATTTTGATTATATTAAATTAAAAATCTTTTTAAATTTTTTTATTTTTTTTAATTAAAAGGCTTTTGCACAACAAAATCAATGCTGCCAAGATTAGAAGGAAAGCAGGAAACGGAAAAAAATTTTAAACCAAGTTTCTCTGATAAAGGCCTCATTTCTCAAATAGAAAACTGAGTCAAATCTATGAGTATAAGTGATTCTAAAACTGATAGTCAAAAGATATGAGCAGGCAGTTTTCAGAAGAAGAAATCAAAGCTCTTAAATCACTACTGATTAGAGAAGTACCTCCTACTAATCAGGTTGGCTGGTATGACAGAAAATGAAAAGGACAAATGTTGGAAAGGAAATGGAAAAATTGAGGCATTAATATACTGTTGGTGGAGTTATGAAATAATCCAACCATTCTGGGAAGCAATTTGGAACTATGCCCAAAGAGTTAGAAAAACCTGTCTACCTTTTGACCCAGCAATATACTGATGAGGTCTGTATCTCAAAGAGATTGGACAAAAAGGGAAAAGGACCTACTTGTACAAAAATATTTATAGCAGCTCTTTTTGGGGTGGCAAAGAATTGTAAATTGAAGGGATGCCCATCAACTGGGGAACGGCTGAACAAGTTATGGTATGTGATTGTGATGGAATGCTATTGGGCTATAAGAAATGATGAGCAAGATAAATTTCAGAAAAAACCTTAAGATTTACATGATGCAAAGTGAAGTGAGCAGAACCAGGAAAACAGTATACACAACAGCAACATTGTAATAAGTCAACTGTGGCTCTTCCTTTGAGCCGTCCTAGGTAATCATTCAAAATGGTGAGGTATTCTCTTGATCCAGAAAACCCCACAAAATCATGCAAGTCAAGGGGTTCAAATCTCCGGGTCCACTTCAAGAACACCCGTGAAACAGCCCAAGCTATCAAGGGCATGCATATCCGAAAAGCTACCAAGTATTTGAAAGATGTCACATTGAAGAAACAGTGTGTTCCTTTCCGTCGATATAATGGTGGAGTTGGCAGGTGTGCCCAGGCTAAGCAGTGGGGTTGGACGCAGGGTCGGTGGCCCAAAAAGAGTGCTGAATTCTTGCTGCATATGCTTAAAAATGCAGAGAGCAACGCAGAACTTAAGGGTTTGGATGTCGATTCTCTCGTCATTGAGCATATTCAGGTTAACAAGGCTCCCAAAATGAGACGGCGTACTTACAGGGCTCATGGTCGAATCAACCCATACATGAGTTCTCCTTGCCATATTGAAATGATACTTACTGAAAAGGAACAAATTGTTCCTAAACCAGAAGAGGAAGTTGCTCAAAAGAAAAAGATATCCCAGAAGAAACTGAAGAAACAAAAGCTTATGGCACGGGAGTAAATATGACATTAGAGTGCAAATAAAAGCGAAGTGAAAACATTTGTTACAGTAAAAAAAAAAAAAATAAGTCAACTGTGAATGACTTAGCTACTTTGACCAATACAGTGATTCAAGACAATTTCAAAGGTCTCATGATGAAAAATGCTATCTGCTCTCAGAAAAAGAACCGATGGAGTCTGAATGCAGAGGGAAGCAAATTTTTACTTTATTTTTCTTGAGTGTGGATTTTCTTTTTGGGTCTGTGTTTTCTTTTACAACATGACTAATATGGAAATAGGTTTTGCATGACTTTACATGTATAAGCTATATCAAAGTGCTTACCTTCTCAAGAATGGGGGAGGGAAGGGAGAGAATTTGAAACTTAACATTTTTTTTAAAGTTAATTTTTTACATGTAACTGAGAGATATTTAATGAAATAAAACTATAATGGGAAAAACAAGAAAAAATAAAAATAAATGTCCTGGGATCATAGGATCATACGTCATGTACAAGAGACCTCAGAGGTCAATAAGTGTAGCCTCTTAAATGATGAAAAAACTCAGAGAGGGGAATCTGACATGGACCATAAATAAGGGGCAAAGCTGAGATCAGAAACCACTTTTCACTGACCCTAAATCTCAAGTGACCAGACACTCTAAAAGGCTTAGGATCTTGCCTGTTATTGTTCAGCTGGATCCAACTCTCCATGACACCATTTGGAGTTTTCTTGGCAGAGATACTGGAGGGGTTTGCCATTTCCTTCTCCAGCTCATTTTACAGATGAGGCAAACAGGGTTAAATGATTTGCCCAAAGTCACACAGCTAGGAAGTGGCTGAAGCTGGATTTGAACTCAGATCTTGCTGACTCCGGGTCTGCTGCTCTTTCCATTGTGCCACCTAGCTGCCAGGGTCCTGATTACATGAACCTAAGTGCAACCTCAGTCCACAGCACCACACTACCTCATTCTATCATTATGATGCCATTTAATTTATGGGGCTCAAGTCCTCAATTCAGACCTAGATGATGCTTGGATGTAGTACCTATAAAAAGTTTTACCTTTAGCAGCTCAGGTCCAGTAAAGGACCTTCTTGGGGGTTAGGAGCACCGAGCCCTGGTCACTGTGGGGCTATTAAAGGCAGGATCTCTGCGCATCGGAAATCCAGCTTCAGGCAGGCCAGATGGTCTGACCTGGTGGGCCCAATGTTCAGTATTGCAACGGGCACTTTCTTCTCATGGGCCGCAAGAATAAACTTGTAGCCAGAGTACACCTGCACGAGAAAAGATGCAAAAGGGACAGCTGGCAATGATGTTGTCTAGCTAGATTCAGAAAAAAAGACAAACTAGGTCAACTACCTTTCAGTCAAACCCGACTGAGCTTTCCTTTCCAGGGAACAGACAGATCTCTGTCTGGGGTCAGACGGATCTCCCCTCTGGGGGTCAGAGCTCCTGTCTGGGGGTCAGACAGATCTCTCCCTTCCAGGAGACAGACAGATCCCCCTCTGACTGAATTGGGGGGAATCACAAGGTACCTGCAAGGAAGATCCTACCACCAGAAGGGCATCAGCTTCCTTCACACGCATGTGCACAAAGTCCACCTTGTCATGGTTCACTGTATCCCCAAAGAAAACAACGTCTGGCTTCAGGGGGCCTCCACACTTTGTACAGGATGGGACTCGGAAGCTTCGGACCTGGTCCTCTGTCAGGAAGACATCACCATCAGGAGCCACACCGTGGGCCTCAGCTCCCCACGTGGAGTTCAGGGCTTCAAATTGGTCTTGCAGCACCTTTCGGGGAGTCTGTTCTCCACAATGCAAACAGAGGACCCTATATGTGAGACAGAGGAAGCAGACTTGGAGATATACCTTTGGGAAGGTCAGTAATTAGATGGAAGCTGCCTGTGGCAAATTGGGTTCTAGAAGAACGGCCCCCAGGGACCCAGGAAATAGTGTGACCTCACCTCTTAAGAGAAGGCTTTGTGGAGGGCAGAGAAAATGGCAGCCCTGGGAGAGCAGTACCACAGTAATTCAACGCTTGGCTAATAAGCCTGAGGGAGGACCGCAAACCAAGGTTTAGAAAGGAACCAGGCCAAGGCTGGCGCCCTGAAGCAAAGGCCCTTTGACTTAGCTTTGGTTCTAGCTTTCAGAGGTCACCGCTGGAAGCCCATTCACTCCAGTTTTCAGCACCTCCACAATTACTGCTTACTCCTCCAGTCAAGTTTCCAACTTGTTTTCAGAGGGTAAAAAATGTCACTTTCCTATATGTCCCATCTAGCTACCATTCCCTGCCTTTCTTTTTCAGTGCCAAAGGTCCTGAATGAGTGATTTTTGCACATGGTTCCATTTCATTGACATTTGCTCCCTTCCTTAATCCGGGCTAGGAGCAGGGAAAATGAATCTTGGGATCATAGTGGGACTGGTGTTTGGAAAGTGATGAGCAGTGGCAGGACAAGGGGACCAGGGAATCGGGGCTTGAGAACAGCATAGAACTGAACTGGAAAAGAGCCTTAGAAAGCAGATGTGTCCAGAGCCAGAAAGCCCTGAGTTCAAGTGCCCCCAGTGACACAGTCTGGCTCTCTGACCTTCAAATCACTTAATCTCTAGCAGAGGCTCCAAGCAACTCTCTGTGATTAGATGTGGCAGAGAAGGTCCTGACATCTGGGAGTCCCCTGTGTGTCTAAGAGAAGCATAGCTCCTGTCCCCATCCCCATCCATCATCTGAAGGGTAGAGGTTTCCTTCTTAAAACTTTTTTCTTTCTTTGGCTTCCCTGACTCTGAGCTACCTGGTTCTCAAACCTTTTCAACCAGTGACTCTCAATTTCCCTAGCTAGCCCAGACTGCCTCCTGTTATAATAGTGGACATTTCTATAGGACTTTATACAGATTATCTCAATTGAATCTCATGACAGAACTGTGAATAGGTGATGTTGAAGAAAAATCTATTAATACTAATATCACACTCCACAATTAGGCACCAGTCTGACAGAAACAGCTCTATTTAATACATCAATCTAATTCTAGTTTTGGGGAGGTAGGAAGAGAGAAGGGGAAGAGGGAAGGAGATGGAGGGAAGGAGACAGACAGACAGAGAAAGAGAGGTTGAGAAATGGAGTAAGTCTGAGAGACAAAGAGAAATTAAGAGAAAGGGGGAGAGAGATTGAGAAACAGAGATTAAGAGAAAGAGGGAGAGAGATTGAGAAAGGGAAAGAGAGAGACTGAGAGACAAAGAAAGATTGAGAGACAGAGACACAGAGATTGAGAGATGAAAGGGAGAGAGATTGAGAGACAGGGAAAGAAATTAAGAGACAGAGGGCAAGTGAGCTAAACTGGCATCGTTCCCCATGACTTCAGAGATGACTGCCCCCTCCCAATATTTATAGGAATCTTGAACAAGAAAAAGATATCTTAAAGTACAGAGGGGGTTACTTAGCAGAAAGCTGTAACTAAAGAACCCTATTTCTAGCTTCTTCCCCCAGGATCAATGGGGTTCCTCCCCCAGGTCTAAATCTAGGACCCTTAATCCAAACTGAATAGGAGGTGGATTGAGCACCAGAGAATTTCCCAAGGTGAACCCTAGTATAGTCCCTTCAGAGGAAAGAAAAAAGAGCTCGCCCCATGATGGAGCCATCTTTCTCTGCCCTGCCCCACCCCTCAAATACATGGGGAAAGCAAATGTTCTCATCTATACTAATTGGCCCTTTTTCAGTATCTAGTGATCACTCATAATCCCTTGACCTAATGAAAAGGCCTTTGTCCTGACCCATCCCACCCACCTTCCCAAAAGGCTTTTTCTAGGAAAGGGCTTTATAGAGAAAAAGATTTCACTTTCATCATCATCACCACCATCCTCATTAGCATAATGCAGGCTGTCCCCCAAAGTCTTAACGCACTCCTAAATCACTCTAAACTGTACTTCCGGGATTCTCTGGGTGATGCTTCAAGGTTTGCAAAGTACCTCGTATTTCCTCTGGTCCCCACATCAACCCAGAGAGGTAGATGCTACTTTTATCCCCTTTTACAAAAACAGGCTGAGAGAGGTTAAGGAACTTGACCAGGGCCACATAGCTAATGTCAGAAAGATTAAAAAGGAGATTTTTAATAGGTTTGCACAATACCCCTGATATGACTACCCCATTTGACAGATGAGAAAATTAAGGCTGACTTGCCCACTATATAAGCAATATCAAGGGCTGGTTTGAGGGCCATTTGGGGAATCTGTTTTGCTTGGCTGACCATGTCTTAAAGGAATTTTTTTTCTTTCTTTTTCTGGGGTGTATATGTGGAGGGGGGTGGGGGAAGGTGGAATACTGATTGATTGATTGATTGATTGAGCCCCAAACAGGGGACCAAAATTTTAAGTGCTTTTTTCTTGATTGGTTAACTAGATTTCATTTGTCCCAGGTCTGTGCCCATCCCACACTCACCTATGCATGCATCCATGAAGTTCAGTCAGACGCTGACTCCCCGCCTTGGTATGCAAAGCATCCACATTTTGGGTCACCAACCAATAAAGTTTCCCAAGTCTCTCCCAGTTGCTCAAGGTGAAATGTGCAGCGTTAGGCTGGTGAGAGGAGAACTGAGGCCACCCAACAAAATTTCTTGCCCAGTAGCGCTGGCGGATTTTGGCACTTCGGACAAAATCCACATGTTGGATAGGGCGGCGGTCTGTCCGGGCATAGAGGCCCACCTTTTCTGATCTGTAATCTGGAATGCCTGACTCCGTGGAGATTCCAGCTCCAGTCATGACCAGCAGTCTCTTGGAAAGGGAAATGAATCGCTGTAACTCCTTGACTTTCTCCTGGTCCAGGGGAGGACAAGGTGGGACAAAAGTGCCTGCTGCTGTGTGGGAGCTCCGGGGGTGAAGGATGCGAGGGCTGAAGATACACAGAGGGCTCATTGTCATTCTGGGGAAAGAGAAAGAACACAGAAGACACAGTTATTGGAATACAAATGATTCAACTAAAGCCTCCCAAGGGGGAGACTAGGTTCAGGAGGGTAAAATCAATGTGCTCAGGGCTGTCTGATGAGATACTGAAATCAATCAATCAATCAATCAATCAATCAATCAATCAATGAAGTGGGTGGGGGAGGGGCTGGAGGTGATGAGATATTGAAATTAATCAATGAAATGGGTAAGAGGGGGCAGAAGGGAGAGAATAAATCTCAAATTAAAAAAAAATTTAAAAAAATAATAAATTTAACCAAAAAATCAATGAGTAACATTTATTAAGTGCCAGGTACTGAGGATACAAAAAGAGGCAAAAGACAGTCCCTGTCCTCCAGGAGCTTGCAATGGAGGGGGAAAGGAAGAAAAGAACTAAGAGAAATATAAGAACTTAAAACACGTTGGATGATTTGCTTGGAAGAAAAATGAAACAATGTGCACAGAGACTCCAAAGTGTCATTGGGAAGAACAAAAAGAAAAAAATTGGAACCAAAAGCTGTGTAGTGACAGTGACCAAATTTGCCTGAATAAGAGAGATGAGGATTCAGCATCCAATGTTCTTTGCTGAGGTGGGGGACCATGGGTGAGGAATGCTGCCTCTTCTGTTGTTTGATGTATTGGTTAGTTTTGCTGAACTGTTTTTTTTTCTTCCTTTTTTTATCCTTTACTATAAGGAATGGCACCCTGTATTAGGGGAGGGAAACATTAGAAAATTAGGTGATATAAAGACAGAATATATACTTTTTTTTAAAGAAAGGGAAATGAAACTCCTTCTCTGTTCTCATTCATAAAGCATTTGTAAAGATATATTTTTAAATTTAAAATATGGGTGATATTGAACCTATGATGGAAAAGCAATAGACAACTCAAAAAAAAAAAAACAACCCAACCCTCTCATGTCAAAAGTGAAATTGTTGTTTATCCTTCGTTCTCAAAGAGGACCATGACATTGAGAATCCTGTTACAGAAAATGACAGCATGGTGCAATGGAGGGGGTCTCAGTCTTTCCTGGTTCTCATGCCCCTTAAACTTCAGCAAATCTTTTTATAAGCTGAGGTAGCTAGGTGGTTCAATGGTCAGAGGGCTGAGCCTGGAGTCAGGAAGACCTGAGTTCAAATCTAGCCTAAGAAATTTACTAGCTGTGTGACCTTGGGCAAGTCACTTTGCCTTAGTTTCCTCAACTGTAAAATGGGGATGATAACAGTACCTACCTCCTCAGGGTTGTAGTGGGGCTCAAATGAGATATCTGTAAAGCACTGCACATAGTACCTGGCCCACAGTAGGTGCATTTTAAATGTTATTTATTATTAACTCCTACCCAATATGAAAAGAAATAAATTCTAGTTTATCATGCTCATACACATCATAAAATAGGGACTAATTAATTGTTCATAAATTGTTTATACTCCCTTGATAAGCTTCTCATACCCCTGGAGGATATGTGTTTATGGAATGAGGACTTCTGATATAATTGAAAAACCATTGGATTTGGAGACAGGATCTGCCATAGCCTCCTCCCATGCCATTCCCACTTGGGAAGGGATTGCCCTTCTCAAGACCTTGATGTAACCCTTAGAGACCCAAGGCCTTGCCTGCATCATTGGCCTCCTCTGTACTCTGTACAAGAGAGAACCCAGCTTCCATGCCTTTCTGCTTTCTCTTATAATAAAACAAGTTACTACTCATGTCCTTTGGAGTCGTGACTATTGGTTGACAGGTCCAAATACCAGTTCTGTTACTTGTTACCTGTGGGACCCTGGAACAGTCATGGAGCCTTAGAAATCTCCATTTCCTCTATAAATCAAGAGGGCTGGATTAAGGTCTCTTCTAAACCTAACTCTTAAGAACAAAAAATATAAGTAAACAAGAGTTACAAGGCCCAAAGTAAGATCAACCCAAAAGTTTGGGTCATGAGAATGAGGAGCAAGAAGAGACCAAGGTATCCCAACAAGAAAGAGACTTCTTTGATTGAATCTTGAGCTATCCATCCAGGGAAAACTTTCCAAAAGAAAACCACCCTCCTTGGAGATTCAGAGACAGTTTACTAACAGAACCAAGATGCCTACCAAGTAACACAAAGGGGATCCATGGGAAGAACTTGCCTGTTGACTCAGAAATTGACACAAGTTATAAATTTTGGCTAAAATGACATAAGATGATGAATGGATGAAATACACTTATTAAGTGTTTACTGTACCCCAAGCACTGTGTTAATAGCTAGGGAAACGAACAGAAAAAGCCCTGCCCACAGGTGGCCTTCTAGGTCCTTGTGTGCAGCCTTTTGGCTAAGTCCAAATTTTACAGAACAAATCTTTTTATTAAGGGGATTTGTTCTGTGAAGTTTAGATTCAGCTAGAGGGTCACACTTGAAGATCTGAATGGCCATGTATGGCCTTGAGGCCACAGGTTCTCTGCCCCTGCTAGAGTTTTACAAACAAAATGTTGTGAAGAAATCAATCGATCAATAAGCATTTATTATATGCCAGGCCCTATGCTAAGCACTAGGGACAAGAAAGGCAAAACCACAAAGACAAAAAGGAAATGGCACCTGCTTCCTTTCCCCAGCTTACATTCTCATTCTCTCTCTCTCTCTCTCTCCTTCTCTCTCCCTCTCCTCTCTGTCTCTCTTTCTCTCTCTCCCTCTATCTCTCATCTATGGTCAGCAGAGCTAAGGTTGGACACTTCTAACACATGTAGCTTTCTATGATATTCCAGGTCCCAAAGTGTCACGAGAGAGGATGGGTAATTCCTCTCCTTTTGAATTTTTTTAAAGGGACTTTTTTTTTAAGGGTTTGTCCCATCTTGTCAAATTTTCATTCCTTTATAGCCACCTGTTCCTTTTAAAGTGTAGGACAAAGAGGATTCTGTCACTGGAGCTTAGATCAAAGAAAGCTTTCCCTCTGTTGAGTATCTCGATTTTATCCTGTATACAACTTCTTCTGCATAACTGTGTGCATGATGTATCTCTAATTAGACTGTGAGCTCCTTGAGAACAGGGACTGCCTTTTGCCTTTCTGTGTTCCTAGCACACACAGTAGGGACTTAACAAGTGTTTATTGGCTGATTGACTACTTGATCTAAAACATACATACCAACATAATATTTATAAAATTATATTATAATAATTATACCATAACATAATATGTAATGTGTACAAATATATAGAAGATGTCCCAAAAGTCTTTGTGCAGTCTTAAGGTTTAACAACTCAACAGTGAACCAAGACTTTTGGGACGTCCTGTATCTTTTTAGCCAGGGCTTCTTAAAAGTTTTGTGTGTCCTGGACCCCTCTGAAATACTGGTGAAATTTATGGACACCTCAAGCATAATTTTTTCCACTTAGTAGTATTTTATTTTTTCCAATTGCATATATAGTTTTCAATATTCATTTTTATAAGATTTTGAGTTCCAAATTTTTTTCTCCCTCCCTTCCCTTCCCCCTTCCCAAGACAGCATGCAAACTGATATAGGCTATACAAACATAATGTTTTAAATGTATAAAATAGATACACAGAATTCCAAAGGAAACCAATTATATTAAAATATAGTTATAAAAATATTTTTAACAAAAACCCAAGTTCAAAAAACCTAGGTTAAGAGCCTCTGATTTAAACCTTTGAACCTATCAATAATAAATCAGTTAACTGGCATTTACCCTAGTGCCTAGTATGTGGGCAACTCTGTGCTAGATGTCAATTGTGAAATCATCCCTGCCTTCAGGAAGATTACATTCTAGCTATTACTCCATATATTTTGGAGGTAACATTTTTTTCTTGAAAAGAGTGCGGAGAAAAAAGGACTATGTGTACAAAATATTTATAGCAGTTCTTTTTGTGGTGGCAAAGTTTGGAAATTGAAGAAATGCACATCAATTGGGTAATGACTGAGCAAGTTGTGGTATATAATTTTGATTAGAATACTATTGTGCTATAAGAAATGATGACCAGGATGATCCCAGAAAAACCTGGAAAGATTTGTATGAACTGATGAAAAGTGAAATGAACAGAACCAGGAGAACATTGTACATTGTACACAGTAACAGCAACATTGTGTGATGATCAAGAGTGAAGGACTCAGCTATTCTCAGCAATACAGTATATCCAAGACAATTCCAGACTCATGATGAAAAATGCTATCCACATCCAGGAAAAGAACTGGAGTCTAAATGCAGAGCAAAGCATACTTTTAAAAACTTTTATTTTTCTTGCTGTTTTGGTCTGTGATTTCTTTCACTACATAACTAACATGGAAATATGTTTTGCATGACTGTAGGTGTAAATCTATATCAAACTGCCTGCCTTCTCATTGAGGGGGTGGAGGAGGAAAGAAGGGAGATAATTTAGAACTAGAAAAAATGTTAAAAATAGTTTTTACATGTAATTGAAAAAATAAAAATATTTCAAAAAGAAAAGAAAGAGGGTAGAATTTGTACTCAGTAGGTTTACGTTTGAATCCTGGCTCTTTCCACTTGTGGTTCTGACCTCTCGGACCACTCACTTCCTTCCAAGCCTCCATTTCATCATCCATAAAATGAAAGAGCCGGACTAGATGACTCTTCTAGTTCTAAAAGTATGATTCTATGAATCCTATGTGATAACTTCAACGAGCACCTATTAAGCACCTACAGTATGCCAGACACGCTAAGTCCTAGGGATAAAAGGAAGTACAAGGCAGTCCCTGCCCTCCAGCAGCCCCCGATCTAAAGGGGTAGATGCCTTGCCAAGCACTATGGCCAAACAAGCCAGAGACTGGGCAGGCTGGAACCGATGGATGGGCAGAGCTCGACCCTGTGTGCTCTGATCGCCAGATCCGAGCTCAAGGTCCCAGCGGCTCCAACTTCAGGAACAGAGCCCCCAACTTTGTAACATCCCTGGAGTCACATAGGAAGAGTCGCACTGCGTGGTCGCCCCCTAACCCAACCCGGGCTAAACTCCCGAGCCTCACTTGCCTAAGGGAAATCAGCTGGAGGCAACTGTAGCACTTTCAAGGCTCAATGCAACAATAACACTCACCTTTCACAGCCCCGGGGATCATCTGTTCCATGCAAAGGACAGTCACGAGCTGCCGGCTCACCACCTCCTCCTGGGAGTTGTAGTCAACTAAACAACCAAGAGGCGGACGGGAGGGAGCGGAAAAACTACAACTCCCAGAAGTCAGTGGGCCTCCAGGCTCAATACCCAGCCTCTCTGCTACCGTAATGTTTCTAGTGTTTGGGTTTAGGTTTATGATATGTGATCTAGGCACGTTTGGGGGATTTCTGGTGTCCCTGCTTGAGGGCCGTCCACATTGAGGTCCCACATCACGATACATCATGTGACTTTTATGTAGCATTTTAGGGATCACAAAGAAATTTCTTCATAATCCTAGGTATTGCAAGTTATGTTGTAGAGTATTACACTATTATTATATCGTATTGTATTGTATCTACATCTGCTGCTGTGCTGTATCTTATCTACTGCTGTACCCTATCGTACTGAATTATGTTGAATCTAATTATATGAAATTGTATTATGTTATGGGGCGGCTAGGTGGCGCAGTGAGGAGAGCGCCCCCTGGAGTCAGAAGCACCTGAGATCAGATCCGGCCTCAGACACTTAACACACAAACAAAAAACCTATCCGTGTGACCTTGGGCAAGTTACTTAACCCCAATTGCCCTGCAAAAAAAAAAAATTGTATTATGTTACACCGTATCGTAGAACATGGAATGATGTTGAATCTAATTATATTGAATTATACTACATCACATCATTTCATACTATACCACATATATTATGATGTTATGTTATGTTACATATTACATTATATTATGTTATAGTATTATATTGTGATATGATATATGATATGATATGATGTGATGTGGAATTGCTGTTCTTAAGGTATGTCTAGCAATCCGATCATACCAGATGTGAAACAGTATGTACAATGTTGGGTCTAGAGTCAGGAATTCCCAAGTTCAAATGTGGACTCATACATATTAGCTGTGTGACCCTGGGCGCGTAACCTCTGCCTGCCTCAGTTTCCTCATCTGCAAAACGAGGATACCTCCTTGCTATGATCCTCAGAGCCCGGTGTTGTTACCATTTCCATTTTGCAAATGAGGAAACTGAGGGTCCGATCCTCAAAACCTCGGGAGGCTTGGAGGGAAGTTATTACTGTCTCGATTTTACGCTGTTATAGCGCTTCTTTTAGGTTTTTAAAACGCTTTCTTCATACTAACCATATAAAGTAAATACTATTATCCCCATTTACAGATTGCTGAAATTAAGCTTAGGAAGGTCAGTCCTGTAAGGATTTCAAAGCCCTCTATATAAATGTTACCTCATTCGAGCCTCAAAATAGCCCTAAGGGATAGAAAAGGATTTCATACTATCCCTCTTTTTCATATGAGGAAACTGAGGCTCACAGCAGTTATGAAACATTCCCACGGTCACATGCCCATTAAGGATCCGACACAGGATATGAATCCAGCGCTCCTGACTCCAGGTACACTGTTCTGGTATCACATTATACTACTGCCAAAAATGACTAAACTTTTACTATGCAACGGCATTATACCGAGTGGGCCAAAAGTTTTAGGGCAATTTAAAGTTCTTAAAACCCAAATTTATACTAACACTTCTGAACCACCTCAGATTGTCCCTAAGAATGTGGGACAGCGGTAATAGTGGAAAGACTGGAAGTCAAGAGCCCTCGGTTCAAATCCCAGCTTTCAAGCTTTCTCACTGTCTTTAAACCTGCCTGGGACTCAATTTCCTCATCTGTAAAAGGAGGGGTTGAGCTCAGTGATCTCTCTAGGGTCCCCTCCAGCTCTAGAATCAAGACCCATAGAAAAGGGAAAAAATTCAATTAGACCCAACTACAGGGTCCGACCAAAAGCTCTCTCCCCCTGCCTCCTCTTCTCTGGCAGGGCAGCTTCGAGCTCCTCCTCCAACTTTCCAATGGGCCCATTTCCCCGAGTGCCTTCTCTCTGGGAACTTGATTAGCATGCTACCTCCCCCATAAGGCTTTGCTTCATTATCTCAAGGTTTAAAACAAACTTAAAAGAATGCAAATGTCAACCGTACTTTCCAACTTTCAGTGAAAACCATAGCAGTTGGGTGCACTTTGAGGTAAAATAACTTATTTGGGGGTGCGTTTTCCAACGAATAAAATCAGCCTACATTTTACAGCTATCGATGTTTTAGTGGGCACGGGTTCGAGAATGGTTTCGTCAGCTTTGCGCAGTGGCAGTATCGTAGCCAATGAGGTTTAACCGAGGCGCGATTATTGCTAATTGAAAACTTTTCCCAATACCCCGCCATGACGACTTGAAATATAGTCGGCATTGGCAATTTTTGACAGTCTCCACGGAGACTGCATATAACAGTTTAAAAAAAGCTTTTCTAGTGTTTTTGTAGGTTTCATTCCGGATGCTTTAGAAAAAGCATGAAGAATAATATTTAGTGATTGTTAAGTAATTCGTTAAGCTGAAGATTTCTGTTGTCTCCAGTTATAGGGTAAATAAAAACTGGATGTAAGTGACATTCTGAAAATAGTTGTTAAGAAGTATGGTTGATGATCGGTTATGGCAACTTATTTGGAACCATACTGATTTTCCAAGGGACCCTGCAGATGGATGAGGAAATGCTGAAAGCATTTCGATCGCGAAGCTGATAGGGTCCTTAAAGGTTTCACCAGAAACAAAAGATTAATGCGTGGCTTGGATACATAAACTAAGTGCACTTCCTTCCAAAGTCCTAACTGTGAATCCATTCTTTGCAACTTACAAGTTCGGAGCCTCTTGCACATGTGGGGCAGGTGGGAAGGAATAAAGCTGCGTCGCTTTTTTTTCCCCCCGGGGTTTTGGGGAGGCTAGGGCTATTTGTGGAATGGAGGAAAGGCTTCGATTGCTGGGGCTGGGTGAAAGTGAATTTCTTTCTGGGCCGGGGAGAGCGGAAGGAAGCTGGAGTAACTGCCAAGTACGGAGAGCTCTTACCCAGGATGTTTGCTTATCATTCCCCACCTCCACTCTCCGCTCTCTGCAATGGGCAGGCTTTCCCACATGCTCTCTGCTCTCTGAATCGTACCAGATAACTGCAGTTTATTCTCCCTTCTCCTTCAATCACTCCAAAACGTCCTGGTCCATATATCCCCCCTGGACCTGGACCCAGATGGTTCCGGAGGAGAAAGTGAGGCTGGTTGACTTTGCAGAGCCAGCCCTCCCTCACACTTGCACGTCATGGCATCACCTCCCTTATGTCAGGGTCCTCTTCGAGAACGAAGGACAAACAACTGGCTCACTTACTTCTTGCCTGGCAGCCAACTCAACGCTCAACTCTCAGCACGAGTTAAGTAAGCCTTCTAAATTCAAGCAACGCGGGCAGGTCTACAGCGTCACCCTCATTTGCATAGGAATCCCCAGAATCCTCGGCGCCTGTTTGCCTGTTTTCCTCTGAAATTCTATTCTCAAACTTCCATGTGCAAGTAACCGGAAAGTCCCTGAACTTGTAGCGCTAAAGTTCGGCTGGACCCAAAAAAGAGCCGGCAGAAGCTACTCAGTATCAGTCCGCTTCTTACCCTCGCTGTAAAGATAGTCACTAGCCGTGGGGGAGTGGAGCCCAAGCCGAGTCTCGTCAGCTTTGCGCAGTGGCAGTATCGTAGCCAATGAGGTTTATCCGAGGCGCGATTATTGCTAATTGAAAACTTTTCCCAATACCCCGCCATGACGACTTGAAATATAGTCGGCATTGGCAATTTTTGACAGTCTCTACGGAGACTGAGCAATTTCTGTCTGAAAAAGAGAACGTTTTCTTTAGTAGGTGTACTTTTTTCTACAGTCAGGTAGACGAGAAGAAAAGCTCTAAAATCTTTTTTCATTGATGCTTGAAGTTTTTCTTGTAAGATAGAATAATATGCACAGAAGGTTTGTTCAGGAAAAAATTTCTCAAAAGAGGAAACAGTACTGTACATCTGAAAGGTAGACTTTAGGCGCCACCTTCTGGTAGTCGCAATCAAGTGACCTGTGAAGAACAAGACTTATTTAGGGTTTTGCAGACTTTTAGAAGAATTGTAGTCAAGAAGTCTTGGGTTCAAATATTACCCCAAAAGCTGCTTTTGGGTGACTTTGGGTAAGTCTCTTGACTTGTGCTGGAAACAATGGCGTCAGAGACATCCGAGTCTTGGGTGGGCCACGTTTGTCCCATCCTGAAAGTTTCTCAATGCAGTCTGGAGGCAAACCTGAGTCTGCCCCTCCCATGATTAAAAGAAACCCAATTTGCTGCTGCTTTCTTCCAGGAAATCATTCTGTCCAGACCCTTCAATTTCACAGAGAAGGAAACTGACGAAGCACCAGGGCCTTTGGATTGATTCATTCATTTAATGCCAACCTCAGTCCCTGGCTCCTTGTCCCTCTCCGTGGTTCCCTTACTATATGTATCTTAGACTTACAGTGACTGGGGTCGGGGAGAGAGGTCCCGACAGCTAAACCTCTCTTTCCTCCATTAACAAGGGGAGAGAATCCGTTAATTAATCCACATTTATTTAGCACTTACTAAGTTCCAGTCGCAAAGATAAATGAACTAGTTCCTTACCTCAAGAATTCTATTTGATCTGGAGAAGCAACATATACCTGTATAGGTATATATGACATACCTACAAAGAAGGTGGAGGAGAGGAAGACTAGCATGTGGGGAGACAGGAAAGCCTCCCTGCAAAAGTGAGTGTTGGAGTGTTTGATAAGGACGAGGGTGCATTCCAGCTGTGGGGGTGGGGTACTGACTACTGGTTCCAAAGGCAGAGTGTGGACTTGTCCCGGGTTCTTATCATCCCGTTGATCTGCCCTTTGCTCCGACTCAAGGTTGCTTTGGAGCTTTAGCCAGGGAAGATCAGGGCGATGACATATCACTGTTGATGATGGGATCAATCAATTCACATGCATTTATTTTTTAATTTAATTTTTTTAATGAGCAAAAATGTTTTCTCTCCCCCTCTGCTGAAACAAGAGAAAAGGCAAAACCCTGTAACTGAACAAAACAAATTCCCACATTGGTCATATCTAGAAAAATAAATCTTATTTTAAGCATAGAGTCCATTCTCTCTCTGTCCAGGGTGGGTAACATGCTTCATCATGGGTCTTCTAGGTTTGTGGTTGGTTATTTTGCGGAACAGAGTTCTTACAGTTTTTAACTGTATATCAGGGACTGTGCTAAGTATTAGAGATATGACACTGTCTTTGCCTTCTTGTGAGCAAGAAGGAGGGAGACTACAAGCATGTTAAGTAAATACAACTTCCCCCTTGCCCCTCCTCCCAAAAAATGCAGTGATTTTGTTGTTTCAGTTGTGTCTGACTCTGTGACCCCCATTCTTGGTCCAGAATATTGGAGTAGTTTGCCATTTCCTTTTCCAATTCATTTTACAGATGGGGAAAATGAGGCAAACAGGGTTAAGTGACTTGCTCAAGGTCAGACAGCTAGTATCTGGGGCTGAATTTAAACTCAGGAAGATGAGTCTTAGGGAAGACACTAGTATCTCCATTGTCTGAGTATTAAAGGGAGTTAGGAGTTAAAGAAAAAAAACAAAACAGTGTTCCAAGCATGGGGGCCACCCTGTGTGAAGGAAGGAATGTCAAGTATGGGGAAGAGCAAACAGACCGGTTTGACAGGACATTAGAGTTAGTGGCTGCAATGAGCAGTCAGTTTTTAAAGAAAGGAGAGGGCCAGATTGTGAAGGCATTTGTATTTTAATCTAAGGGCCATGGCAGCCACTGAGTCTTCTAGAAGAGTGTGACCATGAACAAGTCAGCTCTGTGCTTTAAGACCATCATTCTGACAGTCTGGAAGAGGACAGATTGAAGAATTGAGTGAATGAATGAATTTTTTTTTTGCTTTTTTTTTTTTTTTTGGAGGGCAATTGGGATTAAGTAACTTGCCCAAGGTCACACGGCTAGGTTTTATTTGTGTGTGTGTTAAGTGTCTGAGGTCACATCCGAACTCAGGTCCTTCTGACTCCAGGGCCGACCCTCTACTCACTGCGCCACCTAGCCGCCCCATGAATGAATTTTTAAAAGCGTGTATTTGTATAGCCTATGTAAAATTGCTTGCCTTCTCAAAGAGGGGGAGGGAGAGAATTGGGAACTCAAAATTTGAAGAAAAGAATGTTAAAATTATTTTTACATGTAATCAGAAAAGGTAAAAAATACTAAATTATAAAAAGAAAAGCATGTATTAAGCATGTATTCAAGCTGGAGGTTGAAATACAAAAGTGAGATCATCCCTTCTCTCTCAGCACGTTGATTTGAATATTGCTGCTAGAATAAGAAGAAAGGGGTGGCGGCAGGGAGGGACATGGTGAGTGGGGCAGGGCAGGCTGCCAGATACCTGGTAGGGTCAACAAGATTTCTTGGTGAATTTAACTGGGCCAGATATGACCCTGGTGTTTAGAAATAGGTTTTGAGCTAGGTGAGTTTGCACCATCCCTCACCATCCCCCGGGACCACTTGGAAGGCTGTTGCATTGTCCAGATCAAGCCAGGATGGCGGTGTGAGTAGACTGAAGGGGAAGGAGGTGAGAAAGATGTTGTTGACATTCCTAGATCAGTTGCTGGAAAGACCATTAGAAGTCATCTTGTCTAGCCCCCACTTTTACAGATGAGGAAGTCAAGGCTTAGAAAGGAGATTATCATTGCTTAAACTAGTAAACAACTTCCCTGGAGCTCCCTTGCCTCCCCCTCCTCCCATCCTTGTCCCCAGCCCTCACTGGCACAACACAGACTAGGAAAAACAGGAGATAGTCTGGAGTGTAAGTAGCTCCCTGGGGGCTGGGGACACACCTGTGGGCAGAGTCCCTGTGCCCAGAGCCCAAAGGAAGGTCAGTCAGTCAGCATCATTTATTAAGCATTTTTCATGTACCAGGAACCATAATGATCACTGGGTATAAAGGGGTAAATGCCAGTCCCTGCCCTCCTGGAGCTCACATTCAAGGGGAAACAACATCCAAATTATTGAGTCCATACAAGAAAGAGGCAGGATAGGTGGGACAGTGACCCCAGAGGGAGGTGATTGGGTTTAGGCTGGAATCACCTTAGAAATCACCTTCCTATTAGTGGAGCCCCTGAGATCCTCTCCCTGGTCCCTGCAGTTGGGGCCCCAGATTCCATCTCTTCTGCTTCCAGGAGTTAGTGGAGCCACTCAGAGCCTGGATTCGCTCCCATTGACCAAGAAGCCACTGGCAGTGTGATCAATTATTGCCTGTTGTTGGTTCCAGCTGTTCAGTTATTTCCAGCTCTTTGTGACCCCTTCTGGGGTTTTCTTGGCAGAGATCCTGGAGGGGTCTTCTTTCTCCAGCTCATTTTACAGATGAGGAAACTGAGGCAGAGTGAAGTGACTTGCCCAGGATCACACAGCTAGGAAGTGTCTGAGGCCAGATTTGAACCCAGGAAGATGAATTGTCTTCCTGACTCCAGGTCCAGGGCTCTATGCACTATGGCGCCACCTAGCTGCAGTGAGCACCTAGCCAATGGCAACTGGCACTTTCAATCCTATCAGAACAACTTTTTCACATAGAGGAAAGAGATTTAGACCATAGACTCATTTATGACCATATCAATTCGAGAGGGAATCGATTAGTCAGAGCCCAGATAATAATGGCTAGCATTGATACAGCACTTTCATGTTTGCAGAGTACTTTAGGAGCATTATTTCATTTAATCCTGACAAAAACTCAGGGAGGTAGGTGCTGGCATTTTACAGATGAGGAAACTGAGGCAAGACAACAGTTAAGTGACTTGCTCAGGGTCACACAGCTAGGAACTCAAGTTTTCCTAATGCCAGGCCCAATGCTCTATGCACTGGGCCACCTGGTTGCCCCTCTAACCTTAACTCCTCTTTTCTCTCCCTCACCCTACATACCCAAAGTTACCAAACTGTGCTCTTTATGCTGTCACAACCTCACATCTGTTCCCTTCTCTACAGTCACAGCCTCTACTCTGGTTGCCTCTCACCTGGACTACTGCATTTGCTCCCTGCTGGGTCTCCCTTCCTCCAGTCTCGCTTTTGCAAATCAGTCCTCTCCTCAGCTCCCCAGGGTGACTTTCCTTGACCCTGAAACTCCAATGGTTCCCTCTTGACCCCAGGACCCAATGGAAGCACCTTTGTTTGGCATCTAAAGCTCTTATATCCTAAAAGGATGGGACAGTAGCCAAAAGGCAGGGTGAGTAGCAAATGTACAGGCTCATGGACATGCTGGGAAAGCCTGGAGAGTCAGGAGCAGAGCCTGGAGAGATAGGGCATGGATGCATGGCTTGGGTGCTGCCCACCATGGTGGTCCCCTCCCTTGGGAGCCTTCAAGCAAAGGGCTGGGCAGCTGTTTCTCAGATATGTCATAGGAGAGATGGCTTTTCAGGTACAGGCTGGACTGGGCAGCCACTGAGTTCCTCCCAGGTCGAATACCTTGTGATTCTCACTAGCTGTGTGACAGTAAGCAAAGCAAAAAACTCTGAGCCTCAGTTTACTTACCTGCAAAGTGTGGATCATTATTATACCGGGAGACCCCTCCTTACAATGTTATAGTAAAGAGCTCAAGTGAAACCATGTGGGCAAAGGGATAGAGAGATAGATGAGATATCGTCCTATCTTAGGTAGGCTGGAGAGTCAGTTGTCACAGTGGAAAGACAGCTGGATTTGGAGTAACCAGACCTGCATTTAAATCCTGCCTCTTCCTATGTGACACTGGGAACATCATTTAACTTTTTATGGACCTTGGTTTCCTCATCTGTAAAATATAGAGTGCCCTTCTAGCTTTAAATCCAGAATCCTATCCACTAGGCCACATTGTCTCCAATCAAGATATTGTAGAAAACCCCAAAAGTTCTCTCCCCTGTGTTCTGTATACTTAGAAGTTTCTCTATTGCTACACTGTAGCTTTCACTAATGACCCTGGTTATGGACTCTGGTTTCAAGCAGAAAATATCTCCAAGCGGAACAGGGGAAATAATGATCCTAAACAGCTAGCCTGTTTGTCTAGTGCCTACTGCATGCTAAGCACTGGGAAATACAAATAACGGCCAGAAAGGGTAGTTCCTATGCCCTTTGTGTATACCCTTTGAACCAGCAATACAACTACCAGGTTTGTATCCCATAGAGATCATAAAAATGGGAAAAGGACCCACATGCACAAAAATATTTATAGCAGCTCTGTGGTAGCCAAGAATTAGAAATTGAGGTGATGCCCATCAATTGGGGAATGGCTAAACAAGTTGTGGTATATGAATGTAATGGAATACTATTGTGCTGAAGAAATGAGGAGCAGACAGATTTCAGAAAAACCTAGGAAGACTTACATGAACTGATGCAAAGTGAAGTAAGCAGAACCAGGACAACACTGTACACAAGTAACAGCAACATTGTGTGAAGCTCAACTTTTTTCTTCCCTTTTTGGAGGGGGGAGGGCAGGGCAATTGGGGTTAAGTGACTTGCCCAAGGTCACACGGCTAGTAAGTGTTAAGTGTCTGAGGCTGGATTTGAACTCAGGTCCTCCTGACTCCAGGGGTGGTGCTCTATTCACTGTGCCACCTAGCCATCCTGTGGTGCTCAACTATGATTGATGTAGCTCTTCTCAGCAATACAATGATCCAAGACAATTCCAAAAGACGCATGATGGAAAATGCTATCTGCCTCCAAAGGAAAAACTGTGGGGTCAGAATGCGGATCGAAGCATGTTATTTTCGCCTTTTGGGTGGTTTTTGCCTTTTGTTCTGTTTCTTCTTTTACAACATGACTAATGTAGAAATATGTTAAAATGATTATACATGTATAACCTATATCAGATTGCTTGCTGTCTTGGGGAAGGGGAGGGAGAAAAAAGTTTGGAACTCAAAATGTCATAGAAGTGAATGCTGAAGAGGTCAATACTTGGTGAAAATATTTTTTTTAAAAGTGAATAGTTGAAAACTTTATATGTGATTGGAAAAATAAAATACTATAAAATGAGGGAAAAAAAGAATAAAGGATGAACAACAAAAAAAGACAGTTTCTACCCTCAAGAGCTTACATTCTAAAGGGGAAAGACAATATCTAAAAGGTGTTTTAGGGGGTAGGGTGGGTAGCAAGGGTACAGGCAGCATGTGTGTATGTGTGTGTACCTGACTGTACATACATATACATATAGGGGCGCTAGGTGGCACCATAGTGCATAGAGCACCAGGCCTAGAGTCCAGGAGGTGAGTCTTCCTAATTGAAATCTGGCCTCAGACACTTATTAGCTGTGTGACCCTGGACAAATCACTTAACCCTGTCTGCCTCAGTTTCCCCATCTGTAAAATAAGCAAGAATGAAATGACAAACCACTCCAGTATGTCTGCCAAAAAAGCCCTAAATGGGGTCAGATGGACTGAAACAACTCAACAACAAACATATATATGTTTTGTCTTCTATGGTCCTCTGACTGTTTCTGGTGTTTTAATCATTCCTGACAAAGAAGGCCCATGAAGGCAGGGGCCATGTCTTAAGGACTTCCAATCATACCATGTGAGGGGTTGGTTGAAAGAAGTAGGGATGTTTAGTTTAGAAAAAAGTAGACTTGGGAGTGGGGGAAAGGTTGGAGAAATGAAGACTGTCTTCCATTATTTCCAGGGCTATCACAGGGAAAGGGATTATTAGTCTTATTCAGCTTGGCCCCAGAGGGTAGAATCAATACCAATGGGGGGAAGCTGCAAAGAGACTGATTTAGGCTGAATGTCAATGGAAAGTGATTTAACAGTGAATAATCTCCCAGAATATAAGCGGCTGCCTCAGAAGGGAGCAGGTTTCTCCTCTCTGGAGGTCTTCAGATGGAGGTGGTATGGCCATTTGTTAGACATGCTACAGAGGGAATTATTGGCCAAATCTAGGTTGGACTAGGTGGTCTGTGGGGTCCCTTGCAACTCAGAAGATTCTGTGAATGCCTCACATGGCCCACTTTCTCTAGCTGCTTCCAGCCATGCTTCCAGATTCACTGGAGCCATCTTCTTGCCATCTGACCTATAGTCAGGTGGATACCTAGTCTACCACACCCCTGCCCGCTCTGCAACCAAAATCAATTCAATAAATCTGTTACTAGACAGTGAAGGAGTGTGTCAACCTGTTCCCTACAGCTCCACTTACCCTCCCAGTCACTTTTCAAACCAAAACACCCCTTCCTGGCCACCTGTCTATGTGCATCTTTAAGCATATTTGTATGAGATTTTCCTAATGGGGAAGATTGATCATTCAATGCCCCCTAAATATGTGAAGAGTAGAGCCATGGAGAGATCCTGCTCTTTGTCTTCCAATTTCTTTTTTTTTTTCTCGATTCCAACACAGTTTATTTTAACATGATTCAGGTCCCCCAAAGCCAGGGTAGTCACAGATCACATTCCACCCCCTGAAGGAAGGAAGGATCCAGCCCCAAGGCATCAGGGTGGGGATAAGGGAGAAGGAGGAAGCAGCTCAGATCTTCCCAGGGAAGGTTTCTTCTGCTCTGCGATCATCCCAAGTATTCACCCAGGACAGGGGACAGAGGGACTTGTAGACACACGTTTGTACCACTGGCGGAGGGACACATCGCCACCTTTGTCATTCATGGCCTTCTCACAAAGGTGAAAATCCAGGTAATTCTGCCAGCAGTTTCGGGTCTGGTTCTGGTTGGGAAAGCAGCTGTCGAAGGGTGCAGTACGGTAGTTTCGGATCTTGGTCTTGATGTCTTCAGACATGGTGGCTCTGAAATGGACACTCTCGGACAGAATCACCAGGCCAAGACCATCAATAATCGAATTCAGGAAGCGTTTATTAGCTGGCCAGCGGCAGTCCTAGGAAAAGTCCCAGGATCTGCCCTGAACCCCAGTAGACACACAGTTTAAATAGTCCAAAAGCTACCATCATATCAGGGGCAGGATATGGGGCGGGGGCACTCTTAGATAACGCAGGTTGTTCAATGACCAAAGGGAGGATTCTTGGGTTTGGTCTGATGAGATCAGGGTGGGCTGGGGCACACTGAGTTTCGATAACCTAGAGGAATGGAGGATTCTTGGGTTTGCAAGAATTCAGGATACAAAGATGGGCCCCTCGTAAGCCAGTGAAATGTCAAGGCATACTACTTCAGCTCCTGAGGTCGCTTCTGCTGCGGTCACTGTCACTGTCTCAGCTGCTCCTCCCACGGACGCCCTGTCTTCCAATTTCAAGAGATAATTTGAAAGGCTACAGACTTTCTTCAGGCCCCTGAAGGGAGAGAAAGAATGGGAAGAAGCCAATATTTAGAGGAACTGATAGCTCAGGCTAGGTCCCTCATTCTATTCTATCTGACTCTTCATGACCTGTGGACCATAGAACACCAATACTGGCCATGTTGTTTTCTTGGCAAAGATACTGGAGTGGTTTGCCATTTCCTTCCCCAGTGGATTAAGAGGAATAGAGGTTAAGTGACTTGCCCAGGGTCACACAGCTAGGAAGTGACTGAGGCTAGATTTGAACTCAGGACTTCCTGACTCCAGGATTGTTGCTCTATCCACTGACCCATCTAGTTGCCTACAGTTATTGACCCTATATCTAGCTTATTACCCTAAAGACTTCAAAGAATTTCTTCTTGAGTGAGTTCTAGAACACTCTCTCTGTCTCTCTCCCCTCTCCTCTCTGTCTCTCCCCTCTCCCCCCTCTCCTCTGTCTCTCATTTTCTCTCCTCTCTCTGTCTCTAAGCTGAGATACCTCACTCCCAATGGGAAAGCTCATTCAGCTTGTGAATTTTCTGGTGTATTCTCATCTGTACACTTTCTCTGACTTCTCTTTGCTTTCAGCTTGGATAAATGGTTTTATTTGTTATTTACTGTCTGTGTTCAATGTGAAACTGGATTTTGGTAGGAAGGGAGACATGGTTTGGATTTTTTGCTAGCATGGGGCACTCCTTTCCCACTAACAAATAGCAGTCAGGAACTCAGCTTCAACCTGAACATTATTTCCTGTAGACTAACAATATGGGAACAAGGAGATGGACAGTTATCCCTTCCACATCTTGAGGTTTAGGGGTGCACTTCGAGATCTGGAAAATCTGTGTAAAATTTTTGGCCCTTCCTTCATACAGAGAAGTCTTGAGTTTTTTCTTTTTCTTTTATGGGGTGTTAACAGTACCTTATTGTAAAATCTGCTGGCCTTTGTGTGTCATCTCCGGCTTCCACAAAACTCCCCCCAAACCCCCATTTAATTTCTTATGCCAACTGTAGTACATGGAGACCACAATGGGGAAAGTCATGATGTGGGACTTTATAATTCTAATTATAACTCTATAATTCTAATCCAGCACTCCTTCTCTCTGAGGAGAGCCCCAACCTTCTACTCCCTTCCTGCCAGGAATCAAAAGTCTCTGGAGGAAGGGGAGTGAGAATTTTTAAGAGATTCATGCCTATTTTCCTATCATTTTGACATATAGAACCTACATGGGCAAACATACCCCTTACGTATTCCTTTACCCTATGAGAATGTAAAATCTTTGAGAGGAGAGACTTTCCTGCTCTTGTGTTTGTATACTCAACTATGCAGCCCTTGACACAGAGTGATTAGTAAATGCTTTTGTTCATTCATCCATCTGTCCATTTATTAATTCATTTATCCTGCCCCAAATCTAGAGCAAATGTTTAACAGTAAAGAATTGATTATGAAAATGCTTATAATTAGTATTTATGTAGCACTTCAAGGTTTGCAAAGCATTTTACAAATATCCCATTTTACCCTCACAATAATCCTGGAAGATAGGTTCTATGATTATTCCCATTTTATAGATGAGAAAACTGAGGGAGGCAGTTAAGTGCATTGCCTAGGGTCACAGAGCTAGAATCAATTATTGGGTCAAATGAGATCATTTAAGTTGTTTGGAAGATCTCAAAACACAACATAATGGTCAGTCATTATTATTATTAATTAATTAATTAATACTAATTTCTTATCTCCATTCTTCTCCAGGCTGTAATGTTGACTCATCTCCCCAGGTCTTTGTCTATCAGGCCATAGAAACCTCCTCACCCTGGAAGCTCACTCCATACCTAGACCACTTCTCACAATGGGCAGTATCATCTGCCCTATGGCCTCTCCCTGTAATGGGCAAGGTCCTCCCAGAAGCTCCATGTTGAGGATCCTGGTGGCTCAGCCCACCCTTATCTTCCTTCCTCTCCAGGATGCACTCCTGACTCAAGTCCACAGGACTTTCTGTGCCATGCCTCCAGGAAGGGCACCTTCATTCATTCTCCACCCCTTTTTTCACTCAACTTCCTTTCATACCTTGTTTTTTCTGTTAGAATATAAGCTCCATAGGGCTTACAAGGACAATGCCAGGCTCATAGTAATTACTTAACGAATGCTTATTGACTTGACTTACAATTGCTAGATTCTCTTAGTCAATGGTAGTTAGGTGGAAACCATCCAGGACCAGCTGCTGTCGTGCTGGTATTTGATTTGAATGTTCTGTAGACTACTGCACAGTTTGATAAAATGTATTAGTATGATTACTATTTATTATTAAATCACAGATTTAAAGATGGAAGCAATGTTAGAGACAATCTAGTCTCTATTTTTATTGTTGAGGGAATTCAGACCTAGAGAGGAAAAGTTTGAAGAGGTGGCCAGTGAGTAACTGGGCTTGGTGGAATACATTGTTCTCACTTACCTTCTCAGCTCTTGGTTCACAAGTGAGGAAGAAAATTTATGGCTCTGTGTGTGTGTGTAGGTGGGTATCCATTAACTCAGGAAGGAAGAGCTGGTGCCCTATGGTATTTGGCTGGTACTGGAGGGTGATGCAGGGGAAAGGGCACAGTCTGAAGAAGCAAGAGTCTGATAACAGGAAACAATAGGGGTCTGGCATGTGGAAGCATGGTAGGAGTATTCCCTGGCATGTATCCCAGCTGTGGGCAGTCTGAGTCCCAGGTGCCTCCTGAGGGTATTAAAATGTTTATAAATCACATTTCTATAGCTCCTTCTCTTTTCCCAAGAGTTTCACACACATGGAGGAGAAGGTGAATTCATAGGACCATTAACACCAATGCTGGAAGGAGCCTCAGAAGCCATCTGGGCTAACCCACCCATTTTGCAGATGAAGAAACTGAGTCCCTAAGAAACTAAGGGATTAGGGCAGCTAGGTGGCACAGTGAATAGAGCATCAGGAGGACCTGAGTTCAAATGTGATCTCAGACATTTGACACACTTACTAACCATGTGACCTTGGGTAAGTCAACCCCAATTGCCCTCCAAAAAAAAAGAAACTAAGGGAAGTATCTGAGGTCACACAGAGGCAAAGCTGGGATTCAAACAAAAAATGTCCTACACAGCCAGCCCCACAAGAATTAAGTCATTATCAGGTCTTCTTTGGATTAAAAATATGCCCTGCCTGGGGCTTAGGTTGGTGGCTGTCTCTGGATAGAGCTAGGTCTTCTCTGGCTGTCAAATCACTGTATAACCCCAGTTACAGATAGGGTGATGGGGATTGATAATGACATAATCCTGTTCCCATGTTACTTTGGGCTTCTTCTGCTAGATATCTCTGTTCTGAAAATATTTTCTTCCTTGACGCTTAAAGATTGAGTATTTTAGTTATGATGATACTATTAAAAAGGTTCTAAAATTGTTATTTTATTCAGTAGTTTTCCCAATTTGGGGTTTTCTTGGCAGAAATACTGGAGTGGTTTGCCATTTCCTTCTCCAGCTCATTTTACAGATAAGGAAACTGAGGCAAACAAGGTTAAGTGACTTGCCCAGGGTCACACAGCTAGTAAATGAGACAGGCTTGGAACTCAGGTCTTCCAGGCCCTGCACTCTATCCACTGAGTCACTTTTGCAGCCTGCAATCATATGTTGCACAATTCCTAACAATTCCCTGCATGACCTACATTAATCAGTAATTATCATTATCATTTCATTCTTGTCTGGTGTGTGGGAGCATCAGTGCGTGTTTTCACTGGCACATGTCCCAGCTGGGGGAGTCTGTCTTAGGTGCCTCCCAAGGAGTTTTCCACTTTTTCAGTGCTTAATTAGTAATAATAAAGATGATAATAATTAACAATAATTAGCATTTGTATAGAGGGAGCTAGGACAGAGCACTGGGCCAGGAGTCAGGAAGACCTGAGTTCAGATTTGGCCTAAGACACTTACAATCTGGGTGACCCTAGGCAAGTCACTGTTGGCCTCAGTTTCCTCATCTGTCAAATGAGCTGGAGAAGGAAATGGCAAACCACTCCAGGGTCTCTGCCAAGAAAACCCCAAATGGGGGCACAGAGAGTTAGATATGACTGAAAGGACTGAACAATGAAATTTATACAGAACTCTGAGGTTTGTAAAATGCTTTACATCTATTATCCCATTTGCTCGTTCTTCTTCCAAAAGATGGAGAATTCATAGGATCCCAGATGGAGAGCTGAGAAGCAATAAAACCTTACAAAATAAAACCAAACAAAACCTTAGAAGCAATCCAGTCCAACCTCCTGATTTTAGATGGAGAAACTCGGGCCCAGGAAGGAGTATGAAATGCCCGGGGAGCACAGCAGCAGAGATTTAGAGCTGGAAGGACCCCAGGGGCCTTCTTGTCCAACCTGCTCATTTTACCTAGGAGGAAACTGAGGCCCAGGGAGGCTCAGTGACTTACCAGAGGTCACACAGGTAGTGCAAGGAGTCGGGATTCCAATCAGCTTTTTAAAAATATTCAACCGAGAATTGCTCCCAGGATAAGTCACTATCCTTTTATGTTTGCTATTCAGAGGACTATTTTAAAGGTCAATTTTTGTAATTTAATGGAAATGTTGGGGTTAGGAGACCCGGCTGCCTCCACTCCCTTTTTCTGCAGATCCTGGGGTGAGCTGGCCTCAGCCTCTAGCCTTGGAAATTATTTCTTCCAGACAACTGGCCAACTCTTCTTCACTCCTAGTTTTCTGCCAAGGCAGCAGAGGGGTGGGGGGGCTGGCTTTGGGCTGGGTCAGGGGATCAGAGTGAGATAATCCATCTCCTAGATCATAGGCCTCCAGGGCTGGGCCTGCTCCCCATTCTCCTCCTGCCTGCTCTCTTTACTCCACTTGGAATCATTGGCCAACTCCCCTAAGAACCCCCATCCGGGGAGCAGGGTGAACCCATTGGCCCCACAGAAAGCGAGATCTGCCTTTGGATGTGGCCTTTCCCAGCGAGGGAGAGGAGGAGGGGCCAGCCACATAACAATACGCTCATTATCTGGAGTCAATGCAGGCTTTCTTTGGATTAAAAATATGCCTTGCCCCGGGGCCTAGGTAGGTGTCTGTCTCTGGACCGAGCTGGATCTTCCATTGCTGCCAAGGGCCTAGGCTTCTTTGCTCTTGGTAACCTTTCCCAAGAATTTAGTTTGATGAAATTCTCCCCTGGCCAAGAGAAACCTGAGAAGGCTAGTGGAAAGTCAATTCAATTCAATTCAGTTTAATTCGATTTGAGTTGAGACAATTTAGTTCAACAAGCATTAAATGCTTACTATACCGAAGGTACTCCAGTAGGCACTTGGGATATTTGGGGGATGGGGAGTGGTCTGTACCTGATTTTATAAATGTAGGGAACTCCTATCAGTCATAATAAATCACTTATATATGGCCTACTTGGTGTCAGGTACATTGTAAGAATTATCTCACTTGAGGTTTACAACCACCCTGGGAGGTAGGGGGCTATTATTATGCTGAGTTAAGAAACTGAAGTTTTTTAAGTGACTTGCCCAGGATCACACAGAGTATCTCAGAGATTTGAACTCAGGTCTCTCCTACACTGTAATGGAAATGCAGATTTAAAGATCTTCCCTGCCCCTAGCTTAAGTGCACCTGGAGCCTGTGGTGGGAAGCTTGTTTTTCAGGAAAGCCCACACCTTGATACTTTGTGATTGGGCAGTGGGTCAAGGAGGTTGTTACATTCTCTGAGCCAGGAGAAGGCTATATAAGCCTTGAGGAGAGGCTTTGCTTTGGGGCTCACTTTGAGAAGTGTTGTGTGATTTGACCAGATGAGACTCTGGGAAGCCGTTGTTGAGAGCCCCCCGGCTTTGAAAACCCAGATGTTGATGCTTCCCTCTCTGGTAACTGTGATTTGGTATTGATATAATGGTAGGACAGTTTGGGAGCCTGTCTGATCTGTAAGTTCTGTAATTCTGAAGTTCGGGGTGCTGACCTTTTTCCCCTGAACTAGGTAATGTATGTTTGTTTGATTAAAGTAAGCTTGTTAACCCATTTTGAGTTGCTTTCCTTTACAAAAGCAGATCTAAGAACCTATATTGGCAGCTACCCTGGGGATGTTGGGGTGTTTGCTGCTACATACACCAGACCCAGCATTCTGCCTATCAGTGTTGTTCCACACCCAGTTTATATCTCAGAAAGTGGCTCGAGTTAGTAAGAAGTTAAGTGATTTCTGCAGGGTCAACAGCCATCATATATCAAAGGCAGAATTGGAACCCAGGCCTTAGTCTCAGAAGATCCTAGTACAGGAAGGGAGCCTCAGAGGGAATCAGTCTTCCTGATGTGAAGACAAGAAGGAAACCCTCACTGTCCTTCTGGAGAATACATTTTGCTGGGGTGGGGAGAGGGCCAGAGGAGTTGGCGGTGGTCTAGTAGGGTCTAACAGTCTATCTGTGTGACTTTGAGTGTCATTTTAACCTCTCTGGGTCTCAGTTTCCTTGTATAAAGTGAGAGGCCTCTGAGGGCCTTTCCAGCTCTGGAATGAGGATCCCAAGTCCAGCAGGGAGTAAATATAAGGTATATATACCTTATGTAACTTATATGACCATACATGACTCACGTAGATGGTAATGGGTCAGGGACTGGGCTGGGGCCCAAGTCTCCCAGCTGCTGAGGCCAGATCACTATGATGCTTTGCACCTAGAGTAACTTTGGGGGAAGGAAGTTGGAAGGGAATTACCACCACCTGAAAGGACCAGGACAGGCCTCATGATGGGCACCCAAGCCAGCCAGGAAGGGAGCTTAGAGGTGAAATGTCTGAACTGGAGGGTCCCCTCTTAAACAAATAACCCAACCAAGCCCTGAAGCTCCGGTCCTCCTCAGAGGCCAGCCACTCTGCCCTAAGTGGGTTGGGGATCACTGGAGACCAAGCCTCTGAGTAAGAGGCAGCTCAGGCTCTGCCCTGGAAACAAGGGCATTTCTGTGGCATCAACCACAACCTCTGGCTGTGAGAGTGGTTTAACCTCGCTGCACCAGGGGCGGGCTGGGAGGTCAGGGGGACATCTGGATTTCATTCCCAGCTGCACTGTTCATGGAGTGAGAGGAATGGATGGATGGATACTGCAGCCCTGCATCTCTCCCTCTGGCAATGCAGGGGATACAGCAAATGTGTAGGGGTCTGCAGGCTCCCATTCAGATGCTCCACCCCTTCCCCACCCAAATTTGGTCAGAAAAATGACTCCTCTGAAAAAGAAACTGAGAAGAAACCGCATAATATGGAAGAGATGCCCAACTCAGGGCATCTGACTCAGGGCTCCCGTTTGTGTCCGGATTAAAGTCAGTCCAAAGTGGAGACGGAAAGCTTCTCCAGGCAGCCTAGAGATCCTCTGAGCTAGGGAAAGTAGGGCCTAGGATCTCCATTTTACTGGAGAGGGAACCAAGGCACAGATTTGCAGATTGTCATCCAATATGAGATACCATTTTCCAGAATCAGAATTTTAAAGCTAAGATGAATTTTCAGAGGTCATCTGCTTTTGAGAGAGGAGGGCCAGAAAGATTAAGGAATTTAGGACCATAGATTTCAGTACTAGGAGGATCTTGTTCAATCGCCTCATTTTACAGATGTGGAAACTGAGCCACAGAAAGCGGCAGTTAAACTAGTAGCAAAGCTACCAACTCAGACTTTTGGGATACTTTCATAAAGATTGTGTTGATTAGTGGCTAGCTCTGGGGCCTTTATGTGTTTTCTGCATTTTCTGTGGGGGTAGACTATAAGCTATCCTATACCAGATATGTCCACTGTTACAATGAGTGCTTATACAGGATCCCAGGACCCTTTTACCTACTTCTGTAGGGAAAAATATAACATATTATATCTTAGCTGTGTTCTGAGATTTCTGAAAGTCAAGTCTGGATAGAGGTAAAAAGTTATGATTTGGAGGACCACCTCCAAGACAAAAACCAGGCTATGTCGGAGAATGGGTTACAATTATTACGTTATTTTGTTTTCTTAAGCAGACTTTACTCCAAGGAACAAAAACGTGCTGAGCAGCCAATCTGAGTTGTATTTCCTCAGTGAAAATTAATAAAATCACAGACTTCTTCCTCTTCCCAGTCAGTCTCTGGTGAATCTGATTAGCGGGAGTCAGTCCTTAAATTTTGTTCATAGAATTTAGAGCTAGAAATCAAACTTAGAGGCCATCTTGTCCATCTCTTCATTTTATAGATGAAGACGATGAGACCCAGCAAAGTGATTTGTCCAAGGTCATATAGCTAAGACATAGCAGAATAAGGATTCAAACCCAGATCCATTATCCTGTGCACCTCCCTATATGAAGTGAGTGTCCATAGTGCAGCCAGAAAATCTGCAGAGATGAGAATCAATGCAGAGAACAAGGCCTAATCAATATCAAATTAAGGATTAAAGTGGGCAAAGAGAAAAGGAACCATGTGTATAAAAATATTTACAACAGCTCTTTTTGTGGTGGCCAAGAATTGGAAATTGAGGGGGTGCCCATCAATTGGGGAATGGCTGAACAAATTGTGTTGTATGAATGTAATGGAATACTATTGTGCTATAAGAAATGATAAGCAGGCAGACTTTAGGAAAACTTGGAAAGATTTACATGGACTGAGGCTAAGTGGAGAGCAGAACCAGGAAAAGATTATACATAGTAACAGCAACAGCTCTTTTCAGCAATGCAAGTATCTTAAGACAATTCCAAAAGACTCATGATGAAAAATGCTGTCCACATCCAGAGAAAGAACTATGGAGTCTACTTTCTCTCTCTCTCTTTTTTTCTTACTCATGTTTTTTCCCTTTTGTTCTGATTTTTCTTGCACAACATGACTAATGTGGAAATATGTTTAATATGAATGTACATATATAACCTGCTTATTCTTGGGGCAGGGGAGGGAAAAAAGTTTTGAACTCAAAAATCTTATAAAAGTAAATACTGAAAACTAAAAATAAATTTTAAAATAACTTTAAAAAAGAATAAAATAGGGCTGCTCCTCACACCTAGGTTTCCCACCTCCCCAGGTTTTCAACACTTCAACTCTATGAGCTCAACATCCATGCAAAACCACAGTTTGTGAGCCCCCACTGATGAGTTGATTTTAACAGGCTAAGGAGAAAACAACAAAAGAGTCTTATAATAAAAAAGTATGGCAAAAATAAGTCCCAAGATTTCTCTTCCACAGAGGTCCCCTCCCACAGGTTACCACATCACCAATGAGGAACATGTGTAACCAGAGAACACATGCAAAGAGAATATATACATGACCAAGAAAACCAATGCCACTAACTTTCTGGGGTAGTATCACCACACAAGGTACTCTCTCATGCAGTTCTCCTGATAGTGTCTTTCTCAACAAGGGGAGAAAGAAACTGTAAACCTTCTGTGGCTTGTACATTTAAGGTAACTTTAACCTTCTTGAGATTCAGAGCTCACTTAACCATACCTCAGGAACTGACCACAAGAAAGCCTAACACAAGTTTAACTCTGTCCTTTTCAACTGCTGTTCTACTTGCTGGCTTCGAGCTTTCTACAGGCTTGGGGTTAGAAAATTCTTTTCAGCTCCAGTCATATCTCTAGTTGTTAGTCTGCAGTCCTTTAGCTAACCTGAGGAGCTCCCCTTGGCAAAATGATGCCCATGTGGGGTAGAGGAGGTAGGGCAAGGTTGATGTTCCTACCCCAGGAGGGCTGGCAAATGAACCTTGGGGGAGAAGGAGGCAGAAGGAAGTGGGCTGAGCAGGGACCTCCTCCCTAGGTCCTTTGTTTTTCATTCTTCACACCTTCCTATCAACAACCAAATCAGGGTCTCTTTAGAGAGGGAATGAGTGGCAAAGCCCAGAAATCAGCAGTGCCAGGCCAGGAGAAGCTCTGTCTGAGCAGCCAGTCGGGCAGCATGCAGGCGCTCCCTTAACCTCGTTAGGGTGTGCACCTGACCAAGCTCAAATGAGACTTAATGTGGTTTGAGCTCCTGGGGAGGAAGATGAATCACAGACTCATAAACTCATTGACTCCGAGGAATAGAAGGGACTTCAGAGACCATCTAAGGAAAGTCTTTAGAGACCTTTCTCCAACACCCTCATTTTCTAGATGGAAAAGCTGAATATTCTTCTCTTTTTCCTAGAGGCCTTTGGCCCTTCTGTTCCTTGTATTAGCCCTTCCTCTACTGCTACACTCTCTTCCCCACCCCAGACAGTAAGCTCCTAGAAGGCAGGGCCTGTGCCACTTAATATATCCTCATATACCCAGCACCTGAACAGGTGCCTAAAGACTGTATTGAATGAATGAACAACTAGGGTGGTGAAGTGGATAGATTGCCACACTTAAGTCATAAAGACCTGAATTCAAATCTGAAGTCATTCTCTTACTAGCTGTGTGACCCTGGGCAAGTCACTGTTGGCCTCAGTTTCCTCATCTGTCAAATGAGCTGGAGAAGGAAATGGCAAATCCCTCCAGTCTCTTTGCCAAGAAAACCCCAAATGGGGTCACAGAGAGTCAGATATGATTGAAACCCCTGAACAGCAAGTCACTTGGGTACTTGTTTAATATTTCTACTTGGGCAAGTTACTTCAGTCCCTGGCCTGTTTCCTCATCTGTGAAATAAGAGGGCTGGACTGGATGTCCACTAGGAAGCCTTCTAGCTCTAGAGTTGAGCCTAAAAAGGAAAGCTGGCTTCCGCATTCCATTCCTCTTCCTTTGGAAACCAAGGCTACCTTTACCACTAGCACTAGGGAAGATTAGAACAAAGCATTTATTGTATGCCAGGCACCTGATTACAAATACAAGCAGAAAAAGAGTCCCCGCTGCCCTCAAGGGGCTTATATTTTAATGGGAGAAGAAGACAGGAACAAGGAAGCTTGGGGGAGGTGGGGAGTGGAGACGAAGGTATCTGGTGAGGGGGCCATAGACAAAGTCCTAGAGGATAGTCTGGGGTACAGCCTGTAGAGGAGGGGGCGGCCTGAAGGTCCCCCTTAAGAGGGAACTCCTGAAAGGAAGCAGCCGATGGAGGGGGCGAGGGCACAGGTCAGGGCTGGAGTGAGGGGAGAGAGGAAACCGGGAACCAGAACACAATGACCGTAACAATGCAAATAAAAAAAAATCTCTCAAAGGAAGTTGAACTCTGAGTAATGGAAAACCATTGAGGCTTCCTGAGAAGAGATAAAGGAACTGTTGGGAGACAGTTAAATATGGGCTCTTTTTCAATTTGTTTTTTGTTGTTACATTTTGATTTCTGTGCGTTTTCTTCATTTAATTTTTATTTTTTCTCAATTACATGTAAACAAAATTTTTAAATTAGTTTTTTAAAATCTGGAGTTCCAAATTCTCTCCCTCCCTCCCCTCCCCTCTCCTTAAGAAGCAAATAGGCTCTTGATCAATGTATTTTGTGTTCATTCACCAAGAGCCCCTCCCCCGCATTCCACAGTGATCCTATTTTGCATTAAAAAAACAACGGCCCGCTGGTGAGAGGCTGAGGGTGGGATGGGGGTGAGTAGGATTTCCCCTCTAGCAATCCTGACTCAAATTTATTTGCATTCACAGCCAGAAAGGATCTTGGGAGCATCTGAGGGTCGCTATTTCTTAGCCAGATAACTATCTGTAACCAAAGTCTTTGATCTCTGGCTAACCAAAGGAGAGAAAAGGGAGGTTCTTAAACCCGAGAGGCAGGAGATGGAACCATTGTTAGTAAGGATCCGGATCAGATGTTTCTGTTTAGTTGCTTTTATTTATAGTTGGAGCTGGTTCAGTCTGGGGAGGGGAGTATTGTAATATAAAGAAAAAAAGGCATTGATGGATAATAGCAGCTCCCATTTAAATAGAATGCTTATTACATTCCAGGCATTTCACAGTTGTTATTATTATCTCATTTGATGCTCACAAGTCTTATTATCCCCATTTTACAGCTGGGGAAACTGAGGCAAAGAGGTTAAGTGACTTTCACAAGGTCACACAGATAGTAAATGTCTGAGGCTGGATTTTAGACATATATATGTATATATATGCACACACATTTCTATTCCCTTCAACTATTCTCATACTGAGAAAAGTTTCATAAGTTATGATGGTCGTTTTTTCCATGTAGGAATGTAAGTAGTTCAACTTTGATAAGTTCCTTATGATTTCTTTTCCCTGCTTACCTTCTCAAGCTTCTCTTGCTTCTTATATCTAAATGTCAAATTTCTATTCAACTCTGGTTTTTTTCATCAAGAATGCTTTAAAGTCCTCTATTTCATTGAATAACCATATTTTCCCCTGAAACATTGATACTCAGTTTTGCTGGGTAGGTGGTTCTTGGTTTTAATCCCAGCTCCTTTGCCCTCCAGAATATTATATTCCAAGCCCTTTGATCCCTCAGTGTAGAAGCTGCCAGATCCTGTGTTATCCTGATTGTGTTTCCACAATATTGAAATTGTTTCGTCCTGGCTGCTTGTAATATTTTCTCCTTGATCTGGATCTGGGAATTCCAGAACCTGGCTATAAATTCCTAGGAGTTTTCTTTTTGGGATCTTTTTCAGGAGGTGATTTGGTGGATTCTTTCAACCTCTATTTTGCCTTCTGGTTCTAAAATATCAGGGCAATTTTCCTTGAGAATTTCTTGAAGGATGATTTCTAGGTTCTTTTTTTATCATGGCTTTCAGATAGGCCAATGATTTTTACATTATCTCTCCTGGATCTATTTTCCAGGTCAGTGGTTTTTCTAATGAGATATTTCACATTGCCTTCTATTTTTTCATTTGTTTGGATCTGTTTAATAGTATCTTGATTTCTCATACAGTCACTAGCTTCCATTTGCTCCAATCTAATTCTGAAGGAATGATTCTCTTCAGTGAGCTTTTGAGATTCTTTTTCCATCAGGCAAATTCGGCTTTTTAAGGCATTTTTCTCCTCATTGGCTTTTTGAGCTTCTTCTTTTTTTTTTTTTTTAAAGCAATTGGGGTTAAGTAACTTGCTCAAGGTTACACGGCCAGTCATTATTTATGTGTGGGTGCTCATTTTCTGAGGCCAGATCCGATCTCGGGTCGTCTCAACTCCAAGGCCGGCGCTCTTACTCACTGCGCCACCTAGCCACCCCGTGCTTTTTGAGCTTCTTTTGCCATTTGAATTAGTCTATTTTTTAAGGTGTCATTTTTTTTCAGTCAGGTTGTTAACTCACTTTTCATGATTTTCTTGCATCATTCTCATTTCTCTTCCCAATTTTTCCTCCACTTCTCTTATTTGGTTTTTAAAATCCTTCCTAAGCTCCTCTATGGCTTGTAACTAATTCATATTTTTCTTGGAAGCTTTTGGTACAGGAGTTCTGACTTTGTTGTCTTCCTCCTGTTCCATGCTTTGATCCTTTTTGTCCCCAAAAAAGGAATCCAAAGTTGGATTGCTGTGCTTGCTTTGCTTCCTTTGCTTGCTCATTTGCCACTCAATTACTTGATTTTTAAGCTTTTTGCCACAGTAGAACTCTGCTTTCAGAGAAAAGAGCTTTGTCCCAAATTGCTGGGGTTTTCTCAGCTGCTGGAGCTATTAGTTGGGTGCCCTCTCTGAAGCTTCCATACACTCTAGCTCACTGGTCACCCACCCCAGGACCTCCACCCTAGACAGCAATTCAGATCCAAGCAGGTTAAAGCAAGAGCCATTACCCCTCAGAATGGTTGCTTTGTTTCCCTACAATCTGCAGGCCAGGAGCTCTGAAGCAGCCATGCAGCAGCAGCGACCACACCTCAGCTGCTTCTCTCTCCAGGGCAGAGGCTGGACCAAACTCTCAGACCTATTCTCAAAGTCTACACTGAGCTCTCACTTTGTCTTTGGCATCTATGGGTTGATAATTTTGTAAACTGCCACAGCTGCTGGTGATCCAGTCTCCCAAAGACCCTCTAGCCTAGGTTGGTTGGGCTGTCCTGAGGCTAAAACCACGGGCTCACATGGAGCTGGGCTCTGCTCCCAGTGGGCTGTGATGAACCTTTCCTGTCTGCCTGTTGGGCTATCTTCAGTGGGATGTTTGTTCCTCTCTGTCACTTTGTGGGTTTTATAGTCCTAAAGTTTGTTTAGAGTCATTTTTATAGGTATTTGAGGTGGTTATAGGGGGAGCACAGGGAGTTTTCCTGCTTCTATGCTGCCATCTTGGCTCTGCTCCCTCCCAAGTCAATCATTTTACAGATGAGGAAACTGAGGCCCAGAAAGGTTAGTGACTCACTTTAAGAATAAGCAGAGCTCCTGCCCTGGGCTTCCCCCAGAGAGGAAGTCCCCTTGCAAGGAGCGTCGAGTAGCCACACGTATTTGAATCGATAATTCTGGAATCACCTCCCACCTCATCTACCCTTACCTCTCTGACTGAGAGGTCAAAGACAACAATCCTTTAGTCCTTATCCAGTGGCTTAAACTCCCAGAATCAGTACTAACTTTGTCTGAACATTATATACAACTACATCCTGGTGAAAAGAAGCAGGACCCCTGCCCACCAAGAGAATTTCACCATGTCCAGACAACGTATCATCCAAGAGAATAGTCTACAGTTGCAAGAAAAATATGCTGACAATGATTCTGGTGTTTTGGAGGGCATGTTTTTGGCCAGCCTAGACTTTGATGTGTCATAACTGCATCCACAGTGAGAGTTGTGTTGACCCAGTCACCTGTGGAGACAAGGAAATTACCTGTATCACAGAGATAATTAAAATGGTTAACTATACTAGAGTTTGTAAGATGTGTTTCATGAGTGTCTCCATGTAGAGTACCATTATATGCTGTGATGATGACCTGTGTGATAACCAGGCCAGGGCCAGGGACCCAGAAGATACTACTCTTGTCTCTGAGTTCCTACTCAGCTTTACTCGGCTCATCCATTGTTCAATGTTTTGACCCCTCTGCTTAGACCCTTCCAAAGAGTTTTCTAAGAGGAAAATTTAAAAGAACATTCACAGTCATTAAAGTAAGATTAATTAATGTATTGTGAAATGGTCTCTATTCTGTTTTCCAAATGGATTTCCAGGTTCTAGAAGGTTAATCAGAGGAGTTCCCTGCTCAATTTGCGAAACTGAGAGGGAGGTGATCCTCTGTTTGGTGTTCTGTATCCCATCAGTTCAGGTTAAATTGGTTGCCTCAATCACTTTGGTCCCACATTGGCACAGAGACCCTCCCATCCCTTCACCCCCCAGGAACTGACCAACCAACCACACTGCCATCAGCCCCAGAGGTGACAAACTCATGTTTCTGAGCTATGGTAAAGAACCCAAAGTTCCTGGAAACTTAGTTCCTGTTCTAAGTCCCTGAACTCAGCCTTAAAAAGTCAATGTCAGAGGCATGGGATGATCATGCTTTGAGGTTACCTTTCTAAGAAACTCATGATTAATAGTTTTAAATTTTGATGCAAAATATTTCCATAGAAGTCATTTTGTACAAGAAGACTCAAATAAAAGGAAAAAATTAAAGAAAGTGAAAAATGAGAAAAAAAAAAGAATAAGCAGGGCCATGATTTGGAACCAGGTTCTCTGATTCCAAACTCATCTCTTTTATTAAACTTCATTTCTGTGGATAGAGAGCTGGGCCTAGAATCAAGAAGACTCACCTTCCTGAGTTCAAATCTGGCCTCAGGCACTTACTGACCGTGTGACCCTGGACAAGTCACTTAACCCTGTTTGCCTCATTTTCCTCGTCTGTAAAATGAGCTGGAGAAGGAAATGGTGAACCATCCCAGTATCTCTACCAAGAAGATTCCAAATGGGGTTATGAAGAGTCAGCCATTACTGCAAAAAAATGACTGAGCAGTGTGTTTGCCTCCTGGTCCTTGAGCCATGGAAGTCCTGGGATCCATCTAGAATCAACAGAACCATAGAGGCTCTAACCTGGTAGGATGTGGAGGAAAGAATCTAGAACCTAGAATCAGGACACTTGGGGGCAAGTTCTGAGCCTGACACTCACTAGCCATTGAACCTTACAGTCCACCTAAGCCTTCTCAGCCTTTGAAAAATGAGGAATAGGGGCGGCAAGTGGTGTAGTGAATAGAGCACTGGCCCTGAAATGAGGAGGACCTGGGTTTGGATCCAGCCTCAGACACTTAACACACACACACACACACACACACACACACACACACACACACACACTCACACACAATATAGCTGTGTGACCTTGGGCAAGTCACTTAACCCCAATTGCCCTCCAAAAAGAAAAAAATTAAAAAAAAAAAAAAAGAAAAATGAGGAATAGGGTAAAATAATTAGTCATCATGACGTGGCAGGAATGGGTGTTTGGAGTCCAGGCAGAGGACTTTGGTTCCAATCTAGGGTTTGCCAATTTATTTCTCTCAATAGGATAAGAGATCCTGAGTCTAGCAGAACCTTTCATTTTTACAGACAATGAAACTGAGGCCCAAAGAGGCCATGGGACCAAGGTCATGAGATCAGCTGGAAGGAAGCTTACAGATCATCTAGTCCAACTCTTTCATTTTCCAGGTGAGGAAACTGAGGCACAAGGAGAAATAATTTGCTCAAAACCACAGAGTCAGTAATTGGCAGACTTAGGATTTGAACCCAGGTCCTCTGACTTCAAAGTCAGTGATCCTTCCTCTTCCTGGTCTTCCTCTGCTTCTAGATAACCTACATGGTCCTTTCAAACTCTAAATCCTTTGAGCTCCAAGACCCTTTGAGCTCTGAAGCCACAGGACTCTCCTTCTTGGGAGAGGAAGCAGCTGGAACCATTTGCGGCTCAACCTTCCTATATTCAAGGGGCACACAACAAGTTTGTTCTTGCCTGCATTCCTCTGCACATACCATTCCCTCCTGGAATGCCGGTCCCACTCCTAACCTCTCCCCTGATCTGGAGTTCTCTTTCTCTTCAGAAGCTGGTTCCAAGCTCACCTATTCCAAGAAACATTCCCCACTCCCTGCTCTGATGGCTCTTTTCATTCCTTTAGTCTTGAGATCAAATTGCACTCATCTGAAGCCCCTTATGTATTACTCTGTAAGTTGTTAATGGAAAGAGGCTGGAAATGGAAACTCAAAGACCTGAGTATCATTAAATGACTTATGAGCCTAGCACTGTGCTAGGCACCAGGATTCAAAGAAACAAACAAAAAAAATGGTTGTTGTTGTATGGAATTTACAATCTAGACAACATATACATGTGTATGTATGTGTCTATGTGTCTATGAAAGAGAGAAGAGGAAGAGAGAAAAGAAAGAGAGAGAGGGAGGGAAGGAGGGAGGGAGAGAGGGGGATGGAGGGAGGGAGGGAGGGAGGGAGAGAGAGAGAGAGAGAGAGAGAGAGAGAGAGAGAGAGAGAGAGAGAGAGAGAATCTGAGTAATTCCCCAACTCCCATCCCAACCCCCACCCCCAGTCTATAGAAAGTTAAACGCAGATAAAGAGGTGTTTAAGTGTGTGAAGTCTTAAACATTCCATGCCTTCTCTTAGGAAGTGTGATAAAGTGCCTTGATTGAATTTGAAGGGGTAACCACCTCTGGCTGGTTGAAGATTTCCCATGCCCCTCATTGCCCTTAAGAAACTGGATTTCCATTACAGCCATTAGGCTTGGAGGTCACTGTTAAGAATCAAGTCCCTATATACTCCAAAGTATTTATAGCAGTCCTTTTTGTGATAGCAAAGAATGGAAACAAAGTGGATGCCCATCAGTTGGGGGATGGCTTAGCAAATTGCAGTACACGAAAGGGAATGATGAACATGCTATGAGAAGTGATGAATGTGATACAGAGATACAGAGAAAAATGGCCAGATCTATGTGAATAGATGCAGAGAGAAATAAGAAACAATTTATGCACTGACTTCACTGTCAATGGAAAGAATAATCCTAAAAAATCAAAGGCAAACATTGTAAAATTATAAAGAACAAACATGTTCTGGAAGAAAAGATATGAGAAGACACTTCTGCCCCACCCCTTTGCCGTCCCCACATTGCACATATTTTCAGACTTTTTCAATTTTTGATCAGTTATTACTGATTTTTTCCTCTCCTTTTTTCAGTCTCTAAATATGCTATTTATTATATGGCATGACTCTAGGGAGTGGGTGGGTTACTGGGGGAAACTATTCTGATGTAAAAAAACACATCAATAAAAGCTTTTTTTTTTTTTTTTTTAAGACTAGACTGCCAACTGGAGACAACAGCTTTGTGGAATTTGATAACCCTGATGCCTCTATGGGGGATGGTGGGGAATCTTCTGTCTTCCACACCATCTCCCCCACCAGCCAGTGCAGCAGAGTTACTCACCCAATAGGAGATACAGCATCCAGCAGAGAGACACTCTCCATACAGACACAGACACACAAAGGGAAGTCAAATCACTCAAGGAAGGAAGGAAGCAGCTTCAAAGAACAGAACTTCTGGCAGCAAAGAAGAGCATTGATAATAGACTCAAGTGAAAATTAGTCCTGGCTATTGAGAGCTGAGCTCCAGACAGGAGTTCTCCCTGAGAGCACAGCTGAGTCTCACTTGTGTTCAGGAGAAACACACTGAAGTACCAGGGGCATGAGCTGCCTTGTTCACTACAACTGATGTAACCTAAGTTTGTGCCTATTCTTCCTGTGGGTGCTTTGTGTAATTGTGGGAGACACACCCCAAATTCATGGGGGTTATATTTTGCACCTATTGATCTCACTATGCTATCTTCATAAGTACCCTTGTTTTGAGCTGATTGTATCTACTGGCTGACTGTTAAAGGTGAGATCACCAGCAGGGGCTTGTGGGCTATAGTTTTAGGAGTGTAGACCCACAGGATACCCTAGAATCTGAGAGTGGTGACCATCCTCTGTAGTGTATATACACTATAATAAATATATAGAGAATAGATGCAAAGTTACTTTTGGGGAGGGCATTAACAGCTGAGGCAGATCAGAAGAGGCTTCATGCAGAAGGTGGTACTTGAGCTAAGCTTGGAAACCTGGGATTCAAAGACACAGAGGTGACTAGGGAGTATGTTCCATCAAGGGATGGATAGGCTCATCCCAGATGTAACGAACTCCCTGTGAGGTCTTGAGGAAATCTCTTCCCTCCTCTGTGCTTCAGTTCAGGAAAGGGTTGGACTTGATGGCCTCTGAGGTCCCTCCCAGTTCTATACTTTACTGGTCCCACTTCTCATATTCCCTCCCTGGCTACTCTGACAGCATAGTGACTTCTCCTTCCCATGAATTCATAGTTCAGATGGCAATAACTCACATTTATATGGAGCCTTAATGCTGGTAGAATGCTTTATAGCCATATTCTACCTCTTTTACAGATAAGGAAACTGAGGCCAGATTTAGAGCAGGAAGGAAACTCAAAGGTTCCCTAGTCCAACTTCCAAATTTTTAGGCATATTTGGAAAATGACTTATCCATGATCACTCAGTTAGTATGGACCAGGAGTGATTTGAACCGGGGTTTTCTTGGTTTAAGACTGTTATAGAGTGGATAGAGAGCAGGCCCTAGTGTTCAAGCCCCTCCTTTTCTGACTCTGTACCCTTAACTTCTCAGTATTTTTGATGGGGTATAGGTTCTGGGAACCCCCTTGAACTCTCCTTGAATCTTCCCAATAGATCTGGCATTCACCTGAGATCATAAGCCTTCCATTATCGTAGGTCTAAATCTTTAACCTTCCCCTAGTCTAGCTCTCCATTGTCTGTTATCTCCAGGTAGTCTTCAGCTACTTCCCACCCTTAATCCCATTCTCTTGGTTCTTACAGTCACCCCAGACTACTTGACCACCCCAAGATCACCCCCACCCCCAGTCTTTCTGTATATAAGATCCATCCTGCCTCCATGAAGGCGCTCAGATTCATTCTGGCCTGCTTGTCAATACTACAAGTGTTAGATTCCTGAAGAGTCTAGCCAACAGTGAGATTTCTTAAGAAGCTGGTCAATATGACAGATTTTTAATAAACTTTGTTTTTCTTTGGCTGAAAGAAAGTTTGGGTAGAATTCATTTGGGCAGGACCCAGCCTGTTGCTATTTTGGGGTCCTAAGAACCCCTAAACCTCAACAGTTTTGGTAACTAAGACTCGTGTTGGTGGAGGGAGTTTCCTTTTCTGAAAGTGCCTAGATCAAGGAAATCAAGGAAATAACTCTTCTTGACTCCTAAATCCTACACTCAACCCACTTGGACACATGGTCTTGGGAAGTCTGTTGTGCTCCTGTGTAGAATTTTGCTTTTCATGTCTGTGTCTTATAGGAAAAGAGAGAGGACTTTCTGCCATGCCTCTTCATCCCCCAAAGGTCTGGGTCACCAGAGGGGGTGGATCAAAGACCAGTTCCATGGGACCCCTGAGTCTGTCTGCTCCAAAACCTTTATTTGACAAATGAGGCAACCAAAGTCTAGAAGGGGTTAAATGAATTGCTTAGGGTTACACACATACTAAGAGGCAGGAATCCAGCATTTCCCTGGCCATCAGGAATCCCTTCTCTCTCTCCCCTCATTCCCCAGCCAAGGGCCTCTCTTTAGCCCCTGCTCCACAGTGAACCATCCAGAGGGCCACAGGTTTAAGGCACATTTTAGGGTACCAGAAATGACTTCACAAAAGTGGGAGCAACCTCAGGACCAACCATCCAGAGTCTAGCTTAGACAAGGTAGAAGTGAGATAATGGGGACTTCAGCAGGCCTGGAACAAGAGCATTTTCTTTCCTTGTTTGTTCATTTGGGTCCCCCTTTAAAGCTTCAGAGACTGGATAAAATTTTGCCCTTTATTCCACAATTATTAAGTGTATAATTTTAAAAATTAATTAACAGATAAGCCTGGTTCTTTTAATCCTTGGGTCAGCTAGGCAACTTAGGTACTCTTCCTCTCTCTTTCCTTCCATCTTTCTCTCTTTCTTTGTCTCTCTCTCTCTCTTTCCTCTGTCTCTCTCCCCCATCTCTCTCTGTTTCTGTTTCATTCTTCCTCTCTGTCTCTCTAATTTTTCACCTCTCTCTGTCTCTCACATCTATCTTTCTCGGTCTCTCATCTCTCTCTCATTTTTCTCTCTACCCCCTCTCTGTCTCCATCTCTCTGTCTGACTGTCTCTCTCTCTCTGTCTCTCCTCCCTTTTCCCTTCTCTCCTCTCCTTTCCTTCCCTACCCCTCTCCCTTTTCCTCTCTCTCTCCTGGAGGAAACAAGGTCCATTCTAGTTGGTTCTATGGGCACAAAGCCCAGCTAAGACTGAAACTGCTCTTTCATTCATCCCTTCTCCCCACCCCCATATCCACTAAGATCATCAAATCCAACTGAATTCAACATGCATTTATTAAGTGTCTATGTTCAAGGCACAGTGCTAGGCACATATAATACAAAGAAAAGGAGTCATCCTTGATAAGTGGCCTGAGGTCAGCTCATGGATTAGACCACAGGATTGGAACCCAAATCTTCTGACTCCAAGTCAGCTCATTTCTCCACTATTCTACCTCAGATACTCTTGAATATTGATTAAACTAATGACCTAATTATTCAATGGTTCATTCATTCCTTTGGTGTAGCAGAGCTATCACAGGACCTGGATTTGAATTCCTCCCTGACCTTGGACTTGCGCTGGGTCTGAATATCCTCAGATGTAAAACAAGGTAGTATTAGATAATCTCTAATGTTGGTGCCAGTTCTAAATCCTGTATATAGCACTTTAATTCTGTAGAGAGCAACTCTGTGAAATGGGTATAAGCTTACGTGCATTTGTAGGGGGACCAGGGATGTTGTGTACTGGCCAAAATGTTCTCCAGGTGTCTGGGGATCTGTTGCTGGTACATTTGCATAGTGAAGTTGGGAATGAGGACCCAGTCAGCTTTCCCTAGCTTTATTTGCATTCATTTGCCTTCAAAGAGGCTCTTGGGAGTGTAGCTCACCTCTGAATCTCAAATCTCAGTCACTTTGCAACCCCTATTGTGTATTTTTTGGGCAGAGTCCCAAAAATGGCTTTAGAGAAGCAGGATCATACCCAAGGGTTCAATAGAATTTAAAAGACTTTTCTAATCCTAAATTCAAGAATTGTCAGGACCCAAGAACTTAAAGGGCAGATTTAATCTTGGTTTAATAATTCCAATTTTGTTTTGTGACATTTCTCCAGTAACTAGTCCTTGATAACTAGTCCTTTTAAGTTGTAACTACAAATATAAGTAAAGTTGGTAGGGATTTTGGAAGGGGTTTCATTTTAATCTTAAGGTGTTATTGGTCTCCATTTCTTTAGTACATTGGTGAAATTTCCTCTGTTGACATAATATACCCCTAAAATTCTTTCCTCTCTCATTATCTTTTTGAGGTCCAGAAATAAAGTAAGTTGGTCAAGATAACATGACTAATGTGAAAACCAAGAGTAAGTCACAGCTTGTTCGACTTTCAGAGATTAGACTGGCTGAGACTGTTTTCAGTTTTGTTTTTTGCATCCCCAGAGCCCAACTCCCCCAAACATGGACTAGAATAGTGTTGGGTATTCATTGAAGAATGCTTAATAAATATGAGGGAGGTCATGTGATTGAGGCTTAGAGTTAAATCTTTATTTTACCAGCTGGGCAAATCACTTCACCTGTTTTTTCTCTTTAAAATTAGGGGGTTGGCATATGAAAGAACCTCCAAATAATTGAAAATAAGAGAACTATAAATCTATTTTCACATCACACTCAGTAAAATCACCAGGATGGGAACAGTCATTGTTGGAGGAGTTGTAGAAAGATGGAAACACTTATGCATTGTTGGTGGAGCTGTGAATCTAGCTATCTTACAAAGCATTTGGGAATTAGATGAAGAAAATGACTAAAACATCTGTACCTTTTGATCCAGAGATTCTACTGCTATGTTTACATTCCCCCAAGGCAGTCAAAGAAAAGTAAAGGTCCCAAATATGCCAAAATATTTTTAGTAGCAAAGAATTAGAAACAAAGTACATGCTCTCATTTGGGGAATGGTTAAGCAAATGGTGGCATGTGGAAAGGCATTAAGTGATGAAAGATGAAGTAAGCAGAAAAATAAAATTAAAAACATGCACATTGTTAATATCAAGAAAAAAACAATGTAATTGAAACCAAATCCTATGAAGGCAAAATGACCCAGCTTGGCCCTAAAGAGATTAATCCATCTATCTATCAATCAATCAACATTTTTTTCTCTTTTGGAGGGGGAACATAGGGCAACTGGGGCTAAGTGACTTGCCCAAGGTCACACAGCTAAGGTTTTGTGTTAAGTGTCTGAGGTCCGATTTGAACTCAGGTCCTCCTGACTCCAGGGCCAGTGCTCTATTCACTGTGCCACCTAGCTGCCCCTCAATCAACATTTATTAAGTTCCTACTATGTGCTCAAGACTGAAAATACAAAAAGAGACAAACAGGGAGTTCACAGTTTAACAGAGAGACAATGCAGAGATATGAGAAAGTCCTTCCTCCCATTCCCACAGGTGGGGTGGTCCCTGCCGCCTATAATAACAGATTTAATTTTGATATATTGGTTAGTTTTGCTGAACTGTCTTTTTCCCTCTTTTTTGCTCTTTATTATGAGGGATAATGGCTCTCTGGGAGGAAGAAAGGGGACTATGTTGGGAGAAGTAAAGGGTGTAAAAAGAAAACCAATCCATAAAATGTATTCTAATGATTTTTAAAAGAAGGGCTTTCATAGATGACCTTGGGAGTTTCTATGTCCCCCCTCCCCCATGCTTGGGGGGCTGGTGACCAGCGCTGTCTCTGCTACATACATCTGGCCACAGTTTGGCCCCTGGGTGAGGACTGTTTTCCTTCAGGCCAGGACCTTACTTCTGAGCCCCTGAGGTCACTTTTTTGGCACTTAGCCCTGGGCGTAGAGTCATGTAAAAAAGTCATGAAATTGTCTGGATTATATTAAACCAATGCAGATTTCTAAGCTAGAGAATGAAGCAGGAGGGACCCAGAAGCAAGTTTCCTTTTGTGTGTTGCTGGTTTTTTTTTTTTTTTTTTGCTTTTTGGAGGGCAGTTGGGGTTAAGTGACTTGCCCAAGGTCACATGGCTAGTTTTTGTGTTACATGTCTGAGGTCGAATTTGAACTCAGGTCCTCCTGACTCCAGGACTAGCGCTCTATTCATTGCTTCACCTAGCCGCCCACTAGACTATAAGCTCCTTGAGGGCAGGGACTGTCTTCTATTTCCTGTAGTTGTATCCCTTGCTCTTAATTATGCTCCTGCTTTCCCCAAAATACATGCTAGGGGTTGTAGGGACTGAGATTCAGAGGTGAGCCCCCCTCCCAAGATCCTCTTTGAATGACACGCAAATAAAGCCAGGGAAAGCTGACAAGGTCCACATCCTGCCTTCATTTTACAAATGGACCAGCAACAGAACCCCATCATCATTGTGTCCAGTATGACACTTCCCTGGTCTCCGTATACTTAAAAGGCAGATAATATTGTACCTATTACACTGAATTGCTCTCAGAAGAATTAATTTGCTGTATACAAGATTTGGATAGGGTGGATAGAATGTAGGGCCTGGAGTCAGGAAGACCTGAGTTCAAATGTGACCATGGACACTTAGCTGTGTGACCCTGGGGAAGTCACATAACCTTTGTTTGCCTCAGTTTCCTCATCTGTAAAAAGAGCTGGAGAAGGAAATGGCAAACCCCTGTAGCATCTCTGCTAAGGAACCCCTAAATGGGGTCACAAAGAGTAGGATATGACTGAAAAAACCCAACAGAATACAGGATCTAGAACCCCGAGCCAGTCTGCAAGATAAAGGGGCTGCATTAGATGACCTGACAGCCCTTGCAGTCTGTGATCCTCAAATCATGCCGTAAAAGCTTGAGCACAACTTAAAAGTCGTATCTTCTCTCCCTGGGCAGATACAAATTCTTTGGGGCTAGGAACCTGCTTCCTGCAGCCTATCCCCTCACTATTGGACTATTGCAATAGCTGCTGGAAGTGGGGGAGGGGGCCTGCCTCAAGTCTCTCCCCACTCCAATGCATTCTCCATTCAGCTGTCAAAGGGCTTTTCCTAAAGCACAGATCTCACCAGGTCGCTCCCCTACTCAATAAACCCCAGTGGTTCCCTATGGTTTCCAGGATCAAATATAGAGTTCTTTGTTTGGCATTCAAAGCCCTCCAGCTCCTAGCCCCCTCCAGCCTTCTTATACCTTCTACTTCTACTCAATGGTCTAGTTCTACTGACCTGTTTGCTGTTCTTTTTCATTTTGGGAAGAAATAGGTGTTAAGTGACTTGCCCAGGGTCACACAGCTAGTAAGGGTCTGAGGGTGGATTTGGACTCTGGTCCTCCTGAGGCCAGGCCCAGGGTACCATCTAGCCGCCCCTCACCCCAGGGTTGCCTTGTATCTCTCTCTAGCTTGTACCTACCTGTCCATCTATAGCTCTGGACAGACAAAGACACCTGAGCCTGAGGCAAAGCGTCTCTGCTTGTGGCTGCTGGTCTGGGTCCCCCCCATGCTATGCAGGAAGGTGAGAGGACTCAAACAGGGTGTCTATACTTTTGGAGGCAGAGTACAGTGTAGACAGGTCCCCTACAATGTGCATAAGGCATGTCTCTGAGAGACGACCACATTGTGGAAAGGGGATGGGACATCTGTGGGAGGGACCCGTGCATGTTTCTGAAGTGGTTTCCCACGGCCTGTGTGGGCACAGGCACGGGTGGGGTGATTGGGCTGGCTCCTGTTTCCTATGTGTGGGATAGGAGGCTGTGTATGGGGGTGTGCAAGGAGTGCTCCAAGGTGGTGTGGCCGGAGGGATGCTCCGCATCTGGGAGTTCCCTGTGGTTTGGATGGGGACCTGTGTGGAGTGTCGGGGCCTCCACGTGGAATGACTGGGAGGTGAGGAAAAAGCATCTCTGTGACGGGGGATATCTGGGGCTCCCATGTGATGGGCGCGTGGGACGTGGGGAGGAAGTCAGGAGAGCACTAACAGGGCGTGTGCGGGAGAGGGGGACAATCTCCATGGGGGTGCCCGTGGAGTGTTGGGCAAAGGGCCAAGCATCCTGCAGCTCATGGTGGGAGCCCCCATGATGCGGGGCTCCCGCGTGGGGAGCAGGGACGGGGGTCAGTGTTCAGAGGGGGCTCCCACACGATGGGGGGCCCCACGTGATAGGGGGCTCCCGCGTGGGGAACAGGGGTCGGTGTTGCGGGAGCTCCCAAGTGAGTGGGGAAGAGCTCTCTCCAGGGGGCGCCCCACGCGGCGGGTGCGAGCGGGTCCAGGGCCGGTCTCGGCGGGGGAGGGGGGGGCCCCAAGCGCGGAGGCGCCGCTGCGCGAAGGCTCCGGCAGGGGGCGTCTGGGGCCCGCGGGCCCGCGGCGGGAGCGCCCACGCAGGCCTCTCCCCCGCCAGGCTCGGCGCGCGCGCAGGGGGGCGGTGCCGGGGCGTGCGCGCGCGGGAGGACTCGCGGGGGCGCGGGCGCGCTCCTGGCCGAGCTCGCCGCGGCGGCGGCGGAAAAGTTGCGGGGCGGAGAGAGCGCGAGCGAGCGGGGCGAGCGCGGGGAGAACGGCCCGGCCATGGACGACCTCGGTGAGTGCCCGGGCCCACGCGGGACCGGGGCCCCCGCACGCCCCCCGCCGCCATCGCCCCACGGGGCGCGGTTGGGAACCCCCCGGGCTGGGGGGCAGCTGGCAACCCCCCCCCCCCGGCACTTCTAATCAGCTTTGAGATCCGCCCCCACCCAGCACCGGGGTCTGGGGGCCCAGCGGGCCAGCCCCCAGCCCTTCTCTTACTGAGCCCCCCTCCTACACCCGCCTCCCCACCCCCCAATCCTGGGAAGTGGAAGCTGGGTCTGGGAAGGGAGAGTCGGGGAGCCCCCGCCGCCCCCCCCCCCCGCACTCCCACCTGAGGCTGGGGGCTGCGGGCCAGGGCACGAGGTTGGATGAGATCTCCCCGAGGGTCTGCGCCTTTGCACTGGGGTCTCGGGGTGGGATGGGTCCCAGCCGGTGTTTGTTTCCCCGTGAAACTGACGAGGTGTCCTGGGGCGGCCGGCCCCAGTCTGGAGCTGGCCGGCCTGGGGGCGGGGGTTGCCCGCGCCCCTCGCCCTGTCTCCGGACGGTCTGACCCCCTGGGGGGACCCTTCCTTCTGGCCCTGGAAGCCGGCTGCCCCACGGGGCGGCGAGCAGTCATTCATGCCTCGGAGGGATCCCTCCCTCAGGACGGGAGACGAGGGGAGCTGGAGTAATGAAAAGTTAGCTGCTGCTTCTTGTCTGAGTAGAGGGAGGGAGGAGGGAGGAGAGTGTGCGTGTGTGGACCTGGGTGGCTGGACAGACAGGACAGATGGGCCTCCTCCAGTGCCCAGCGCGCTGTGGGCAGTCTGGACGCCAGGCTATTTGTAGGCACAGGAGTGCTCCAGGCAGAGGTGGGGAGGACGGTCATTTGGGAGTGCCTCCCTGACCTCCCAGGGTGCCTTCCAGGGAGCCTGAGCGGCCGAGTAGCCCAGGGCTGGTCTGTGCCCCCGGGGAACGCCTGCCAAGCGCCCCGTTTTCCAGAGTGCTCGGTTCTGGGCAGGTATTTTTCCTTTAAAAAATGGGAATGCCTCGAGGAAGTCTGGGAGAGCCTCTGTTTTCCCAATTTCTCAGCTAAACAATTTGTAACTTGGGGTGGGGTGGGAGGGGAAAGACCAGAACTGGAAGGCAGTGTTTTGGTGCAGATTTCACCTCCTGAGGCTCCCTCCCTCTCTGGCTTTGGGCAAGTGACTTGACCACTCTGGGCCTCAGTTTCCTCCTCTGTAAATGGAGGACTGGCCTCTGAGGTGCCTTCTTGCCCCCTCTGTCATCTCTTCAAGTCCCTGGGCACTGGTGAGAGGCAGACGGGAAGGATTCACCTTTTTCTTTATCTCACCTCTGCCTCACAAGAAACCCTCCCTTCATCCCAGACACAACTCCAATAAACCAATCCAGCAGACATTTATTAAATACCTGCTGTGTGCCAGGCACTGTACTAAGTGCTAGGGGGCTTAACCAGTGCCAATTCAGGGGCCACCTGCCACGTAGGGGGTCTCCTGGTGCCTTCTGTAGTTCTGAATGCAGCCTCTTTGAAATCTCTGGTTTTATTTTCCATATACTTTCTGTTTACTTAGCTGGGTAAGTTTTTAGATTCCTTATCTACGTTCCTCCCCTCCCCCTGCCCCCAGTGGAGGGTGAGCTCCTTGATGGTAGGGACTGCTTTATTTTTGTATCTCCTGCTCCTGGTACAACTGGGGCCCATAGTAGACACTTAATATCACCTCTAAGAACTCGGCACAGTGAGAAAGAACGTTGCCTCTGGAGTAAGAGGGCCTGGGCTGAACTTCTCTGGAGGTTACTATGTACTGTGTGTTACTGCCACACTTTTTCGGCCTCAGTTTCCTCATCTGTCAGAGAGGTGTGTGTGTGGGGGGGATTTGGACATGATTCCTCTGAGGTCTTCTCCAGTTTTAGAGCTGTGACCTCTTGCATTGTCTCCTGAGACACTTCCACCTCTAAACTGACCGTCCCCAGCAACTCCCAGCATGTTTCTCTGTGCTGTTCTCAGGGGACTGAAGTTTGGAGCTGAGATTCTGGATGCCTGCCCTCAAACGCTTCCTCCTCCTCCATGTAGGGAGAAGGAACACAGTTACTCCCTGAAAGGAGAGAGGGAGCAGGTTGGGGCAGGGGGGACATAGTGTTTCAGTGGCCTGGATCTGGTTGCAGCTGTGCTCCAGCCCCAGGCCGCTTGATGGTGGCTGAGGGAGGGCCGAGGAATTTGCCTGGCCTCTGGGTCTCAGCCCCTTTGCTTTCTGGCTGGTTGCTCCCGGAGTTGGCTGTCAGCTGTTTTTCTGAGGATGGATACAACAATGGCCTGGGTCTCGTGTTTTTATTTTTTTCCTCCCCAGAGTGCTTTCAGCTGGGAGCCCCATTAGAGAGCTTATGAGCCCTCTTTTTTCTTTTTGGCTGACTGGCCTGGGGGGCAGGGAAGTAGGTTGGGGGGTGGGGTGGCAGAACCTTTGCAGCCTGACTTTTGTTTTTGGAAAATAATTGGAGAAACATTCCCTCCCTGGAGCAGCCTGTGACAGACTGACTGGCCATGTGTTGTTTAATAAGTAACAAATTTATAACTCTTCCCTTGGTTGGGCAGAGAACATAAACACAGAGTGCGGGGCCCTGCTCTGCCCTGCCCTGTCCTGCCTTCATCCTTCTCCCTCAGCCCAATGTTGCCGGTGGCTTTTCTTGCTAATTGTAGGTGCTCCTTTGGCTGACAGTCCTGGCTGGGCTTTCCTGGATCGAGATTCCATACTCTGATGGCATTTCTGACCATCCTCAGTTCTGAGTGGCCATGCTAGCTGGTTGCAAAGGGTATTTGGTTTTGGAGTCAACCCACTTCAGTTGAGTTGCATTCCACTTGGGCAAGTCACCCAGCTCCCCTGGGCCTGCCTCAGTACCCTTATCTGTAAAATGGGAGGGTTGGGATAGCCTCTGGGTGGGTGGCTGGACAGCTTGGCCCTGGAGCCAGGAGGATCTAACTTCCTCCCCTGCGTCGACACCTCCTAGGCTGTGTGACTCTAGGCAAGTCTTTATCTCCCAGCCTTAGTCTCCTGAGTGATTACATATTGTATTTGTAGTGATATCTATTATTACAGCATCTGCTTCACAGGGTTGTTGTACAACCCAAGATCCCATGAGATAACACGTATAATATGCTTTTGCAGACACCTAATATGTAAATGCTAGCTATGATGATGAAAATTATTTTGGCCTCCCAGGTTCTCTGTCCAGCTCTCTGTCTGTGATCTTATGTATGATCTGCTGTCTAGGAGACTGATGGATGTCTGGCCTGGCTCCCTGTCTGTAGTCAATGACTCTTGTGCTCTCCCATTCCCTGTGTGACTAAGGGAGGCTGATGAATATTTTGTTCCCCATGAGATGCCTGCCCTAGGGACTACACCCAGGAAATGGCCTTTAGGGGACACAGTGGTCTCAGCTCTAACCCCCTCTGAGCTCCCCCCAGGCTTCTGCCAGGGGGCCAAGCCAGCTGTTGGCATTGCCCACTAGCCTCTGCAATCTGGATCTGTCGACTTTCAGCTTCCCAGAAGCTCTGACCCTTTGGAAAACAGAGCCTTATTGTCCTGTTGGGGGGCAGGGGAGTTGCCTCAGGCAGCCTGGGCCTGTGGAACCTCCCTGTTTCCATGGAAAGTCTGGACTTTGTGCTGTCTGTCTGTGGCTCCTCTGTGTGTTGGTCCAGGGGGTCGGGGGCACCCAGCTGCTGGGTCTGGGGAAGTGGCTTGCCTAAGCCAGTGGAATGGCTGGTGCCCTCCCCTTGAGCACTGAGCCAGATTCTCCCTAGAGCTGGGGACTTGATTGAATATTTGTTCCCCTGGGTCCTCCTAAGAGAATGTAGTCTGTACGTTATAAAAGAATGTAAACTCCTTGAGGGCAGGGAGCCTTTGTGTCAATCGGACCTGTATGTTTGCTGAACTGTGTGTGTGTCTGTGTGTGTGAAGGGAGCATGAAATGTTTACCTACCAATCAATCCTGCTTATACCACACACTACAATACCCATTTCCCTTAGTTTCCTGAATGGGGAGAAGGCAGATTAACACGGTTGAGTGCATAAGGCAATAGATTTAGGGTCTGTGGTCCTGGGTTCAGAACCCAGCTCTGAGATTTTCTCTGCCAGCCTAAGGCCGGGCAGATAATTTCCTCTCTGTAAAGTGAAGGGATCTATGATATAATCTCTAAAGTACATTCCTGCTAAGCCTGGGAGCTTCTGGTCTCCTAGGCATCTGGTGGGCACTTAATAAATGCTTTCATCCTCCACAAGTCATCAATTTGCATTTGCCCATGAGGTGAGTGCATTGCAGATCTCAAAACCTAGGCCAGAAGAGTAAGTGCCCTGTTTCCTAGATCTTGTCCTCCCTCCCACTTCTGGATAGACCAGGGGTAGGGAACCTGAAAACTGGGGGTCCACCCAGACTCTCCCTGGGTACTGTAAGCTTTGATGGGCCCTGAAAGACTTGTTCACATAGGTCCAGGATTTCAAACCCAAGGTCTCTGGCTCTAAGTCCAGCTCTTTCCCTTACCCCCAGTGTTCTAAGTTGCCATCTTCAGAAAGAGATGCCTCAGCCTGGTGCCCACCCTACTTCAGAAGCCTGGAACTGCTTCTGGGCCCTCCGGGCCTTAGCCAGGGAGCTGGGAGCTCTCCCTAAGCCTCCAAGGGAAACTTTTATCTCTCAAGTTGTTCCTGCTGGGGGCTTCATTTTGGGGTCCTCACTGTGACAACTATTCCTAGTCCCATCATGCTTTTCTAGGCTCCAGGGTGGGTCCTTGAAATCCAGGAGCTGACTTTGCCAGAGTACTTTAAATCTTTTTGGAGGCAGTCGAGGTTAAATGACTTGCCCAGGGTCACCTAGTTAGTAAGTGTCTGAGGCCAGATTTGAATTCAGGTCCCCCTGATTCCAGGGTCTGTGCTCTAGCCAGGTGCCACCCAGCTGTCCCTCCCAGAATACTTAGGATTTTTCCTTTGTGCCCCAAACATCCAACCTTCCATTTGCCTTATCTTGTATATGATGTTTTCGGTGAGAGAATATAAGTTCCCTGAGGGCAGGAACTCTGTCATTTCCTATCTCCCATACCACAGGAATTTACTAGATGCTTCCTTGAGTTGAATTAAATTGAAATGAATTCTGGGGCTCAGGGGAAAATGCCATGTGGGGAAGGGGAAGAGAAAGGGGAAGGAGCTCTGCATTTTGAGTCCTAGGACTTTGGGTTCAAATCCTGCCTTTTGTCACTACCGTGACTGGGCAAACCACTCCATCTGTCTGGGCTTCAGGTCCTTCCATCATGAATGAAGACTTTGGATTGGATCTAGGAATTTTGGATCACTTACCACCCGTGTGGCCTTGGGCATACTGCTGGGGACTTCTCTGAGCCCTAATTTTCTCCCCTGTAAACTGGGGGGATGGAGTACCTGCCTCCTAGGGTCCCTTTCGTCTCTGTCTATGAGGAGCCCCTCATCTGGAGGCTGCTGATGCCCCTCCTGCTGGGCAGAGGACACATTTGAAGAACTCTCCTGGCAAAGAGGTACTTAGCCTTGCACAGGAAACTGGAAATCATGCTCTCAGGCCTCTTGTGTGAGATAATCTTATCTTAAGGCATTCTGCAGACGTCAGAGGGTTACTGACCTGTCCGCTCTTCTGAGGGAGTCTTAGGAATGTTCTGGGGGCTTTGCTCTGCTCCCTGAGGCAGCAGATTGAGTAGAAAGAGGTCTGGAGTTGGGGATGGTGGTCCTGGGTTCAGATCCCATCTCTGGTGCTCACTCAGTGGTCGTGGGCAACTATTGCCCTCTCTTCCGGCCCCAGTTTCTTCTAGGAAGATGAGAAGTGGGCTACATGGTCTTTATCTCTATCAGCTGACCATCAGTCCATGTAAGATAATTACAGTTTCACTTTGGAATTAAAACGTTCCTCCTAGAATCTCTACTCTCCCTGCCTTATGGGGGGGGGGGAAGTGCACTGTGTTGATTGATGCAGCTAGATCCTGTGAGATATTCTTGTATTCTGGTGCTTCTTTAACAGCCTGGGTGGGGATGGGGGAGAAGTTACTGGGAAGGCAGATTTCCACTGATTTGAGGAAAAACTGCCACAGAGTTCTCCCCTGGGGTGGAATTGGCTCCTTTGGAAGATAGCGACTCCCTCTCCTTGGAGGCTTTCATGACCAGTTGTCAGTGATGTGGGAGAAGGGATGATTCCTATTTATATAAGTGTTAGATGAACTGACCTTTGAGGTCCCTTTCAGCTTTGGGCCAGAAAATCCCAGAAGCCCCGTTTTCCTGTTTGGTTTGCTGTCCTGCCTGTTAAGGAGGTAGTAGGAATGTTGTGCGTGGCCTTAAACCTGGAGACAAGTGGGCTGTTGATAGGAATGGATGGGCCAAGACTGTCAGCGAGAGGTTACCACACCCCTTCTTCCCCAGCGCGCGCACACACACACACACACACACACACACACACACACACACACACACACACACACACACACACACACACACTTCCTTCCTAGGAGGATGTATGTCCGTGAGTGGAGTACTCGATTCAGAATTGAAAAGGCCTGGATCTGAATTCCGCTTCTACCATGTACTAACTCTCATCTCTGAGTATCTTTCTTTACTGATTTGAGCCTCAGTTTCTTCATCTGTAAAAAGGGGATAATGATAACTGGTGGCCATGGACATTAGCCCCCAGTGTTGAACTTATGGGAAGACGTGGATGGAGGTCTTCCAGGATGAATTAGCCCGGATAATAAGCACACAGATAGTGCTCCATCGGGCCAGAGGAGTCCAAGGTCAGTGCCCTGGACACCATGCAAGATTACGCCCTGCCCGTGATGGCGCAGACCTCCAGGCCAGTCCTTTTGAGAAGGACTCTCAGGTCCTTCTGAGTGGTACTTGTGCCCTGGGCTCCAGTGCAGTAATACGTATGACAGTGCTTTGAAAGTGCTCTAGAAAGAGCTGCTGATCTTTTTCTCCCCGGGGCCCTGGTATGGGCCTGTGTGCTCTAAGCTGGCCCTCTGCCCCTGGTGCTGGTCAGTCTGAGAGATCTAGAGCTAGGCTGGTTGTAGGCAGGGAGCCTGGGGAGAGCCTGGGCTGAGGGGGAGGAGGGAGGAATGCCTGTCCTTTCACGTCATGTTCAGCCTTATCTGGGGCCAGCTGAGCACCCCCAGGGGGTAAGAGGGAGGCAGGGGCCACAGTGCTGGGAGCTCGCAAAGAGAACTCCGGCCAGGCCATCCAGCAGCCTGGGACCTGGAGACCTGACCCTCCCGGCCCCCAGCCCCTGTCCCTAGGGACTCTGTTTTGCTGATTCAGAGCTGTGCCACTTGGCACCCTCCCATAGGGCTAACTTAGCCTCACTGGCACAGGGCAGCCATGCTTTGGGAAAGCACCCTGAGGCTGGCCTAGCCAGCCGCCCTGGCTTCTCCAGAGAGGTGAGTGCCTTGGCCTCTCCCAGGGGGATGGGGTGTTGCCTGAGGCCTCCTGTTTGTTGGGCTCAGGATCTCCTGGATGGCCACGTGGTGGGGGACTGTGGGACCTTTCCCAGTGAGGTCCCTCAGGGAGTGTGTGTCATGGACCCGATCTCTGTTGGCTGACTTGGGAAGCAGGCGTTGTGTGTTGGGGGGGAGGAGGGAAGAGGGGGGTGCTGGGAGGAAGCTTTGTGTCATTCTTGGCCAGCTCTCAGGTAATTGTTTTAATGAAATGGAATGCAGCTAATTCAGAGCTTAACTTGGCAGAAACAGCCGCCCATGTTTGCCTCTCTTGTGTTTTTGGGGGGGGGGTAGTGGTGGACTCATTTCCAGCTGTTTGGAGTAGTGGAATTTAAAATGATCGAGTCTAGAGAGAGGTGGGCTGCCCCAGGGAAGACCGAGGAGGAGGAGGAGGAAGGCACGGGACCTTTCAGCAGCCAGCCAGCCTGCAGGGTCCATGCCTGCCCATCTCCCTGCACAACATTCAAGGAGAACTGAGAACAGCTTTGCCTGAAGCCAACTGAACTTTGTCACCCATGGTGACCATGGTGATGAGGGTGAGGGTGAGGAGGCTGTCGGCCTTCCTCACCCTTTCAGACACCCCCCCCCCAGTGCCGGCCCTGTGTAGGTGGGGGGGTCAGGGCCTCCTCTCCAGCCTGCGTCCTCAGCTCCCTACTCAGCAGACCCTTCCTCTTCCCCTCCATCAGACAGCTTCCAGCCTCTTTCCCTCTTTTCTTGTTGCCATTTCCCAGCCTTGAAGTACACAGCGGCCAGACTCCTTTGCTCCCCTTCCCCAGGCCCCTTCTCAAGCTCATTTCTTGTTCCCTCAGCGTTAATCCCAAAGGCTTGGTCATGGGCTCCCCCTTCTTTACCGGCCGTCTCCCCCATCAGGAGAACAAACACCTCCCGAGTGAGCTCTTGCAAACTTCCGTTCTCCTTTCTGGGTCCCAGTTTTCTCTGTAAAATGTGTAGCAGAAGCAGGAGGATATCCCGGCCAGAGAGCCAGTTTCTGAAGCCAAAAGCTCTGGGTTTGAGTTCTGCTTCTGATAACATACTGGCTGTGTGACAAGGCCACCAGCCCTGCTCAGGCCCTTATCACTGCTCACCTGGGCTCATGGCATCAGCTCCCTCTTCGTGTCTCCCTTTTCCTCTCTCCACTCCATCTTCCACCTGACTGCCAGGGAGCCTCCAAGGTACCCATCTGGCTGGATTCTTCTCCTGGGCCACCCCTGGCCAATTGGGTTCATTCCAAAGGGCGCACTTAAGGATCTAGAAGGCCACATGTCGCCTGAAACCCGAGGGTTCCCCACCCTGGCCTAGGCCATCAACCCCAGTGGCTCTGTTAATTCAAGGCTAAAATACCGACCTCTCGGCCTGGATCCCCTCCTGCCGCCCCTTCTTTCCAGATGTTCTCTCCTCTCTTTATCTTTGCTTGAAAAAATAAATTATCGACACTTTTAAAAAACATCTTTCACTTCTCGGTGAGGGGAGGGCCTGCCCCACCTCCCCCAATAGAACTTTCCTCTGTAACATTTGGAGGAAACAAAGCAGCAGATTGTCCCTGTCTAAAAGTGCCTCCTTTTCAGCAGAATGGTGGGAAGCCAGCTTCACAATCAGCCCTTTGAAGTCAGAGGCAGTCACACGAATTTTCCATCCCTGCCAGACTGGACTGTCCCAAGCTCAGCACATTTCATTCATTGGTTGCCGTCAAGCTTTAGCGGGGCGCTGGCCCCTTCTCAGGCCCCTCCTCCACCCCCACCCATCCCCCTGCCCTGTCCCCTCATTCCCCCCCATTCCTGGACACCTTGCCTGGTGTCAGTCTTCTCTGCCTCCTCCGATGACCTTGGATGGTCTTACTGGCATACAAGCTGTATTCCCAAGTAGAAGCCATCTCCTTGAGGGGCCTGGCCTTGGCCAGAGCCTGGCCCTGTGACACCAGGCAGCGGGATACATTTCATCTAGAATTTCTTAAATATCCACTGTGTACAGGAGCCATGAGAAAAATTGCTTGTTGACTAAAATTCCAAGATGATTTTCTGTTTTCCCAGCTTGTCCTAAGGGGCTTCAGAAATCATTTGCTGGTGGTGATCATGCAGTTAATTGTTATGTCTCCCCTAGGCTTTCCCCACATCCTTTGTTGTGGTCCAGCTTGCCTTCAAGCCTCTCCCCAAGTCATTAAATGGCCTTCCTTCTATGGACCCACAGCCGCCTTCTTTTGAGAAATATTGGCTAAAAGGCCACCTCCTACCAAAAGCTTTCTTTCCTAGGCCTGGTGTGTCCATCTGCCTGGGGAAAGCCAGACTTGGAGTTAGGATGCCCTGGACTTCCTGCCTCAGGCACTGGGTGATCCTGGCCAGGTCACTTAACCTTTCTCTGAGCCCTTAGTATCTCATCTGCCACATGGGAATAGGAATGTTTGCCCTGTACGTCTGCCAGGGTTGTAGTAGGAAGAGGGCCTTGTAAGACCTAATGGTGCCATAGACGGATGAAGAGGAGGAAGCCAGGGTGGAGAGCTCCTTGTATGGAAATTCCCTCCAGTGATTGTAGATTGCAACTTCCTGGTGGGGAGCTGCCCTGCGTCATACAGCCAGTGTGGGTCAGACTGGTCCAGGGCCTGGCACACAGGTGGTGTTTAATAAATGTTTGAATCCCATCTCCCCACCTGTGGGGCCTGCTCCGACCACTATTCCCAGCTTCGTCCCTTTTTCTCCTCTTCTTCCCATTCAGACACGTGTCTGTCTGCTCAGCTGTGTTGATTCTGTGTATAGATTTACTCCCCACTTCTTACTTTTCTATTATTTCTATTTTTCTGTTTGTGTGCCTGCCACTCTTAGTATAATGCTCTGCACACAGTAAATGTTTAGTAAGAACTTCATTCACTCCTTTCCATTTAGACTCACCCATTCAGTCCCCATTTCACGATTGCCTGAAGGAAATAGGGTTCAGTGAATTCAGCTGGCATTCACTGAGTGGACCTCTACTCTGTGCTACTCTCAAAGACAAAAACAAGGTGCTTATGTGCATTTTGCCTTTTGGAGGTTAAGTGACTTGCCCAAGGTCACACGGCTAGTAAGTGTTAAGTGTCTGAGGCTGAATTTGAACTCAGGTCCTCCTGACTCCAAGGCTAGTGCTCTATTCACTGTGCTACCTAGCCCCCTATATGCATTCTCTTGGGAGATTACCATAGAAAGAGAGAAGTGTAGCTCAGAAGGGAAATTCAGGTGGGAGAGAGAGCAAAGAGGCTGTCTCTGAATAACCTGGAGCTCTGGCTAGTTGGAGAGGCTGGCAGAGCAGGCCAGTGGACAGAGCCCTGGCATTCAGAGGCTCAGGACCAGGGAGTGATTGTGGAACAGTCATGGCAGCTTTTGGGGGCCTCATGGCCCCTGAAGTAAAAGGCAAAGACCTGACAGCCTCCAAGGCTCAGCTCTAAGTCTTACCGGATGACACGGGGGCAGAGGTCTCCCTGGGAGGAGTATGAAAGGACCAGCTGGACCAGAGCCCTCTGTGCTGACAAGTGAGCAAGCAATCTTAGGGCTTACAGATCAGAGTCTGTGAGCTCCATGGACCCTCAGGGGCCATCTAGTCCTGCCCAGACACGCACAGGAATCCATCCCCTGTAGGCTGTGACCTCTCAGGACATTGGTCTACTCTGGGACAGTCTCTCATTGCTGTTGGCCCTGGCCCTCCTGGACCGTAGCTGTGACACTTGACCACGGTGTGGAGTTGTGCCCACCCACCTGGAAGTGCTTGGAGCCCCTTGGTCTGGGACTCTGAGTGCATCCTTCTCCTAGGTCCCCCTGCTGAGAAGCCTCTTCCTGCCCCCACTGCTGCTCCTCCTCCTCCCTTTTCCTCCTCTTTCCCTCCTTCTTTACTTTCTCTTCTTCCTCCTCTTCTTTCTTTTCCTCTTCCTCCTCCTCTCCTCTTCCTTCTTTTCCTCCTCCTCTTCCTTCTTTTCCTCCTCCTCTTCCTCCTCCTCTTCTTTCTTTTCCTTCTTTTCCTCCTCCTCTTCTTCCTCCTCACTCACCCTGTGGTTGCTTAATAGAATACATCAGCCATAGATTGATGGTGATTGAGTGGGATGTGAAGTGGGGACATGTCCAGTGAGAGCATTGCCCGCTCCCTGTGTGTGCTGGGGGAGTGGGAAGATAACTGACTGACCACCTGAGGGGCTCCTGGTCCCTGAGGGCTTTGGCTCACTGGGGTCCTTTTGCTGGGACCCACTTTTGTCACCATCATCCTCATAGCTGCTTCATCTAGTCCTTCGGAGAATCTCCCAAAGGTGCTGCTTTCTTATTACCCCCATTTCACAGAGGAGGGAATTGAGACCCAGAGAGGAGTAATTTACCTAGGGCTGTCCAGCTGCTGAACGTAAGGCAGAAGTTTGACCCCAGATCTTTCTGACTCCAGGTCTGGTGCTGCTTCTGGCTTTAGGCCTCTGGGTGCCCTCACATCACCTGCGGGCTGATGGTTTGACCCAGAGTTAGGTAGAATCCAACCAAGGCTTATTAAGAACCTCTTGGGTGCAGGGTGGTAAGCCAAGTGGTCATGTGTTCCAGGTTTGGGAGAAATACTTGGAGACCATCTGACTGTTACTCAAAGCATAGCAGGGACACATCAGCCATACCTCGGAGGAGAGAGGCCAGTGGTGATCCACGGGTGCTGAGGCCCAGCGTGCCACTCACATGAGCCAGGCTTCTGGGAGAGATACCTGCTAGCACCTGGGACAGCAGGGGTTGACAGGCAGCCTCAGCAGTCTGGTGGGGTTCCCTGGCTCGGTCTCCCATTGCCGCCAGTGACCAGAGCAGGTATGGGGTATTCAGGGAGGACCATGCCTCTGGTGGGAGGGCACCTTCACCCAACTCTCACCTTGGGCTCTAAGAAGCTTTTGCATGTGCAGTGGCCTCACCCGGGTAAAACTGTCTTAGCAGAAGGGATAAGCCAGGGTGAGGGTAACAGTCAGACCTCCTGTCAGTCGGTGAGTTGGGGAGGTGTCTGCCCCCATGCATGTGAAGACTCCTGGAGGGATGGGCAGATGAGAACAATTTGTTCCAATGGTATGAGTGCAAGTGAGAGCTTGGTCAGGCAGGAAATACTCGAAGTCCAGCTGCTGAATCATGGGCCATCTCCAGTGGTCCTGACTTTTGTCTTGCCCCTGGGCTTCAATGACTGGAAGAGAGAGGGAGGCTGAGGCTTTGCCCATGAGTCAAGACATCATGGACGATGTCATCTGTCCTTTCTGAAAGGGAAGGATGGCCAACGACAGCATGAGGAGGCTAGTCAGCTGGGACGCAGCATCGATCTAGTTGGACAGGGGCTGGTCCCCTGCTACTCTTGCTTCCTCCTGGACTGGCTATCAGGAAGCTCTGTCTGCCTCTGAGTCCCCAAATTGATTAAGTCTGCATGGAGGGAGGTTTCAGCATCTTTAAAGGAAGAGCTAGCCTAGACTCCTCGGGGGTAGACATTCCCTGTAGGACAGCAGGAATGAGCCGAGGTCTGGGGCCTCTCTTTGAGGAGCTTCTAAATCTTAGTTGGATTAAGAGCTGGAGGAACTCTTCCTTATTAAAACCCCTTAAATACTGGAAGACAGGACTGTGGAATTAGCTCTGGAAGGGAGCTCAGGGGTCTGGTAGCCTTATCTCCTTGTCTTATGGATGAGGAAGCTGACAAGTGACTTGTCCAAGGTCACCTAGGTGGCAGGTGTCGAGGTGGGATTTGAACTTGGGTCTAGGGCTCCTGTGACCAACACCAAAGAGTGCCTTAATTATTAACATAGGCAGCCTTGGAGAAAGGGGGATCTGCTTTCTGGGGAGCCATTGAGTGATGATGATGATGATGATGAAAGTAGCAGGGGGAGGCAAGTTCTGAATACTGTTTCACGTTTTGTCTGTGATCGTAGTTACAAGGGTGTGTCTGTAGCACTTGAGAATCTTGTCTCATTTCATCCTTACCATGACCCTGGGTCTTAAGATCTCCATTTTACAGCTGGGGAAACCCAACATCAGGGATAGCGAAGGACTTGACTGGTCACGAGCCATGAGACTGTGAGAGGTGGCCTTGGCACCCAGGTCCTCCCAACTCCAAGTTCACCACACTGGGGGACTGCCTTGTGCCTTTCTTTGTATCCTTGGTGCTTGGCATAGTGCCCGCACACAGTAGGTGCTTAATAAATGCTTATCAACTAATTTGTATCCCTAGTGCTTGGCAGAGTGCCCACACACAGTAGATGCTTAACAAATGCCTGCTGACTTCTTTGTATCCCTAGTGCTTGGCAGAGTGTCTGGCACAAAGTAGGTGCTTAATAAATGCTTATTGACTAATTTGTATCCCTGGTGCTTGGCATAGTGCCTGGCACACAGTAGGTGTTTAATAAATGCTTGCTGACTTCTTTGTATCCCTGGTGCTTGGCCTGGTGCCTGGCACACAGTAGGTGTTTAAGAAATATTTGTTAGCTGGCTGACAGCACTCTGTCCCTAAAGCCATGCTGTCCCCCGGGCCCAGATCTGGGTGACTGTCATCCCTTTTTAAGAGACTTTCTTGGCCTTCTTGAGGCTGTTCATGCTCAGGATGCCAGCCAGCCCCTGGTTCAGGAGTTCTGAGCTTTGGCCTTCTGACTTTTCCTCTCTCTGTTTCCAGGAATGTCCCACTTCCTCTGGTGGAAGTGGGAGTGCCCCAAAGCCTCTGTCTCATTTCCTCTGGGGCCACATCAATTGGATGGTCTCTCAAAGGCCCTTCTGGCTCCCAGGGCTTCTGTCTGCCATGGGCCAAGGAGTGAGAGAGTTGGCTTCTGAGGACCTGGGTTCCAATTCCAGCTGGGTGACCTTGAGCAAGTCATCTTTTGCCTCAGTTTCCCCTTCTGTCAAATGAGGGAGTTGACCTCAGTGACATCTCAGATCCCTTCCAGCTCCATGCCTTTGATGTCCTGGTGTTCTTGCCTCTGCTTCCCTTTCTCATTGCTGTCCTGGTTAGCGGAGTAGACCAGTTTCAGCCGCTGCTCAGCTTTCCCAAGAGAGGGCAGTGGACTGAGCCCCTTTCCCCAGGTGGGCTTGTTTTCCTCCTGAATTCATTTAATCACAGCTAATGTTCTTGGTTCTCAGAGTGTGCGTTCTTCATCATGCAGTCGATAGAGAAATGTCCTCAGAGCCAGGCAGGCCTGGTCTCAGGTGAGATCCCGGCCTTGGATGTACCTGGCCTGGGGCTGGGTGACTCCGGGCCTCTCGGTACCCCCAGACAGCTATGTTGGTAAAAGGAGCTTCTCTTCTGGGTGTTCCCAAGACCATCCCAGTCCTACCCTGCTGCCTCCTTACACTGGCTGACCTCCTTTGGGATGAGGTGACTGGTGTTTGGGGGCTAGATTGTCAGCTCTCAGACCCTTCTCAGAATGCCCAGATTCTGAGAGTTTGGAGGGACCTCAGCAGCCACCTAGTCTAACCTGGACCTGAAAACTAATCCCCTGTCCCAGAGCCCTGAGATGTGGCCATCTAGATTTCTTCTTGGTTACCTCTGGCTGGTGGGGAGCTCACCACTTCCTTTGACAGCCCATCCCACTTTGGGACTACTCTCCTTGTGACCTCCTTGTGACAGTTCCTGCCCTGTCCTGGGGCAAGGGAGGAAAGGGGAGAAAGGACGGTTTCTCTGAAGGCTTTTTGTTGGCCTGGTGGTCTGAGACAATGTCATTGGATCCAGTCTGGGGGGTGGGATGGGAGCATTCTCAGGGGTGATGATCGTGATCTGCTTCCACACGTCCTGTGCCCATCTCACAGACGTCCCTCTGCCTCAGAGACCCTCAGAATCACAGCTAGAAAGGCCCTTGGAGGCCATCCCTTCAAACGTGACCTTAAGGCAGAATCCTGGACAAATGATCATCTAGCCAGTGCCTGAAGCCCTCTAGGGACAGGGGACTCCCCACCACCTCAGAAACACTATTCTACTGGATGGATCCCTTGGTTAGGAAGCTTTTTCTTAAATGGAGATGTCCTGTTCAGGAGTCCAGAGCCCCTTACTATGGATGGTTTCCATTCAGCTCTCCAGGAAAGGGCTCTGGATTTTCCTCAGTCAAAACCCCAGCCTGACCTTTGCCCCTTCCCTCCCTTCTTTCCAAGGAGACAACTGGAATTGTTTGGTTGTATAAGCTTTCATTAAGGGTCTGTTAAGTGCCAGGTACGGCATACAAATAAATGCAGCATCCTCATCCTCATCATGGCATTTCTATGACACTGTAAGGCTTGCAGAGAACTCTTTCTATATATTAAGACTACATAAAACATAAGTGTTTTTTATTCTATTGTGCACATCTTTAAGATGATGGAGGAAGCTGAGGAAATTAGGGATTTGAAGAGAGCACTGTGAGGAGGGAGAGAATTCCAGCCTGTGAAAAAGCAATCAATCGCGGAGATTATTGGCTGAGTGTTAGAGATGTGTCTTCTTGTTTCTGCCTCGACCTGAGAAGTTTGTGTCTCCCTCCTGTTCCAAGTGTTGCTGAGGCCCTCTGCTCTCACCCTCTCTCCAGGACCAAGGAGCGAAGGAGCCTAAGTTATAGCCAGAAAAGGGACCTTAACGATCCCTCCTGCCCTTTTTTTAAAATAGGAAAACGTTCATTACAATGGAATTAAAATGCAGACATGCCATGCACTTAAAACCCTCAACAGCAGTTCTCTGGTACCAGAATTCAATTCTAATTGAAAGTGACTGGGATAAACTACTGCATCATTTTCCTCTGGGTAATCTGAAATTTAATGACGTTTTCTTTTTAAAAGATTTGTATGGATAGCTTTTATTTTGATATCACTTTCATTTCCAAATATATCCTTTTTTTTTTTTAAAGCAATTGGGGTTAAGTAACTTGCTCAAGGTTACACGGCTAGTCCTTATTTGTGTGTGGGTACTCATTTTCTGAGGCCGGATCTGATCTCGGGTCATTCAAACTCCGAGGCGGCGCTCTTACTCACTGCGCCACCTAGACGCCCCTTTAGGGCAATTGGGGTTAAGTAACTTGCCCAAGGTTACACGGCTAGGTTTTTTTTGTTTGTATGGATTAAGGGTCGGAGGCCGGCTCCGAACTCAGGTCCTTCTGATTCCAGGGCCGCTCTATTCACTGCGCCACCTAGCCGCCCCTCAAATATATCCTTCTGATCTTTCCTCCCCAGAGAGTCATACCTTATTATAGAGAGAGAGAATCAAAGAATGAAAATGGAGAGGGAAGGAGGGAGAGAGAAAGAAACAGAGATGGGCAGGGGGAGCCACACACCCAAGCTTAGAGAATATTCTATTGAATATTTTCCCGACTTCTAAAAACATTGGAGAATGAACTTCAAAAATAGTGAGTCTGAAACGTTATTTTTCATTCCACAAAGGGTAAGACCCAAATAGTGGAAAACCAGTCATTGAGGAAATGGAGCCCCAGAGAAGTGACTTGGCCAAGATCATCTGGGCAGCAGGTGACAGAGCTGGGATTCGAATCCCGGGCCCTTAACTTCAAATCCAAGGTTCTTCCCCCTACACCATGATGCCCCCCAGCTTGCCTTGCTTGATGTGCTCCAAAAGAATTCGGGGGGATTTTTTAAAAGGAAAATGACAAAGATACAGCTAATTGACGCAGTAGGGAAGATGCTTCCTAGATTGTGGGCTCCTGGAGGTCAGTGACCATCGTATCACCTTTCACTTCCCCAGGTCACCCAGCACAGCCCCTTCCTTGCCTGTAGTGGTGGTTAGCAAATATTCAGTGCCTGATTGGATGGATGTTCAGGACCAGAGAAGTAATTGGCCCCTCCTGATCAGACCATGAGTGGAGAACCGTGGTCAGCCCTTGGCCCCTTATTTTAGAAGGGATGTTGATTGCAGCCTACTTTATTGGAGAGTGGACTGGATTCGTAGTCAGGACCTGGGTTTGAATTCTGCTCTGAAGCTGCCTTCATGCTGTGTGTGTGTTTGTGCCCATTTACTCGAATTTTGTCTCCCCCACCCCCACCCCAGACTGGGAGCTGCTGGAGGACATGTTTGTTGACTGACTGATAACTGTAAAAACAACGGGATTGGGATCTGAAAATGAAACCAAATCTAATTAAAATAAAAGGTTTGGTAGTAGGAGTTGGCTCCAAGGCTCCCTCCTCCCTGATTCTGGGATTGGAGCAGGACAGTGTCCAGAGGAGGCACCCAGGAGAGGCGTGGCCTTGAGTCTTGGCTGTATAGGAATGGGCGGGAGGAGCTGGGGGTGTTTACCCAGGGCATACATAGGTGGGACAGGAGGTCAGTCTAGTCTTCAAGTGCGGAGGGCCTGTCTGGTGGAAGGGGCCCTTAAGCTTTTTTGCTTGGTCCCAGAGGGCAGAATTAGGAGAAAGGATGTGGCCAGGGGAGGCCTGTTTATGGGCCACAGGGTCCATGAAGTTCCCTCCAAGCTTGCTTAGGGATGAGGAGGGGTATGTTCTGGACCAGGTTCTAAGGGGACTTGAGGGGCTGGGAGGGAGGCTGACCTGGCCTGAGCAGAGGGGATCAGCCTGCTTGCCGTTGGGGCAGGAAGAACCTGGTTCCTCTGATAACTGGCTTGGCTGGGAGCCTCTTCCTCTCCCACAGGGTGATGTCAGAGAGTGCGGCTGGTCTTCTTTTTGTTTCCCAAGAGTCCTGGGGAGGTCACCAGTGGGGAATGCATCCCATGTGGGTTTTGAACATTCCAGCAGAAGCTAGGTAGGGAGGAAGAGGAGGACCGCTGCAGGGTCATTTCCCAAACTGCTACCTAATGGACCCGGGAGGGGTTTAATCGGAGGAAATGGAAATGCTAAGCATTCTGGTTGTTTGGGCCCAGGGCACTGAGTGTTCCAGAATGGATTCAGCCCCCTCACTTCACAGATGTGAGTGACTTACTCCAGGTCACCCAGATGAGAAGTGGGAGAGTGGGGTCCTCGAACCCTCTAGCCCTCTCTGTAGAGAATGACAGTAGAAGCAGAGCTGTCCTCCAGGCCAGGAAGGCCTGAGACACGTCCCAGCTGTGTGACTCTGGACCAGTCATTTCAGGGCTATCCCCAGCAACTCGAAAAGGGCCTGGCTGGTTAGAGTGACTGATCTGCATCAGTAAAGGAAGTTTCCACACCAGGAGAAAGTCCCTACCCTAATCAACCTCAGCAACTTCTGAAAATAAACAAAGTACTTCCCCAACAACTGCTCTGTAAGCGGAGGGTCATTATAAAAAAGATGTTTGCATTCACAGATGACAAAACTGAGGCCTGCTAATGTCATGTTTAAGCTTTATTTTGCATTAGAGCACTCAGTGTCTGTGAAACTTGGCCCCAGAGAAATAAGGGGTCACACCACTTAGTAAGTGGGTTTGAATCCAGTGCTAATGAAGACCCTCGCATCTCCTCACTGTGCTGTTGGCTGATGGGGCCTCTCTCGGCCTGTGTCATTAACGGTTTATCCATTCACGGCCCTGGGCTTCCTTGTGGCCTTTGTTTTGAGGACTGATATGGACCGTTTTTTGGTTCTCCTGAAATGGGCCTGTTTGGGGCCAGAGAAGTATGTGAGTCAGTGAGTGCGTGAGTCTCGATTCCAGTCCCCTGGATTTAGTGCTTACTCTGTGCCAGGCACGACCCTGGAGCTAGATACTGTTATCAGCCCAATTTTACAGAAAACTGAGGAAACCGGTTAATTGACCTGCCCAGGGTCACACAGTTATGAAGTGTCTGAGGCTGGATTTGAACTCAGGTCTCCCTGACTCCAGACTTTGTGATCTCTTCCCTGTTGGTGCTTTGTAGAACCTTTTACTTTTTAATCTCTGCTGCCAGGATCCAAGGGCAACTTCAGCTTGGCATCTCAGATGGGAAGCTGGGCCTCCCCTTGGGATGAGTCAGAGATGTGAGCTTTGAGGATTTCAGAAAGGAGCTCCCATTTGAGATAGTTAACATCTTGGGTTCTGCTTCCCCTCCTGCTCCTGGACCTGCTGCCCTGAGTGCTCTGATGGATGGAAGCAGATGATACCTGAAGCCCCCATCAGTGTTCTCAGGCCACAGTAAGTCCTCGCCTGAAGCCCCCATTGGTGTTTTCCAGCCTTTGGCCTCCCTTTACTGAATCCTCTCCTGAAGCCCCCATTGCTGTTTTTAGGCCTTTGGCCTCCCTGCAGTGAGCCCTCTCCCGAGGCCCCCATTGGTGTTTTGTGAGCCCTGTACCATTATGAGTTCAGATCTGCCTCTAGATGGTCCTGTTCTATGTGACTTTTTGAACTTGCTTTCTGGGTGGGGACTGTTTTCAAGGCCAGAGAGAAAGAACAGAGTTGTTTCTCTGGGGTTATTGCACACGCCCTGTGGCTGTTTAGCTGCTGCTTCCCAGAATTTAGGGGATGAGTCTAGCTGGAGCTCTGCCAGGGTCAGGCTGCTGGGCTGGAAAGACCCCCAAGAGACACTGTCCTGATGTCCAGCATTTGCTGCCAGGCACCCTGGGGGGTTCCCTCCCCAGTGCCTAGGTAAAGGGTCCTGTCTGCGGTGATTTGTGGGTGGAAAAGCAGTTGTGAGGAGCCAGCATCCCCTTTCCTCTGGACCCCATCTGGAGCACTGCTTCTGGTGGAAGAGCTTTTTAGGAAGGACATTGATAAGCTGGGGAGAGTCCAGAGAAGGACCTCCCCTTAAGGACAATTAGGTGAAGGAACTGGGGATGGATAACTTGGAAATGAAAAGACCAGACCTGGCAGGATGAGGCTCATAGATGGGGGCCTTCATTTGTCAGCCTCTTTTTTCTGGGCCTCAGTCGCCTTATCTGTAAAGTGAGGAGGTTGGACTAAATGTGGTCCAAGGTCCATACGAGATAGGAGGATTTGAATGCAAAGGCACTTTTCTTAATCTGCTTGGCCCCATAGGGGAGCAGTGGGGTAGCTGCAGAGGGGCAATTTCAGCTTGATGTTGGGGAAGCCTCCAGGGAGAAAGCTGCCCCTAGTGCACTGGGCTGCCTAGGGAGGTGGTGGGAGGTCTTCAGGCAGAGAGGCTGGATGACCTCACTTGTTAGGGATGTTGGTGGGAGGGGATTCCTGTTCAGATACAAGTTGGATGAGATGGCTTCTGGGGTCCCTTCCAACTTTGTGATTCAGAAAGACGGGGCCTGAATCTGCCCTTCCTCCCTGTGGGCACCCACAGCCTTCAGGAGAAATTGTTGTTGTCTTTATTTTATTGATAAGGCGGCTCCAGCTCAGAGATCAGGGTTTGAGCACAAGAAAAGGGGAGACTTGGCAGAGGGCACAATTCTCTCCCCAGGCTCCCCAGATCCTCCTAGACTCGTCTTTGCTGTCTCAGCTGCTGTCCCTGAGCAGAGGGAACACGGTGGAATCCCTCTTTCACCCCTGGCTTCCCAGGCTCTTACTTCCTGGTGCCTGGCTGGGAGATGCTGCTGATGTTACCTGTCCTGGCCCTGCCTCCACAGAGCACCTGCCTTGGCTCAGACACCAATGTCCAGGTTGGTAGCACCTTCCCGAGGGTGCTTGGGTTTGCCAAAACCTCCCCCTGCCCAGCCTCCAATGGGCCTTTTTAGCCTAAAATGCAGGAAATGGAGTCACTTTTCATAGTTGATGAGATTTGGCTCTAGCCTTCTGATTGATTTATAAAAGGGGGGAAGGCGCTCTGGGGAAGCAGGGGGAGCATGTGTGGGCAAAGGCTTGGAGGTGGGAGCCCTTTCTGTTTGCAAAGTGCATAGCATATATTATCCCATTTGAAACTCACAATAATGTGGTGAAATAAATGTTGCAGGTATGATTCTCCCCATTTCACAGATGAAGAAACTGAGGCTCAGAGAGCTGCTATTGTTGATCTAGGGTCACTTTAGTAGATCCCGGAAGGGTCAGGACTTGAACTCAGACCTTCTTGACACTGTCTGCTACACCAGACTTGTGAGAGAGGGCAGTGTGGGATAGTAGAAAGGAGCCCAAGCTGGGGCTTCTAATTCTGGCTCTCCTACTAACACCAGTGTGCACAGAACCCTTCTTTTTATCAGTGGAATCTCTGGGTCAGATGTTTTTGAGAATGGTCAGACTAATTCACAACTCCACTGACAATGTATGAGTGTGCCCTTCCTGCATCGTCACCAGCCTTTGGTATCCTGGGTGGGCCTGCTTTGGTTATCAGTAAACTCCATTCCCATAGCAGCCCCAGGACCTCTCTCTATGCCATGCAGGCCAAGGAAATGTCTTTGGTACCGAGATGACAGAGGCCACCTCCTCTTGGAGGCCTTTCCTGATCCCCCTGGTAGTGGGTGTAAGGCCCTCGAGGGCAGGGACTTTCCAGCATTCAGCACAGAACCAGCACATAGTACGTACTTCATGAATTCTGCCTGAATTGATCCATCCCTCTGAGTGTTTCCCAACGTTGAACCTGAATCGGGTTCCTTCTGACTTCCTTGCTCAGCCTTGCGGGGTCAGGCAGACACCCCCTGAGGTCTGCAGAGCACCCTGCATTATCTTAGAATGATCTTCACCACTGAGAAGCAGGTGCTGTTATCTCTCCACTGGGGTGGAGAGAAAGGAAGGTACTTGTCCATGATTCTGCAACTAAGTCCAGGGTCCAGGTGCAGCTCCTAGCCCAAGGACTCCACTCTGCTACTTGAAGGTAGATAGCAGGTCAGTCAGGAAGACCTGAGGTCAAATGTGGCCATAGATACTTCCTAGCCATGTGACCCTGGGCAAGTCACTTTAACCCTGTTGGCCTCAGTTAGCAGCAAGGTGGCTCAATGGGTAGAGTGGTGGGCCTGGAGTCAGGAAGACCTGAGTTCAAATGTGGCCTCAGGTACTTCCTAGCTAGCTGTATGACCCTGGGCAAGTCACTTAACTGCTGTTTTCTTTAGTTTCCTCATCAGTAAAATGGGGATCCTAAGAGCACCCTCCTTCCATGGTGGTTGTGAGGATCCAGTGAGCTAATTCTAGAGAGCTCAGCACAGTGCCTGGTACGGGGGTCCCGGGGCAGGCTTGACGAGACAGCTTGGGTGTCTTACCTCTTTTCTGGGTCTTAAGCCATATCTGTTTTTCCCTGGCACCTTGCTTACCCATCACTTGGGTCCTGCCAAGTGTCCCCAGTCAGGATTAGGGCCCAGGGGGGGTTTGGATGAGGTTGGGTCTGGAAAGTCCTTCCCCCTCCCTCTTGCCTTCTCCTTGTGGTTTCTCTGTGTGACTCTGGTTAGCCAAAGAAAGCCGTGAGGGTTTTGGCCCCGAGCTGTTTCCCTGTGTTCCTGAGGCCCAAGGAAGCCTCATCTCCTCCACCCCGGGGCGGCCTGGCCAGTCCTGGCAAGAGGCAGTCACCACTTCCATATCTGTGGCCCTTTGGCCCCAGAGGCCTGTGGGTCAGCCAGGCCTGCCCCACTTGGGGAGAGGGAAGCCAAGCCTGGGGAGCTCGTTATGGGGAGGTGCTGGCAGCTCCAGGCTCATGGGCCGTGCCTCTTCCAGCCCTCTCCCAGGCGGGCCACCAGCTGTCATCTGGCTCTGCCGGCTGACTGCTGGGGCCACCGGAGCTGAGGCCTCAGCAGATGTCTCCTACCTAGCCCAAATCAGGAAGGAAGTGGGGAGGGGGTAGCTCAGGGGACCAGCCCTTTCCAGGGAAGCTTGGGAAGTGACTTCTGAGAATCTGGTAGGGGAGGAGGTCCTGCTTGCCCCCTTCCCTCTCCAACCCCATCCTGGCTGCCGAGGCTGGCCCCAAGTCCGGATGCTTGTGTTTCTCAATCCTTCCAGCTGTATCTTCCTTCCTCCTGTGGGTGACAGCAGTATTGATGATGGTGAGAGGATAATACCAGTGACACCTCCCCTTCTTAGAGCCCTGAGGTTAGAAGTGCAAGGACTGGTCCCATTTCACAGAGGGAGCAACTGAGTCTCATGTGTTAAATCACTTGTCTGGGATCCCACAGGTGGTGGCTGTTCAGTCATTTTTCAGCCTCACTCTTCATGACTTCATCCGAGGTTTTCTTGGCAGAGACACTGGAGAGGTTTATCGTTTCCTTCTCCGGCTCATTTTACAGATGTGGAAATGGAGGCCAATAGGGATGAGTGATTTGTTCCAGGTCCCACAGCTAAGAAGTGTCTGAGGCTGGATTTGAACTCGGGTCTTCCTGACTCCAGGCATGGTGCTGTAACCATTGAGCCACCAGCCGAGGACCTTTCGCTCCCTCCCTTGGAACAAAGGAATTTGGTTATTAAAAAACATCCTAGAGGCGGCTAGGTGGCGCAGTGAGTAGAGCGTCAGCCCTGGAGTCAGAAGGGCCAGAGTTTGGATCCGACCTCAGACACTTAACGCACACACAAACAAAAACCTAGCCACGTGACCTTGGGCAAGTTACTTAACCCCAATTGCCCTCCAAAAAAAAAAAAAAAGAAAAGAAATAAAATTAATAAAAAACATCCTATACAGAGACCATGCCTGACAAGTGTAGACTACATTCTGAGTGGCTTCATTTGGCAGGAGAAACTGAGGCCCCAATTGGGATCAAACTTCAAGCTTTAGGATCATAGGATTGTAATTTAGAGCTGGAAGGAGCATCCAAAATCATCCAGCCCCAGCCTCTCATTTTTTCTCCTGCTCCTTCGTTTTCATGGATGGGGAAACTGAGGCTCAGAGAGGGCTTATGACTAGCGTGAATGTTCAGCAGGTCATACCTTGCAGAGCCAAAATTCCCATCACAAGTGCTTCAGGGCCTCTGTGGATGTCTCTGCTGAGCTAGTCTTTGCTTTCACTCCGCCTCTCCCTCCTTTGTTCCTTGGCCTCCATCTCCTTGGGGTGGGCCGTTCAGGCTGCAGTTAGGGTGGGGAGGGGTTGGGGCCTGCTTTGGCTTTGGGGAGAGAAGCTGCTGGTGCAGGGAGGAGGAGAGGCCAGATAGACAACCAGGGCTTGTTATCCAGGGAGGGCCACCCTTGGGAGCAGCCTTGGGCTTTTTGTTCACAGATGGGGTTGGGACAACCCCGGTGTGGAAGAGTGAGAAGAAAAAGCAAAAGCCAGGTCAGAAGGAGAAAACAGAAGCCAGGAAGGGAGGAGGAGAAGGCAGGGGATGGTGTAAATTTACCTACAAGGAAGGCATCAGTGGCAATATAGCTCAGAGCCCCTAGTGTGAAAAAAGAACCATGAATCTTCCCCTTTTGGTGAAGACTGTCCCTGGTGCCCCTCAGGAAGCCCATTCCCCTTGGCACCCTCCTGTCTGCAAGCCCATCCTCAGAGGGAGACTAAGTTATCCTCCAGCTAAGTGATCTCCATTGCCTCTGGTCCTGGCCAGGCAGACCCAGGCTGTTTGGGCGCATCTGTTGTAACTCTTCTAAGTCTTCTTGGGCTGTGTTCTCATGTGGCCTGAACAAAGGCTTGTCACTGTCCTGGTCATCTTCCTTTGGATCCTCTTCCATCAGGGTCACAGATTTAGAGCTGGAGAGGGTTGTTTAGAGGTCAGCAAGTTCAGCCCCCGACCCCAGTTTTGTAGATGAGGAAACTGATACAGCTGGGTGTTGCAGTGGATAGGGCGCTAGACCTGGAGTTAGGAAGACCCGAGTTCAAATCCAGCCTCAGACATTTATTAGTTGTGTGACTTTGGGCAAGTCACTTAACCTCTGTATGCCTCAGTTTCCTCAACTGTAAAATGGGAATAATAATAGCCCCTACTTCGCAGAGTTGTGAGGATCAAGTGAGATATTTGTAAAGTTCTTAGAACAGAGCCTAGCACACAGGTGCTATATAAATGCTTATTCTGTATTCCTTCTTCACTTGCCTTACCTCCCTTCATCCTAATCTTCTCATGAAGATTGACTGTCTTTGCTTCCCAAGGGGTTCCCGTGGGGGAGAATGGGAGGTTCCTGGGCCTAGAGCTGGAAGGGACCTTGTTGGGCATCTACCCTCTTGTCTTACAGATGAGGAAACTGAGGCAAACAGGGTGAAGTGACTTGCCCAGGCTCACCCAGCCAGTAAGTGTCTGAGGCTGGATTTGAACTCAGGTCCTCCTGACCCCAGGCCAGGCACTCTGCTGCACACCTAGCAGCCCTTGCCTTCTTCAGCTTCAGTTTAATAAACATCGCTAAAGTGCCTACTGTGTTCCAGGCATTGTGCAGGAATGCTGGGGTATAGAGGACAAAAAAGGGAAAAAACCCTGTTCCTGAAGGCACTGTCGCTGACATTGGCTGATGGGTCTGGCCCTCAGGGCCTCAGCTCCTGGCCAGTCAGGTCCTGTCTGAGGGAGGAGGCAGGCCAGCTGGTGAGTAAGGATGCTGTGGGTCCCGGACACACGGCCGATTCTCCTCTTGGTGTTCTCTCCTCCGCTGCCACCGCTACTACTAGTGTCATCACAGAGAAGCAGGCTCCTGGTGAAGGGGCACTTTTCCTCTGGCAGTCCCCCAGGGCCCTTTCCTTTCTCGGACTGAGCTCTCCTGGGCTCCAGGCCTTGTCTGCATGAAGCTCAGAGACCAGGTCTCTTCCTTGCCACTTCCCACCATTCTTAGGAACCTCACAGTTCCAAGCTGGGAGTTTGAGGGCCGCTGGTGTAGCCGCCTCTGGCCAGAAAAGGAGGCCTTGGGCCTTGCTGCTTCCTGTCTCTGCTGGGAAGGGGCCTGGAGGATTAATGAGGATGTCAGCAATGACTCCCATCTGTGTAACCTCTATGCCTGGCAGCTCAGTGGGCTCGGGACAAAGAAGATCTTGAGTTCAAATTTTGCCCCAGATGCTTACCTGCTATGTTTGTTGTTCAGGAGTTTCAGGCATGTTTGACTCTTCCTGACCCCGTTTGGGGATTTTCTTGGCAAGGAACTGGAGTGGTCACTGTTTCCTTCTCTAGCTCACTTTACAGATGAGAAGACCAAGGCAAACAGGATTAAGTGACTTGGTCAGGATCACACAGCTCATAAGTGTCTGAGACCAGATTTGGACGCAGGTTTTTCTCAACTGCAGGCTCCGCATTCTATCCACTATACCACTTAGCTGCCCTCCCAGCTATGTGACCCCGGGAAAAGTTACTTAACCACTCTCTGCCTTAATTTCCTCGTCTGTAAAATGGGCTAACACAGGGGTGGGGAACCTGTGACCCCTAGGCCATATGTGGCCCTCTAGGTCCTCAAGTCCGGCCCTTTGACTGAATCCAAACTTCACAGAAGAAATCCCCTAAACAAAAGAATTCTGTAAAGCTTGGACTTGGTCATGAGGCTGCACTCGAGGACCAGAGGGCCAGAAGTGGCCTGAGGCCATGGGCTCCCCACCCCTGGGCTAACAGCACCTGCCTCCCAGGATTCTCGTGGGGAGCAGATGAGATAAACTGTATAGTGCTTTGCAAACCTGAAGGTGCTGTCCACATGCTATCAACATTACCATTGTGTCCTCATTTTTACAGGCAAGGAGACCGAGGGCCAGAGCTACATGAGCTAGTAAGTGTCCAGAGTGGGATTAGAAGTTAGCAAAAATAAAGATGTTGATTTTTTTCCCTGTTCAGGGACACAGGCCCCAGGTGAATATGCCCTTTGCCTTAGACAGAGCTACCACACCAGTCTGGCAGGCTTCCTCACTATCCCCCATAGTTTATACCTTGTCATTTTCCCAGTTCTGCCGTCTGCTCTTACGGCTGAAGGCTGTCCTCTGCTGCATCGTCCTGTGTGGAGGGGCCCCCCGTGGCTCCTGCAGCTCGTGGCTGTGGAGACTTTCTAGGTCTGGGGTGAACCTTATGTCCCATGAACTTGAGGATGGTCCCATGAATGACCAGGGTGGGATCAGTGTTGTGTTCTTGGCACAAAGCCCAATGCCAGTGACTCAGTTGGCAACCACAGAGTCCTGCATCTGGGACTTCCCCTGATTGGTTGTTTAGAGTGATTTTTATTGACTGTCCAGAGTCAGAGAGTCCATATCTTCCCTAAATGGGTGACATTGTGACTCGAGCCTGGAAGGCTCGGCTCCAGGTCTGGCTTCTGACGCTCTCTGGTGTGTGACCCTGTACAATTCACCCTTCTCATAGGGTGAATCACAGCCGGAGGGCCAGCCTCCCAGGGCTCTGAGGAGCCGATGTCTGCCGAGTGTTTGTAGAGGGCAGAACTGAGCACATGTCCCTTCTCGTTCCTCCTCCTGGCTTTGTGATAACCAGGCCTTGTGACCACAGAATCTCACTGCCATTCCAGCACGTATTTATGAGACCCTTAGTGTGTGGCAGGTGCTATATCCTGATGAGGGGGACCACATATGGAAATCAGAGCGGGTGTGATCAGTACAGAGCGTTGGGAGTCTTAGCTGGGAAGGTGCTGGCATCTGGGGGGTGGAAAAAGGCCTCCTGAAGGATGTGGTGCTTGAACCAAGTCTCAAAGGAAGCCAGACTCCCAGATGAGAGGAACAGCCACTGCATTTATTAAGCACCTACTGGGTACTGGGCACTAGACTATAACATGAAGCAGTCCCTGACCTCAGGGAGTTTCCATTGTGTGGGATGGTGGAGCAGAGAAAACCTATCCATCTATGGGCAGGTACAAGGTGATGGGTTGGGGTGGGGGGCATGGAATTAGGAAAGGTTTCATGAGGACTAGGCCATGGATATCTCCATCATACGAGTCAAGTCTTAAAGGAAATTTTAGGGATTCTAAAAGGTGAAGAGGAGGAGGGACTACATTCCAGGCACGGGAGAGAACCTGTGCAAAGGTGTGGAGGTAGGAGATGGTTGCAGTGTATTAGGAACAGTAAGAAGATCAGTTTGGACAAGAAAAGCTCACGAAGGGGGGTAATGGGTCACCAGGTTGGAAAGGGAGGGGCACAGAGGAAGTTACATAGGATTTGAACTCAGGTCTCCAAGCCCATCCACTCTAACCTACCTTTCCATCCAGGTGACCTCTTATGCCCCTTTGTGAGGTTTTCTTGTCCAAAGTGGCCTTCTCCCGAAGCATCATGGGAGAGGCTTTAGCAGTGATGGTGACGGCAGGAGATGTAATGTTATATACACAGGGTGTGCTATGAAGGGGATGGTGAGCAAGCCTGTTTGTCTACTAGGGTTTGTGAAAGGCAAGGGACTTCACTGGTCCTCTGTGTCTAGATCTCAGGGGGACTGTGTCCTTGTTGGGGGAGGGACCTGAATCTGGATTTTCACTGTCTTCTAACTGAAATTGAGCTTTTCCTTCAATTATCTGAAAACATTTCTCTGAGAAGGGGCTTGTGAGCTTCCCCAGATTGCCAGAGGGAAGGACCATGGTACAAAAAAAGTGAAGAATCCCTCATCTAAAGGGAACACTGGAGCAAGGTTAGATCTAGAGGGAGGTTGGAATAAGTGTTTGATATTGACCAGAGAGGTCAACTGTGGGTGGGAGCCAGTGTTAAATTAAAATGACATTGGGAGATGTTTAACAAAATAAATAAAAATACAGTATAACATACATAATGTTAATTTTGGTTTTCTAAATCAATATGGGGTCTACAGGCATCTAAATTGCCCATCCTAGGCATGAAAAATGAACCTGATTGTGGTGACCTGGTGAGATGACAGAAGGGCAGGAACTGAGATAGTGAGATAGGAGAGGGGGCTCTTTTGTTGGAAGCCAGGAGGTGAGGGGATAAAAGCCCCACTCAGTGTGAGCCATGGGACTAGCAAGAGAGACACATTGTAAAGGACCTGCTGACAGGAAGGTGATAAAGAGCCTCTGGGGGATGGGGAGGGGTAGGAGGTAGACTTAGCTTTGGGGGCCAGGGAGGCGGGTGGTACCAAGGACCCAGTGGGGCAGTCCAGAAGGAGGCTGCCTTGGAGGAAGCTTCGGGATGGGGAAAAGCAGATGGGAGCCAGCCTCTGACAAGGAGCCCTCGGGGCCTCAGAAAGCACCAGGGGAGGCTCCTGAGGATGCCAGAACTAGAGATGCAAATAGGATGGGCTCCATTTTACAGCTGAGGATGTTGAGGCTGAAATGACTTGCCCATAGTCTCTCAGCTAGTCAGTGGCAGAGGCCAAATGTGAGCTCAGACCCTCCTGACCCTTAACTCCAGCCTGCCACCCTTGTTTCTAAAGGGAGCTGGTTACTTATCAAGTGTGAAAATAATGTAGCAGTTTGTGTTCTTAGGCCCTGATTGGTGTGCCCTTCTGCCCTCCTCCCCTTCCTTCCTTTTTTTATTTCTCCCTCCCTCCCTCCCGCCCTCCCTTTCTTTTTTATTTCTTCCTTCCTTTCTTTTTTACTTCTTCCCCTCCTTCCTTCTGTAGGCTATCCTCAGTATTGATCTTCCTTCCAGGCTCAGCCCAAGCCTCCTCTTTGAAGCCTTCCTTGATTCCTTTCTCAGTTGTTAGGGTGTTCTCTCTCCCTCTGTAATTCTATACTGATTCCGCCTGCCTCTCATCTCCCCTTCACCTCCTCTGGAGAACATCTCTTCGGATCTTATATTTTCAGCTCCTGGAATAGTGCCTGATGTTTGCTGAAATAAACTGTAGGACCAGGGTTTGAGTTGGCCTAAGGCTCCCTTGAGCCCTTAGGAAGCTCTCCTCTCCATGGGGGGGGGGGGCTGTCCAGCAAGTCCGGGGTGTCGCTTGGTGGGAGGAGATCACAAAGAATTCTGTAATGAAATTGGAGAGGATGTGGATGGAGCAGGGGAATGTCCTGCCTTTGAGCCCTTTGGCCCAGAGCCTCCCTCAGCTGCTGATTTTCTATGAGGCCATAGGCTGGTAACTCCAGGTCCTTGGGCCTTAGTTTACTCATCTGTAGCCAGTGAAGGGATTGGATTCAATGGGCCATCTAACTTTAGGGCCATGGAAATCTGATTAAGAAAACAGGGTCATCCATTTAGCCCCAGAAAGGACCTTCTCCAGCTCACCTCCTTTACTGATGGATGGGGTCCCATAACCCGCAGGTGACAGAACCATGATCCAAACACGTAAGATTCCAGATTCCAGATGCTGCCCTCTGGGGTGCATGTGAGTCAGCCGGAAGAAATCAGCTCCCTGTGGTGGGGCAGCTGATCCCAGCCCTGAAAGCCAGAATCATATGAGCTCCCAGCACATTGGGGAGGGGCGGCATTCAGGGGGCTCGGCTTCACTTCCCCAGTCTCCCCCTCCATCTGCAGCCCACACTTCCTCCTGATGAGTGAGCTCTGAGTCAGCATCTGTGACCTCCAGGCACGCTTATTCACTGCTGAGGCGATAGCTCAGCCCTCCCCTTGGGGAAGGAAGGCAGAGCCAGCTGGGACCCGCCTGGACTCTGGCTTGCAGAAGGGCCCTAAGAGTCCAGAGGCACGCCCCCAAAGCTCATCAAGAAACGTGTCACTTAAAATGTCAGTGTACCAGGCTACAACTGTGTCTCCAGTGTTCATGCCCATGAGAAGGGTTTGACCCGGTCTTATTCAAGGGAAGGGAATAAGCCCCTTTTGATCCCCACAGCAAGGTAGGCTCTGTTGTGCCCATTTTATAGTTGAGGAAACTGAGGCACACAGAGGTTAGGTGCCACCAGGAGCTCCCTGCACCTGTGAAATCTCAGAAGGGGTCAGAATGAGCGTCGTCGTGATGACGATGGCCACAAAGATTGATGTTTGCTGGGCACACATCTCTCTCTCTCGAGCCTCAGGCTCTGTTATCTTTCCCACTGGACAGATGAGGAAATTGAGGCTTGGGAAAATTGTGGCTCTCCCAGGTAGTAAGGGGTGGGATTTGAACTCTGGCCTTCCTGCCCCGGGGGTCTGCTCTGCTGCTCTCTGTCTGGGAGCCTCAGACCTCTGCCCTTGGATCTCCCGTGGTGGGGGGCTGGCAGAGCAGGGTTCTGCCTTCACCTCTGCTTCAGCTTTTAAGGGGTCACAGAGCCTCCTGGCCCAGGGAGTGGCCTGTTATCAGGATAAATATACCCGGCTCCCCATTCCTGGGTAGTTACTCAGCTTGTCCAAGGGCCCTGTGGGGGATTGGGTTACCTCCTCCACTCCTGGGCTGGGGGAGGGGACCAGAGTTGCTGGGGCTGGGGGAGGGTGGCCTTGCTGTGCTTCTCTCTGCCTGGTCTTCCTTCCTAATCTGGAAGAGTCTTAACCAGAGGCCTTGCTATGAGAGGAGCCCCGACCTCCTGCTGTTTACATAGCTCCTTCCTTGGGAAGGGCAGCTGCCAGGGAGGTGGGGGGTGTGGAGAGCAAGGCCAGCTCAGCCCAGTGGGGAGACTGAGGCCCAGAGAGAGGTGCTCAGGCCCCAGGAAGGCAGGCAAAGCTGGGCCTGATGCCAGACCTCCCCCACATTCTCAGCCTGGCACGCCTGCCCCAGTTTGGTCCCTGTCACTTCCTAAGGGGCAGGAAGGAACAGGTCTCTCAAACACCTGGCCAGGCCCCCAGTCCTTCCTATGAGACCCTTGTGGATGCCGGTTTGGTTTGGTTTGGTTGGGAGGTAATAAATTGGTGAGAATTGTCTGACATTGTTCCATCTGAATCTCCAGATGAAGAAGATGACAAGAAAAGAGATTGGGGAGAAAATAATTAGAAAATTTAAAAAAAATAGAAAACTAGGAAATGTTTAACAAAATAAATGAAACTACAGTGAAAGATACTATTGCCATGTGGTTTTCTAAGGCTGCCGCCCCCAGCGCTCTGCTTCAGTGACTTGTTTCTATTAGTTTGGTACTGTTCCTGGGGGGTGGGGTCCTTCCCCCACAAGGGATCCACCAAGTAGTTTGTGGAAGAATTTGCTCAGCCTATCTCACTATACCTGGTTTCTTTTGTAAACTTGTTTATTTTATTTTTTATATTTTTAAGAATGTTTTTTTTTTTTTGGCCTTCTGCACAGACTCCTAAAATGGGCCACGATACCCAAAGAAGCCCCCTTAGATAAAGTATTGTGTCTTTAAGGTGAGCCCTCCATGGGACTGTGGGAAAGGAGAACTGGCCTTCCCTCGGTCCTGTCTGACACTGAGTCAAGGCCCCAGCATCCATTCTCTCTGGGCCTGGCTGCTTGGACTTGCCCTGCAGACCAAAGGAGCAGGCTGGCCCATCCAGGCTCCAAGGTCAGCATGCTGGGGGTACAGTTTCTGCCCCCAGCCGCTTCTGCTCTGCTGGTGGAGGGCCCAGAGAAGAGCATAGTCATCTAATTGCTAAACCCACCTGCCTCTTCCGGGCCTCTCTGGCATCTGACCCTGTTGCCCACCCTCTCCCTCTTGGCCACTTTGCCCTCCCCCAGGTGTCCATGACTGGCCTGCCCTCGGCCTTCCTCTTACACCTCCTGACCAGTCCTCTGCCCTCTCCTCTTCCTACACTCTCCCAGTGATCTTGTCAGCTCCAGGGGGTTTGCTCATTATCTCGGCAGAATATACAGGTCTTCATGTCCAGCCCTCACCTCTCTCCTGAATTCCAGCCTGGCCTTACCCACTCTGGATCCCTCTGCTTAGATGTCTCATTGGCCATGCAGACTTAACGTGGCAGTCACAATCCCCTCTTCCCTTCCCTTACCCACCACCACAGGGTCATGGTCTTTCTAACTTTTCTATGAATGGCACCACCATCTTTCCAGGGCTGAATATGGGTCCCACCTGCCTCTGACTATCAGTGTGACCTTGGACAAGTCACTTAAATTCCCTTCCCTGCCCTGTAAAATGATGGGGTTAGGCCAGACTGTGTCTCTGGTCCCATCTGGGATCCCAGGATACTGTTCACTTCTGGTTGGCATAACTGGGAGCAGTGGGCAGGAGTTACAAAGGAATAGACTGAGGCAGGTCATTAGGAGGAGTCCTTACTGAGGAGAGCTGGCCAGAACCAAACTGTGATGGCCACTTGCCCAGTGCGGACCACACTGACTGCTGTCCTTCAATGAGTTGATATCCCAGGAGAGGGAGTGTGGGCTGCCGTGCAGGGCCAAGGAGGGTGGTTGTGGCCCCTGCCCTGTTCCCCAGGCAGGGCAAGGCCACCCCCTCAGGTCCTGGCTGGGGTTTTGCAAGTGCAGGTTATGGCTGGTACCAGGGCTGAGGAGCCACATCTCCAAGGGCAGCGAGTGCAGACATGAAGGCAGGGAGTGCAGGGGCACCAGCAGCTGTGGCCTTGGAATGTGCTTGGGTCCCCTCCCCACGGGCAGCTGAGGGGAGTCAGCTGAGGGGAGTCGGAAGGAATGTGTCTCAGCATAGAGAGTACCTTAACCCCATCGGTGCTGTTTGGGGGCAGGGCTGCTGAAGACAAGGCCCCAGAATTCCAGGGTCAGCCCCAGGAGCTCTGGGGGCTGAGGGAGGGAGCACCTTGCCTCTCCCCACTAGGAAGCTGCCCCTGCTGCTCCCTCAGCAGGCTAACGAAACCTTCTCTGGAGTCAGACTGCCCAGTGGAGATGGGCTTCCATCCCTGGAGCAGCCCCCAGAAGTCCCTGGTCTCTGGCTGGAATGAACCAGAAGATGCTTCCTGAAGCTGACAGACACAGGCCTAGTAATGGGAGGAGAGGGCAGGCATGACCAAAGTCCCAGGAAGGGAACAGCTGGGCAGTGCCAGATTGTGCAGTGACTGGAACAGAGGACCCCCATAAAGCCGCACTCTTCTGGGGCTTCAAGCAGCCTGGCTGGCCCTAGGGATTCGGGGCCGGGGGCCATAGTGGAGAGAGCCCTGGTAGGCCTTGCTTGAAATCTTGTTTCTGACCTGTTTCACTATGTGAGCCTGGGCTGGTCACTTTTACTTTTCTCACCTATACCTGATAATTATACCTGTAGCTCCCTTCTCACAGCTTTGTAAAATCTAAGAGACTCTATAATTGTTAGCCACTGTTATTAGTATTGTATGACCCCCCCCCCCTCCAGAGATAGATTCAGACTCACCAATAAATTCACTAATAACTCACCAAGAAAATGCACCTTTCACCCCTCTCTGCAGAGGTAGGGGCCTGGGGGCGTGGAATGTTGCATACACTCCCACACATTTATTGATTGGTTTGGCTGAATTGCTGTTAAATCCATTCTTTGTTCCAGGGGCTGCCTTGATTGATGAAATGGGGAGGAGGTGGATATATTAAATTGAGATGATGAGAAGCAAAAGACTTTGATAGGAAAATTTACATTGCAGAACCTTCCTAATGTAATGTACATTACAGAGCCTGTGTAAAGGGTAGCCCTTCCTGGGCTTTCCCTCCAGCTTAGAAATGGTAATAACCCACATTTGGATAGAGGGAACCCTAGAGTCCTGGGGGTGGGTAAACCGACTTTCAAGCTTGCCCAGGGCTTTGGAGGTAGGCAGAGCAGGTCTTGTTAGCCCTGGTTTCTGGCTTTTGTGGGGCACAGGCTTATCCAGGGTCACTCAGGTTTCCCAGGTCATTCTCTAGCTGAGGGGTCAGGTGGCTTTGGCCAAGGTTGCCCAGCTGTCAGAGCCAGCATTGGCCAGAGCTGCCCTCCCTCCCTACGGCTTGGGCCCCCAGAGCGGGCTTGGCCCTTCTTTCCCAGAGTGCCCTAAGGAAGGGTCAGCCCCCCCCAGCCCCACCACTAGATGGTTCTGAGCCTTACTGAGTAACTGGGGTTAGGTTACTTTCGGTTACTGAGCTCCACTCCCAGTTTGTGTTTGTGTATCCACAGCGCCCTCTGGTGGTCAGTGATGTCGCTTTAGTCCCTCATGCTCCCCTGGGACTGGCCCTCCCTGTCCCAGCTTCCACCTTCAGGCAGGAAGGCCATGCCTCCCACGTTGGGCTGCTTCAGCCTCGAGGGACCAGCCACCTCCCGGCCAGAAAGGCCTCGGTGGGCCCTGGCTTCTGTGAACCTGCCACCACGTTGGTTATCCCTGGCCTGGTGACCTCATCTTCCCCTTTGTTGTGGGCGGGGTGCTCTGACCGGGGTCACTTGGCCTAGTAAAATTAAGGAGCGTCCGAAATGCACAGAAAGGGAGTGAGGGAAGAGGAGGACCTGGGGCTTTGGGCAAGGAAGTGGAGAGAAGCCCGCCTCTCTCACCACCTCCAAGACATCTTGAATTAGATGTCCAGCAGACATCTTAGACTCAGTGTGGCCAAAGCAGAATTCCTTCTCTTTTCCCCAAACCTCCCTCTGACTGTACAGGGTCCCGTTTGGCCTCTGGGCTCCCCCCACAGATCCAGGCTGGTGCCAAGGCCCAGTTTCATCTGGGCAGCTGATACGCCCCCTTCTCCTGGGACCCTGCCTCCACACTGGTGCAAATCCTCATCATCTGCTTGGACTTACAGTAATAGCCAGTGGGGCTCCCTGCCCTGGGTCTCTCCCCACCCTGGTCCATCCTCCATCAGCCACCAAAGGGATTTACTGACCATGTCAACCCCTCCACCTCTCTATAAACTCCAGTGGCTCCTGATGGCCTCCAGGAGCAAATACAAAATGCCCTTCATCACCTGCCCCCTCCCGCCTTTCCATTCTTCTCACCCCTCTCTCCACAGCACGTCCTCTTCCATCTGGTGACACTGGCCTCCGGGGGTTCCACAAGCACAGCCCCCCATCTCTTGGCTCTGGGCATTCCCACTGGCCGTCTCCCAGGCCTGGACTGCTGTGACCCCTTTAAGTCCAGCGCAGGTCCCCAGGAAGCCTTCCGTGGACCCTTCTTCCCACCCTTGCATTTTTTCCTATTCATTCTGTGCCTGTTTCTTTCTTTGCTGTCTCCCCCATTAGACTGGGAGCTCCTTGAGGGCAGACACTGGGACCTGAGGGCAAGGCCTTTGCCTTCCTTTGTATCCTTAGAACTTATCACTGAGCCTGGCACACAGTAGGTATTTAATACATGCTTACTGGCTGGCCAGCTAAGAGGGATCTGCCAGAGGGAGATAGTTGGGAGACTGAGGCCGGTCTAAAGGGGGTGTTTGCCTCTCCCCCACTCCTGAAGCTGGGGCTTGGCCTGGCACTGCCCCAGAGCAGGAGGAGCCCCCTTTGCCTCTTACTACACTGGGGACCCTTCCCTTGTCTGGGTCTCAGCTTTCTCATCTGTAAAATGGGAAGCTTGGCCTAGTGGACCTGCTAGGGTTTCCCAGAGTCCAGTCCCTAGTGAGAGAACCTTGGCTTCCACACTGGGTGCCTCCTCAAGGCCTCCCTCCCCCCCCCCAAGCTTGGTACTGTTAGTCTCCTTTGCAAAGGATGTTCTGGCTCTGTCTCTGCCCGGCCCAGACAGACTCCCCACCTCTGCCTCCCAGGAGGCTGCCTTCTCACCCCCTCCCATTGGAAGTGATCTTGCCTTTTCTTCAAGACCGCCACAATAGCGGGTGTGTCTGTACGGCGCCAAGGTTTACAGAGTGTGCTACAGAGACTACCGGAGACACTTGTGCTGTTGTCACCCCCATTTTACAGATGAGGAAACTGAAGGTCAGAGAGGCTGTGTGCCCCACTCAGGGTCATTCAGCTGGGAAATATGTGAATCAGGATTTGAACTCAGGTCAGGCACTATCAAGAAGACCTGAATTTGAATCCTACCTTTAAACACTTGTGTGATTCTGGGTAATTTACTTAACCTCTCTGGGCCTCAGTTTCCTGGTCTGTAAAATGAGGGGGCCGGCCTCCAGGGTCCTTCTAGCTGTAGATCTAAACTTTTCAGATCTCCTGCTCTACTCCCCTTACTCACCTGTGGACATTTGTCGCCCCCCCCCCCCTCCTCCCACATAAACATTGTGTTCTTCGTGTTGGCACCCTTAGCACCCAGGAGCTTGCCGCTTTGCATACACAGCAGGCATGTGGTGAATGCTTGTTTACTTGAATGGAGGGGGGGTCCTAGGACTTGGGGAGGAGAGTTTGTGTCCAGGTGGCTGGGAGGGCCTGTCCATGGACTTCCTTAATCTTGCTGGGGTTGGCCCTCCCAGTGGGGAGGGCTGCTGTCCGAGGAGCTCAGGAGGGGTGGTGGGGGGCTGTAACTGAAGATGGGGGACAGGTGGGTGTTTGTCCATGGACTTAATCTTGCTGGGGTTGGCTCTCCCAGTGGGGAGGGCTGTAACTGAAGACGGGGGGCAGGTGGGCGTCTGTTCATGGACTTCCTTAATCTTTCTGGGGCGGCTCTCCCAGTGGGGAGGGCTGCTGTCCGAGGAGCTCAGGAGATCTGGGGGGGGGGGCTGTAACTGAAGACGGGGTGGGGGCAGGTGGGTGCTGCTCCAGCCCAGGTCCCCAGAGGAAGGGAGCTTTATTCCTCCTCTAGGATCCCTCCTTCCTCCTTTCTGGGTCCTCCCAGTCTGGCCCCAAGCTTGTGTTGACTCCTACTAGGGGAGGAAACTTGAGAACTTTAACCATTTCCCCACGATGGGAGATTAGGATCCAGATGGCCCCAGAATGCAGCCTGAGCCTTCCTTCCCTGCTTCCTCCTGGCCTCTCTCCATTTGTTTATGCTACTCCATCTTTTCCATCCTGTTTCCTAGGATCCCCTGGAGAAGACCCTGGAACATAGAGCTTCCCAAGGCACTAAATGACAGGCAGAAGTAGGGGCTGCTGGTAAAGGTTCAACCAGCTTTGTGTGTGGGGCAGGGCATGTGCTTAGGGAAACACTTTCACGTTTAATCTGCATTTTTAACATTTTCTCCTTCACTTTCTTAAGTCTACACAATCAACAAAACTCTGAAGTCGCTCTGGATTTGCCGATTTCTAAGGAGTGAATGCTGCTGGTCAGATTAGCTCCCTGACACCCCTGGACATAAGGGCACCTTCAGAGAGTAACAGAAACATGTCTTGGTGTTTTCCATTTCACCCATGTCCCTCCCCCTCTCCCCAGACTGAGAACTTTGGGGGAAAAAAAACCAACAGAAAAACCAGTCACAGAATATCTGTCCTTTATCCTGATTGTAAGCGTTCTACCATTAGACTGGGAGCTCCTCGAGGGCAGGGGCTTCTTTTTGTATCCCCAGGGCTTCCACAATGCCTGGTACATTTTGTTGTGGTTTAGCTGTTTAGTCTGACTCTCCATGACCCCATTTGGGGGTTTCTTGGCAGAGATATTGGAGTGGTTTGCCATTTCCTTCTCCAGCTTATGTTACAGATGAGGAAACTGAGGCAAACAGGGTTAAGTGACTTGCCCAGGGTCACACAGCTACTAAGGGAAGTCAGATTTGGTCTCAGGTCTTTCTGACTCCAGGCACCCTGAACCTCCTAGCTGTTAATCAATTGGCATTGATTATTGACTGATTCACTGACATAGAATGTAAGAGCCAAGAGAGAACTCAGAAGTCAGTCCAGCCCCCCCCACCAGTGTTACAGATGAGTAAAATGGGGGCACAAGATCTGAGAAGTAACTTACCCAGGGCTCCCCAGGTAAGAAGCCCGAGTGCTCTGCCTCCAGGTCCATCCCTGGGTCACCCCCTGCCTACAGGGCAAGGCTCAGGGGATGAGACAAGACAGGGGCGAGTTTGGGCAGGGGACCCCTAGCCAGAGATGTGGGAGAAAGGGTTCTTGGTCAGCGCTGGGCCTGGCTCAGTGCCATTTCTTGATTTCCTGGGAGTGTCTCGAGGAGGTTGTTAGTAGAACACCCAGAGATCCAGCTGCCGGGGCCAGGGCCACCTGGCTGCTCAGAGGCCACCTGGCCTGGGTCATGCCCAGCTGTTCTCCTGGCTCACCTATAGCCTGGCTCCCTCAACTTCCACCTGGCACAGAAAGAGGAAGCCCCACCTCTTTGTGGGAGCTCCTCAGGGCGTCTGGAAGGGTTGGGGTGGGACCACAGGAAGTCTACTCTCTCTGACATCACAGGACCTATCCTCCAGGCCGGCCTGCCCCACCCTAACCTTCCCGAGATTTCTCTGGGCTGGAGGGTATAAGTTTTTATATTACCTGCTTGCTGGAGGGAACTTCTCTCCTGGGACCAGAGCACCAGGTTAGACTCCTCTGAGGGAGGGGAGGGAAGGGGTGGGCACTGACCAGTGGCCTGGTTGGGGGGGGGGAGGAGTATCCTCAGAGTTGGCAGACATCTCAGGCATTTGGAGTTGCTAGAGAGCCCTGGACTTTGGCCTCCCCTCCTTTTTCCTGGGAGCATAGGAGGGAGGGATTTAGGTTTGGGCTGGTTAGAAATTCAAGAAGGGAGCTTGGGCCAGGGGCAGATTGGGCCCCCCCTTAAGGGCCTCCTCATGGGTAGGAGGGGTCTTAGACATCATCAGGGTGAAACCCCTCCATTGTACAGCTAAGGAAACTGAGGCCTAGAAAAGTTAAGTTACCACTTCACACAGCTAGTAAATGTCTGCCAGAATTTGAACTCTTGGTTTCTTGGCTGCCAGGTCCTTCCTATAGGAACTAATCCTGACTCCCCACTCTTACCCTCAAATTGTTATCTGAGAGGCAGTGTTGGGGGGCTACATGGAGACCTGCTCTGGGAGCTGAATTCAAGTCCTGTGCCTGACACATGCTGGCTTGTGATCCTGGACCCTCTGGGCCATTAGTCCATACAGAAGGATCCCTGCCAGCCACATGTTGTCATAGAAAACCACTTTGTTGGCAGTATTTTTATTTTTAAAGTATGTTCTGATTCCATTTTAATCTGGCTTTGGCCACCTGGGGAGTGGTGGGCACAGGTGCCTCTGGGCTGTTCTCTAAGATGGGGGTGGGACAGGCCACCTCCTCCCATCTGGGGTGTTTCTTCCCACTAGATTGTAAGGTCCTCGTGGACAGGGACTGTCCATCCTTGTCCTCAGCTCTTTGCACGGTTTCCAGATCATGTTAAATGCTGGTGGATTTGGACTAGGGCTGAGTGTTGGGTCCAAGGGCCAGGCTGAAAGCGTCCTGGGAGCGGGGTCTGAGAGGCTCTGGTTTCCCGACCTCACCTGTTCCAGCTGGCGGGGGATGGGGGCCTGAGGGCCCTGGGGCAGCCCCTTCTGCAGAAGCTGGCTTTTCTGCCCCTCAGCCATCTGAGCACTTCTGCTCCCACTCGGGCCGCTGTCTGTATTTAGCACTCTGAGCCTCAGTCCTGCCACCAGAACTGCAACCTCTGAAAAGGAGAGAGCCAGGAAGGCTGGGCCCCTCCCAGCTCCTCCTCTGCCCAGTTCAGTCATTCCGCCTGCTCTGCTCAGGAATTTCTTATCCCTTCTCTGGAAGCCCAGAGTTCTTTCAGAGAGCCCCAGGCTCTGCTTACTTGTTGGGAGGGGGCCCAGTAGCCCAGAGCTGGGTAGCAGGCAGCCCTGGGGGCCCAGAAGAGCCTCTTCAGGTTTGCTTGGGGGGAGCTTGGGAGGACTACCAAGGCAGGCAGTTGGTTTGCAGCCCAGTATGCCATTAGCTGTGAGCAGTAGGAAGGTTGGTCGTATGTCTGCCTTCTCCTGCCTCCTTACCCCAGGGCCTTGGAGAATTCAGAAGCTGCTTGGCTCCGGTGGCAGTGGTGAGGGGAGGCCCTCAGGCTGTAGGGGTGGCCTGTGCCAGCTGGAGGCCACTGTGGTTTCACATGCCTGTCATGTTGTCCTGTCCCTACCAGACGCCCTGCTCGCGGACCTGGAGTCTACCACCTCCCATATCTCCAAACGACCTGTGTTCCTGTCTGAAGAGACCCCTTATTCCTACCCGACGGGAAACCACACATATCAAGAAATTGCAGTGCCGCCCCCGGTGCCTCCGCCCCCCTCCAGCGAGGCGCTCAACGGCACTGTCCTTGACCCCCTGGACCAGTGGCAGACCAGTGGCACCAGATACATTCACCAGCAGGTAGGGTCTGTAGACCCCGTGGCTGTGGGGGTAGATTGGAGAGGCAAGGCACACTAAGGGCAGGGACGCATGCGTCAGGCTTGGTTATGGAGCTGAGCTGGGGGCCTAGAGACATGAGGTGGGCTGGGGAGCAGACTTCCAGGGTAAGGAATGAGGGGAAAAGGGTCCGGAAAGGCCCCAGTCATCCCACCCAAGTACTGTCTCCCCCACACAGTAGGAGTGGTGAACAGTGTTAATCACCAGGCAGTGGAAAGCCCCCAGCAGGCCATGACAGGGTGAGTGTCAGCCTCCTGGGGGGAGGGAGGCAGATGATTCAGGGCTCATCAGTGTCTTATCTTGGCAGCCTCCCCCCCAGTCTCCTGTGTACAGCTCCGGTGTGAAGAATCCCAGTGTCCCTGTGTCCCGGGACAGCCTTGGATCCCCCGGCCCCCGAGGAGCCAGTGAGGAGGAACACGTGTACAGGTAGCAGCCCAGGCCCCCCTCTTGAGGGTAGAGGGGAGAAGAAGAATGCACATGACCGATGGCAGGGCCCTCACCTGGGGGGTACTCACTCTCATTGTTCCCAGTTTACTGGTGAGGAAACTGAGGCAGAGATCACATAGCTGGTGAGTGTCTGAGGCTAGATTTGAACTCGGGTCTTCTTGACTGAGTCTAGTAGTCTGTGAACTAAGTTGCTTCACCTCTCTCTCTGACTCTAAAGGGAGAGTTGGAATAATTGGCCTCTGAGGTCCTGTCTGGACTCTCAGTCATTTAACCTTTTATACTTTAATAATTTAATCTCTTGGCCTGCCTCAGTTTCCTTGTCTGTAAAATAGGGGGTTGGACTAGTTAGCTTTTAAAGGACAGTCCAGCTCTGAATGAATGCTTCTGATTCTTTGAGTCTGTGCATGGGATAGAGTCCCTGTCCCACCAACATCTCAGAGTTGTAGGGAGCCTCTAGTGAGACCATTAATGTAAAAGGTTTAGGGAGTTAGAGGCTCGCCGTTGGTGGTGGTGATTATTGCTAGGAGGGGCCAGGGCCCTCCCCCTGTCCTTTCTACCCCTATCTCCCCGTCTCTTCGTACCTCTCTCCCCCTTTCCCCTCCCCCTTCCTTTCTCCTTCTCTCTTTCTTCTTCTCCCCCCTTGTTTCCCTTCCCTCTTTCTCCCTTCTTTCCCCCTCTCCCTGTCCCTCTTTCCCCCTTTTCCTCTCCCCTTTTCCCCCTTGTTTCCCTCTCCCTTTTCCTCCTTTTCTCTTTCCCCCTCTCTGTCTTCCCTTTTCTCTCTTCCTCTCCCCCTTCCTCCCCCTCCCCCTTTAGGTCAGGTAGCCATGTCCCTTGTTGCCTAACGCATGTTCCTGTTGCATTCTGACTGTTGGGAGCTTTTGCCCCAGTCCTCTGCTACCCCTTTGGGTAACTGAGGGTAAAAGCACAACTTCCTTCCTCTCCTGACTCACCATATCCCTCTGTCCCATTGCATATCCTCCAGCTTGGAGAGATTGCCTTTCTTCCCCCTGGGCCCTGTCCTCCCAGAGAGCCAGCAGGGAGCTCAGCACACACCCCCTCCCCTGAATGCCCCTGGAAGGGTTCAAATGGATGGCCATCCAGCCTCTGCTCGATGACCTCTGAGGAGGCTGCCCATCCGCTCGGGGAAGTTGTCCTGACATTAAGCCATATTGTTGCAGACTCTCCCAGGATGTAGCTTGAGGTCCTGTGACCTCAAGGTGCTTCTTTCCCAGGGGCAGTGTCTTGTGTGTCTCCCCTTCCCCACTGCTTTTGGAGGGACTCTCACAGCCCCCTTCCTTTCTTTCCCCCACCCCCAGTTTCCCCAACAAGCAGAAATCAGCTGAGCCGTCCCCCACCATCATGAGCTCCTCTCTGGGCAGTAACCTGTCAGAACTTGACCGTCTTCTCCTGGAATTGAACGCTGTCCAGCACAGCCCTGCTCCTGGCTTCTTGTCAGGTAAGGGTGACGTCCCTGGGCAGGGGGTAGGGCTGCTCTCCCACATCCTCCTGGGCTGGGCTATAGTCAGAGTAGGCCAGTGTTGGCATTGACTGGAATTTCTCCTCTTCTCTCCCAAGATGATGCTAACCAGAGCCCTCCACTGCCAGGGGCGCTGAGTCCTCACTATGGCATCCCTGAGAACAACAGCCCCTTGGGGGGAAAGGCCACCCCCCCAGTGAAAGAGAAGCCCAAGCGGAATGGGGCCCGGGGGCTGGAGGACGTGAGACCCAGCGTGGAGAGCCTTCTGGATGAGCTGGAGAGCTCTGTGCCCAGCCCTGTGTGAGTGCCAGCTAGGCCTGGAGAGGGGAGGGAGGGCGGCATGGGGCATTCTCGGAGCCTTGGTGTTAGGTTTGAGGGGTGGTGGTACATTCCTGGCCACTCCCTTCCTCCCTGTCGACTTACCAAGTAATCCTTCTCTCCTCCTGGCTGTGGATCCTGGCAGAAGTAGGGAGAGCCAGGGATGGACAGGAATTAATCCTTCATTCCTTTCTCCCTGTCATGGGCAGGGGCAGCAGAGTATGGTAGGAAGAGCATCGTGCTTGGGGTCAGGCAAGAGTGGGCTTGTGTTCCACCCTGACACCAGGCCCCACTTTCATCATCTGTGAAATGGGGCTATAACACTCCTCAGAGTTGTGAAGCTCTAACCGGGGAATTGCCATAAAGAGCTTTGTAAATCTCAAACGCCCATGTGCACTGGTTATGATTCTGAACAACAGCCTGAGACCTTCTCTGAGGGCTCGGGGGTCCTGGGAGTGATCCCCGATTCTTAGGAAGCCCCCACGGGGGGAAGCACAGGTCCTTGGAATGAGGCTTCATAAGGTTTCTGAACAGGTGGTTTAGAATGGAAACACCAGGAGGGCAGGCACTGGTTTTTGTTTTCCTTTTTAATCCCAGTACACCATAGGTGTGAATGCTTTTGGATTGAGTCAAACACTTCAGAGAGCTGTCAGAAAGACCACCCCCTCCTCGGCATCTGCCCCAGGTTTCCCTAGACTCGCTTTTCTTCCCTGAAGGCTCTTTGGAGAGTGAGGCCCACCTGTAGACTGGGGGTGTTGGGAAGAGTCCAGGCTGGGGATAGAGGTGGCTGATCCCAGTGTTGGGAAGGCCCAGGGAGTTCACCGCTCACCAAGCCTGTGCCCCTCCCCTACAGTCCAGCCATCACTGTGAACCCGGGTGACATGAACAACCCTCAGCGCGTCACGTCCAGCCAGCAGCAGACCCGCATCTCGGCCTCCTCGGCCACCAGGGAGCTGGACGAGCTGATGGCCTCCCTCTCGGACTTCAAGGTGCTCTGCCAACCCTTACCCCCCTGTCCCCCCACCTCCCTGTTCCTATCACCCCGGTGTTCCAAGCATGGGATGCCCTGCCTACCCCTTCATGGTCAGTGACCGAAGGCAAGGGAGAAGGAATCCACGGCTAAGGGATCTGCCCGGTCTCCATCTGGGTGGGCATCAGGGTGCTGCCTTGGACCTGGCTAGATCAAGGGTGGGTCCTGCCCCCGTAGGTGCTTGGGCTGGTGGATTCGGAGCAGACAGAGGGCCTCTGTCCCTGCCAGCAGATGGGCCGTTGGGATAAGGAAGGGGGACACTGAGCCTGAGGGCCTGAAGCCCAGGGCCCAGCTCTCACCTGTTTAGACCACGTACTTGACATTGACTGATGTCCTTTTCTTGCCCCCTCCCCCTCCACTGGCACCTCTCCTCCCCTCTCTCTGCCTTCCAACCCCCTGATAAATGACTTCTTCTTTGCCCAGAATCCATGGGGCTGATTCCACAGCCTTACTCTCCTCCCTCCCTCTGTGGTTTGGCAGCTGGGCCTTTCCTTCCCACCAGCCGCGACTGTGGGAAATCCAACACCTTTGGCTGGCAGGCCGGCACTGACCAATAGCTTATTCTGAGACTGGTCTCTTGCCTTGCCCCAAGCCCCTCCCAGCCTAGCCTCTTGGCCACCCTTCCCCACTTCCCTCCCACCCCCAACCCAGGGATGGGCTGGGATGTTTTATTTAGAAGATGATGGGTCTGCCAGGATCTAAATGGGTATTGATGGTGATTGATTTCTCCAGCAGTTTGCTGATCTGGCCTTGCCTTCTGGGTCAGATAGCAGCCTTGGGGAGGGACAAGATAGTGGAGGAATAGGGAGCTGGGGGGGATGGGGTGGGAGGGGGAACTGTCTCACTGGCCTTCCCTTTGTGGTGAGGAAGGGTTGAGGTCTCTGCTGGGAGGCTTGAACTAGGTGTTTCAGAGGTAGGCTTTGCCCTGGTTCCATATGGGCAAGTGGTGCTGTCTTGTCCTGCCCTGACACAGAGCACATGCCTCTGGAGAGTTCTCTAGTGCATCATAGGGAAGGAACCTTGGACTCTGGACCCTGGGGCCAGAAGTTTCCCTGTGTTGGGGGCCAAGGTTTGGACTGTATGGTGGTTAATGGTGTGTCCAGTGCTGTCTCCTGTCTAGTGGGGCTGGGGCAGGGGAAAGCGTGGGTCCTCCAAGAAGATAAGGATGATGGCTTCTTGTTGGATAAAGAAGGCTTCAGGGCCAGGGTGGGGCAGACCAGCAAGGGATGGCCACTGGGAACCCAAAGTGTGGCATTTGTAGGTCACAAAAACTCCTATTTCCCCATCACTCTGGACCATAGTAGGAGTCCTTATAGAGCATTGTGTGTGTGGGGGGGGGGGGGGCGTTACCTGGATGTTACCCCTGCTTATCTTGGGGAGTCCATTCTACCCTTCACTTATCCCTCTTTTGGCTTTTTTCTCCTTCCCCACTGGGGCATTTAAGAGACGCCTCCCCATAGTATGCTTCCTTTTATGAATTCTTTGGCTGTTTTGTGACCTTGGAGGATGACCTTGTGGGTGACCTGGGTGGTCTGTGGGTCTGGCTGTCTGTTCTCTGAGTGTCCAGGAGGAAGTGAGCTCCCTGTCATGAGCTGCTTAGGTCTGAGGGGTTACCTCAGACACTCTGGGAGATGGAAGCCTGGGTCCTGAGGTTGGAGCCCACACCCAGGCCAAGGGGTCTTGAACTTCCTCTCTGCCTTTGTCCCAATTTTCCTCCAGACCAGCTCCTCCGTGTCCCCAAGATCAGAGCTGCTGGCCTCCTCAAATGCCTCTCCAGAACCACATGGCATTCTCTCATCTGCTTCCTTGATGCCCCACACTAGACAGGTCTCTGGTGACTGGGGGCGTGCCTCTGGGGTCCTGTGCATTGATGAGAATGGGGACACAGGGAGGAGCCCCCCAGCTCTGTCCTCAGATCCCCTCACAGTCCCTCCTCTGGAGTGGCCTGATCTGACCAGGCCTGGGGGGCTGTCTGAGGCTGGCAAGGCTGGGTTATCCTTCATGGATGGGCGTCCCTCTGGGACAGAGGAAAGGAAAGACACGGCCAGAGAGGGTCTTGGCAGGGAGAAGAGACCTCCCGAGGGTGTTGGTTCCAGCTCCTTCTTGCCACAAGCACACATGAGGCCCCAGCCTCCCAGCCCATCTTGGAAGGTGCCCACCAGCCCTCCTGGTCTAGAGGAGGTGGGCAGTGCTTCAAGGGAACAGCTGCGGGCTTTGGAGCCCCTGGTGCCCCTGGATTCACACAAAGCTGCTTATACTGTGGAAGGAGCTGTTGAACCAGCTGTTGTTGCTGTGAACAGACAGGAAGTCTTCCCGGACACCTGGGGCCCCGTGAAGGAGCCCAGACTGGAGAGGACCTTGGCAGGGCTAATGGGTCAGGACAGTGGCCACCTGGTCACCCAGGCCGAGAAGGAGCTAGGCCAGGAGAGCACTCTGAGGAGAGACACATCTGCTGTGAGCCCCACAAGGGGAGGCTGGAGCATAGAAACCTCAAGAGGCTTGGCCAGGAGGGATGAGCCAGAGCTGCCCCTGGCAGCAGAGACTCCAGCCGTGGAGAGGATTTCCACCTCTGGCCAGGCAGGCACCCAAGGGGGAGGGCGGCTGCGGCTGCGGCTGCTGTGCATGGCCCCCAGTGCATGGTGTGAGACTGGACGTTCCCCTGTCCCTCCTGCTGCACTAACAGCATGAGCCCCTGATGGAGCCCTTGTGCATGGCAGTCATGGTGAGGCCCCTCAGCTCGGAGCGCCGGGGACCTGAGCTGGGCCCTCAGAAGAAGACAGGCCTGAGTTGAGAATCACGGGATGCTCTATCATTGCAGTCGATGGATGGCCTTGACTTCCCGGGCCCAGGCAGGGGCAGGCCCACTCTCTCTGCACTAATACACACACTCTGTGTCTGTAGGATGCCTTGTCCTCTCCAAAGGCCTTCACATCTGCCCACCTTCTGAAGTGGGCTGGGTGCGATTCATTACTGTCCCCATTTTACAGATGGGAAAATGAAGGCGCAGAAGGATCAGAGGGAGAGTACAGATCTCCTGGTGGAGGTCTGATGGGCCTCTTTTTGAATGTCCCTCTTCTTCTGTGTGGAATTTTGCTCCTCCGTGCTTGTTGGGGACCAGAGTAAATAAGTAGTCAGAAGTGTTGTGTCTGCTTGGCCTGCCCAGTAGCCAGAGGATTGGTGGAAGGATTCGGCCATGACCGGCTTCCTCTGTCTCTCAGATCCGCTCTGTGATCAGGAGGAGCCGGGAGACAGGCCACGCGCACCCCATGTCACGGGAACCCTCCCCGCGTCGACGCCTGAGCCCTGCTGTCCTCCACAAGACCCCGTCTCAGGACCAGCTCATTGCCGAGCTGCAGGGCCGCTTGGGCATCAGGCCAGAGGAAGAGGGGGTGGCCGAGGCAGGGTCTGACCTGGAGGCCTGGCTGACCGAGGGGGTGGTCATCACTGTTCAGCCTCGAGGGAGGAGGGACAGGGAACAGGTCATAGAGAAGGTATTGGGGTGGGGGTCCGCGGCGTGGCCCCGAGGGGTGGCGTGAAGGAGGAGAGGGGCATTTGGGACACTTCAGACCTCTTTCCTCTTGGTTCTGTCTGCAGTTAGGGCTGTTTTGTGTGGGTCAAGGGGAAAAGAGGAGCTGGGGGTCTGTGTGGGCACTAGGTGTCTCAAGCCCTGGATTTCAGATCCTCTTTGGGGATCTGGGGCTTGGCCTTTGCCCTGACCATGGTGCTGGGGCCTGGGAGCACTGCCAAGACTTTGGGCCCCAGATCTCGGGGGCTTTTCCTTTCTCTTGTCTTTACTTGTCTTCCTTCCTTTCCCAGGTTGTCTTTCCTCCTGACTCTCCCATTCCCCTGAGAAGAACCATCTCAGTTCCTGTGTCTCCTCCTCCTTCTCCTCGCCCGTATCTCACACACACTCCTGAGAGGGGCCCCCCTTCCCCCTGGGCACTGACCACCCCGGGCCACACCTCCCCTGGACCTCTGAGGGTCAGGGACACCCCCTGTGATGAAGAGGGGTGCTGGGCTGCCTCTGTTTCCTGCCCACTCCGCACCCCAGCTGCCGCCCGCCTCACCGTGTCTGTCGGTTGTCAGACCGATGAGGATCCGCTCTTCCCCCCAGTTCAGGCAGGCCTGCCCCCCGGGGGATCCCTAGGGCTGACCAAACCAGGCCATCATAGTCCAGTGGCCTCCACCCTTCATCTCCTGCTACCCAGGGCCCTCAGTGCCTCGACCTTCCTCTGGTCAGGATGCTGACGTAGGCCTGTCACCCTCCTCCGCAGGTGCTGACGGGGACTTCAGCAGCCCAGCCCCCAGCCCTGATGGCAGCCCGTCCACCCCCCAGCCCTCCCCCCCTCAGGAAGGCAGCCAGCCCGTCTCCTCATGGCAGTGAGCTCCCTGCACCCCTGGCCTTTCCTGAGGTTCGCCCCTTTCATCCCCTCAGAGTACAGTCCTGGGCCCCTAGCTCCAAGAGGGCCCTGCTAAGAGAGGGGAGACCAGTGAAAGAGGAGTTGCCCTGCCTTTCCCCTTTTGTCCAGGTCTGCCATCCCTCCCCTTCCTCTTCAGAGCTCTCTTGGGGTCAGGCCTCATCTCTCCAGGCTTCTCCTCTTCCTTGCCCCCCTGGGTTGGGGCATCCCTTCTTCTTGGCTCTGTTACCAGTGATGGGTCAGAGGGTCATTGGAGGCCTCTGAGCACTAGGGCTGGACTGGCCATCAGTCAGTCATTCAAGCAATAAGCACCAGGCCCTTCCTATTTGTACTGGGGTGCAGATGTCCAGATTTGCGTCTCTGCAAGAAAAGGCTTTGTTCTCTCATCAGGGAGTTTTCTCTTCTCCCTGTGGGGTCCGGGGTGGTCAGTGGGCAGCCGTAGTCTGACTTCTGAAGGGAAGGCTGAGTGTCACTGGCCAGACGGTAATGGAGGTTGGTGGGGGAGAGCCGTCCTGCTTCCCTCCGCTCTCATCCACGGGCTTCTTCTCCCCTCATGTGCCCTCAGGACAGAATATTCCCCAAGAGCTGTGGGAGGGAGACGGGGCGACCTGGACGGATTGGTCTCTGTTTTGTTGTTTGGCCTTCTCCCAGTCACTGCATCTGTAGAGTGGGTTGAGTTATCTCGAACTCCAGGAAGCCACCGAGTGGTATCCCAGCCAGAGGTTCAGATGTCGCTGTTTGCTCTGTTCCAACTGCTTTTCCCCTCTTGCTCCACAGTTCATGGCCCAGGGGAAGGTGGGCAGCGGCTCCCCACCTGGTGGCCCTTCGAAGCCTGGAAGCCAGCTGGACAGCATGCTGGGGAGTCTGCAGTCAGACCTGAACAAACTGGGCGTGGCCACGGTCGCCAAAGGTGTCTGTGGGGCCTGCAAGAAGCCCATTGCTGGACAGGTGACAGAGGAGTGGTGTGGTGGGAGGGGGGACGAGAGATCGCCTGGGCTGCTGAGAAGGGCTGACACCCCCGGGGGGCCTTGTCCATCCATTGTGGGTTGATAGAGATAAGATTCTTTGACTCAGTGGGTTGATAGGGGTGGGGGTGCAGAAAGGCCTCGTTTTATTTCAGTAACTGAGTTTATTAGACACGTAGCTAGGTGGCTCAGCGCTGAGCTGAGTTCAAATCTAGCCTCAGACACTTACTAGCTGCATGACCCTGAGTAAGTCCCTTACCTTTTCCTCGGTTTCCTCTTCTGTAAAATGGGCTGGAGAAGGGAATGGCAAAGCACTCCATTGTCTTTGCCAGGAAATCCCCCGTTGGGGTCAGGAAGAGGCAGGCAGGACTGAACAGCCCCCACCAGGTGCCAGACACCCAGCTCAGTGTGTGGGGGTACAGACAGCAGAGGGGGTGCTCCTGGCCTGCCCTTGGGCTGCTCCTGGGCTCCTCATCTCCTCTTCTCCCCCAGGTGGTGACGGCGATGGGCAAGACCTGGCACCCCGAGCATTTCGTCTGTACCCACTGCCAGGAAGAGATAGGCTCCCGGAACTTCTTTGAGCGTGATGGGCAGCCCTACTGTGAAAAAGATTACCACAACCTCTTTTCTCCTCGATGCTTCTATTGTAATGGGCCCATCCTGGATGTGAGTCCTGGGGGCGGGCGGGCAGGGTGGGCACGCTTTGGTGTCCTGCCCTGGGTGGCTCTCAGGAAACCAGAGGGGGACCTGGAGGGCTGAGGCAGAGTGTCTGAGAAAAGGAGGCTCGGTGTGGGCAGCCGGGGACAGCAGATAGCATGAGAAGGTGGATGCTTATTGGCCACCTACTGTGTACCAGGCTCTGGGGATGGAGACTGATGACCCTGGCCTTAAGGAGCTCACATTTTGGGGGAAATAGAACCTGCACATCGATACATACATATTCTGTATTTGCTAAGTAGTGTGGGGTCTGGGAGGACGGTGAGGAGGGAGCAGAGCGGGGAGCCTCCCTGGAATTCCTTGAGTGGGTGCCAGGCTGGCCAGTGCACCCTTCTGCAGGGGTGCAGGCAGAGGGTTTCTTTGCCCACCACCTTCCACAGCACCATTTCTCTGGCCTCAACTCTGCCTCTAAACTGGCCAAAGGAGGCGAATGGCCCCCTTCAGCGCCTTTCCCCTCTGGGATCTCTCTTCTCTAGAAAGTGGTGACGGCCTTGGACAGAACTTGGCACCCCGAGCACTTCTTCTGTGCTCAGTGCGGAGCTTTCTTTGGACCAGAAGGTACCAGGCTTGGGTTGGAGGAGGCCTGTGGGCTCTGGATGGAGGCGGTGGCCTTGTTTCAAGGTCATGTTCACGTTAGAGCCTGGGGTGGGGTGAGGGGGATAGATCCCTGCCTGAACCTAAATGCCCCCTTTACACCTAGGATCTTGTGTTCTTTTTTTTTAAAGCAATTGGGGTTAAGTAACTTGCTCAAGGTTACACGGCTAGTCATTATTTATGTGTGGGTGCTCATTTTCTGAGGCCGGATTTGATCTCGGGTCATCCCAACTCCGAGGCTGGCGCTCACTGCGCCACCTAGCCGCCCCTTTAGGGCAATTGGGGTTAAGTAACTTGCCCAAGGTTACACGGCTAGGTTTTTGTTTGTGTGGATTAAGTGTCTGAGTTAAGTGTCTGAGGCCAGATCCAAACTCAGGTCTTATTCACTCTCTATTCACTGCGCCACCTAGCCGCCCCAGTCTTGTATTCTTAATGTTAGAGAGATAGCACAGAGTAGTGGGAAGAGTGCTGGGCTTCAAGTCAAGAGGATCTGGGTTTGAGTCCTGCCTCTGACTTGCTCTGTGGCCTCAGTTCTCTCCCATAAAGTGAGAGAGTTAAACTACACAATTTCTAAGCTTCCTTGTAGTCTGACATCCCCTGTTCTCAGGCCCCTCCCAGCCCTGACATCCCCTGTTCTGAGGCCCCTCCCAGCTCTGACATCCCCTCTTCTAAGGCCCCTCCCAGCCCTGACACCCTCTGTTCTGAGGCCCGTCCCAGCCCTGACATCCCCTGTTCTGAGGCCCCTCCCAGCCCTGACATCCTCTGTTCTGAGGCCCCTCCCAGACCTGACATTCCCTGTTCTAAGACTTCTCCCAGCTCTGACCTTCTCTGAACCCATCCTGTGCTCTTCTCTCCCATGCAGGGTTCCATGAGAAAGATGGGAAGGCTTATTGTCGAAAAGATTACTTTGACATGTTTGCCCCTAAGTGTGGCGGCTGTGCCCGGGCCATCCTAGAGAACTACATCTCTGCACTCAACACCCTCTGGCACCCGGAGTGTTTCGTCTGCCGGGTAAGGCCCCTGGCCCCTCTCTCCTCCCTTGCCGTGCCTTCTGCATTCGAGGGAGGCCCATGGACATCAGTGTCTGGTGGTTTAAGGGAGTTGGAGTCCTTTCCCCAGGAGGGAGGGAGGGCAGAGAGACAAGAATTCCTAGTGTCATGCCAGAGACTTGCCTGGTCCTGGGCTTTGGGCCCTGGGGAACCCCTGCAGGGCCAAGATGCAGGTCACGGGGAGTTGCTCAGGTATGGCCGGAGGAGAGCCGTGTGAGGAGGGAGGGGACCTGGGTTCAGTTCTGACCCTGCTTCATCTTCCCAAGGCTTGGTCTCCTTGGTCCCCTCAGCCTCTGCAGAGGCCTTTGGCCTCTCCCCAGGCCTCAGTAGGAGGGTCTGGGGCCCCCCGGCTGCTGGTCAGAGCCCCCCTGGGGCTGACTGCTCCTGTCCTTCCTTGTGCTGCTCAGGAATGCTTCACGCCCTTCGTCAATGGCAGCTTCTTTGAGCACGATGGGCAGCCCTACTGCGAGGTGCATTACCACGAGCGTCGTGGCTCCCTCTGTTCTGGCTGCCAGAAGCCCATCACAGGCCGCTGCATTACCGCCATGGCCAAGAAGTTCCACCCGGAGCATTTTGTCTGCGCCTTCTGTCTCAAGCAGCTCAACAAGGGAACCTTCAAGGAACAGAATGACAAGCCTTACTGTCAGAACTGCTTCCTCAAGCTCTTCTGCTAGAGCCCCCCCACCCCAGCCAGCCCACCTGGGAGGGGCCCCGAGGGAGCCCAGGGCTCCAGGGACCCAGAGACACGGCAGGGGGAGGGGGCTTTGGCATTGGAATCCACTTCTGAGGCCAGACTTGGCAGGGGAGGGGGGCAGGGGATGGGCAGGAGAAGGAGAGGCCAGAGAAATCACACCTGATTCTGGTTTTCTCTTCCCAGGGATCTCCCCAGGCCCACTTCCCTTCCCTTCCCTTTGTTCTCCCTGCCTCTCTCTCTCATGGGAGGAGAGATCTTTCATGGCCTGGGGAACCAGTCAGGTTTCCTCCCTGCCATGCACAGCCTGGCACCCCACACTGGAATCATTTCTTAGCTGGGTCACTGGGCATCCTCAGAACCAGGGCTGCCCATTCAGGGAGTTTTTGAGGGGCAGAACTTTCCTAACCTCTTGTTTCTCCTTTAGCTCTTCCCCTCCTCTCCCTCCCTTCTTCCCCGTTTTTCTCCTCCTCATCCCCTGGTTCGGCACTCTGGAGGGCAGCCAGCCCCTGCCAGGTGAATGCCAGCATAACCCCTCCTGGGGAGAAGACAGGAGGTGGGGTAGAGTGGGATAGGCGGAGAAGTTCCCAGGGTCCCTTTCTCCTCTGGCTGCCCCTGGCCACCGTCCTCCACCTGAAGCCTCCTTTCTAGTGGCTCTCCTTCACTTGGTTCTACTGAGCGAGGACTCTCCAGCAATAATATTTTATATTGACTTTGGGGGTGGCTGAGCCCGGGCCCCATGCCCCAGGACTGGTGGGCACGCCGTGAGTGCAGCCCCCGGACTGTCCCATGTTTGATAGATTTCTACACTGAGGTTTGAATTCCTGTTTGTCTGGGTTGCTTTTAATTCTCTCTATGAAATGATTTTGAAGAGATTTTTAAGGTGTTCCTTTTGGTCCTGTCCTTTTTCCACTCTTGGGCCCCCTGGGGGCAGTGACCCAGGCAGCTTTGCTATCCAGCACTCTTAACCAATAGGGCTTTCTTTGTACTGAGGGCTTCTGGGTGAGAGGCAGCCAGTATCTTTTTCTAGCACAAATCAGTTGGACTGGGAGTTGCCTTTTTTTATTCCCTCCCTCACAGTTCACCTAGAACATTTTGTAAACTGCTGTATTCAGACCCCCTTCCTCCCGTACTCTGCCCACTGGGATCTCAGCTAACTTAGCCCATTTGCCTTTCTTCATGAGACAGGTCAGCACATTAGTGTGTGTTGGTCGGCAGGGAGAGACAGGGGGAACATGATTTCTGCTGGAATAAGCCATAAGGAGTTGGGGTGGGGGTGGGGTCCTACATCCAGGCCTTCTTGTGTCTTCTGAGTTCCCCCAGGGCCTGCCTTCTGCCTCTAAGCCTCCTCCTAGAGTCTGGTAAGCACCTTTTATGCCACGTTTTCCTGTTCTTGGGGAAACTTGGGGATGGAGTGATGGAGAAATAGAGATTCCTTCTTAAGAAAAGAGTGATGGAGCCAGGGGATGCTTGGGACCTCCAGCCTCTGCTGCCCCAGCTTTGTTCCTGTTTTGTGCTGACCGCAAGGAGTGCTTGGAAAATTCCTGGGGGAGAAACCCAGCTGAAACTGGTAGTGGTTTTGCCAAGGGGCCTTGCTTTTGCTCTGGGCCATGAAATCTTCTCGAGTACCCCAAGGCCAGGTCTTGGGAGAATCCTGGGAAAATTTTCCTAGTGGAATAGGAGCTTCCCTGAGTCCCCAGGTAGAGCTGCCAGCTCTGCCCACTCCCAAGGCCTCCCCTGGTCATTGGAAGTGGGCCAGAGACAGGGCACAAGGCAGTCTGGGTCTGGTGGAGGCTGTGGCAGTTAGCTGGGATCTCAGTGCACACTCAGCTTTCTGGTTCAGTGAGCTGAATGAAAGCCAGGAGCTGTCCAGGCCACCTCAGCTCTGTTCTGGGGTGACCGTATGTCCACCTCGAGGCCTTAGTGCTCTGTTTACAGTGACCTGCCCCTGTCCCTTCCCTTTGGGATCAGGGACATTTGGGGAATGCCTCTCTGGGTCAACAGCTTGATTTGATTTTTTTCTTCCCTATAAACTTCTAACGTTGCTTTTCCCATTTAAATTCCTGTGATTTATGCCAATAAAACTTACCATTATTTTCACCTTGCCTTGTTTCAAGACTTTTTTGGTTGGAGACATGAATTTGACTATTCCTGATACCTCAGCATAAATGCCAGGGCAGCTGTGCTTGGGCTTGGCCAGTAGACCACACGTGGAGTGCTGGGGTCCCTTCTGGGCACCATTTCTCAGGAAGGATGCTGACAGGTGGGACAGTGTCCAGATGAAGGCCTGCATGCTGGTGGAGAGGACCCCCAGGCGTGCCACAGGGCAGCTGTGCTCTGCTACCACAAGTGCTTTGGCTCAGGCTGTTTCTAATGCGGGAATCTTCTCCTCCCTGGTTCGTTTCAGTTGAACACATTTAATTAAGCACTTATCTGTGCTAGACCCTAGGGGTGGAAAGGCAGAAAAGGAAAACGTCTGTAGCCCTCAGAGTTTGGTTGAAGGAATTGGGAATCCTAGCATCATTGATTGAGTCTAGAAGGGACCTGGGGGGCCAGCTCATCTAGCCCCCACTCCCATTTTTACAGAGGAAGAAGTAGAAAAAGGCTTCTGGAAGATTGGAGGAGATGATGACTGACTTCTAGTATTGGAAGTGAGAGGGAGGAATCTAAATGGTTCTAGTTGACCCTAGGTGTTGTCAGAGCACTGGGCCTGGAGTCAAGGAAGGCCTGAGTTCAAATTCTACCTCAGACTTGTACAAGCTGTGAGATCTTGGAAAAGCCACTTAAGGGCTGTCAGCCTTAGCTTTCTCATCTGTAAAATGGGACTAATTATAATACCCCATAGGGTGCTTATGAGGATCAAATGAGAGATGTGTAAAGTCTTTTTAAAAGCCTTCAAGTGCTCTGTGAATGATAGCTAGTATTGTTATTGCACTTGACGAATGGTAGAATCTGAGGCTGGAAGGAATTGGTGACTTCTACAGGGTCCCACACCTAGTTAGTGTCTGAAGCAGAATCTGAACTTGGGTCTTCTTCAGTCAAGACACACTAAGCCCAACTTCTTCGTTCTAGGCTCTACAGGAAATCAGTTTCGACAGGATGCTTTGCTTCTGTTCTCAAGTCAAGTCAGCATGCATTTATTAAGCACCTATACCCTGCTAAGCACTGGGGATACATAGGAAGGCACAAGATGGCCCCTGCCCTTGGAGAGCTTATAGTCTCCTTGGGGAGACAGGATGATAACATGGAATGTGGAGGGAAGTCACAGGGAGATGAATCCGTGTCAGAGTAGGGATACCACAACAGCTCAGGCCAAGGTCACCGTGGAAAGTCGGCCCTGGGTGGTCTTGGGTGACAGCCTACCCCTCTCCAGCCCTGGTGGTCGCCCTCAGGGTTGAGTTTGGGGATTCCAGTCCTAGTAGAAAACTCCAACCCAATCCTGCTGTCCTAACTGGGCAGGGGAGAATCTCTTGTACCACCAACGTCCCAGTTGGTACAAAGTGTCCCAGGAATGAGTGCATGTGTCCCTTTGAATGTGATACTGAGGGGTGGCCAGGTGGCACAGTGAATAGAGCACCAGCTCTGGAGTCCGGAGGACCTGAGTTCAAACTGGCCTCAGACACCTAACACAAAAACGAGCCGTGTGACCCTGAGCAAAGTCAATTAACCCCAATTGTCCTACCTTCTCCCCTCCAAAAAAACAAAACAAAAAAAGTGGTGCTGAACCCGCTCTTCTTTGCATGGGCAAGGCACTAGAGGGGTAATGGGCAACAATAGCCCACCCAAAGAAGCTAGCAGGATACCTGGGACATAAAAAGAAAGATGTGTTCTGGAGCACGGGAGAAAGGAGCCAGCAGCAGCCGAGGAGGAAGGTTGAGTTGGAATGGTGTCAATTCTGCCCCCACAGCAAGCATCTCTCACCTGTGCCCATTTCCCCATTCACCCTAGTGGAGGCCACCATTACCTCCTACCTGGTGCATTTTTAGGTTTTAGCCTTTTATCCGGCCTCCCTGCCTCCACTCCAATCTGTCACCCACACAGCTGCCAAAATAATCTTCCTAAAGCCCAAGTCTGCCCACAAGCTTCATGGGCTCTCTCCTTGTATTCCTCTAGAATAAAATGCAGTCTCCTAGCTTGGTGTTGAAAGCCCTCCATGATCTGACCTCAGCATACCTTTCCAGACATTTCACATTATGCCTCCCAGATATCCCAACCAGAGAGACTTCCTGGCTAGTCCTTATCCTCAGCACCTCTCTCTTTGCCCAGGCTGCCTCCCATGCCTGGCATTCACTCCTTATTCATTTCCACCTCCTAGAATCCTTAGCCTCCATCAAGGGTTAACTCAGGTATTGCTTGTCCTCATTCCCCCTAATCCTGATTTCCTGCCTCTTCAAATGATCCTAATTTTACTTATTTGAGCATATGTTGTAGCCTGCCCCTCTCTGTCCCACTTGGCCCAGAGTGAGCTCCCAGAGGGCAGAGACAGTTGCTAATGATCTCCTTTGCCTCCAAAGTATCTAGCATACAGTAGGCACTTAATAATTGCTTGTTAGGTTGAACTGAGGTGGCATTTGGAAAGCAGCCTGAGTGGTCCCAGCACACTTGATTTTTAAAATTAAAAAAAAAAAAATTCTTTTTTTTTGGAGGGGAAAAGGCAAGGCAATTGGGGTTAAGTGACTTGCCCAAGGTCACACAGTTACTAAGTGTGTTAAGTGTCTGAGTTCTGATTTGAACTCAGGTCCTCCTGACTCCAGGGTCAGTACTCTATTCACTGCACCACCTAGCCACCCCTCCCAGTACACTAGAAAGAGATTCTTGGGCAGAGAAATTCTCTGAAAGGAGACTGTCCAAGGTTGAGCATCCTGGTTCTGAGAGGCTTTCTTCTGAGTGTGCTTTCTTCTGAGTGGGATTCTCGTTTACGTTGGGGCCTAATTAAGTCCCAAGAGAGCCTCCACTGTATGATTTCAAGGGCAGAGCCAGCCCTCTGGGTAGAGAGGATTTCCCAGATTTGATCTGCTTTCACTTGGCTCCCCGTTGTGGTTGTTCTTCGTGCTGGAGATCAATGTGGTTAAAACTTTTCTCCCTTTTTAAGAAATATTTTTATAGATTTTTTGTTTGTTTTTACATCACATTCCTTTCCAAGTCTCACCCTCCCTCCACCACCCAATGAACCATCCTTTGTGAGAAAGATTAAAAAGAAAGAAAAGAAGCAGGTCAGCATAACCAAAACTGACCTTGTCCAACAGTATAGTATATGGATGTTAGATAGTATAGACGCCAAGGTCATTCACGGGATTTTGCTGTCTCTGAAAGAGAGAATGAGGCTGATGATGTGTTTTTTCTTTTAAAGTAAGAAGGGGGGTCTGAATGAAGTTCAATTTATATGATCCCTTAGGAACTGGGGTATTTCTTAGACTCCTAGTGTCCTTGGGAGCTTTTCCCTCTGTGTGGGAGTGAGAGAGAATGACAGAGAAAATAAGAGAAAAGAATAAAGGGTGAGGGGAGAGAGAGAGAGAGAGAGAGAGAGAGAGAGAGAGAGAGAGAGAGAGGAGAAGGGAGAGAAGGGAAGGAAAGAAAGAGAGGAAGAGAGAAGGGAGGGAGAGAGAAGGGAGAGAAAGAGGGAGAGAGAGAGGGAAAGAGAGAGAGAGGAGAGAGAAGGGAAGGAAAGAGAAAGGGAGAGAGAAAAAGAAAAGGAGAGAAGGAAAGAAAAAAGAGGGACAGAAAAAGGGAGAAAGAAACAAAGAGAAAGAAAAAATGGACAGATGAGTGGCTAGGTGGTGCAGTGAACAGAGCACTAGTCCTGGAGTCAGAAGGACCTGAGTTCAAATGTGACCTCAGACACAACCCTTACAAGCTGTGTGACCTTGGGCAAGTCACTTATCCCCAATTGCCCTACCTTCCTCCTTCCAAGAAGCAATTAAAAAAAATTTTATTTCTGTACCTAAGAAATTTCCATTTTATTGGTGGAAAGAACATGTACTAGAAGAAGTCAATGGAAAATACATGGAAAGAAAATACAGCTATTGAAAAGGAGAGGTCACCAACAACTAGGAGGAATCTGGAAGGACTTCTAGTTGGAGGTGTTTAGTAAGCCTTGAAGGGAACTAGGGATTCTAGGAGCTAGGGCTGGAGGGAGTGAACTTCAGGGAGGGAGAGGAGGAGGAAGAGGAGAAAGGAGGAAGAAGGAGGAGGAGGAAGAGGAAGAGGAGGAGGAGGGAAGGACCCTCCTATGGAGTCCTTCTCCCCCTTCCCAAAGCTCAGGTGTGACCATGTCACAACCCTGCTCGTGAAGCGTCAGGGGCTCCCCGCTTCCAGGACTGGGGCTCTCTCTCTCTACCAGCCCCCAAGGCTCTTAACTCAGAGGTCGCCTCCACCAGGAAGCCTGCCCTGACTGTCCTCTCCGGGTCACTCTGGGTCCTTCTGGGCACGGGCAGGCTTTTTGTCTCTGGGCCCATCTGAAGGGGGCAGGGGTGGGACCTTCCTATAGGGAACTCCCTCATAGGCAAACTCCCTCTACCAATGGAGCTCTGCACCTTCTCTGTGTCCTGTAAGCGTTTCTGAGAGCACTGCCTGTGTATCAAGAGAAGGGAAGTGAACCCAGGCCTTGCCTCTGAGGCCAAGCCTCTGTCCTCACGACCTCATCCGGCTTCTTTCATGCTTTTTCATTCATTTTCATTTTATTCAGCCCATGGCCTGGTATGCAGTAGGCTCTTAATAAAGCCTTGAGGCAGCTTTGCTTTTCTGCGCCTGCTCACTGAATCGCTCTGAAGCAGCGCCTGGAAATCCCAGTCCAAGCCAGGAGGGGGCGCGCAAGAATTTTTTGCTTCTCCTTTTCTGAGCTGCGGGAGCCTCTTCTCGAGAGGCGGGACCGTCACCCACCGTGGCCGCCCTGACGTCCAATAGCGGCCTGAATCGCGCCCCGCTCTCCGCACGGGCGCCGACTTCCGCCAATGGGAGTGAACTCCGTGCGCGGGCGCAGTTTGGTCGCGGCGCCCGCTATAAAAGGCGGGCGGAGGGGGGCGGCCTCTCTCTCTCCAGGCGTCCTCGTGCGAGGTGGGTCTAATGGCGGCTGTGGCTGGTGGCCGGCTCGGGCCATGGCTCGGCTGCTGATCTCGGGCTGGCGCGGACCTTCGGCCTCCGCTGACGGGCGCTGAGGTGGTGCCGGAGGCCGGGCCCCGGCTGCAGCAGCCCCGCGTCGGGGGCGTCCCTGAGGCCCGAGAGGCTCCGGGCCGAGGCCTGGGGTGCCCTCGTGGGAGGCCTCGGAGCCGGGGTCCCGTGGAGTGCTCTCATCCCGCTGTCCTGGGAGGAGCAGTGAGGAGGGATTGGAATCTTAGGAGGGTTTAGTTCTCCAGGCATCAGTTACCCCTCCTGCACAATGCTAGGGTTTGTAGTAAAGGGCCTTTGAGGCCCGTTCTGGCTTTAGGTTTGTGATCTCTGCCCTAGTTTCTATCTGTCACGCAGGGGTTTGGGCTTCGGGCCCCCAGGTCCCCGCCCCCAGAATGGCTGGAGGCGGTGTTACCGGGCCCTGGGGAGTGAGAGGAGAGTGCTGGGGCGTGGGAGGGGCTCTCACCGTGGCCGGCCCTGCTTCCTCCGCAGTGACATCGTCTTTAAACCCCGCGTGGCAATCCCTGAAGCACCGCCGCGATGCCCAGGGAAGACAGGGCTACCTGGAAATCGAATTACTTCCTCAAGATCATCGTAAGTGGCCGCCCCCTCCCCCCATAACCGCCCCTCCACTTCTCCCTGCGCTCTCTGGGCTTGTTACTTTGTATCTCCCTTCCTGGGAAGTCGCCCTCCTCCATCGCCGCCCCTCCCCCTCTCCCTGGCTTGTTACTTTGTATCTCTCCTTCCTGAGGCTTCGAGCCCGGCCAGTTCTCTGTGCTCTCTGGGGCCCAGCTTCTTTTGGGGAAACTCTTGTGAGTGAAAGGGGCAGCAGCAGCCCAGTTCGAAGGAATAAAAGACGCTGGACTTGTCAGAAGAGCAGGATTCGACTCTGGTTCTTTATATATTCTTTTAAAAATGCTGAAATTAAAACAAAAAGCAGCGCCCTCCTTAAGGGGAGGTAACTGCCAGGGATGATTGGCAGGCATGTGGGTGGAGGAGTGGCGGTGTCACTGTGGGCTAGATGAGGGCTCTCAGGTGAAAATCAGGGGATGCTAATGGTGGGAGTGATTAGGGTTCTTGACCTGTCAGCCTGCTTCCCCAGTGCAAAGAAAGGCACAGAGACTGCCCTCCACCTTGAGAGGCATGAGGACATAAAAGATGGAGTGGAAATGGAAGCAGAGCCCCAGGAAAAGGTTCCAGAAGGTCAGAGGGCACAGGGACCAGGAGTATGGAGCCTTCTGTTGAAGGAGGGAAATGCCAACCTGAACTTGATATACAAAAAACTGGTCAGCTGTTTCCTTCCAGTTCTGTGCTCTTTTCTATGGGGGAAATCCTTGTCCAGGGCTTTGTCAGTCCTCCCTGGACTGATTAAAAATTAAATTAAAATTAAAAAATGAAAGGTTCAGAAGGAACTGTAGATGTCCAGTCCTATTTCTCTCTCAAGCAAGAACGAACTCTTCAATAATTGTTCAGTTACTCTTTGAAGAAACATTTATAGAAAACTTACCATCTTCTACTTCTGGATAATTTCAGTTAATAGACAGTATTTCTTCATATCAAGTAGGATTTTCTCTATCCTTAATTTTTGCTCATTCTATTCCCTGGAACCAACTAAAACAAATCTCTTCCACATTTTTAAAATAAGTTAAATGGATTGGAAATCAGCATAAAAATTTCACATTCCGACATGTTTTTAGAAACATTTTCTTAGTTATTCTGACATTCCTTGTGATATTTAAGATTACTGTTAACGAGGAATTTTATATGGCTTGAAGGTTAATAATGATTTGGGTGGCACCAAAGATGCTTTGACTGACAGTTGTTTGCAGTTTAGACTTTTTTTGGTGAGCACCAGGCTATAGTTTATTTTTTTTTTTTTTTGCCGTTTTGGAGGGCAATTGGGGTTAAGCAACTTGCCCAAGGTCACACGGCTAGGTTTTTATTTGTGTGTGCGTTAAGTGTCTGAGGCCGGATCCGAACTCAGGTCCTTCTGACTCCAGGGCCGGCACTCTACTCACTGCGCCACCTAGCCGCCCCAGGCTATAGTTTAAAAAGTTAATCATTTCCATAGTTCAGAAACTCTAGTACTAAGATGCAATTTTCAATTTGATTTGTATCCCATTTCCTTTTGATATAAAAGTGATTGTGACTGGTCCATTGGTTCTGACAGTGAGTAGAGTGGAAAGGGGGTTTCAGCCAGTATCTTATGTCTTGGATGTTGCAGTATCAGAATTACCTGGGGCCATCTCCAGTTGTCTTGATCTATATTTTGCCACTGGACTTGGCTCCGAAGGAGTGAGTGAGCTGGTGACTTTGCACGGCTGTCCCTCACTTAAATCACCTTCCTGATGCCATGGTCCTCTTCTAGAATAAACAGCAACCAACCAATGATCAGAATTACTAGATGAGATGAGAAAATGTTATATAGTAGAGAACCCCAGATGTGTAAGAAATTGTAAGAAGATTCGAGTTCACATTTCATTTCTGCTGCTTAATGCCTTGTGACAGAGGATCTAAATCTCTTCCTCTGTAAACTGAGGGAATGAATTAACTTGCAGAAAACCTATGATTTGGGGTTTCTTTATATCTGGCCTTTCCCATGTAACAAACATCTTTGTTTCTGGTGCTTGTATTCTAGCAACTTTTGGATGATTATCCAAAATGCTTCATTGTGGGAGCAGACAATGTGGGCTCCAAGCAGATGCAGCAGATCCGGATGTCCCTCCGTGGGAAGGCCGTCGTATTGATGGGAAAAAACACCATGATGCGCAAAGCTATTCGTGGGCATCTGGAGAACAATCCTGCCCTGGAGAAGTGAGTGTAGTGCTGTTGGGAAGTACTCTCTTCCCTTTATATGTTACTTTGGAAGGGTAATGCTGTGTGGCACATGAGCTAACTTGTGTGGACTTTTCTTTCAGACTGCTGCCTCATATTCGGGGGAACGTGGGCTTTGTGTTCACTAAGGAAGATCTGACTGAGATTAGGGATATGCTTCTAGCCAATAAGGTATATGGGAAGGACCGTGGGACAGGATGCCAGTGTCAGGGCCTCAGAGGTGTCTTTATGTTCATTCTAGCTGGTGGAGAACCACCCATTTTCTCTTCTCTACCTAGGTGCCAGCTGCTGCCCGTGCCGGTGCCATTGCCCCATGTGATGTCACTGTGCCAGCACAGAATACCGGTCTGGGTCCCGAGAAGACTTCCTTCTTCCAGGCTCTGGGTATCACCACCAAGATTTCCAGGGGTACCATTGAAATCTTGGTGAGTGTAGTTGATGGGTTTTAATAATCCCCCTTTGAGCACTTAGTAGCTGTGGGGATGAGGCTAAGTGCTTGGAGGGCATACCTAGGTCAGGGGTTGTTGAGAGGTTCTGCCAGCCCTGTCCTGATGCCCGATGTTGGCTCTCAGGCAATTCCGGCAGCTTGCTGCCTCTGGACTTGACTTTTCTCTTGTTTTTCAGAGTGATGTGCAGCTGATAAAGACTGGAGACAAAGTGGGTGCCAGCGAGGCCACCTTGTTGAACATGCTGAACATCTCCCCATTCTCCTTTGGACTGATCATTCAGCAGGTGTTTGACAATGGCAGCATCTACAACCCTGAAGTGCTGGACATCACGGAGGAGACTTTGCATCTTCGGTTCTTAGAGGTGGGGCCTCCCTGGAAGGCTAGTGGGCCAGGTACCAGTCTCATGAGGGCTATTGAGAATGTAAAGATGACCAAGCCCAGAGGCCAAGGTGGGGGGGTTTAACTGAGGTGGTTGGCCTTGGGCCAGTATGTGTCCAGAGAAGTGGCTTTTGTCTGTCCAGAATTGACACCCCGGCAGCAGAAGAATTGACATGCTTTTGCCGCATCTGAATGATCCCTGGGGAGCACATCCAGGCCAGGATTGCCACCAGACCATTAGATCTCTTTGTCCACAGGGTGTCCGTAATGTTGCCAGCGTCTGTCTTCAGATTGGCTACCCAACTGTTGCATCAGTACCCCACTCAATCATCAATGGGTACAAGCGGGTCTTGGCTGTAGCTGTGGAGACTGAGTACACCTTCCCACTTGCTGAAAAGGTAAACTCCTAACATTTAAAGCACCTTCCCAGCTCCAGCCCCTTTTGTTGTCTCAGACATGCTGGCCTGCTTGCCAAGGCTCATACCTAGCGTCTGTCTCTGGGCGAGGACTTGGCTCACCAACTTCAGGAAGCTTTCCCTGCTCTCACCCTCCCCAAATACCTTAACCTGTCTGCTCCATTGTGGATGGAGTGAAAACATAAACTGTTTTTACCTTTTGGTCTTGAAGTCACATGATTCAGAATCCAGGTTCTTCCCATTTCGAGATCACCTTGGTGACCCCTGCCCCTTAATCTGAGGTAGCCAGGTTACTGGTATGAAGATGGTGGCTGTCTGCCTTCCGTGTTTCCCTGGCTTATTCCCCATCTCCAGTGACTTTGAGCCCTCCTCCAGCTTCATCTGGTGACCTGCAGAGGAGAGTGCAGTGCTAACTCATGTTCTTATTTTCAGGTGAAGGCCTTCTTGGCTGACCCGTCAGCATTTGCAGTGGCCGCCCCTGTGGCTGCTGCTCCAGCTGCTGCTGCACCTGCTGCTGCCGCTCCAGCCAAGGTGGAAGCCAAGGAAGAATCGGAGGAGTCTGATGAAGATATGGGATTTGGTCTCTTTGATTAGCCCACAGGAAACAACTATTTCAGCCAGTTTATTTGTGAAACAAAGAAATAAAAGTGCTCATTTATCTCAGCTTCTGCTACCTGGGTCTTAATTTGAACCTCAAGAATTCATAAACTGTAAAATGTATAAAATGGAGATGATAGCCCCCACCTCCTCAGGTTGGGAGGAGAAACTGAAATAATTGCAAAGTCCTTTGTACCTGTTGAGAATGCTGTTGGTGAAAGTCTTGTGAAAGCAGGGCAGAAGGGGGTAATGTGGGGTGCTTTTCTTCCAGTTTTTGATATGTAAGTAGATTGTTAGGATGGTGATGGAGGTCTGAGCCAGAATCCCTATGAATCTCCCATTAGTCTAGCTGTGTGCCTGTGGATCCTTATTGATTACTCTTATATCATTTCTATCCTTTAACCAGTTTAGCAAGTCAGTGAAGCCTCAATTTCCACACCTAGACCTGTAGTCCTTACTGGTGCCGAGAAGGAAAGGGAGCATGCTGCTTCTTGAGTTCCCAGGCTTGCTGGTTTATTAGGCTCATAAAACAAGTTTTTGTCTACCACAAACCTGTTTAGCCATACTTAATGGATGGGCATCCGCTTTACTTTTTGTCCTTTACTACAAAATGTTCTGCTTTAAACATTTTGTTCTGAGTGGCGTTACTTTGTGTTTATGGGATCAAGAGCTAGTGAAGGACCTGCTGTGTATCCAAATCAGGAAGGCCAGGAATAGGTTGGGACAGCCCTGGGGCCCTGCAGGTTCCATACAGTTGGCAAAGAAAGGTATTGGTAGTGGTGAATGGTGAGCTTGAGGGCTTCCAATGCAATGCTTTTCATGTGCTGGAAGGAGTTTGTGTCCAAAAGGGTCATTTTACTGATGAGAGTTGCATGAGGTAATGAGCTTCTCAGGGGTCCTTAGGTATTATAAGAGCTGGGATTTGAACCATATTGGAAGTTAGCTGGGAATGGGACTAGGCTATGGGGAACATAGGGAAGAAAAACCTGTATTTAGGATGTAAACTACCTCTCAGCTGTGTCCCTCAAAACATTTTTTGGTTAGATTTGCTGACTGCTTTAAAAATATATAATTTTTGGTTTTCAACATTGACTTCCATAATATTTTGAGTTTTTGGCATGCAGACTGATACAGACTCTACTTACACATTCATATTAAACATTTTTACATTAGTCATGTAAAGGAGAATTAGAACTAACAGAAACCATGAGAAAGGAACAAAACAAAAGGAAAGCAAACAGACTGCTTCCATCTGCATTCAGACTCAAATTCTTTTAATGTGGATGGCATTTTCCATTGTGAGTCTTTTGGAATTGTTTTAGGTCTTTGCATTGCTGAGAAGAGCTAAGTCTATTAAAGTCAGTCCTCAAACAATGTGACTTAATGCTTCTGACTAAATGTTCTGGTTCTGCACATTTCACTCAGCATCAGATCATGTAAGTCCTGTTTTTTTGAAATCCACCTCATTTCTTATGGAACAAAAGTACTCCTTTACATTCGTACACCACAACTTGTTCAGCTTTTCCCCAATTGATAGACATCCCCTCAATTTCCAATTTTTTGCCACCACAAAAAACGGCTGCAAATATTTTTGCACATGTGGGTCCTTTTCCTGTTTTTATGATCTCTTTGAGATGAAATGGTATTGCTGGGTCAAAGGGGGTACACAATTTTATAGTCCTTTGGGCATAGTTGGAAATCGTTCTCCAGAATGGTTGGATCATTTCACAACTCCACCAATAATTCGTTATTGGTGTTCTAATTTTCCCACATTTCCAACATTTATCATTCTCCTGTTTTGTCATGTTACCCAATCTGATAGGTGTGATGTGGTACCTCAGTTTTGATTTTCATTTCCCTAATCAATAGTGATTTAAAGCATTTTTTCATATGACTATACGTAGCTTTAATTTCTTCATCTGAAAACTGCCTGTTCACATCCTGTTACCATGTATCAATTGGGGAATGACTTGTATTCGTATAAACTTGACTCAGTTCTCTATATTTTAGAAATGAGGCCTTTATCAGAGACATTGGCTATAAAAATTATTTCTCAACTTTCTGCTTCCCTTCTGATCATGGTTACATTGGCTTTATGCAAAAACTTTTCAATTAAATAAAATAAAAATCATCCATTTCGCATTTCATAATGTTCTCTATCTCTTTTTGGTCATAAATTCTTCCCTTCTCCATACATCTGATAGGTAAACTATTCCTTGGTCTCCTAGTTTGCTTATAGTATCAGTCTTTAAATCATGTACCCATTTTGACTTTATGTTGGTATAGGGTGTAAGATATTGGTCTATGCCTAGTTTCTGCTATACTATTTTCCAGTTTTCCCAGCAGTTTTTGTTAAATAATGAGTTATCCCATTTGAATTTATCAAATAGTAGATTGCTATAGTCATTGACTGCTATGCCTTGTGTACCAAACACATTCCACCAACCCACCACTCCATTTCTTAACCAGTACCAAGTAGTTTTGATGACTGCTGCTTTATAATACAATTTAAGGTTTAGTACAGCTAGGCCACTGCTTCAAAACATTTTTAAAACAAATTAATTGTACTCTCTTCTCTGTTTAATTAACTTGTACAAACCCTGAAAAAACAGCAATAGGCCATTGGGTCTCTAAGCACTAGTTAGACTTTCTGAGTCCTATTTAAACTTGAAAAGAAATCTAAGAAGGTGTGGTGTGGTGGGAGGCCAGAGCCCTGGGCTTGATTGAGTTCTGGCTCCGGCACCACAGCTGGCTGGCCTCAGGCTTCCGAGATCCGGTTTCCTAGCCCCATAACATGGTAATAATACTTTTCCTGAGCTATTTTACAATGTCATGAGAAAGATGCTTAGGAACTTAAAAAAAATCCATTTGGGGTGTTAGTGTTTCTGGATTTGTCAGGGGCAGTAGGTGTAGTGGTGGCCACTGAATCCGGAGGCCAGGCCTGGACGGGAGTCCTGGACGTCACTCAAACCCTTTTATTAGGACAGACACCCTGCTGTGCACAGGGTGGCCACAAGGGATCACGGGAATCGAGGGGAGGCTGAGGCTGGCAGGAAGCTCTGGAGGGGAGGACCCTCGTCCTTGCTCCAAAAGCTCCACCTGTCCTCTCTGGGCATTCTCTGCAGGTGTCCCCCTGCCTTGGAAGGCTCTTCCTCCTCTGCTCACTGACCTCCCGGCTTCCTTTAAGTCCCAACTAAACACCTTCTACAGGTGCCTCCCCCAACTCCTCCTAATTCACCTTCCCTCTTCATTATTTTCTACTTATTCTGGAAACAGCTTGTTCGTACATATGTTTGTTTGTTGTCTCCCCGGTTAGATCGTACGCTCCTGGAGGGCAGGGACTGCTTGTGCCTCTTTTTGTATCCCCTGCACTCTGCACAGTGCCTGGCATACACCAGGTGCTTAATAAGTGTTGATTGGTAAAGCCTAGCCCCTTGCAAAGGCGCGGTGGCTGGAGATGAGGGGGTTCACGTCTAGAGCACTCTGAAGTCTGCGAACTGCTTTGCATTATTTGAGCTTCGCAAAATTTCCCAACAATTAGAACAATCTCCAAGGCCTCCCATCTGGGGACCTGCTCCCAGCCCGGCAGATCTCCGGGGCTCCCACCACGTCAGCGCGGCACGGGGCGGGCTCCAGCGTCTCCATGGTGACTGGCTCCGCCCCCTGGGGCCCGGCCGGGGGGTGTGCCGCGTGCGTTGTGCGTGGAGAGGTAGCGGCGGTGGCGGCTCTCCGGTGACCCGGATGTGAGCCGGAAGCGGTTCCGGGGTCAGAGCCGGCAGGATGGCGGCGGACACGCAGGTGAGGCTGGCGGCCGCGGGCCGAGCGAGGCGCGGGGGGCGCGGCTCCGTCTCCGGGCGGGTCCCCGCGGGTCAGCCCGGGAGCCTGGGGCTCGTCTTCGGTCTGCCTGGCCTGGGAGGCCGCTGGGGGGAGGAGCCTCAGCTGGGGCGAGGCTCCGGGAGCCCGGGAGAGACCCCGAGGTCCCGGGAGCCGGAGCCGGAGCCGGGGACGGTGACGGAGACCCCTAGAGGGCGAGGCCGAGAGACGCGGGCGCGGGCGGGACAGCGGCGCCCTGTCGGCGGAGCCCGCCCGCGGACCAGCCCCGCCGCCGCTTCTGCCCGCCGCGGTGCCCCCGCCACGGGGCCGCCCTTCTCTCTCTGTCACTTTTATTCCTCTGTCTCTCTCCCCATTTCCACTCCCCCCCCTTCCGCCCTCCCTTTGCTCTCCCGGTCCCCCTCTTCCTGCTCCTCTCCTCCTCCCTTCCCTCCCTTTTCTTCCCGGGCCCCCTCTCCCGGGCCCCCCTCCTTCCCGGGTACCCTTCTTCCTGCTCCCCTCCTCCCGGGACCCCTCTCCCGGGCCCCCCTCCTTCCCGGGTACTCCTCTTCCTGTCCCCCTTCCTCCTGGCTGGTCCCCTCCTCCCCGCTCCTCTCCGGACCCCCTTCACCTGGCCCCCGGCCCCATCAGCGCCGGCTCCTTGGCCGGCGGCCAGCCCAGCCCCTCGTCCGTCTCCGAGGTCCTTTCTGGGGCTCGGCCACCCCTCCTCCTAGGGCCGGGCCCCTCCTAGGAGCCCCCGGTACCAGGCTGGTGTAACCTCGGTTAGATGCCCCGTGCTCTGGGATGGTGAGAGCGGGAGGCCCTTTGATGTAGCCTCCTCGTTTTACTAGAGGGAGAAACTGAGGCAGGGCAGGAAGTCACTCGTGCCTGAGCCTTCCCAGCCTCCTGGTGTAAATGCAGGGCTCCTGGCCACCCACCCCCCGCTGCGCTTCTCCGGTGTTCCCTGTCTAGCCTGTGTCCCAAAAAGCCCCACTTCTTCCCAGGTGTGGTCATGGGCAGCCCGGCTGTGGGGCTTCTCCCATAAGTCTCCAAGGACCTTCTTTTTCAGTAGCTGACCCTGCGGCTTGGGAGCCACCGGCCTGAAGTAGCCCAAGAGCCTGGGATGAAATTCGGGTGAAAAGAGGGGCCCCCAGGGTGAAAGTTTTCTCTCTGGAGAGCCTTGCTAGAGCCCAGTGGGCCTGAGCTGGCCAGTGTGTGGTGCCCAGCTCTGTGAGGGGCCATGAGGGGAAAGGGCAAAGAGCTTGGGAAGCTTCAGTTTTATATGTAAAAATATGGAGAGATTGACATAAGAGGAGCAAAGCCTCTGGCGTCTGGGACTTGGGGGGTAGAGGGCTGCCCTGGCTGCTTTCTACCTCTAAAACCTGGCCAGGTGCCTTACCTCTCTGTGTCTCAATCGTCTCATCTCCCAGGGCACCTCTGGCTCCAATGCCCTGATTGGATGCTGGGGCTTTTCTTTGCAGGTAGTTCCTGAGGGTGGCCAGCCGTCTCACAGTGGGCTTTGGTATTATTTCTTTGGAGATCCTCCTGGCAAGCCGTTGTAGAGGGTCTTTGAGGGCTTTGCAAAGTACAGAAGTGCCCATTGAATTCTATAAGCCCTCATGGGCAGTCCACGTCTCCTAGGGAGGGCTGAAGCCACTGACTTCTGGTCTTGTTTGAGTGAGACTCCTCATAAGTGACCTTGGGCCCCTCTTTAGTTTCAGTCTGGGTTAGGGGGGCATCTTAATAGCAGGTAAATCCCCTTTTCTGTGGGGAGGGGGTTACACAAGAAATATAAAGATCAGATAATAAGAGAGGAGGATTGGAAAGGATAAATATAAAATTGAATTATGTGTGCATATGTGTGTATGTATATGTAACACGTGTGTATCTGCACATATATGTAGACATAGAGGTAAAAAAAGGGTCTGAATGAGTGAGAGAAGCTGGTGGTTTCCATGGTGTCACCCCCTGCCCATCTTTAAGTTGCCAATCTTGAGTCTTACTGAATGCTGCTTGGGCATAGTGTCCTCAAGTGTCTCTTCTGTGGGTCTTGCTTGTGGCTCTTTGCCTGATGAATGTTGGCTGAAACAAGGGGTGATTGGCTTCATTTCCCAGGCAGGCTTGGTTTCATGAGTGCAGGTGCTGAGGTTACAGGCGCTTGGTCCAGACAGCACTCTCCGTCCTGAGGTCACTGACGATTGCTGTCTCATGACTTTTCTCTAGGCTGCTGACCAGTTGGCTGAGAGAGTCTGGAACTTCTTTTCCTCTGTCTTGTCTGGCTTTCTTAAGTGTGTATGTGTATGTATATACGTGTATGTGTGTAAGTATGTGTATCTTTGCAGGTATAGATATGTATATATTCATATATTCATGGGTGATCTCTTATGTGTGTGTGTCTTTTACAGGTCTCTGAGACACTAAAGCGTTTTGCTGTAAAGGTGACTACAGCCAGTGTGAAAGAGCGGAGGGAGATCCTTCATGATCTTGGGAAATGTGTCGCTGGAAAAGGTAAATGGATTGTTCATTTGTGTAGGCGGGAACATACACCATTTAAAGTGTAAATTATATTTTCACTAGCTCATGACTTTTTTTCCCCCTGGGAACCCTAATTCAAGAGTGTAAAGATGTCTTTTAAGCCAGAACATTTATTTCTTATGTAATTAATGGTATAGTAAAAGCTTTGCCTATTGGGATATGTTTAAAGTAATGGGATTTAACAGGTTCTCCTACAAAGTAACCATTCTTTTATAAGTTGTATTTAAGTAATACTAGGAGTCTTTAAACTCTCAGTTTTCATAGTTTAATAGATTAAACTTGTAAACATGTTTTGGAATCAGGAAGGGAAGGGTTCAACAGATGTTTCTAGGAGTTTTCACTGAGATAGCCTCCTCTGTTTGGAAGGAGGCTTCTGGTTTCAAACAGTGAGGTTGCATGTCATTTCCTTCTTTGTTTTGGGACCATTTTCAGTAACCTAGAGGGTCAATAAAATGTTGTGTCTTCCCATCCTTCTCTGTGGACCATTTGCAATTTAGAGTACATGGCAAAACCTCTGCTGGCCTGAACTCTTGAGAATTAATGTCCTGGATGATTGGAGACTTACTTACCCCTTTAAGAATGAATGAGTGAATAGAGCACTGGCCCTGGAGTCAGGAGGACCTGAGGTCAAATATGGCCTCAGACACTTGACACACTTGCTAGCTGTGTGACCTTGGCCAAGTCACTTAACTCCAATTGCCTTGCCTACCCTCTTCCAAAAAAAAAAGAATGAATGAATGAATGAGCACCCATTAAGTGATTTCTTTGTGTTAGGCAGTGAGGTCACAAATACAATAAGTTAAGAGTCCCTGCCCTTGGGGAACCTATATTCTAATAAGGGGAGATAGCACAGAAGGGAGGGGATTTTAACTTGGAAAATTTCCAGGGTGGTTCATTCTAAGAGCCTGGCAAGCTGCCACCAGGAACCCTTTCCAGGAGTGTTGTTGGCAGAGCTGGGGGAGTGGGGAGAACAGTGAGGCAGCTGGTGAAGGGACAGCCAGGGGGGTACAGCCAGGCCCCAGAAATGGGCTTGGGGCTAGGCCTTTGGAATAGCAGGCTTTCTGAAATGTGGCACATGCTTCCCCACCATCTTCAGTAGAACCAAAACGGGATTTCACCTCTTCTCCCTGACCTGGTATTGGCATTAGGAGCCTTAGAAGTAATAACCCAAGTTTCTGTGGTTGACCCTTCTGCTCTTTTGGAACAGTGATGGCCTAGAGCCTCTTAGAAGGAAGTATTCTAAGCTTAATAGAAAAAGAGTCAAACATAAGAATAAGGAGTAAAATCTTATTCAAGACCCTCAGAAGCTAATAAGATAGAAACCAATGAACAAGTAAGAAAAAAAAAAACTTGTGCTCCATCTCATACCAGAACTGTCTGAAGTTTTTTTACCTTTGACCTTCCCTCCCTGTCTCCATCCCTTCCTCTCTTCCTTCCTCACACCCCCACCTTCCTGAATTCAAATCTGACCTCACACTTGTTAGCTTTGTGACCTTGGGCAAGTCACTTCACCCTGTTTGCCTCAGTTTCCTTAATTGTAACATGGGTATCATAATTGCACCAACCTCAAATTGGTCGTCAGAATCAGGTGCTAATATTTGTAAAGTGCTTAGCATAGCCTGTGGCTATGCTTGTCATTTTTAACATGGCAGTGATAATGCTGACCACCACCAGCAGGAGAAAGCAGGGTCAGAGAGAAAAGACCCCCTGCTGAGTGCTGCAGAGAAGTCAGGAAAGCTGAGGACTGAGAAGAGAGCACTAGGCCCCTCAGTCACTGAGTTCATAGTAACCTTAGCAGGGATAAGGTCAGCAGCAAGTTTGCATGGGGTTGAAAAGCTAAGGAAAGAAGGGAAGTGGAGGCCCAGCAGAGCCAGCTTCTGTAGGCGTTTCTTGTGGGCTGTGAAAGGAGAGGAGTGCCAGGAGTTCCCAGGGTGGCACAGGGGGTGGAGGCCTGGACCTGGAGTCAGGAAGATTCCAATTCAGATTCTGCCATAGACACCAGGAACCTAGGACATGTCATTTAGTCTCTGGGCCCCACTGTCCTTAATTATAAATTGGAATGGAAAGAGACTGGAGATGGGGAGACCCACTTAAGAGGCTGTTGTAATGGGCCAGAGAGAGGAGGTGCATGGGAGTTATCTTCATAGAGATCATAACGAAGTACGTGGGCTGAAGGCCACAGTGTAGAGGGAGAAGAGAGCCAGGACAGAGCTTTGGGGGATTCCCTCCAGAGGTGTGATGTGCAGGATGATCCAGCCAAAGTCATTGGCAGGAGAACTGAGGGGATCCAGGTAGTGATCTGCCAGAGACTTCACGAAAGGACAGTAGAGAAGGTCCCTGGATTTGGCAGCTACGAGATCACTCGCAGCTGTGGAGAGGGTGATTTTGGGCGCGTAAGATGTTTGGGAGCTTGATTACAAGGGATTGAGAACAAGAACAGAGGATGTGGGGGCCAGGAAAGCATAGGAGTTTGGCTGAAAAAGGGATGGGAGACAAAGGACAAAGGATACTGGCTGGAGGAGATGGAAGGCGAGGCTGAGGGATGGGAGAGACTTGGATGGAGAAATGGGGAGAAGCTGAAGGAGAGAGGAGAGGACGATGACAGTGGGAGTAGTCTGCTGAAGGATATGGCAGGGCATAGAGTTAGTGACCTACAGAGAAGGCCACCTCTGCATCACATACTGGGGTCAACTCGTGGGAGTTAGAAGAAGCAGAGATGGGGAGACGAGGGAAGTCCTGACAGATGACCTCAGTTTTTTCAGTTAAAGTATGAGGCAAGGTCCTGCTTATTTGAAATTTGTAAAATACAGACAGTTGTCACCTTATGTAAATGGATCGTTCTATACACCTCTGCATAAAGTAATTTGTATGTAATGCAAATTGCCCACAGACTTAGGGAAGGGAGCCCTGTGGAGAGGGGAAGCTGGTATTTGGAGGCCGGAGACAAAGAAGCAAGAGTGGTACCTGAGTGTGGGGATGGGCAGGTGGATTGGCACAAAGGTCTTCTCTTTGGAGGTCTCACACCAAGCCCCTGACCCTCAGGTCTCTGGGCATGTGTTCTGCTTTCACGTGGGGTTGGTTTGGTTTTTTTTGATGGTGGTTGTGGGGTAGGAGGGAACGCTGAGCAGAGGGGCAGGAGTGGAGAGAGGGAACTCAGTGCTGTATGGTAAAGTTTACATAGTTGTGGTTTTGGAGTGTGGATTTCTTTCAGAATTCTTTGCATAAAGTTTAATTTGTGTGATTCAAATTTACAAAAAGCAAGAACTGTTGGTACTTAGAATTTCATGTCAAAATATGCTCAGTTAAAAAAGTGGTGAAGAAACTATTGCCCGTAAGGCTTGCTTGGCTGTAGTGTTGAGTGGTGAGTCCTTAGCACCCTCTTCCTGCTCTGCCTTGCACTGCTGTTCCTGGAGGGCAGGGTGGGTTCCTTGTCACCCTGACCCCTGACATGGTACACCGAGGGTCCCTGGGTGAACGCTGTGCTGAATGGGCATCTTTCTGACATTGTTCTTGGTATTTCAGAAAAAAAATTGAAATTGTAATTATGGTTCTGGGGCTTTTCCTTTGTCAAAGAGCTTCTGTCCCAGCCGATCTGAAAGGTGATGTGGGATCCTCCTTGGAGCGGGGTGAGGTCAGGGTCCTTCCCTGTGCTTGGTCAATGGGATTGATCCAGGCCTTTAGACTGCAGCTTGTCCTCTGCCCCGCCCGGGTGGGCTGGCGCCATCTCGACCCCCTTACCTTGGCTTCCCGTCTCACCGAGGCTTTCTTTGGTGTTTCTGCCCTTCTTCTCTTCATCCAGCCCCTTTTTGTCCCCTTTTCCTGATGCCTCCTTTTGCCTGAGCAGCTGCTCTGTTCCTGTGTGTGTGAGGCTCTGGCTGGGCCAGGTCAGGCCTCTGGCCTCTGCCTGCCCGGATCTCACACGTCACTATTTTAGCTCCTTCTCCCAGGCAGCAATCAGAGCGGTGTGCATTGTTCTCTAAGAGTTATCCCCAGCTGTTCTTTCTCCCTGCTCTGGTTCATTGTGTACCTTGTACATTGATCAGGGGTGCAGGGTCCTATGGGAGGTGCTGGCGTGCAGGGATAGAAGGGAAAACAGTCGTTGTCCCCAGACAGCTAAACACTCTCTGTGCTGCTCCCTGACCCAGAGCCCTCACTGGTTCTCCTCGTTTTCAAGAGAAAGCCCATGCTCTGAAGCTCAACCTCCTAGACTTGGGCCCTGGCCTGTGCTGCCAGCCTCACCCCCAGCTCCTCCGAGGGAGTTCCCCCCCTCCCCACCCCTCCAGTGCATCTCGGCGTGGCTGGTCTCAGCCCAGGTTCTTTAGTTTTCAGTTCCTTCCCAGGACTCCCTCCTCTGAAGCCCTCCCTGATTGTCCCTGTTGGAGGCGATGGTGCTCTTTTCTGAAGTCTTGCATTCACATCTCTGCCACTCATTCATTCAGCAGACCTCCACAGGCTGTCTGCCAGGCTCTTCCTCCTGCTTTTAGTATGAAAGGTGACCTCCTTAACTAGGTCCCAGCCCAAGGTCCAGGGCTCCGTCTCGTGGCATGAGGTGCTATCCCTCGGTGCCAGCCTAGTGCATCATCCAGTGTGGGTGCGCAGTCCATGTTTGCTGATAGATGCCTTCTTGGGAATGCTTTGATTTCAGACCTGCCTGAAGGAGCAGTGAAAGGTCTCTGCAGACTGTTCTGCCTGACTCTGCATCGGTACAGGTGAGTGCCTGGGGTGGGGAGGGCAGAACACTGGAGACAGCACAGCCTGAGAGTGGGACCTGAGTGGGACCCCGAGCTTTGGCACCAGCCTGATACTGCTACCTGAGGGATGGCTGGTGCTGACTAGTTAACCTCTGACCTGGGCTTGTTCTTTGGTTGACACTGATCAGGAATATTTCGATAGCTCCATTTCACAGGGATTGGTTTCCTTTATAACCCTCTGTATTTTACCTTACGCATTTAAGAACAGTGTTCTGAGAGGAAGTCTGTAGGCTTCATCACATTGAAAAAGGGGTCCATGCTATAAAAAAGGCCAAGAACCCCTGGATTGGATGATTTTCTGAGGCCCCTTTGTTGCTCTTGACAATCTATAGTTTTTGTTTTTGTTTTTTTAGCTTTTTGGAGGGGAGAAGGGGTTGAGTGACTTGCCCAAGATCACACGGCTAGTAAGTGTTAAGTGTCTGAGGCCGGATTTGAACTCAGGTCCTCCTGACTCCAGGACCGGTGCTCTATTCACTGTACCACCTAGCCACCCCATTCTGTAGTCTTTTGCAGTCGAAACTTTTGGGCTAGGTGAAATTATCTAGGAGATTCCTATAGGGGGTTTTAGTCTTATTAACTGATTTCCTGAATTTTCTTTTATTCATGTTTTCGGGAGTCTGGGACCATTACCAAGCCTTTCCTCAGTCAGACCTAGTTGGGTTTAAAGCAACATAGCCCTTGCTCTTTGGGAGAGCTCACCTTATCTGTCCTGGAGCTGTCTTGTCTGTTCAGATATACTGATGGGGATGCTTGTCATCCTGTGGTGTGACTGGCCTAATCTGAGGCCACTGAATCAGGAATGGCATAGCTGAGAGCCAGATGGATGTCTGGGTTTTTGGGAACTCCAATTCATATTCCAGTATTAATTACTCATCCGAGGTCTGTTCAGTCCCTGTGTGTTGGGCCTTCTTGGGGCAACTCCTAGTGTTCTGGGTTTTGGTCCCTTGGTCCTATGGTGGTTCTCCCTTTTGAATTGGTTTTCCCAAAAGTTAACTTGGAAATGATAATGGTTCTTCATCCCTGATAAACATATGACACGCTGGCTCTCTACTCATTAAATCATATTTGGAGTGGCAAAGAAAAAAGGGCTCTCTCCAGTGAGAAATTGCCTGAACTGATCCCAGCCTATCCCCCTCCCCTCAAAATTATGTAAAGGTCTTAGGGCAGCTTGGAAGGCCTGCAGAGCCTCTGGGTCTGGCCCTCTGAGAGCCTGCTAAGTGCTGCATCTGGGGCAGCTTTAGCAGAGTGTCCGGCTTCTGAGAGAGAGATGGGCCAGTCGGGTGTGCAGGAGGCTGCAGGCTGGCTGAGGAGGGCCCTCATTACACTGTGCTTGTTCCATTCTTCTTGTAGAGATGCAGCGTCTCGCAGAGCCCTGCAGTCCACAATCCAGCAGTTGGCGGAAGCCCAGCCTGAGGCCACCGCCAAGAACCTGCTGCAGTCTCTGCAGTCTTCAGGGATTGGTGGCAAAACAGGTGTGCCCAGGTGAGGATTGAAAGCTCTGAGGGCAAGGCCTACTCTGCATGGGCCACTGAGGAGCTCCTTGATGGGGTTTGTGGAGTGGGTCTATGCACAAGCCTTGGGCTAGATAGGCTTGTCCCGTTCCATTGCAGGAGGGAACCTGAAGGTTCGGTTGGCCTGGGTCAGAGCCTTAGGCAGTCAACGATCCTAGAAAGCAGAAGTTCTAGGGCTGAGCTTTTAGAAATTTGTTTCTCTGTATATTTTCATATCCATATGGAAGTTATGTGTTCAATCATTTATATTTTTATTTATAGATTTATTTTTTATTATGCATATAGTATTATGTGTGTATAAACACACGTGTGTGTGCGCACACAGACACATGCACTTTGCCAGCAAACATTGATCAGGGTGCAGGATCCTCTGCCAGGGGCTGGCATGCAGAGATAGAAGTGAAAACAGTTGTTGTCCCCAAATGACCAAACACTTCTATTGTGCTGCTCCCTGACTTAGAACCCTTACTGGTTCCCCATTGTTTTCAAGAGAAAATCCATACCCTATTTTATATATATGCATATTTGATTTAAAATGATTTAATTTTGTGGGGGTTTTACATTTTCTTTTATTCTTCATGTATTTGAACCAAAAAGCCACATAAGTGTATATACCTGTATAGGTGTAAGTAGATATATACTTATAGAAATCATACATATTTATATATTACATACACACAGAGCACATATGTGTGTATACTCCCATACATATACGTACATGTATGTATATCTAGATAGACACACACACACATGGATTTTTGTAGTTAACTTCAAGCTTCTTGTGTCAGTCTTCAAATACATGACCAAGAATGAAGGAAAATGCAAACACACAACCAAAAAAGGGAAACTAAGTGAATCAGTCAATTACAAATGGTTGTAGACACTCTCTCTAGCTGCCTTTGGGTAAGGATGTGTTATTTGTGGGGTACTGTTGAGTCTGGAGTCTCCTAGCCAAGAGGAGTGTGGGGACACCCCATGGTGAGTGGAGCACCAGGCTGGGGCAGCCCGGAGGAGTCCTGCTCAAGAGCATCTGTAAAACAGGGGTGGTGGTGCCTCCTCCAGGGTGTTTGTGCAGAGGGGAGAGTGTTGGGAAGGCCCTTTGGAAACTTGAAAGCACCAGAGAAATGTGAAAACCAGACAGATGTAAAATGTAACGAGGCAGTCACAAAGACCGGCCCCCCCCCCCCATACCCAGCATTAATTTTCTAATTCTGTTCTTTATTTGGAAAGTCCTATTCTCTAGACAGTTTGGGGGTGCAGTGGATAGAGTGTTGGACTTGGCTAAGGAAGACCTGCGTTCTAATCCTGACTTAGACTAGTATGTGACTCTTGGCAAGTTCCTTTCGCCTCTCTGGGCCTCAGTTTACTTATCTGTAAAAGTGATGATAATATCTCTTATGCAAAAGACTTGTGAGGGTCAGATGAGAGAGTATTTAAAAAAGTGCTTTGTAAATCAGTGTTTTTATAAATGCTGACTTATTTTTTATTGTTTGTCCTTCCTTCACTCTGTCATTCATCTAAATCTTTTCGTGTTTCTTTGAATTTGTGGCTTTGTTGTTGTGTGTGACATCCATGATGTTAATATGCCAGGATTTGTCCCCCCCTTCCCTAGATGAATCCTATCATCATTTTAGCCGTGGGGAGGCTAGCCTTAGGGCCCGTTGCAGTCCATCAGAAGCCATGCAGAGGGAATGTGCCTCTTGGGCAGCATTCTCAGATGATTGCTGAGCTCGGTTTTGGGGCCCGTCATCTAGGGGATGTTCCTGTTGGGTCCACTCAGTAGGTGGGTCCCGGGGCTGGCTGCTGGTGCTCTGCCCTCATCTTCCCTCTTTTGTCCCAGCAAGAGCAGTGGATCTGCAGCTTTGCTGGCCCTGTCCTGGACCTGCCTCCTCGTCCGTGTTGTCTTTCCCACTCGGGCCAAGAGACAAGGAGAGACCTGGAAGAAGCTGGTGGGTAACTCCGGGCCCTGGGAGAGCCTGGGAGAGAGCCCCCATGGGATCTGGGCTTTGGGTGCTGGCCTCGGTGCATTTGTCCATGTGTTTAGTTAGCCTTTTGTTCCTGCGGGTCCAGAACTGGGAGGCCCATCATGCCAGTACGAATTGGCCATAGGGTGTGGTGGGTTGTCTGGAGGCTTTGAGGGCTTTGGTGACTGACCCGGGGTTACTTAGACTTGAACTCCGGTCTCCCTGGCTTTGAGATCAGCTCTTGGTCTTCTTTGAGGTCTCCTATGATCCCTGAGTTTTCCCCTGGTGTATTTGCTGAACCCAGAAGGCTGAGTAAGCTGAGCAGAAGTAGGTGTCCATAGGCTTCCTCCTCTTCACTGCTGGGCTCCCTCAGGGGCCTTCTCAGTCAGAGGGCCCCCCTGGGATCAGCTCCAGTCTGCCGGTGTGTGTGTGTGTGTGTGTGTGTGTGTGTGTGTGTGTGTGTGTGTGTGTGTGTGTGTGTATGTGTATCTGCACACTGCACACACACATACCTAGTTGTTCATTAGGTTCTAAGCCTCTGGAGGGCAGGGACTTCCCTGCCCCGCCCTTCTTTGTATTCCCAGCATTTAGCACTGGGCCCAGCACGTAGTAGGTACTTTCCAAATTCTTCTCTTGACTTAATTATTTAAATGCAGAAACCTCTCAGCATAATTATTCCTTTTAATCACTTAGAGAGCACTTTTAAGTGCAGTCCTTGGGGACTGGAGCTTATTGACTGACAAGAAGGTCACTGATGGGGTGGCTGTGTTAGTGCCCATGCTGGCCATTAAATTGGTGAATCAATACCTAGGTCGGAATATCAGCACTGAAAGCTGGCTTATAGCACACTTCATTTATAAAGTGGACAGCGGGGCTCTTTGTAGCATAATGGAAAGAGTCCCCATGCTAGAGCCAGGGGATCTGGGTTTGAATCCTGCCTTTGACATTTCCTAGCTGCATGGGGAGGGCACCTCGGCCTCTGAGCTCAGCATCCTCTTCTCCTCACAGAGTTGTTGGGAGAGAGGCTTTGTAGACCTCGGAGCACCCCAGAGATAGGAGGAGTCTGTTGGGGTTATCTTGGGAAAGTCTGTGATACAGTGGGGAAAGCCCTGGCCTTGCCACACATGTGCTGGGGGGTCTCAGGCTTCACCTCCCTGGCCTTTGGCTTTGTCGTGTGTACAGGGGTGACACTGGTGACCTGCTCTGAGTACCCCTGTGTGTGGTAGACATGGTGACTGCAGGTGGAGCCCAGCCTGGTGCTGCCTTCACTCCCTGCGCCATGGCTATGCCCATCTAAGCCTGTCCAGTGAGCACTTATTCAGGGCCTGGGTGCCAGGCGTTCCCCAGGAGATGATCAGAGTCAGAGAAGCTGGCATGCAGTTGTTTCCAGAGCATGTGAAAGAGGCCCAAGTCTCTCGCAGTTGGGAGGCCTCTAAGAGTGCCAGGTCCTGGCACCATAGACTGGAGTAGGAGTTGGAGGAGATAATCCTAGGAGGGTAGAGGTGGAAAGGGTGTTTGGGGCAGTGAGGACAGTGCAGGCAGGTGAGGGCAGGGGGCTGGGCACAAGGAGGAGACCGGCCTTGCAGGAGTAGGGGGTGTCTGTCTCATGGTTGGGGAGACACAGGGGTTCCTTCATCCAGCTGCTGTACCTGCTCTGATGGGGGCCCTGGTTGGTCTTGGCAGGTGGAGGTTCAGTGCCTGCTTCTGTTGGAAGTCCTGGGTGGCTCGCACAAGCACGCGGTGGACAGTGCTGTGAAGAAGCTGAACACGCTGTGGAGAGAGGTGATGGAGGGCACAAACAGGGGCTGACCTGAGCGCCAGCTCTGGTGCCCGCTCCTCTGACCTCCTTGGTGGTTCTTCCTTCAGAACTCGGGCCTGGTGGACCAGTACCTGTCTGTTATTCTCAGCCTGGAGCCGAGCCAGAACTATGCTGGCATGCTCGGGCTTCTGGTGCAGTTCTGCACGAACCAGAAGGAGATGGATGTGGTCAACAGACACAAGGTGAGTCCGAGGCCCTGGGGGTGACTGGGAGGGCTCGGGCCTTGCTCTGCCCTGTGGGCTTGACAGGGGGAGGACTGATGGTGTCTGTCAGGGCCTAACTGGTCGCAGTAGCAGAGGCTGGTCTGAGATGGGTCTGGGGTCTGGAGGGTCCTGAGGGGCTCAGGGAGGTTCTAGCTTTTCAGCAGTGTTTGTACTTGTGACACAAGGACAAGGTTTCTCTCCCTTGTCCCTTGAGAGCTGCAGCCTCGTCTGACAATGTAGACTCTAGTGGGAGACAGTCAGATGGGGTGAATGGTCCAGTGCCTCACCATAGCCTGGAGGTGACCCCGAGTGTGCCAGCAGAGGCCAGGCCTGCTTAAGTTCAAAGCTTGGACATAGGGGATAGATTTTTCGGCTCCAGCCTCTCTGAGACCTGCCAACTCCTAGAGAGGGTACTGTTGCACAGGGGAGGGACTGCCCATAGTGGGGAAGTCTTAGCTCCTTGGAATCTTGATTCTTGCTTTATGGAGGAGACCACCCAGCAGAGGGGAGGTTGGACCAGTGAGCAGAGGAGAGGCACTCTAACTACACTGTTGTTTCTCCAGAGTGCCCTGCTGGATTTCTACATGAAAAACATTCTGATGAGCAAAGTCAAACCTCAGAGGTACCTGCTGGTGAGTGAGGGAGAGGCAGGCTGCCCCTGCCCCTGCTCCCTAAGCCTCTTTGGTCATCCTGAGCCAGTAGGTTGTGGGAGTTTGTCTGACTGTGTTCTCTCTGTAGGACAACTGTGCCCCAATTCTCCGATATATCTCACACTCTGAATTCAAGGACCTGGTACTGCCCTCCCTGCAGAAATCCTTACTTCGGAGCCCTGAGAATGTCATTGAAAGTGAGTTGTAGACGCTTCTGCTGGGTAGGTGACATTGAAGGGTCACATGCCATGAGGAGAGCTGATCCCTGGAGACAGCGTTAGTTATTAGGGTCAAGATGAGAAAAATAGTTCTGCAGAATTCATTTGTCTAATTGGGATCTGTCTAGAGAGGTGGTCCCTTAATTTAGGGAATGGAAAGTGTTGGAGAGGAGGAGAAAAGTGGGGTTATTTTGGATCCCCAGCTTTTTTTCTCCCTTTTGGGTACATGGGGGACAGTTAGGATCGGGTGGTATTGTCATCAGCTGTGCCGTGGGACAGCCTGGCATGGCAACTGGTGTGGATCTGTAGAAATGACCATTCATGCTGGGCCATGGGGCAGCCCCTTGATTCTTGCTTGGCCTGAATGGAGAGACTGAACAAATGGACTCTTTGGAAGTGGTTTCCTGGACTTCGGTTGGAACCATCTTTGAGTTAAACTAATAGATTAATTAATTACACATAAAACTTGGTGTTTTCTCCTGTCTTTAGCTATCTCCTGCTTGTTGGCATCGGTGACCCTTGACCTCAGCCAGTATGCCCTGGATATCGTGAAAGGCCTCGCCAGTAAGTTTCTTTTCTAGGAAGGCACTGGGACACATGCTGTTGCTGCTGCTGATGGGGCGAGGCTGAGGTCAGAAATGAGGCAGCAGGTTTGCTTGGTTCTGGGGGAGTGGCCTGGAGCCTTCCAAGGCTCATTCCTGGGGCCTGGTGCCATGCCCCGCTGGGCTTGGGGCTTTGCTCTCATCTGTTTTCTCTGTTGTGAGATGAGAAATCTAGACTTGATAACCTTCAGATCCCTTCACTTTAGGCTCTTAATCGCAGACATAGCCGAGCCTAAAGTAATGGAGTGTGCTTTTCTGATTACTCATGTTTCCTGTACAAAAAAGAGCTCTTAATTAAAATAGCTGTGTGCCATTTACACTAATTCCCACCATTTTTAAATAGTTCCATCACTTTGGGACAGATTTGAAGAAATATAGATGCATAAGTCCTATTAAGTGCCTTTCTCACTAATCTTCACTAGTGTCAATCTCTCTTTATTCTCATTCTGTCATTTAGAAATGAATTTTGCCCCTCTGCCATTCTGGTAGGGTGAGGAGGAGCAGCTTTGTCTGAAGCCCTTATGGGCGACTGGCATCTATCTTTTGATTTTTTTTTTTTTGTAGCAGGAGAGACTTTTAACTAGCTTCTGATGGCTGGTAGGGGAAAGAAAGGCCATTTTGGCCCTTCCAAGTTTGCTGCCCATCTACTTTTTCCTCTTGCTTTTGTGGTGCAGCAGAAGACTAGAGGACCATAACTTTGGAGCTGGAAGGAACTTGAGAGGTTTTCCTATATTAGCTCTTTTATTTACAAATGAGGAAACTGAGGCACAGAGAAAGTGCCCAGGGCCACCCAAGCAGTGAGTAGGCTTTAGGCCCAGGTCTGTGTTCATTAGCCACTCAGCAGGGTGCTGTGAGGCTGGGCAGCTTCTGAGCCTTAACTAGCCTTGTCGATGAGAGGTTCTCCATATTCTCCCCCTTTCCCTTTGCCATGTTACTTGATCTCCAGATAATCAGTTTCCACACTAACAGCTGCAGATTCCCTCTGGTTTTGTGGTCTGACTCTGGACAGGAGTCTTTGGAGATGGTGTGCTGTGTTTTGAGTTGCCTGTGCCCTTTTTTATACTTAGAATGACACTTTTAACAGGTGGGAAGGCCTCCTCTTTGAAATGAAGGGGTTGGACTGGGTGGTTTCCAAAGTCTGAGACCCTGGAAAGGGAAGGAGGTTGGGGGGGTTGACATTCGGACTCGTGATAACTGACACATCGATGTAGCACTTTTAGTTTTGTAAAGCAGTTTATAGGATCCTACTCAGGATCCTGAAGTGAAGATTCCTTTACATTGCTTTATGTCTCAACTGAGGGATGACCCTGCCCTTCAGCTGAGTGTGTGTCTTCATGTGTCTCCCCATTAGGTCAGCTGAAATCTAACACCCCCCAGCTGATGGATGAGGCCGTGGTGGCCCTGAGGAATCTGGCCCGGCAGTGCAGTGATCCATCAGCTATGGAGTCCCTGACAAGACACCTCTTTGCTATCCTTGGGGGTGAGTAGCCTTTGGGGCTCCATCCGATGGGGGGAAGGCTGTCATGTCAAGGGGTAGTTTAGGAAATTCCCAGATGTAAGCCAAGACTGAGACTACCATTATGTGGTGGTTCAGGTGTTTCAGTTGTGTCTGGCTCTTCCTGACCCCATTTAGGGTTTTCTTGGTAGAGATACTGGAGTAGTTTGCCATTCCCTTCTCCAGCTCATTTGACAAGTGAAGAAACTGAGGCTGACAGGGCAAAGTGACTTGCCCAAGGTCACACAACTAATCTGAGGCCGGGTATAGAGCCCAGGAAGATCCAGGCCTGGTGTTCGGTGCACTATGGCGCCACCTAGTGGCCCAGACTACCATGTACGTGCCCCATAATTGGGAAAAGCCTTTGTGGCTGTTCCTGGGTAACTTTTTTTTTTTTTTAAAGCAATTGGGGTTAAGTAACTTGCTCAAGGTTACACAGCTAGTCATTATTTATGCGTGGGTGCTCATTTTCTGAGACCGGATCTGATCTCGGGTCATCCCAACTCCGAGGCTGGCACTCTTACTCACTGCGCCACCTAGCCGCCCCTTTAGGGCAATTGGGGTTAAGTAACTTGCCCAAGGTTACACGGCTAGGTTTTTTTTTTGTTTGTGTGGATTAAGTGTCTGAGGCCGGCTCCGAACTCAGGTCCTTCTGATTCCAGGGCCGGCGCTCTATTCACTGCGCCACCTAGCCGCTCCTTGGGTAACTTTTTTTAAAACAACTTTTTACTGATGCCTTTTATTTTTCCATCACCATACTTTCCTCCAGTATGCCTCCCCTTCTGCTTCCCCCACCCCAGGAATCATATAATGTAACATAACATAACCATATAGCAAATAGTATTTTTAAAAGAAAATAAATAAGAAAAAAATCAGCATAACTGATCAGTATATTGGAAAAGTCTGAAAATGTATGTGCTGTGCAGTATTTGGGGACCTCTTGCCTCCTCAGGAGGTGGGGTGGGGGATGCCTTTTTCTTTATTCCAGCATTTTTCATTCTTTATGATTTTGCAGCATTCACTTTGGTTTGGTTTGGTTTTTGGAGGGCAATTGGGGCTAAGTGATTTGCCCAAGGTCACATGACTAGTAAGTGTTAAGCGTCTGAGGTTGGATTTGAACTCAGGTCCCCCTGACTCCAGGGCTGGGGCTCTATTCACTGTGCCACCCAGCTGCCCCCTGCTTTGTTTTTTTTAGCATGCAGTTGTTCTTTCCATTTAGCCTGTTGTAGTTACTGTGTGTGTTGTCTTCTTGGCTCTTCACTTTGTATCAGCTCATTTAGATCTTTTCACGCCTTGTTGTGTTCACCACATTCATCATTTCTTGCAGCATAGTAACAATCCATTGCGCTCACGCGCTGCCATGTGTTTTGCCATTCTCCAGCCATGGGTATCTATCCCCAAAAGTGCTGCCATAAATATTCCTGTGTCTGTGAGAGCTTTTCTCTTTCTAATCGATGGCCTCCTGTGGCATAAGCTGTCTGATAGTCTCTGGGTTGAAGAGTATGGGCATTTTCATCACTTTATTTGTGTAATTCCAGATTGCTGTTTTGTAACAGTTTACAGCTTCACTAACAATGCACCAGCATGCCTGTCTGTCCCCAGTCCCTCCAGCACTGACTTGCTATCTCTTGTCATCTTTGCTGAATTTCATTGTGTGAGGTGGAGCCTCAGAGTTGCCTTGATTTGTATTTCTCTCGTTATAATTTGGAGCTTTTGCTCATGTGGTTGTTAATAACTTGTAGTTCTTTTGAGAACTATTTATTCATCTTCCTTGACCACCTTGGAGAATGACTTAGTCTTATATATTTTTATTAATTGTTCACAAATTTTGGGCACCAAATCTTTAACAGAGGAATCTCCTACAAAGATTTTTTTCCCATTTGACCACTTACTTCCTTTATCCTAGATGTGTCAGTGTCTTCCATGCAGAAGCTTTTCAATTTCATGTAATCAGTTATCTGTTTTATCTTTTGTAATGACCACTGTCCCCTGTTTGGTTAAGAATGTATTTCCTCCTCATAGCTGTGAAAGGCTTATAATCTGTTTCTCTTTGGACTTGTTTATAAGATTTTTCATATTCAGGTTATGTATCCTTTAAGAATGTATTGTGTGGGGTGGCTGGATGACACAGTGAATAGAGCATTGGCCCTGGAGTCAGGAGGACCTGAGTTCAAATTCGACCTCAGACACTTAATACTTACTAGCTGTGTGACTGGGCAGGTCACTTAACCCCAACTGCCCTGCCTTCTCCCCTCCAAAAAGCTAAAAATAAATGTATTGTGGAATATGGTGCCAAGTATTGGTTTAAACCTAATTTCTGCCATATTGCCTTCTAGTTTTCCCATCAGTTTTTATGAGATAGAGAGTGTTTTCCCTAATTCCCTAAGTAATTTTTTATTTCTGGTGTATTAGTCACTGGGTTGTTAAGTTCCATTGTTTCTGGTTCTCTCTTCTCTGTTTTTTAGCTAATATCAAATGGTTTTGATGACTGTTGCTGTATAACATAGTTTGAGGTCTGGAGGCACTATTCCTTCTTTTCTTTGTATGGGGTGACTTTTTAAAAGAAATGTTGTCTCAGCCTCCGGGTCTTATCTTTTTGGAATGTCTGGATGATGCAGGTCTCATGTTTTTGATATCTTTTTGACAGGTTCTGAGGGAAAACTGACCATTGTTGCTCAGAAGATGAGTGTCATCTCAGGTACAGGGTAGTTGGAGAGAGAAATGGGGTCAGTAGTAGGTCAGGCTTTGTGATGAGATGGAGTAGGAAGAATTCCTTACTTGAGCTTTGGGTTGGCCGAGGGCTACCCAGGAAGAGGAGTGGTCCATGAGTGTTCATCCCATGCCTGCTCTGTGCTAGGCCCTAGGGAGGCGAGGGCAAAGACTGAAACGATCCCTTTTCCTCTGCTGGGCAGGTAGTAAGGACACCAAGAAACACACATGGAATCAGTAAATAGAAAGGGGACATATGTGAGGTTGTAAAGTTCTAAGAAGTGGAAGAGGGAGGGCAGGCTCCAGTGCTTGGTCACTGGAGAAGCCTCGCTTCTAAAGCACAAAATAGAACTGGTGGGAGGACAGGCCTTGGGGACCCAGATGGACTGGTGGGCTGGAAGCCCTGGCAGGTAGGATGCTGTGTCCCCCTGGGGACACTACCCTGAACCGAGCTGGTCAGCGGGAGGAAACAGAATGGCAGCCAGATGTCCTTGCCCCGAAGCAGTTACTCATAGTGCTGTCTGCTGCTCCTCTAGGGATTGGGAGTTTCAGTCATCATGTGGTCTCTGGACTTTCCAGCCAGGCTCTGAGTGGGATTGTGGCCGAGCTCTTCATTCCTTTCTTCCAGCAAGAAGGTGAGAGCTCACAGGCCTTGTGGCCCTGAATGGACTGGGGCCAGGGTGGTGGCATGAGGGTCCATGTGGAGGGCTTCCTTACCTGTGGGCCTTGTCTCTGGAGGGAGCGAATGTCCCAGCTTCCCTTTGTCCACATTTACTGTTCCTTCTTGCTTAACTTGCCATGACCTGGTCACTTTGTGTTTCTGTTTCCACTGACTGGCCCCTTCCTCCTTTGCCAGTTCATGAGGGCACGTTGGTCCATGCTGTCTCCACCCTTGCCCTCTGGTGTAACCGCTTCACCACTGAAGTACCCAAGAAGGTCATCGAGTGGCTGAAGAAGGCTTTCAGCCTGAAGACATCCACCTCTGCTGTGAGGCACGCTTACCTGCAGTGCATGCTCATCTCCTTCCGAGGTGGGTTGGGCTCGTCGGCTCGTCTGGTGGGCGTCTGGGGCTGCCCTCCTGTGGCCAGCTTCAGGGGCCTGTTAACTATTTCACTTATGGACAGACTTGGAAAACTTGGAGATTAGCCACGATGAAGGGCAGGTGGCCACATCTCTCATTAGAAGTTTGGTATAGAATTCCAGAACCTGAATGTTAGCTTGAGGAGCCAGAGAGAGACCACAAACTTCACTTTCTGAATTTATGGAAGCACGTTCTTGATTCCTAAAGAGCAAGTCTAAAGTTCTTTTTTCTTTCTTTTTTTTTATTTTTGGAGAGGGGAAGGTAGGGCAGTTGGGGTTAAGTGACTTGCCCAAGGTTACACGGCTAGTAATATTAAGTGTCTGAGGCCGGGTTTGAACTCAGGTCCTCCAGGACCAGTGCTCTACTCACTGCGTCACCTAGCCGCCCTGAGTCTAACAATTCTTAGTTTACAAATGCTTTAATTTGGGGAATCATCCTTAATTTTGGACTTGTTTTATTAAAAAAAAAATGTGCTGAGATGACCATCTCTCCTGGTATGGATATGCCAGCAAGAATTAAATAGTCAGATACAACCTTGGTCATTACAAGCAGAGGAGTAGAGAGTGTCATGTGAGTAGAGAGGGTTTTATTATTTTTTTTGAGGGGGGAAGGCAAGGTAGTTGGGGTTAAGTGACTTGCCCAAGGTCACACAGCTAGTTAAGTGTCAAGTGTCTGAGGCTGGATTTGAACTCAGGTCCTTCTGACTTCAGGGCTGGTGCTCTTTTCACTGTGCCACCTAGCTGCCCCCTGTTCTTAACTTTTGAATGCACGTTTCAAAGAAAATTCTAAGAGCTTGTTTTCATATCTACCTACTGTCCCAATGTATGATTTCTCTTTCTGATGATTTGAGATTTTTGATGTTGATGAGAAAAATGCTTAGCTTATTTTAAAATTGATTCTGTTACTATTTTTTGTTTTGACATCACTTAAGTTTCTGAATATATACTTCCCCACCATACCTAGCGAGCCATCCCTTATAACAAAAAATAAAAAGGGGGAAAAAGCAGCTTGGCAAAGTCAGCCAGCGTGTTGACAGTGTCTGACAGACTGTGTAGCGTCCACCCCATTGGGTTCCCAAATCCTTGGCAGGTGTCAGAGAACACTGACAAAGAGGACTGGGGTTTTTGTAGGAGATATCTTTTTGTACCGTAGGTATTCCATCTGTAACTCGGGGAGGAAGACTGTTAGTGGAGAATAATAAAAGAGCCTTTAGCCATTTTTTTCCCTAAAGAAAAGGTAGGAAGGCTTAGTGGGAAAGTCAGATCCAGGTGAGAGTACGCTCAGCTTCTTGGTCATTGTCCTTCTGTGGGCAGATCCCCTGGACAAAGTGGATAATGGAATTTTCATTGCCTACCTCCTCTGGGCACTCTGAGGACAGTTGAGTCATGATTCTGTGTGTAGACCAAGGACACCGAGCTGTCCCGAGTCTCTTCTTGGAGGAGTTGGCAGGCGTGTTGGCCAGTTTGTATTTCTGTTTCTGCCCATAAGCCTGTGCTCTAAGTCAAGGGCCCAGACCACAGAGGGCTTTTATTTGATCTCTGCAGCACTAGGCACTCGGGAGCGGGCACATCACCCTGTCCGTGAGGATGTGAAATAGGCCACCTCCACTCCTCTACTTAGATCAGTGGCTCAGACTGAATGGAAGCCAGTTTGTTGGTGTGGTGCAGGGGCTGAAGGACAGAGAAGGGGAGCAAGTGTTTGTTAAGCACTCACTGTTAGTGCCAGGCGTTGTGCTAAGTGCTAGGGATACAGATACCAGCAAAAGAAAGAAAGCAAACCCCTGCCCTCAGGGAGCTTACAATTTGTGGGGGAAACTCCCTAAAGGGGGCTAAAAAGCTGGGTTGGGGGGAGAGATGAAGGTACCAGGTTTGGAAGTCAGGAACAGGTTCTAGAGGGGATGAAGGCCTGAGAAAGAACTCACCAGGAGGCAGAGGGGGGTGAGTTGGATAGATAATCAAGGTGAGTAGGTCAAAGGGGTAGAAGGGGACGAGGCTGAGGGAGAAACAGCATCAGCTCCAGTTTGAAGTAGCTTTCACCTGCACCCCTTCCTGCTCTGGGTTAGTTCAGAGTCCCATGGGGGGCGTCTAGATTGAAATCTGGTTGGCCAGTGTACTTTTTCCTTTGTTGTGTGGAGGTTTTTTAAAAAGTAACTTAGAGTTAGTAAGGCCTTCTTCAAGCCAGGCACCTTCTGACCCTTGGGGTCATGGCTCCTGAGGGTCTTTTCCTGTTCCACAGGTGACACACTCCTACAAGCAATAGACTTTCTTCCCCTTCTGATCCAGACTGTGGAAAAGGCAGCATCCCAGAGCACTCAGGTTTCCATAGTAACGGAAGGGGTTGCTGCAGCTTTGCTGATCTGTAGACTGTCTGTGATTGACAACCAAGCTGGTAAGGGCATCGTCAGGCTTATTGGAGCATGGAGTCTGGGTGGGGTCCCATCTGGGTCCTGGCATCTCGACACGTAGGAACTTGTGTGAGCAGAGGAATCTGCTAGGCTCCTTTCTCTTCTCGCCCTGCCGCTGTCATGTTGGGCTGCTCAGAGGACAAGTTGCTTGGCCTCAGCCCTGCAGGTAGCACTGGGCAGGAGAAACCTCTCCTTGGAGCGTTGTTCCCCTCCTTTTATAGATTGCTTTCTGTTACACTAGCTCCAAGCCCTTCATCAGTCACATGGAAGTGGCTGTTGGGATTTTTCAGTTCACGATGTGGATGCCTATGTCCTCAACTGTGTATGGGAAAAAGAGTGTTTTCTTCTTGAGCTAACATGGCTCCTTTGTGAGGCCAACTGTGGATGAGCTCCAGTATACAGGGAAGAAAGGGCCACAGAGGGTAGTCCGGGACAGACTTCTTTATACTTTTAGCAGCAGCAGTGTTGAACCTTCCCTTCTCATGCCTTTCTATTCCAGTTCCCCTGTGCTGCTCAGCTCTCACCTCCCCTGGTCCCCTCCGTCCTGCTCTGCATTCCCACTGATTTCTGAAGGAGCCTGTTACTTACTGAGATTGGGGGGCATCGTTACCATTTGGGAGTTAAGCATAGAGAGTTGTCTGTGTAGAGTTTCCCTGAATAAGCTCCAGAAATCCCAGAGTGAACAGTTGGGCAGCTGCGGGCTGGGACAGGGGCTGCCTTGGGGCAAGGGGGTACCTGTGTGCAGCCCCGTCACGTGCGGGCTCCTTTTCCTTGCAGAGGCCAAGTTGAACAGTTTCTGGCAGTTGATTGTGGATGAGAAGAAGCAGCTTTTCACCTCGGAGAAGTTCCTGTTGTTGGCTTCTGAGGATGGTGAGTTTGTGAAGGTATCGGCCGGACTCAGAGGCTGCCTCCTACACATGACCCTTGTGTTGGCCCTGGGGTGCTTTATCTTTTCTGTGTTCTTGACCTGTGAGAGACCCCTGCTCAGAATCATGCTTCAGATGCATAGCATTTCCAAGAAAGCCGATGATACTGAATTTCACTTCTTAAAACATTTAAGAAACCCACATTTGGAGCCCCCAGGTTAAGAGCCCCTGCCCTCAGCTTAGCTCAGCAAGCAGATCCTCACAGATTCCTACAAGTAGGAACCTGGGGTCACAAGTTCAGGACAGGAAGGCCCCATAGGGCAACCAGGCCTCATTACATGGATGAAGAAGCTTAGGCCTGGAAAGGAATCTGGTGTTGTCCAAGGTCATAGAACTGTGATTTGAGCCCAGGCCTAACTCCCCATCTTGTGGCTGTTGGCACTCTTGGCCCAAAGAGGCAAGGGCAGGTGTGCAGGGAGCATGCCCAGCTCATGCGGGGCCTAGGAAGTGTGTGGGAGAAGCTGAGAGATTTGTAGAGACAAGAAAATAATGGAGCTGTTAGATTGGCTGTAATTACAGCTGATTGGTTAATTGGTGCTGTCGAGAGGGCTTTCTTGTGTTCTAACAGGGAACTGAAAAGCTTTGGCTGACTGGTGGCAGACTCAGTTCCCAGCAGGAGACAGACTGTTGGTTTAGCTTTGTGCAGAAAAGAAACGACTGCACTTTAAATATTGTTATTTGTGAAAAAGCAAGGTTTCCTGAACTGTTCTGGCTAATAATTAGTCATTTGGGAAACCGTTCTTCAGAATGACTTGCGGTGGCCAGGCCTGACCTGCTTGTTGCTAACTGGTCTCCATCCTTTCTTTTGCAGCCATGTGCACTGTGCTGCAGTTGGTTGAGAGATTGCTCCTGGACCATGCTCACCGGCTCCCTGGCAGCAAAGTCCAGTACGTACAGCTTGTCTCCCTCGGGCTCTCTGGGAAGGCCCCTCACAGGCCTTCCTTAGCCACTATCCCTGTGCTTGCAGGCAGTATCACCGGGCTCTCGTGGCCGTGCTCCTGAGCCGAACCTGGCACGTGAGAAGGCAGGCGCAGCAGATGGTCCGGAAGCTCCTGTCCTCCCTGGGCGGCTACACACTGGCCCACGGGCTGCTCGACGAGCTGAAAGCCGTCCTCAGCTCTCACAGGGTGAGAAGATCTGGGCTGGGGACATTCTGGGCTTCGGGCTCCTCCTAAACTGTTGCTCTTCCCTTGGGGCTGCTTTGGGTAATAGTAGTTTTAATGACTAATTTGGATGTGATGTTTTTAAGAATCACAAAATGCTTGATTCACATCAGGCAGGTAATATAACATTGTCTCCATTCTGCAGATGAGGAGACTGAGGCTTTGAGGCTTATGTGATCCCTAGCCAGGCAGTCTTGGAGCAGAGGTTTGAGCTCAGGTTCTGGGACTCTTGAGGCTAGTGTTTTGTAGAGTCCAAAAGAGTTTTTTCCCCAGTCACTTTAGACTCTTTATTCCCTCTTCTCCCCAGTTTCCCTCCTTTCTCCTTCCCAATGTTCTTTTTGAGTAATTTATCATTTAATATAGTGCCCTAATGAAGTCCCAGGTTCTGTCTTCCTCTCTAATGGGTCCTGTTCAGTTGTGCCACACTGTATCCTAGTGAGGAGCACCTCTAAAGAGTAGCTACAACTCCCCCTGAATTGGGAAGTGCAAGGGGCACATGGAGCCTGGTGGCACAGCTGGCTCTCGGACTCACCTGCAAGCCCCTGAAGGCCCTTGTAGGGCCTGCTGCAGACCCGTGGTCAGCTTGGTTTCCTGGTCTGACCTTTGGCTTTGCTCCTTTAGCTTGGAAGGTTTAGAGACACAGAGTCATAGGTGTTTCCTCCCTGCAGCCTCCCTCTAGCCTAGGGCGACCCAGGGCAGGAAGTCCGAAGTCAGCAGTACCCCTGCCAGGGCCTCAGAGAAAAGGCTGAGCAGGGCTGGCTTCGTTCATCGAGTGGATGTGGCTAAGTCTTCTGAGCCTTGGTATATACCTTCCTGATGATATGAACTGTCTTCCCAGGTGTTGCCCTCAGAGTCTTTGGTGACTGAGTCAGGCGAGTTGTCTGAACAGGGAAAGGCCTACATACCGCCTCGTATCCTTCAGGAGACCCTGTGTGTGATCTCAGGGGTGCCGGGGTTCGAGGCTGACATTGCAGAGACAGAGAGACTGGCCCAGGAGATGCTGATTGTCAGCCATCATCCTTCCATAGGTCTGTGGCTGGTGGGAGGTGGGCTGGCACAGGGGCAGGGGCAGGGCAGTTTACCAGGCCTTTCCAAGAGGATGTGTCAGGAGGAGGTTCAGGTCACCTTCCTTCTGCCCCTCAGTCTCAGTACAGTCCGGACTCTGGCCAGCCCTCCTAGTGAAGATGAAGATCGACCCCATGGATTTTATCACCAAACACCTGGATCAGCTTCTTCCCAGAATCACCACTCAGACATCCTTGAGCCAGGTAATTGGCTCGTATTTTGTCTGAGCAGTTGAACTGCTTTGATCCCATGGGATAATCACAGGGTGACGAGTCTGTCCGTGCAGCAGAGAGTCCTCATGTCTCTCTGTCCAACCTCTGTGCCTCTCCCATGACGTCTCCCCCTTAACAAGTCTGGAAGAGAACTCACCAGCTTTTCCTCTGAACCAGATTGCCCTGTTTCTGCTGAGGGCAGCGCCATCCTTGGAGTCAGTTGCCCTGGTTTCCACACTTGGCATCTCCCTTTCCCTTGTGTTCACTTGGGATTCTCATGCCTGGCAGATGCCTGCGCAGTGTTTGGGGGCCTCTGCTGACCTCCTCTTCTTCCTTCTCCGTCCCGTCGTAGCCTTTCTTTCCCCTCACACAGTTGTCTCCTGAGTGCAGGCCTCTAGGCTCATCTGGCTTCCATCCCTCTTCCGGCCATCCGTTTTCCACATGGTCATCCAAATGAGCTTACTGAGACAGATGTCTCACCACGCACATTCTCTGCCCTGCTCAAAAAGCCTCGAGGGGCTCTTTGTATATCTAGGATAAGCATGTGCTCCTCAGCTGGGCATGGGGTGCATCCTTCCCCTTCATACTGCCAGGCTCTGCTCAGGAGATGTCTGTTCCCTTCTTAGGGGATGTGCTCTCCTTTTGTTTTTGTCTCTCTGTCTCCCTCTCCTCTTTTTCTGCCTCCCCCCATTCTCTCTCTCTTGTCTCTGTTCTCTCTCTCTGTCTCTCTGTCTGTCTCTGTTCGTCTCCTTCTCCCTCCCTGCCTTTTTTATTCGGGCTGGCTCTCCTCTCCCTCCCTGCCTTTTTGACCCCCTTGCCCCTCTCTTATCTCTCTGTGTACATGCTGTATTGCTTTAGTAGAATGTAACCTTCTTAAGGTCAGGAACCATTTCATTTTATCTTTGTATCCCTACACTTTGTTCATGGTGGGTGTGTGATCAGCATCAGAGTTGGGGTAAGAGACCTGAGGAGAGGAGGGTACCTGGGGGGTGGGGGGGGTAGGACTTGGGGATCTTGTGTGGATTGCAGAAGAAGCCGCTTTAGGAGAGTGGGAAGGCAGCGTGGCATCTGGGAGTTCACAGAACCCAGCTTCCCGCGAGCTCTGACTCTTTCTGTGTCTTGCCAGTCATCCATGAACGCGATGGGTGCCCTCTCCGTCCTGTCCCCTCAGCGTGTCCTCCCACAGTTGATCAACACCATCACGGCCACGGTGCAGAACCCCGCCCTGAGCCAGGTGACCAGGGAGGAGTTTGCCATCATGAAAACACCAGCTGGAGAGCTCTATGATAAGTCTGTAATTCCGAGGTGAGGCGCTGTGTTCCCCTGTGTCCTCTCCCCGCCTTGCCTTGGGGCAGCTCTCCCTTCAGTGCTCCATCCTCTCTTTGAATGACTTTGTGTACATGGGCATATCTTTCCTTATATAGCAGACTGTAAGCTATGGTTCTACCTTGTCAGACCTGGCTGACCCCTTTCTTCTCTCTCTCTCTGTGGTGTTTCTAGTGCCCAGCAGGACAGCACGAAAAAGGCCAACATGAAGCGAGAGAATAAGGCCTACTCCTTCAAGGAGCAGATCATCGAGCTGGAGCTGAAGGAGGTCAGCAGGGTGGCCTCACCCGACAGTGAGGCAACTGTAGCTTGAGGAGTCTTGGCAAGTCTACAGGACCTTCCCTTTAAGGGTGTCCTGGCTATGCTCTTGGGAAGAGGGTAAAAAGGGCCCATGAGAGCCCCCTCAGTGTTGGAAGGCTGGGATCCTGCTGGGAAGAAGGTACTGAAAGACGGGCCTCATGGAATTGTGGACCGAGAGAGGTCAACCCCTGTACTTGAGCGGAGTGGCCGTGGGGTCGGCTGGCCAGGCAGGGGCCGTCAGTTCGTCCATTTTTTGGCTCTGGCCTCTCCTCTTCACAGAGGGAGTTTCCTTGGGTGGTGAGGGGCTGGTCGTCTTTTCTAGGAGATAAAGAAGAAGAAGGGCATCAAGGACGAGGTCCAGCTGACCAGCAAACAGAAGGAAATGGTTCGGGCCCAGCTGGACAAGGAGGCGCAGATCCGGAGGCGGCTGCAGGAGGTGAGTGAGCTGTCCAGCTCTCTGGAGGAACAGTGGCCAGGAAGCCTTCCCAGAGTGGGGGCCAGTGCGCTGACCTTGGGTGCTCTTCTTGCAGCTTGATGGCACACTGGAGGCAGCCCTTGGGCTTCTGGACACCATTCTGAACAGGAACCCGCCGGGGCTGACCCAGTACATCCCCATCCTAGTGCACTCTTTCCTGCCGTTGTTGAGGTCCCCGTTGGCTGCTCCGAGGATCAGGGACCCTTTCCTGTCCTTGGCTGGCTGTGTCATGCCCCCAAGGCTGAAGACTTTGGGTTAGTGCCTGCCTGTGGGGTGCTTGAAGGTCCCTGAGGCACTTGGCTTGGGGCAGGGGCAGCTGCTTCTCCAAATGTAGGATCTGAGGCTCTATGGAATCATTTAGAGCAGTCACCTCAGCATATAAATGTACCCTGTCTGTGGAGTCACAGTAAGTCTCCAGAACCAGGGTTTGATTAGTTCTTGGGTCCCAAATCTGGGGCATTTTCCACAACACTGTGTAACATTACATTTAAAATAAAAAATCAGCATATGTTTAATTAAGCATTATTTTCCTGGATATAAGGAGTTTATATTGTATTGGCAGATGCAGCGTGTCTATGTGTCACTATAATACAAGACAGATTGAGGCTTGAAAATCCACAGGAAAGCCAGGAGGTTAAAACAACTTAGAAGAGCCATAGAGGAAGACAAGAGAGGAGGGGAAGAAGGGGCAAAGGAGGGCATTCCAGGCATGGGGGCTGGCATATGCAAGCATCTGGAGATGGGAGATGTGGAGTGTCTGGTTCAGAGGCCAGCTAGTGACGTACTTGGGCCAGAATAGGAGACTCATGAAAGGGGAGATTTGAACAAAGGCTGGAAAAATGGGTAGGGACAAATTTGTGAAGGGCCTTGAGTGCCAGGTGGGAGAAGCTGTGCTGAAGGGAGGTCTGTGAGGATGGCTCTGAAGGGCCAGGGCCATCATTTGGGGCTTGGTCTTTTTCAGATGAGCCTGGCAGCACCATAGGGCTACAGAGGGCAGTCCATTGCATTGTGGGGGCTGTATCAGGCTAGGGAGGTCTTGAGCTGCTGTTTGATGGGGGGTGTTGGATCTCTGTATTAAGTGAGATGTATGCAAATCCGCTTTGGGAATTAGGTTTGTGGATGCCCTAGAACTGGGAGGAATGACCAGGCTATTGAGTTAGGAATCAGAAAGGGGAGGCCATGCTTAGGCAGCAGGTGTTCTGAGAAGGATGGCAGGATTTGAGGGACTGCAAGTTCAGGGTGAGTCCATAAGGTGAGGGCTCTGAGAGCCAAATAAAGGCTTGTGACCTTGGGCCATGTTTGGAGCGTCCTGGATTTCAGGAACAGGGAGTCAGTAGTCCCTGGTCAGACGTCAGCCAGAGAAGATTTGGGAACAGCCGTTAAAGAAGGACATTGGTGAGGTGGGGAGTGTCCAGAGCAGGGCGGTCAGCATGCTGAGGGGCCCTAAGGGTTGGTGGAAGGAAGCAGGGATGCTGAGCTTGAGGGCAGAGGAATGGGATCTGTCTTTCAGGGGTGAGATGATGGCCTGCTAAGGGGGGATTGAGCTTGTTTGTTTGGCTTCAGAGCACAGGCCCAGGGCCAGTGGGGGGATGTTAGAAACCACTAACCCATGTGCTCTGGGCTGCCTCTATAGGGGTTGGCCTCCCCTGCTTTGGAGCTTGTCGGGTCCAAACTGGACGACCACAGGAGTGAGTTAGAATGAGGATTCTTTTGGGGAGTAGGTTGGTCTAAATGGTCTCTGGGTTGTTTTTAACTCTTGAGCTTCTGTGATTCTGATTCTGGGCTGTCCAGCCCTCCCCTAGATGAGCATGCAGAATGTTTGTTCCTTCTCGTGCCAAGTACACGTGTACCTGGGGCCAGCCTGGCAGGAGGGGGAGCTGGGGCAGCATGACACGTGCTCCCCATCATGGTTGGGATGATTGTAGTCGGAGAGAAACCTTTAGAGTCATTCTTGTAGTGGAGGCAGGGGGGCCAGTCTGCCCACATGCCCGTCGATATCTTTCCAGGTCTTTTGACCTTGGCTCTCTTCCATCCTCCCCAGGTATGCTGGTGAGCCATGTGACTCTGCGTCTGCTGAGACCAGAGTGTGTCCTGGATAAATCATGGTGCCAGGAGGATCTTCCAGCTGCCACCCGGCGAGCTGTGAACCTCTTACACACCCACACCATCCCTGCCAAGACAGGCAAGGGAGAGCCAGGTAGGAGGAGTAGCCCTGTCCCGAGCCAGGGCTTGCTAACTGACTGTTGCTCAGAAGGCCCATGTGTTCTGGCTGTCAGAGCTACAGGGGCCACAGCACCAAGGAAGGACACACATGGAATCCAGGCTCCTTCCTAGGCTATTAGGGAAAACTTTTGCTTTTGCTTGGCTAGTTGTCTGGCCTTCTTCTAGTCCCTTTACCACCCCAGCCTCCATCTTGAAGAGGACAGGGTTGCCCACTGGGAGTGCTACTGTCACTCGTTTCATTAGGTCCAAAAGCTGGGAAGAGTAGGGGCTTCTCAGGCAGGTCTCCCTCTGGCCTTCTGCTTTCCCTGGTCCTGAAGGGGCAGTGGGGGTGCCCAGGGTGTGTTCCAGCCACTGGCTGGCCCAACATGACTTCATATCTCTTCTTTGCAGATGCTGCCCCCTTATCTGCCCCAGCCTTTTCCTTGGTCTTTCCTTTCCTGAAGATGGTGCTGACTGAGACCCCCAATCGTAGTGAAGATGATGAGCAGCTCATGGTTCAGATCTTGCAAATCCTTACTGTCCATGCCCAGCTGAGGTCGTCCCCCTCTCCAAGTAATCAGGCCCTGTGGGTGGATGAGGTGAGGCTGGCAGGAGAGAACATGGTCTAGTGAACCTCTCCTGGGAAAGAGTCGGGAGGGTGAGGTGCCAGTCATGGGGGCAGCTGGGGAGAGCCAGGAGTCACCAAAGCCTGCCTCTGGCCATGGCTTCTTGCCGAGCCCAGCAGATGCATTTTCCTTCTTGGTCTGGCTATACTATCCAGTATTCTACTCCAAATGGGTTTTTGATTGACTAAATGAACTTTGGTTCGGGTCCAGAGTCTTATTCAGTCAGTCAAGCGTCCAGGGGTATAAGAATCAAGTTTGGTCATGGCATCCCCCTAGGTCTCCTTCAGCAGACTCATGCTTTATTCCTTGAAAACCTCTCAGAAGGCGAGGTTTTTAGGAGAAAAACTCCAAATATGCATTCTCCTTATCCCCACAAATGAGTACTTGGGCCAGTTTTGGGCCTGTGGTCTGTTGGGGTTGATATTCTTGATGTGCATGCTTGGCGTCTGTAGCAGTGACAGTGGGACAGGGACAGTGGGCCACAGGGAGCTTTCAGTGGGTGGGGGATATGCTTCTCAGCCCACCCAGCTTGGTCACCAGTTTCTTCCAAAACCGAAGTAAGGACTTGAGTCATGGAATGGTGTTCCTTCCTAGAATGGACCTGAGTTGCTGCCTCGAACGGATATGTTGCGGCTCCTGACAGCAGTGATTGGGACTGGCTCTCCCCGCCTGCAGGTGTGCAAGCTCTCCCCTCCTGGGCCTCCTCTGGGGCTCAGCTCTCTGAGCTGCCACTTTCCGGCTTGGTTGGTTTTGCTGGTGTGGTCTGCCAGCCCTTTGTGGGACACCCTTGGAGGCCTCGTGGCTTTCCCTGTCACTTTCTGGCTTCTGGACCTGGAGACAGAAGGGACTCTTCTGCTGTGTCCAGGCCTCTTTGCTGGGGCGTTAGCCTCCCTGGATGCTGGTATAGGCAGTAGCCCTGAGAATCCCTGCTCTTCTTAGGGTCTGGCTGCAGACACACTGAAGGCCTTGTGCGCCAGCAGCAGTGGGGACGATGGCTGTGCTTTTGCAGAACAGGAAGAGGTGGACGTACTGCTCCAGGCCCTGCGGTCCCCGTGCTCCAGCGTGCGGGACACAGCCCTCCAGGTGTGTAGGTGCTCACTGCCTCCTTTGCTTAGCACAGTGTGGCCTCCTCACCCTGGGAGGAGATCTGGGGGAGCCCAGGTACCCCTGGCTCTTGTGGCAACTCCTTCCACTTACTCATGGCTGTTCATGGGTGGGGGGTGGAGGGGGATCCAGATGGGTTCATCCTGGGCTCCATCACTTCCGATCATGATAGTGAGAGCAGGCAGTGTATAGGGCTTTAAAAGGGCCTACAAGCACTTTGTGCATGCGACCTCTAGGGAGGTAAGTGCCTTCTTACCCCCACTTTATTGATGGGGGGACTGAGCCCTGGAGAAGGGAATGACCTACCCAAGGTCTCACAGAAAATAACTAGAAGAGCTGGGATTTGTCCTGAGGCCCCCTCACCCCATGCCCAGCACACTTTCCACCACAACGTGCTGTGCTTGGCAGGTATGGTGAGGTCATTTTCCTCCTTTGACTCAAGGAGCAGCTGTTGCTGCCACTGCCTGTGGCTTTGTTGGTTTGGGGTCTCCAGCCCCTGCTCTGGTCGGCACCTTGCCTTGCTCCCAGGGAAGGTCTGACTTTGGTGCTTGTTCTAGGGCTTGGGGGAGCTCCAGATGGTGCTGCCGACTCCCGACAGCGATGAGAAGAATGGCCTGAATCTTGTGCGCAGGCTCTGGGTGGTCAAGTTTGACAACGAGGAGGAGATACGGAAGCTGGCTGAGAGGTGAGAGTTGGCGCTGGCTGGCCAGGCGGTCCAACCCTCCGTCTCTTTTAAACCAAGACCAGGAAGTGCTTCTGTGCTACCTTCCGAACCTTCTGACTTTATTTACCCTTCAACATGTGGCTTGTGCTTGTGCTTGGGGAAAGGGGGAGCGGGGTGTGAGGGGGGAGGTCATGTCTAACTCTCCATGTGTTGGTTTCTTGGAGGCTTTGGGAGGCCATGAACTTGGAGCTTCAGCCTGACCTGTGCTCCCTGCTGATCGACGATGTCATCTATCACGAGGCCGCGGTTCGGCAGGCTGGGGCTGAGGCCCTCTCCCAGGCTGTGGCCCAGTATCCACTACACGCTGCCCAAGTCATGGGGAGGCTCATGGAGATCTACCAGGAGAAGCTCTATGTGAGTTAACTGGACAGAAGGTCATCCCAGGCCCCGGGGAGGGTGTGCACTTGCTGTCTCCTCCTCACACGATGTTGGCAGATGCAGGTTCAGTCTTTGTCTGTCATAGAGTGAATGGTGGTGCCAAGGGGCTGGGCTCCTTGTTTCTTGGTCCTTGTGAGGGGCTGGGGGAATTTGCTGACTTGCTTTGGCAAATGCCTGTGACCAGATGGTGTCTTACAGAGGCCGCCCCCAATTCTGGATGCCCTGGGGCGTGTGATCTCAGAATCTCCTCCAGATCAGTGGGAAGCCAGGTATTTGGTGACTTGGGTGCTCCCCAGGGAGAGTTTTTGGAAATGATGAGGAAGGGCTGGGGGTGTGGGGAGGGGAGTGGAGGGCCGCTGCTTTGAAATGACCTAGAGTTGTGTCACTTGCAGTTTCCCCTTTGGGCATTAGTTAGAGAGTTGGAAAGGGGCTCATTCCCTTGAGGGACTGACAAGGCTCCACTTTGTGCCAGTGACCATGTCATCAGTATCCTCACTTCAAAAGAACCTTGTCTCCTATCTTTGGTCCTTCCTTTTACTTGTATGACATGTTTCTGAAGCAGGGGAAGGGAGAAGTCGTACTGTTTCCACTTTACATGTGGAGAGACTGAGGCACAGCAGTGGGCTCACCTGCTTACAGTAGTTAGCTAGAGCAGGAGAAGTGGTGCAGCTGCTGGTGCCCTCACCTGGTCCCTTTCTCTTGTTTCAGCAGAGCCCCTAGAGCTGGGCTGGAGGTGGGCCTGTTTCCTTTGTCTTCAGCTCGAGGCTGTTGTTGGGTCCTGGCACTAACCCCCCTTCTCATCCTTGAACCCAGGTGTGGCTTGGCCTTAGCCCTGAATAAGCTCTCACAGTATCTGGACAGCTCCCAGGTGAAACCACTCTTCCAGTTCTTTGTTCCCGATGCCCTCAATGACCGCAGCCCCGATGTCCGCAAGTGCATGCTGGATGCTGCTCTTGCGACGCTCAATACCCATGGCAAGGTAAGGAGGGTGGTATTGGCAGGAGCAGACCTGGCAGGGACCATGGCAACATGGATGCCATCCTTGAGAGGCAGAGGTGGGGATGGCGGCTGTCTCTCCCTTGCCTCTGTGGTGAGGAAAAGGAAAGGCAGAAAGAAATCTGGCAGTGTGTGGCTAAGGTTGGCGCTGTCTTCCAGGGAAGCACCATGTCCCAGACAGGGAGTCTGTTCTTCTCCCAGAACTTAGGGTGAGGCTATTCTCTGGTGCCAGCCTCATTTTTCTCATGAATTTTACCAGGGAGTGGAGCTTTTGTCCTTCTTCCCAGCAGCATCGTGGCCTGGGTGCTGCCCTCAAGCTCAAGCCCCATAGCAGAGACTGGGCTCTCAGAGGGCTTGGCCCAAGGTGGGCAGATGTGCAGTGTCCTCTGGGGTTCTTGGTTCTGCAGGATAATGTCAACTCCCTGCTGCCTGTGTTTGAGGAGTTTCTGAAGGATGCCCCCAATGATGCCAGCTACGATGCTGTCCGGCAGAGTGTGGTGATCCTGATGGGCTCTCTGGCCAAGCATCTGGACAAGAGTGATCCCAAAGTGAAGCCAATTGTGGCCAAGCTGGTGGCCGCTCTCTCCACCCCCTCACAGCAGGTACTGACCATTCACACCTGGTGCCTGGTGACCCTGGGCGTGGCCAGTCACACCGGGCACTTGATAACCTGTGGCAGGAAGATGGGCTGGGGACTCCACCTTATGTCCTCTCCATAGGAGGTTAGGGTGGGAACTTGGCAGGAAGGGACCTGGAGTGGCCTGGGGGGAAGAAGGGGGAGGGTGTTCCAAGTATGGCACAGATCTCCCCAGGTGCCACATGTACAGTGACAGGTGACCTTACTGAGTGACAGAGGGCTTGGCTCTTGGCCTGGTGTCAGGGAGCCTTGCCCAGGGGGCACATGCTGGCTGTGTGGTTCTGGGCAGCTCCTCAGTGGACAGAGCCCCTTGGCCTTGGGCACCTCTAGCCATGCAGCCCTGGCTGGGTCACTGTACCTCTGCCTGGCTCAGTTTTCTCAACTGTAAAATGGGGGTCCCTCCCCTTCCCAGTGAGGTTCACACAAAGCGTTTGGCAGACTTGAAGCTCCAATTCCTTTACTCCTTCAGGCTTGAGCCTCATCTTAGAGAATGAGCTGTAGAGCAGGTCCTGGTTGGCCTTGGTAGAGGGAGCTCCCTCACCGGGAGTTATGTGTCTACCTAAGAAACCTCAGATTCAGGTGCCCCCCCACCCCTTCTGCTGTGTGCCAGGGATAGAAAGATGAAATAAGCCTCGGACCCTGCCCTCAAGCAGTTTCTAGTCTGTTTGAGCTGATACACTTTGTGTGGACCCTGCAGACAAAGCCAGACAGACTTAGTTCGCTCTAAGAGGGGCTGGTGATTGAGGGAGGCATTCAACAGATCTGACAGATGTCGGTGAAACAAATGCTTACTTTTCTCCTCCTAGAGTCCCTTCTGGAACTGATGGCGTATACACTAGTTGGGCGCTTTGAGGAGGGAAGGGTCTCTGGGAAGACTTGCCAGGGCAGGGCTTTGAACCTGAGCCCGGAGGGCAGCCTGAAATTCCAGGAGGCAGCAGTGAGGGGGAGCGCCTGTGCGGCAGGGACATCAGCAATGCTGAAGGTGGCCTGTGGTCCAGTTGGGCCAAACTGTCAAGGCTGTGTGGGGGAGGAGTTAGAAATGAGGCTGGAGGGTCCAGGAGCAGTTATTGTGGACAGATTGCAAGTACCTGGCAGAGGAGTTTGTATTTTCCCTTAGAGCCCCTGATGTTTCCTCAGTGTGAGTGACCTGGTCCTGCCTGTTCCCTGGGGTCACGGCCAAGCCCACTACTGAGGATAGGTGGCTGAAGGCCAGCCTGACAGAAGTCATCTCCCCACCCAGGTCCAGGAGTCTGTAGCTGGTTGTCTGCCTCCTCTGGTGCCTGCCATCAAGGAGGATGCTGGGGGCATGATCCAGAAGTTGATGCAGCTTTTGCTCGAGTCAGACAAGTATGCTGAGCGCAAAGGGGCGGCCTATGGGCTGGCAGGCCTGGTGAAGGGCCTAGGCATCCTGTCCCTGAAGCAGCAGGAGATGATGACCACACTGACTGACGCCATCCAGGACAAGAAAAACTTCCGGCGGCGAGAGGGTGAGCAGGCGCGTCTCTCTGACCCTGCATTGGCTTGGGGCTGCCTGGGGTGGGCAGGCCTCCCCCTGCCTGCTTAGTGCTCAGAGCCAAGGCTATGGCCTCCTGGGGAAGGGCTCCACGTGGGGCCTCTGCCACCCTCCTAGGTTAGTGTTTGGACCATGATTCTTGAACTTGTAGTGAAGGGAAGGCTTTTGCTGAGAGAGGACGTCTCCGTCATCTCTTGGGGTGCAAGTATAAGCAGATTTAAGGGGTCCCTGCCTGGCTCCCATGGCTCTGTGGGAGAGGTGGGCGAGAATGTGCAGGTGAGGCTGTGCCTGACTCTTCTAACCACACTGCCCGCCCTGGAAGCCTCGCCATCCCCCTCTTCCTCCGTGCACTGCATCTGATGCTGGCGCCTGCTTTCCCCAGGGGCTCTCTTTGCCTTCGAGATGCTGTGCACCATGCTGGGGAAGCTTTTTGAGCCGTATGTGGTCCACGTATTGCCACACTTGCTGCTCTGCTTTGGAGATGGCAATCAGTATGTGCGTGAGGTAAGTCTTGAGGCCCTCTCCCCTCGGGCGGGTCTAGGGGCATTTGGAATGAGAAGTCCTAGGGGCAAATCCCATCCCATTTCTGCAGTATGTCTTTTGTGAAGTTTCTTCTGTCTGGCTCTCAGTTTCCTAATCTGTAAAGTGGGAGGGTGGCTTAGGTGAGCTGGAATTCATGCTGTGATGGGGGAGTACTGGAGCTGGGGTTGGGGATTTGTGGTAAGTGGCTTCTTCACATAGTTGATGAATGGTCATGTATAGGGACAGGCAGAAATCACAGCTCTCATGGGCAGCTGCTGTTGAAAATTACTTGGCAGAGGTGGATGTCCAGGCAGGGCCAGACTTGGGACTGCTGGAGCCCAGGGCCTGACCTGGACAATGATGTGGATTCCCACTCCTCCCTTGGGCAGGGCGGGGCTGCGAGGGAAGGGGGCTGCTTCTGAATTTCTTTTCTCCTTTGAGGCTGCAGATGACTGTGCCAAAGCTGTGATGAGTAACCTGAGTGCTCACGGGGTGAAGCTGGTTCTCCCCTCCTTATTGGCTGCCCTTGAGGAGGAGTCCTGGAGGACCAAAGCTGGTACGGATACTGTCCTGAGCCTCACTCTCACTTGTCTGTTCCATAGAAAGGGCACCTGAAACCCCCTTTCCTTATTAAAGCCCTGGATCCAGGAAGAGATCTGAGACTTCTCTTAGTTCCCATTTTCTGTCTACACTCTGAAGTCAGTTTATTTATTTATTTATTTTTTTGGAGGGCAATTGGGGTTAAGTAACTTGCCCAAGGCCACATGGTCGGTTTATTTTAAAGAATAAGTATTTATTGATACCTTCTGTATTTACATCACTAAAATTTCCCCCATAAGCCTCCTGCAATCTGTCCCTGAGAGCCATTTCTTATAAAAAAAGAATTTTTCTTTAAAAAAAGAGGAAGAGAAAAAAAAATCACCAAACTAAACAATTTGTTAAAAAAAAAATCTGACATTATTTTCAGTGTCACCCATGGCTCTTCCTTACTGATTGGGCTAGGGGTTTCTAGACCCATATCCTTATCCTGAAGTCTGACTGGGTCAGTGCTGCTTGTCCTGGAGCCTCAACTGTTCTTTTCCTTCTCTACCAGCTTTGGGGGCTTTTGCCTGCCACGATGTGAGTTTTAGAGCCTGGGTGTGAAGCAACTGGTCATTTAAAACATTTTTTTCTAAGTTAAATTTTATTTTACTTTTCTCAAAGAATGATTTTCTTTCTTTCCTTCCCACTGTCCCTTGCCCAGTTGAGGAAATTTTAAAAAACCTAAAACTTAACAACCGAAGCCCTATTACAAACATGTATAGTTAAGCAAAACAACTTTGTACATTGACCATGTCTAAAGAAATGACATCTCTGTACTATAAGGCATCTCTCTCTGGAGGTGGGTTGTTTTTACAATATATTTTTCCTTTGCTTTTTGGAGGGGGGAAGGCAGGGCAATTGGAATTAAGTGACTTGCCCAAGGTCCCACAGCTAGTAAGTGTTAAGTGTCTGAGGCTGGATTTGACCCCGGTCCTCCTGACTCTAGGGCCACCTAGCTGCTGCCCTAAAATATTTCTGATATTGTGTAAACTGTGTTCCAGATTTCTGTTCATTTCACTCTGTGTCATACAAGGCTTCCCAGGATTCTGTGAAACCACCCTTCATCATTTTGTTCATCCCCTTCCTGTACCATCGTCTGGCCAGCCACTCCCCAGTGGATGGGCATCCCCTCCATTTCAGACTCTTTGCTACCACAAAAAGAGCTGCTGTAAATGTTGTTGTCATTGTTCAGTTGTTCAGTCGTGTTGGACTCTTTGTGACCTCGTGGACCATAGAATGCCAATGCTATCCGGGGGGTTTTCTTGACAAGGACACTAGAATGGTTTGCTATTTCTTTCTCCAGTGGATTAAGGAAAACAGTTCAGTGACTTGCCCAGGGTCACACAGCAAGTAAGTGTCTGAGGCCAAATTTGAACTCGGGTCTTCCTGACTCTAGGCCCAGCCGCTCTGTGCACTGTGGCATCACTTCACCGCCTCACAAGGTCATCTTCCTCTCTGATCTCTTTGGGGCATAGACCTGGTAGACCTGTACTGAGTCAAAAGGTGTGCACAGTTGAATAGTTGTTTTTTTTAGCTTAGTTGCAAATTGCTTCTCAGAATGGTTGGACCAATTCAGCGCTCCCCCCGACAGTGTATTATGCAGGCCCTCCAGCTTGTGTTGCCTTTGCCAGTCTGATGGGCATGAGGTAGAGCCTGTTTTAATTTGCATTTATCTATTAATGATTTAGAGTGTTTTTATAAGGCTGTTGATGGCTTGGGTTTCTTCAGATAGAAAATTTTCTGGGCCACTCCTGGTTTTAGCCAGACCATTCCCCAGTTTTCCTAGCAGTTTTTGTCAGTGAATTTTTGCCCCAGCCACTGGGATCCTTGAGTTTTTTGGGCACCTGGCTGCTGTGCTCCTTTGTCTCTATGTATTATGTACCTTGTCCATGTGATTGTTCATTCATCAGTGCCACAAAGCTCCTGAGTGCATTTAAGGCCAGTGTTCTTCAGTGTTTCCACTACTTCACCATGAATTGCACCAGCATCTCAGGAGTTTATGGGACCTGAGTCAGATTCTTTGCCCCTTTCTGCCCACTGACAGTCTGTGTGTTTGTTCTTAGGGTCTGTGGAATTGCTTGGGGCAATGGCCTACTGTGCCCCAAAGCAGCTGTCTTCTTGTCTGCCCAATATTGTGCCCAAGCTCACTGAGGTCCTGACTGATTCCCACGTGAAAGTTCAGAAGGCTGGACAGCAGGCGCTAAGGCAGATCGGCTCTGTCATCCGGAATCCAGAGATTCTGGGTAAGTTCCCTGCTTCCCAGTTCATCTTTTCTCCTGCTCCTCTCCATTTTGTGTTCTTGTGGAGGGTGCTGTGATTTACCAGAACAAATGTCCTTCATTAAAACATCCTAGGTCACATTTTGGTTGTTGTCCTTGAGATAATGATTAGGAAGGCCATTTTCTCCATCAGTATCAGGCTTTGGTAGGAGTTCTCCCTGGTCTTTGATTTACACTTGTGGGATCGTGAATCATTGGCTTGGAAGCATCTGATGGGCCCGTGGGAGAAGCCTTATGTCAGGTTATCCCTCAGAGCCCAGCTCAGCCACAGGGATTCCTGTGGTTGGAAATGCCTCTTTGGATTTTGGGTGGTGGGTGTGTTCAAAAGATTATTGCACATATGAGGCTCTTGAGGTCTTGTCATTCCATTCTGATAGCTCTGGGGAAGGCAGGGGTTTCTAGACTGTAAGCCTGGGGTTGTTTTGTCATTAGACAGCAGGCAGAGGTAACAAAGCTCCACCACTCTCTCAATGAGAGGCCTGTTAAATAGAATGGTTTTTAGAATGAAGCAACAGGTGGCTCCTGCCTCCACCTGGGAGCCCTAGATGTATCTGGTTTGTGTCTTATAGAAGGGATTTCGCTCTTTCATGAGGCACAGAGACAGACTTGTGCCAGCAGCTGTGGAGCAGGAAGTCACAAGGAAGGGCTCTCAGGCCATTGTGCTAGAGTGGACTTTTGTCAGTGGCCATGTTGGACAGCCTTGTTAGGAGTCTTATTTTACATTGGTTTTGTAGAGTCTTTTTCCCCATATTTATTTGAAGTCATTTTTAGAGGGAGTTTGTTGTCCTTAAATCTTGATTATTTCATGGTTGTAAGAAGGTTCATGCTTTGCTCTCTTGAGAGAAAATGATTTTCATCCCCTCTACCAAATACAACATGGGATAATGATTCATAGCTCTTTTTCTTGGTCAAGGGAAATACACTGGGAATTACTTTGGGTTAGATTAAACTTCAGACAACTAATTTGAAGGCATTTGGAGCATCATTGCTTTATGAACTTGGCTGAATCCTTTCCCACCTCCCTGTGCCAAGCCATGTCTAAAGAAGCTTATTTGTTTGGGACAGGATTGGATTTGGAGGGTGGGCACATGAAGGAAAAATATTTTGAAAAACTGTAATACTAATAGCTTGATTGGTACTGACCTCATAGCTTCTCCCTCACAGCAGCCCTGGGAGATAGATAGTGTATCATGAGCCCCGTTTCACAGATGAGAAAGCTGAGCTCTGGAAGTGAGTGTTGCTCAGCAGCATTCTGTTTCTGGCCCAGGTCTTGTTACTCCTTATGTCTCTAGCTTGTCCCACTACGTCCATATGGCCGCATCATGGGGGAAGTGAGGAAGATACCGAGATCGATGAGGGCCTGTTGGGATGGCACTGAAGGAAGAAAGTGAAGACAAACCCCCGTTTATTTAAGACTGGCCTTGAGGCCGTGTTGGGGCATGTTTGGGTAGGTGTACGGTGCATTTTTTCCCAGATGATGTTGTTGTAGGGTTGTGATTCAGCTCAGTCAATTTCAGAGTATCTCTTGAGTGCCTGTCATATGCTAGCTTCTCCTGATTCTGGGGATACAAAGATGGGCAGCAGTGTCCACCCATCACCCCAAAGAAAGTACAGTCTAATGGCGGTGGGAACTAGGTACATGGAATAAGACATGTACAGATCAGCATATCATCAAGGTGGAATAGTATTCACTTCATAGGAGTTTATCGAGTGCCTCCCGAGTGAGGCACTGGGCTGGTGGTTCAGGATACAGTCTAGTCATGGAACTCAGAAGGTACTGGGGGGAAGGGAGGCCCAGAATGGGGACAAGGAGGGGTGGGGAACAGTATAGTAAATGCAACATGGATACAGGTAAGTATAGCATGAAGCAGAATGGGGTAGGGACCAAGGAGAGATCCAGATGAGGAAAATGTTCCAGGAAAATTTGAGGAGAAAGAGATTACTGGCTCCCGGGAAGGGGTGGTGGTGGCAGAATTAGGCTGGAAATTGGGGAAGTCTTCATGGAAGTGGCCTTAGGAGAAGAGAGTTTTGACAGGCAGAGATTAGGAAACAGTGAATTCTTGGGCCTGGGGACAAGAATGAACTATAGAACAGGGAATACTGAGTTTAGGGGACACTCCAGCTTGTTAAAATGGCCATGGGTCATTTAATGGCTAGTCTTTGAGTGATTCCTTTCTTGAGGATGCTGAAAGTTCCTGTACTTAAGTCAAGTATCAGAAAACAGACCAGTTTTTAGGACGTTGAAGGTTTCATGAACTAGTCATCTTCTGAGGTCCCTTCCAAGATTCTCTGGCTTTATGGTTTCTTGATTCCTCCACTTACCAATTTATTTTCATTTTAGTTTTTCAGGGACTGAAGTTTAGGTTTAATTTTACTTTTTTCTTCTCCAATTCCTTTATTTAACAAAAAAAAATTAAATCCTTATTTTTTTTCAATAAGCAAAAGTCTGCCTTCTTTCCTTCCTACCTCTTCCCTTCCAAATGAGAAAAAAAGGAAAACAAAACCACGGTTTACAGCCATGTATCATCAAGCAAAACACATTTCCATATTGGCCGTGTGTGCACTGAGCCCTTCACCTGTCTGTCAGGAGGTGGGCAGCTTGATCCGTCATTGATTCTCTGGCACTGCTTTGGTCACCGTGATGGTCAGAATACTTTTAACCTTTAAAAGTTGTTCATCTTTAGCATATTGTTGTCATTGTGCAAATTGTTCTCCTGCGGATACTTTCTTCACTATGAGTATTTTTATATGTCTTTAGAATTTGTTTTTTGGGAAGCTAGGTGGCCCAAAGATCACTTATATCTGTTTACCTCAGTTTCCTCATATGTAAAATGAGATGGAGAAGGAAATGGCAAACCACTGCAATTATCTCTGCCAAGAAAACCCCAAATGGCTTCATGAAGAGTCAGACTCAACTGAAACAACTCAGCAGCAGAGTTTGTTTTGCTTAGGACTAATCTCTCTAGTTCTATTCTCCTTACTGCCCCCTTTCCCTTCTATTTTCCTGTTGAGTAAAATGAATTTCTGTGCCCAGCTTGGAGTGCATATATGTGTTTATTGTATGAGTTTGGGGGTGGGGGGCGGTGGTCTTCTTCCCTCCTTTGAGCAGTTCAGACGAGAATGCAGCCCTTTGTCAGCTGCTTCCCTGCCTTTTACCTTGGTCATAGACGCTTCAGCCGCTGTACCCTGATCATAGAACTTTCCCTAACCACCTTCTTTCTCCCCTTCCCCACAGCCCATGTATTCCTCTTCTCTTTCCATCCCTTTTTTAAGGTTATTAGAATTTAACAGATGCACTCCCAGGCCTTTCATCTCCTTAGTCTTCCTCTATGATCCCCATGGTAACAAGGGTCAGAGAAGACACATGTATCGTTTCTCCTCATTAGAAGGTAAACAGTTCATTTTTGTTTAGGCCTTTATCCTTGTGCTCTTTTGTTTTACCATTTTGTGTTCTTTACTCCTGTGTTTGCCCTTCACGTTTCCTGTGCACTTCTGGTCTTTTCATTAGGAATATTTAGAAATCTCCCCCTGGGATTGTGCTCAGTTTTGCTGGGTAACTTTCTCTTGGTTGTTAGCTGCTATCTTTTGCTTTCTGGATTATCTTGCTCTGAGCTCTCGACTCCTTTTGGTGGCATCTAATAAATGGAATGGGATCTGACTAGGGCCATTGGTGCTTGGATTCTTTTTGTTTGTACGGTTTTTCCCTTTGACCTGGAAATTCTGGGTTTTAACTAAAGTATTCCTTTTCATTTGGAGAGTTTCTTTCAGGAGGTTACAGGTGGATTCTATTCCTCCTTTGTCCTCTGGTTCTGAGAGATCTGGGCAGTTTTCTTTAATGGTTTCTTTAAAAAGTATGATGGGCCTTCTTCTTCAGGTAGTCCAGTGATTCCTGAGCTCTCTCTTCTTGACCTGTTTTCCAGGTCAGAGATATCTTACATTTTCTTTCCTTTTTTTGGGAGGGGGAAGGCAGAGAAGTTGGGGTTACAACCAGGGTCACAGCTAGTAAGTGTTGAGTGTCTCAGGTTGGGTTTGAACTCAGGTCCTCCTCCCTCTAGGGCTGGTGCTCTATTCATCATGCCACCTAGCTGGCTCTTTCATTTTCTTTCAAATCTTTTGACTTTGTTTTAATATTCCTTGTGGTCTTGTGGAGTACGTATTTTTTTATTTGAGCCCATTCTGATTTACCAGGCATTTGTTACTTGGGCAAGGTTTTGTACCTCTTGTGCCAGATTGTTAATTCCTTTTCCAAGTCTCTCTTCCACAGTTCTTGTTTTCTCTTTTTTTCTTCTAGTGTTCTCGTTTTATTTGTAAAAACATTTTTCACCTCTTTTTAAAAAAGTTCTTATTTCATCTCTTTCAAAAGTCCTAGTTGAAATAATGCCCAAACCATGTTTTCCTTTGAGGTGTTGCTTAAAGGTGTTTTAAGAGTCATTCTCATCTACTGAATGTCGCTATCCCCATAGTGATTTTTATGGTGGGATCTTTGTCGTTTGCTCCTTCTCCTGTCTGCTTTCTGAGTCCAGACTTTATGTTGGGGTCAGACGCCTTTCTGTACTTGTCCTTGGAGCTGTTCTCAGAATATTGAGTATTGTGTTAATCCAGGATCTCAAGGAGAACTCAGGCTGGGATCTGCAAACTTTGGGTGCCTGCAAAGTGGTCCGATATGGGGCAAAGTCCGATTGCTGTTGCCCTGGTCTGTTCTACAAGGTGGGTGTAAGCAGCCTGCCTGTGGGCTTGCCCTCTTTGGAGATCTGTTAGACTGCTGATAAATTCAGCTACTCTCAACCAGTTGGAAAACCCTGCTGATTCAGAATGACATGACTGTAAGGCTTCCCTTGGTCCACCCTGATTATTCTGCAGGCTTCAGGCTGGATTGGAAGCTGGAACTGAGACTCTGCTCTGCCTCAGGGGTCTAAGCCACTCACCTGGACTTGCTTCTGAACTTCTAGAATCTTTGACCACTCCTTATCTTGTAATGCCACCTCCAGGCACAGTTCCCCTTCTCAGTCCTCCCTGGATCTGTGAACCAGAGTGGGGTCTGGATGTGGGACCTCTTCTTGGTCTGATTGGTGCCTGTCTCTGTGGGCTGGAAGGTTCTGGGCAGCACGCTCCTGGCCAGACCCCATCCCTAGGCTCCTTAACACCTCTCTCTACTTCCCTATGCTGACCTGAGCTAGAAAAATGATTCACTCTAATTTTTTTTCTTGGGTTTCTGATCAGGGTTCAGCCTGGTGTTTTTTAGGTGTTTGGAGGAGTTGGGGATGGGGTGCTCCCTGCTGCTTCCTCTTGGGTCCTCCTCCGGTTTCATCAAGTCTTTAAGCTAGTCGGGAGATTAGAGCTCTTTGTCCAGCCTTGTTGTTGTACAGACTTCAGGCACCTTCCCACTGCCACATCTATGGAGAGCTCAGAAAGATTAACAAGGGGTTGGAATAAATAGACTCAACAAATGAAACCTCAGCAAACATCCTGATGTGGAGTCATGAGGAGGAGGAACAGCAGCAGGGAACAAAACAGCAGAAACAGGGAAGCGTCACTAACAGGGGCATAGCTGAGTGAGCCATCACAGGCCTGTGCTTCTCATGACCATAAGAAACAATGAATGGGAAGAATTCAGAGAAACTTGGGAAGCCTCGAAGCCATGATGCAGGGAGAAGAAAGTAACCAGAAGAGAGGGGACGATGATGGCATAAACCTGGAAGCTGAGAACTGCACGGACCAGGCTTGGCCCTCAGAAGGCGAGAGGCATCTCTCCTTTGGGTGAGAAGGAAGGAGAGCTTGCTGCTGCCTGTTCCCTGCTGGTATGCCCAGTGTGGGCCTCTTCATCCACTCGGTTGCTGCTCCTTGGGCTGAGGGAGTTGGACTCACCTGTTGTTCTTTGCTCTCAGGGATACAGGGCGAGGGAGTCTTAGCTAAGAAAAGCCAGGATGGAAAACAAGAGGCATCCTCACGTGTTTCTAGAAGGCGCCCAGCCCATTTCCCTCCCTCACAGCTGTCCCAGCTGTGCTGTTCAGATGCTTAGGACTTCTCTGTGTTTTGTCTTAAGCCCCGATTTGGTTGTTTGGGGCTGTTCTGCCAGAGCTGCTTGTCCAGAGAAGGCTCAGCAGAGTAGACCCAGGTCATTCACTGCCCACTGGAATTGGCCCCCTGGAGCCAGAGTCCAAGAGGTCACAGAGTATGAGAGTTAGCAGGTGCCATCTCTAGCCTGGTCTTCACCCCATCAATAGAGCTCTGAATGTTGACAGGCTGACTTCTTTAGCTGGCTGCTTCTTGGGACTTTAGGGAGGGCTCCCCAAAGGCCCCTTGTGTTCTTGTGTCTCCAGAGCCATGTCAGCGTCTGGGGGTCACCCACGGCGGACACAAAAACCAAGGGTCACTCTCTTGTTTCTGAACTTGTAGCTATTGCTCCAGTCCTTTTGGATGCCTTGACGGATCCCTCTAGAAAGACTCAGCAGTGCCTGCAGACCCTGCTAGATACCAAATTTGTCCATTTCATCGATGCCCCTTCATTGGCTCTCATCATGCCCATTGTCCAAAGGGCCTTTCAGGACCGATCCACTGACACCCGGAAGATGGCTGCCCAGATCATTGGCAACATGTACTCCCTGACAGACCAGAAGGTGAGGACAGGCCATGGTGTGGGTGAAGCCCTTGAAGTTCTGGGGGTTTGGGCTCTACTACTGAATCCCTCCTGGGCTGGGCAGGTGTCCCTGGTGATGTTTCAACGTAGGAATCCGATACCTTCACTGGGAAGGGGACAGGAGGAGGGGAGGAAATAGAAAAGGGAAGCAGTGGGGCAATCCGGAACCTTAGAGCATAACCTGGAAGTTATCCCAGCTCAGGATTGAGAATGAAAGCAGGGTTTTTACGATGACCTGAGTGGGGTTTTTTGTTTTTTTTCTTTTGTTGTTTAACATTGCCTTGGAATAAATAAATGTGCTTACAGTCTCCCATTGGGAACCAGTATAACTAGAGTGTTTTCCAGTTGTACAGGCTGTGGGTGCTGACTGCCTGGCACAGCCTAGGCTGCCCATGGCTCTGCCCACTCTCCCTCTATCCTGCTGAGATCCTGCTTCGATAAAAGCAACTGCTGAATATTCTGATGCAGAAAGTCTGCCTGGGAGGCTCAGGGAAAAGATCCCAGATAAGCTCCTGATCCGGAGCTGGAAGGGACTGTAGAGGTCATCAGATCTACTTGGTTTTACAGAGAAGGAAACTAAGGCCTAGAGAGGTTAAGTGACCTGCCTGGGGTTACAGAGGCAAGAATTGCCTGAGGGAGGATTTGAACCAGGTTTTCTAGTCTGTCCCTCACACCATGTTCCCTTTCCTGTGAGAGGAAACAGGAAGATAATACGGTACAGCAGTGGCTGGACTTGACTTCTTGACTTCTTTTGACTGTCATGAAGGAAAGATATTTCTCTGCCAGAAGGCCCGGAACTTCTGGAAAGAGGCTTTTGTGGGCAGTAGAAGGGGGCGGGGGGCGGGGGGGGTGGTTCTGGCTGTTTTCCCTCCCCCCACCCCACTGTTCTGAGAGTCCTGGAGTTTTTTTGGGCCTGCCTGTAATGCAGCAGGAAAGCCGAGGGGGCTCCCCAGGTTTGGCAGTCAGAGCCTGCCCTAGCTCCTCTCTTTGCCTTGTGTTGTAGGACTTGGCTCCTTACCTGCCTAGTGTCACCCCTGGACTGAAAGCCTCTCTCTTGGACCCTGTGCCCGAGGTAAGTCTTTGGGAGTATTTGTTTCAGAACAAAGACGCTTCTCTCAAATTTTCTGTAAATGATAGAATGTAAGTGCCTCGAAGGCAGCCACTGTTTTTTGGTGTTCCTATGCCCAGCACTATGTCTGGCCCCCAGGAAGTGCTTAATTAGAATGGAAGGGAACAAGTTTTGTGGTTGAAAGCCAAGAGAAGCTGCTTTTGTGACTCTGGTTGGAGGAGAACAACCCTCAAAGAGAATTCCAGACCTCGCCCAATGCATCTCTTGGTTCCCGGATAGGTTCGGACAGTCTCTGCAAAGGCCTTGGGAGCCATGGTGAAAGGCATGGGCGAGTCATGCTTTGAAGACTTGCTGCCCTGGCTGATGGAAACCCTGACATACGAGCAGAGCTCCGTGGACCGCTCGGGTGCTGCACAAGGTGAGCATGGACTGAGTGCAGCTGTGGTCTGTGGCTGGGTGATGGAGTTCAGAGGGAGGAACCTACCACCAAGGTCCGGTCCTTCTCATTCCTGTATTGTGTATGTGTGTGAGGGCGGGGAGAGGGATAAAAAAAAAATAGTATCACCTTCATTTGCAAACATATCTCTTCCCCTCCCTTCCCCCCCAATCCAGAAAGCCATCTCTTGTCACAAAGAATTTTAAAACAGCAGAAAAAAGAAAAAAGCAGTTGGGGAAAACAAGGCAGGCCACCCCAAAGCCCCCCAGCTCTGCCAAGATGGGGGTGTGGGGAGGGCATGTTCCCTTATCACTGCCCTCAGCCACACTTGTCATAAGGACCTGCTCTTCCACTTCATTCTCTCCCCACTCTGGCTGTCGTAGTGTTTTCCTGGATCTGCTTGCTTCCCTGCCTCAGTTCTGGGGTGTTCTTGTGCTCATTGGGTCCCACAGTGTGGTAATATTCCATTTACAGCAATGTCCTAAGATTCATGGAGCCTCCAGCAAAGGCAGTGTTGGGTCTCTTTAGGAGATGGGCTTAGCAGTGGGAACGATGGTCCAAAGGGTGTGGACGTTTCATCCCTTTCTTAGCCTGACTTCAGATTTCCTTCCAGAATAGTTGGATCAGTTCACTGCTTTCCCGTTGGTGCCTTCAGGTGCCTGCTTTCCATTCTCGCTCCAGCACTGACCAATCCCATCTTTTGTCATCTTTGCCAATTTGCTGAATATGAAATGAAACCTCACGATGGTTTTGATTTGCATTTCTCTGATCTTTAGTGATTTCGAGCAGTGTTTACATAGCTATTAATAGTTTCATTGTTCTTCCTTTGATAACTATTGTTCATATCCTTTGACTACTTCTCGGTTGGGTAAGTGGCTCCTTGTGGATGGATTCTTGCATGGGTAGAGAGAGGCCTTGACTTTGTACTTGGTGTGCAGGGTTGGCAGAGGTCATGGCTGGTCTCGGAGTAGAGAAACTGGAGAAGCTGATGCCAGAGATCGTGGCTACTGCCAGCAAAGTGGACATTGCACCTCATGTCCGTGATGGCTACATCATGATGTTCAACTACCTGCCAATCACCTTTGGAGACAAATTCACCCCTTATGTGGGGCCCATCATTCCGTGCATCCTCAAGGTAGGGGAGGGGAGCAGGGCTTCTTTTTGAAGGAGGAAATGGCAAGACTTTCAAGAGCACCATTCCAGGGCTTTGGTGCTACTCCCTGGGGAGGGCTGCACTCGACTGACGATCGGTTTCTTTGCAGGCTCTTGCTGATGAGAATGAGTTTGTGCGGGACACTGCCCTCCGTGCAGGACAGAGGATCATCTCCATGTATGCGGAGACTGCCATTGCGCTGCTGCTGCCTCAGCTGGAGCAGGGCCTCTTTGATGACCTCTGGAGGATAAGGTGACTTCTCTCTGGCCTCTAGCAGGACTGTGGGACTGAACGGGGTGAGCAGAGTTTGGGTTTTGGTCCAGTCTCCTCTGTCTTCAGACGTCTGGAGGTTGTCTTGTTTGGTGTCTCACCAAGGTCTGCTCCTTCCCGTTTCTGTGCCTTTACAGCCAAGCCTCAGCCTGATCCTGGTGATGGTTTGAGTGGCAGCGCTTCTCCCATGAGAGGGCAGGGGCCGCCTTGTATGTCAGTGCTTAGCACAGTGCCCGGCCCTGGCACTGCCCATGTGGTTGTGAGGCTCAGAGTGGGGATGGCTAAAGGACTGTGCTGGTCAGTGGTGGCTCCTGTTGGGGTTGCTTCCTGGCAGTGCAGCATTTTGAGTGGAGGTGGATTATGTGTGATTCCACTTTCCATCTTCTGTAGGTTCAGCTCTGTGCAGCTCCTTGGAGACCTTCTGTTCCATATCTCAGGGGTCACTGGGAAAATGACCACAGAAACAGCCTCTGAAGATGACAACTTTGGCACTGCCCAGTCCAACAAGGTGACGTCTCTTGTGTTGCTGATGGAGGGAGGGTGGGGAACCTTGTTTCCTGAGCTTCATCTGGCAATGGAAACCTCACAAATTTCTGTATTTTCTTCTCCTTTTCCTTGCTTGGTCTTAGGCAATCATCAGTGCCCTGGGAGTGGAGCGGCGGAACCGTGTGTTGGCTGGACTGTACATGGGACGCTCTGACACTCAGCTGGTCGTGCGACAGGCGTCTCTGCACGTCTGGAAGATTGTGGTCTCCAATACTCCCCGCACCCTTCGGGAGATCCTGCCCACTCTCTTTGGCCTTCTGCTGGGCTTCCTGGCTAGCACTTGTGCAGATAAGCGAACAGTAAGAGCCTCCCCATGGCCTGGCTCTCTCCTTACCTTGGACCAGGCCCAAGGCCTGTCCAGGCTTGAGCTTCCTCGTATGTAGAGTGACGGGGTTGGACTAGTTGATGTCTGAGGTCTACATCTATGAGTGATCCATGCAGTCCCACAGAGAGGAGAAGCCAGTGGGAGAAGGAGCCCCAGGAGAGAAACTCAGTGCTTGAGGGGTTGGGTCAGGGGACCTCCCTGGGCTTTGGTGCTGCCTGGCTGGGCGCCTTTCTTGTGTCAGTCTCACTTGGGATGGGAATGCCCATCTCTCCTAGGCAACAGAAATTCATGTTTGGGTTTGGAACATAGGCCGTGTGAGTGTGGCCAAGAGGGTTTTTTTCCTCTAAAGCATTCTTTCTAGCCCCAGCTTCCCCTAAGTCAAAGAATGATATTGATAGGCCTAGAAAACTTTGGTTGTAAAATCAAGGGCACTGACTCATGACAGTGAAGCGTGTGGAGGTCCGTGTCCATTCCCAGATATTGGCTCTTGCTATGGTCTGGCTGGGTATGTTTGAATCTTAGAGAATTTTATTTTTGATGATCATTTTATGTGAGACTGAGGTATGAGAGTGTTTGTAGAATCCAGTATATGAAATAGGTAACATTTCAGAGGTTGAATTTTCTCTTGGGTTGACCTCACAGGATTCTGGGGTGCATCAGTAAGGGCTCTGCGGAAAGCTTTATCTGATTTCTGCTGACAGATTGCTGCTCGGACATTGGGAGATCTCGTCCGGAAGCTGGGGGAGAAAATCCTGCCTGAGATCATCCCCATCCTTGAGGAAGGCCTGAGGTCTGAGAAGAGTGACGAGAGGCAGGGCGTGTGCGTGGGGCTCAGCGAGATCATGAAGTCCACCAGTAGGGACGCGGTGAGTGTGCACCCTCCCATTCGCGTGTGACTCAGCAGGAGGGCTGCTTCCATGGGAGATGTGTGTGCATGTGCATGTTGCAGTGTAAGCTGTGTGACCTACTTGTGTGTTTGTATATAGATTGTGTGCATGTTACGTGTATACTTACTAGACTTGGCATGAATGACTATGGGCATATAGTGGGTGTGAATGGTTTATTTGCTGCATTAGTGATAGCTTGTATTTCCAAAATAATTGTTTTCAAGGGATTTAAAGAACTTTCTGACCTTTCTTCTAAGCTAATTGGACACTTAGTACATTTCTGGGGGTTTGGGTAGGAAGAGATGTCATCTAAAATTGAGGCCAGTAGGTCCAATGAAATCACACTTCTGGCCTAGAAATAGACTTGGCATCCCTGGCATCCTTGCACCCTGACCAGCTGCAGGCAGCCTAGTGTGTGAGTTTATCTGAAAATGATCTGGGGGCCTTAGTGGACTCAGTATACATCACCAGTGTGGTCTGGCAGCCAGAGTGAAGGAGACCTGAGGCTTTCTCCAAAGATACCCGTGGTGTGCCCAGAGGCAGCTAGTGGTCCTGCTGTATTTCCTCTTGATTAGAGTGAATTAAAGCATGTATGCTCAGGCCTGAGGTTGCTAAGCTGGGGGAGGGTAAAAGTGGGGGGTATAGCACAGCAGAAGGGGCAATGGATGGATCTGAGAGGGCAGTCAGGATGCAGAATGGCGTTGGAAACATGCCATGGGAAGGATCAGTGGAAAGAACCAGGCCTGTTGAGCATGGAAAAGAGGACATGGGGCTCTTCTCGCTGCCTTCAGGCCTTTGAAGGCCTGGGCCCCGGATTCCCTCCAGGAGAGCCTGGCGAAGCCCTTGCAGGTGTTGGAGAGGGTGTTCTGGACCACGCGGCTGCCAAGGCCGCTCCAGAGATGCTGGTGCCCAGCCCTCCTCTTGGAAATTAGGTTCAGAGCCACTGGGGGGCGCCAGAGGCACAGAGCGCTGGGCCTCAGACACTTAGCAGCTGTTCAATCCTGGGCAAGTCACTTCATCACAGCTTTCCTGACATGTAAAATGGGGGGCTTCAGGGTTTTGTGAAGATCACTTGAGATAATATGTATAAAACACAGCACAGTGCCTTACACACAGTAGGTGCTTAACCAACGTGAGCTCGTCTTTAGGTTCCAAGTTCCAACTGACTTGCCTGTAGATGAACAGCTGTAAGTGAGAGAGGCTGGATTGGAACCCAGGTCCCTGGCTTCCTGTCGTATGCTTCCTTGAGGATTGCACGCTACCCCTGGTGCTGAAGACAGCTTCTGTTCTCATGGTTTTAGGGAGACCCTCTGACCCTTCCCACTTCTCTCTCTTAGCCCATCCCCAGCTCCTGGTTCCTGCTCTGCCCTGGCCTTTGGGGCTGCCAAGTCTCTACTGACACAGCTCTTGTGTTCTTGACCCTGTGGCAGGTGCTGTTCTTCTCGGAGTCCCTGGTGCCCACGGCCAGGAAGGCCCTATGTGACCCCCTGGAGGAGGTCCGGGAGGCAGCTGCCAAGACCTTTGAGCAACTCCACTCTACCATCGGCCACCAGGCCCTCGAGGACATCTTACCCTTCTTGCTGAAGCAGCTGGTAAGTGACTTGATGGGTTCAAGGAGCTGGGCCGGATGAGCTTGTCCTGGCGTGTGTGTGTGTGTGTGTGTGTGTGTGTGTGTGTGTGTGTGTGTGTGCGCGCACGCACATGCAAGCTTCTTCTGGGGAGGTGGGCGGGATGGTGAGGGAGAGTGGTGCAGCACAGACCAGGCTCCTGGAGATCATCTCTTGCCTCTTTCCTCAGGATAATGAAGAGGTGTCTGAGTTTGCCTTGGATGGTCTGAAGCAAGTCATGGCTATCAAAAGTCGTGTGGTGCTGCCCTACTTGGTGCCCAAAGTATGTCCCTGGGCAAGTTCTCTGTGAAAGCCCCACCATGCCATTACTCCATGGGGATGAGGTGGCTCTGGGGAGAGGACGTATTCTAGCCCTTCTTCCTAGCAGTTCCTCATGGCATGGAGGGACTGCCATTGGTGGGCTTGGATGGGCACTGGGAGAAGCCCTTCTTGACACAGTTGTTTCTGTTCCTCCTTCCTGCCAGCTGACATCTCCACCTATCAACACTCGGGTGCTGGCCTTCCTTTCCTCTGTGGCAGGTGATGCTCTGACTCGTCACCTCGGGGTGATCCTGCCGGCTGTCATGTCAGCCCTGAAGGAGAGTCTGGGCACCAGTGAGGAAGCGCAGGTAAGGGGCCAGGGTGGCTGTGGGGCCAGGATGGCAGGTCCATTTTGGTCCAGAGAATGCAATGTTCACTGCCTGTTTTTCTCTGCCTTCAGGAGATGGCAAACTGTCAGGCGGTCATCTTGTCCGTGGATGATGATGCCGGCCACAGGATCATCATTGAGGACCTGCTGGAAGCCACCCGCAGCCCTGAGGTGGGCATGAGGCAGGCGGCCGCCATCATTCTCAACATCTACTGCTCCAAGTCGAAGGCAGATTACACGGGCCACCTGCGCGGTCTTGTCTCAGGCCTGATTCACCTCTTCAATGACTCCAACACTGTGGTCTTGGAGGAGAGCTGGGATGCCTTGAACGCCATCACAAAGGTGGGCTGGCTGTTGAGACCCAAGTCACAGTGCTCATTCCTTAGTTCATCCATTGGCAAGCCCACAGCGAGCATTGAGATCTAGCCTTGTTGATCAATTGCCAGATACTGTGAACATCAAGTAAATTAAATCAGCAGCTTGATGCCTTGAGAATATTTGAGGACTTCTGCCATGGAGATAATTAACATTCTGACATCCATTTCTTCTTTCCCTTGAATTTCTATAGAAATTGGATGCTGGGAACCAGCTGGCCCTCATCGAGGACCTGCACAGAGACATCCGGATGGTGGGGAGTGAGACCAAGGGCGAGCATGTGCCAGGATTCTGCCTTCCCAAGAAGGTAACGGATGGTGTGCCCACGGCCAGGGCCAGGGCCCCAGCACCCTCCGAGAGGAGCCATCTGGGAGGGCAGGCCCCTGGGGCCTAGTAGCTCCACCCCCTCCCTAGCTGGTCAGCCTACAGCATCAGGCCCTGGTTGTCTGCCCAGCCAGGTCAAACCAAATGAGGGTGTGGGCTTTGTTAAACACATGTGGCTGTTTGGATGATTCCAAATAGTACATTCCCTTGATGAAATGCCTTTAAAAGTAATCCTTTAGGGGTGTCTGGGTGGCACAGGAAATAGAGCACTGGCACTGGAGTCAGGAGATCCTGAGTTCAAATCTGGCCTCAGACACTTAACACAAAATAAACTAGCTGTGTGACCTTGGGCAAGTCACTTAACCCCAATTGTCCTCCAGAAAGAAAAAAAAAGAAATCATCCAAAAGTAATTCTTTAAAGTAGCTAGTGTTGGTGGTATTATCACCATCTTACAGAAAAGGAGACCAAGGGTCAAAAGTGACCTAAATGACACATTGAAGACTTGAACTCAGGTCTTCTGACTTCAGATCTTGCAGACACTTTGCTAAATGTTAGACATACAAAAACAAAAGGAGAGGGTCCCTGCCCTCAAGGACCTTACTTTCTTCTGGGCTTATAGAGCATGTTTATAGGTAAATCCACCATGATCCAGGCAGGGTGGTGCTATTAAAAACTGAAGACATCTAGAAAGGTCTTTGGGGAGAGGGGCATTTGAGCTGAATTTGGTTGGGGGGAGTGAAGAGCATGGAGTTTGTTTTTGTTTTTGTTTTGTTTTTTTTGCTTTATTGGAGGGGCAGTTGGGGTTAAGTGACTTGCCTGAGGTCACACAGCTAGTTAGTGTTAAGTGTCTGAGGCCTAATTTGAACTCAGGTCCTCCTGACTCCAGAGCTAGGCTCTATTCACTGTTCCACCTAGCCACCCCAAGCATGGGGTTCTAAGAGGGAGGGAGAGCAAGCCATTTGGCTTGTCAGGCATGAGGGGCACAAGCCTCTGCAAAGACCCAGAGAGGGGAGATGAAATGTCCTGACTGGAAATGACACTGTAATCCAGCGTCCAAGAGACATAGCAACATTTAGTCAGCTTGGAAGGGAAGGCAGGAGCTCAACAGTGCCAGACAGACAATGGGAGCCCTTGGAGCTTCTTGAGGAGAGTTATCTAGTCACCTCTGGGTGTTGGAGGGGGCAGGGGCTGGGGCAGGAGAGCAGTCAGAAGGTGGTCTCATGGAAGGGGGAAGACTGTCTGAAGGGTGGTGTGGTGAGAGTAGAGAGAAGGGGAAGGATGCTAGTCATGTGGAGGAAGCAGAATGGCAGGGGGCAGCTAGCTGGTACAGTGGATAGACTACCAGGCCTGGAGTAAGGAAGAACTGAGTTCAAATCTAACCTTCCTCTGACACTCAGTAGCTGTGTGACCCTGGGCAAGTCACTTAAGCCTCTGCCTGCCTCATCTGTTAAATGGAATTCCAGTAGCACCTGCTTCCTGGGCTTATGGGGATCAGATGAGGTAACTGTGGAGTGCTTGGTTCAGTGCCTGGCTCACAAAAGGCACTGGGTAAAGATTAGCTGTTATTGACAAGACTGAACAGCAGATTTGATGTCGGGGTGAGTGCTCCAGAGCTGATGTGGGTGACCTCTGCGGAAGGTGGGTTTGGGGGGAAAGTGACAGCTTCTGTTGAGTTGGAGCTGCCAGTTGGCCATGTGGCTGCAGTAGCCATGGAGAAGTGAGATTGGAGCTCAGGAGCTGAAGGCTGCCCAGGTAGGTTTGAGGATCACCTCCACGGGGCTGAGGGGCTCACCCTGCCCTCTCTGTCCATGGTAGGTGTCCCTAGGCAGTCCTCGGTGGAGAAGCAGATCATCTTGTCACAGTGACATGGGCCCAATTGAATACGTTTCCTCTGGGAGCTGTTAGTGGGTGGGTTGGATTCTAAGTCCCCCTGACTCAGGTGTCATCTTGTTAGGGAGTGACCTCGATACTTCCTGTGCTACGGGAGGGAGTCCTGACTGGCAACCCAGAACAGAAAGAGGAAGCAGCCAGAGCTTTGGGCCTGGTGATCAGATTGACCTCTTCAGACGCCCTGAAGCCCTCTGTGGTCAGCATCACCGGTCCTCTGATTCGCATCCTGGGAGACCGCTTCAGCTGGAACGTGAAGGTGGCCCTGCTAGAGACCCTCAGCCTCCTTCTGAACAAGGTCAGTGGGGCAGGACCCTCAGCATGGTGTTTCCTCCAGGGCAACTCTCGCCCTTGGCCCCTCCCACACCTTAAAGAGCAGCCCAGCCAGAATGTTGGGCCAAGTCCTTCACCAGCTGAAAGCAGAGAGGATAAAATCTGATTCAGGGCCGGATAGTTGCCATATATGTACAATGGTTCCAGTAGACTCCATTTGGGCACATTGGTCGGGAAAGAGGAAGATAAGGGAGAAGCCAGCTGTTGAATGTTGTGTACACTTAATATTTCTTGATGTGTTCACATTTATGAACACATGGACTTTGTTATTTTGGAGGGGGTTGGGGGACACATCCTCTGCCTTCCGTGCTGCTTTTGGCCTCTCCCCATCTCCTTTTGTGGTCTGTCCCTGGGCTCAGCCTGAGCCTGCTGTTCAGACTTGGGTGTCCTCTCTAGGTTGGGATCGCCCTGAAGCCCTTCCTGCCTCAGCTGCAGACGACCTTCACCAAAGCACTCCAGGACTCCAACCGAGCTGTGCGCCTGAAAGCTGCTGAAGCCTTGGGCAGGCTCATTTCCATCCATAACAAGGTGGACCCCCTCTTCACAGAGCTTGTGAATGGAATTCGCGCCACTGAGGACTCTGGAATCAGGTGAGATGGAAGAGGAGCAGGCGTGAGGCCAGGACAGAGCTGCCCCCCTCCCCAGCAGTCAGGGGTGGCATCTGGCATGATGGCTGTCTGCAGGGCAAATATTTTAATATCCTTTCACTTATTAAGTGCCAAAGTGAAACCCACTTGGTTAACCAACCCACACCATTTGTTAGAGCTCACTCTTCTTCATGCAGGTCACAGAAGTAATGAAATGGGTGTTCTTAGTGACTTATGCCTGGCATGGCCATTCCCCTGGAGCAAGAGGCTGTTTCAAAGGCTGTTTGAAGCCTCCCTTTTCAGGGTCTGTTTTACTGGAAGGGTTGGGTGTCTGGTATGTCAGCGTGTCCAGACAGAAGTCCCCCAGTGGGATTCTCTGTCACCTAAAGGGACAGCCATGGGAATCTCACCGGTTTGTGGCTTAACCTGGGGCTGAGATATGTCCAGTTGAGCCTGGAGAGTCACAGGCAGGAAGACCAGGCTTTCTAGTGGCGTGTATGGCTTTTTAGGGACACCATGCTGCAAGCCCTGAGGTTTGTGACCCACGGAGCAGGGGAAAAAGTGGAGACAGCCCTTCGGAAGAACATGAGCACCATCTTGCTTGGCATGCTGGGACATGACGAGGTACTGCTGCACCCCAGGGCCCTTGGCCACACTAGTGCCTAACATTCGCTTTGGGGGGGATCTATTTTCTTCTCTTGTCTTTTCCATTCTTTCAGTGAGTATCATTGGGGAATGGAAGTTATTCCACTTGGGTCAGAGGAATCTGGAGCAGCACTGTGCTGGGCACTTGAAAGGGCTGGCTTCCTTTGTAAGATTATCTCTTCCCACCCTCCGCTCTGCTCATTCTTTCTCTCTCCTTCTCACACATGCACATACACCGTCCATCAGCTGCAGTGTGTGTGACCAGGAGGGGGAGAACCGTCCAAGATAGCATCTTTGCTTGGTGATGATGTTTGCGTGTTCCTGCAGATGTCTGGGCACATTTGGGCACATCGGGGGTACAGTTGCTTAATTAGCATTTATTACAGCTTCAGAAATCCTGTTTTGTTTCCCAGATACTTTTCCCCAAATGAAGTCTCTCTTAGGGCCACATCTTCTCTGTAAGTGTGGCCAGGCACCGTACCAGGTCTCTGGCTGGTATGGGAAGAAGGGTTTGGGTCAGAAGGCAGGCTCTCAGAGGTGGGGCAAACATCCCTCACACTGGGAAGATGGACCAGGGAAGCTGTTTGGATTAGTGCAAAACAGGAATGGGCTGGGGGGTGTTTGTTTGCCTTTTGGGTTTTTGAAAGGTTCAGTAGTCCCCTGCTCACTTAGGACTGCTCTCTGCATCCTTCTCATACCACGTTTGTTTTGTGACTGTCTAATGTTGAGATGCCATGTCATCTGTGTGGGTGCCTTCTTCTTCTACTGGACTCTTAAGCTACATGAGGGCAAGGACTGTGTCTGTCTCCCCCAGCAGTGCTCTGGACACTGTAGGTGCTAGTGTTTATTGAAGGAAGGATCTGGGTAAAGCTCCACACACCCTTCCCCCGCCTGCTCCAGGGGCAGAGATGGTACCCTGGTGATGGGATGTTGGCTTAAGAGGCAGCTACCTGCCCTGAGTGTCAGTCAGTTGTGTTAGTGAGTAAGGGGTTCCAACTAGTCAGAGCCCACAGCTCCCCCAAGTGTGCTTTAATCTGGCCAGCACTCAGTAAGCTCCTGCTGCACGCCGGGCAGCCGTGCTAGGCCTCCTGTAGACTGGCGGGCCCTGTGGCTCTGCTCACAGTTCAGGGCCTTCTTTTGGCTGTTTGGTCAGACTTACACACAGCTTCTGCTCAGCTCTATCAGCCTTTTCTCATTTATCCTCACTCCAGACAAAGCCCATGGCTTAAACAGTTATTCTGTCCATGTGATGTCAGCTGACCAGTATAAGGCCTACTTTAGGTGCTCGAGGCAAGGCAGCCAGGAGCCTGTCCCCTATGTGACCCATTTTTGTGCAGGGCACACTGCAGGGATGACTGGCTTTATCTTGATCTGCTTTGATTGGTGGGAGGTGAAGGGCTGTCCTTGGCCCCCTTGTGGGCCTCCTTGCCATTTGGCTAGTGGCAGTTTTGGACTGCCTGGGAGAACCAACAGGATGGGGGGGGGGGGGGTGTCCTGATGGTCTTGGGCTGGTCACTGACTTCTTTGTTACTGTCCTTATTTGTAAATTGGGCATGTCTTTTGCCCTTCCCTACCCTATAGGCTTGTTAGGTAATGAAAATAACAAATGTCACACTTAGAGACTCTGCCAAAGAAAGGTGCTCTATAAATAAAGGCATTCTATGCTTTTATGAAGATGATCACCACCCCTTCCCCCCATCACACACACACATACACACTCACTCTAGTTTCTCTAATTAAGTAAAGTGTGGAGGGTATAATGTTTTAGCTCAGCTCCTGTCTGGCAGTTAATAACTTAGCCTGTGGTTCTGCCTGGTATCAGGTACACAGATATGGAGAGGGAGTGGCAGCCTGGAGCAGTGCCTAACTTTATGCTGTCCCTCCTCCCCTCACTTGGTCTGTTGTCCTCTTTCTCTATCCCCACAGGATACCACGAGGATGACCTCTGCTGGCTGCCTGGGGGAACTGTGTGCCTTTCTAACCGAGGAAGAGTTGAATGCTGTGCTCCAGCAGCACCTGCTAGGTATGTCTGTGCACTGAACAATGGGCCTGGGACACCTCAATCTGGCCTCTTTCCAGACTCACCCTCCTCAGGATTCCTTGGAGTGGGGCTGAGCTTCCTTTAGGGCTCTGGCTGTACAAAGGACAGGGGAGTTGTAGCTTTGAGTTACTCTGAGAAGTGGCTGGCCAGCCCAGGACACTCACTAGGGTCATCTCCAGAATGGCAGCATCTTAGGGCTCTTCCCCAGTGGCTGACTTTGGTTATCTTGTCCCCTTTAGCGGACGTGTCTGGGATTGACTGGATGGTGCGACATGGGCGAAGCATGGCACTTTCTGTGGCTGTAAACGTGATTCCAGGCCGACTGTGTGTAGCCAAATACAGCTCTGATGTCCAGGAGATGATTCTGAGCAATGCTACAGCAGACAGGGTAAGGAGATCATAAAGCTTTGGGGCCTGAAGGTGCTATGCAGCTGGAGCTGTCCATGGAGTGGGGGGAAGAAGACTGGTTCCATAGACTCCCAGGGAGACTGGCAGTGTAAGTCTCTGGCCCCCAAGTCACTCAGGGACCTTGGGCATGAAACCATAGCTGGCCTTTATGTCATGCTTGACGTGGTTTTTGTGATTCTGTGATCCTTTTGACAGTCTTTCAAGGTATTGCTATTCCATTTTATAGACAAGAAACTTGATGGTTGGGGAAATGATGTGGCTTGTTTGGGCCATGTGGCTAGTGAGTGTCAGAGGTGGAATGGAGCCCAAGTTTTGCTCAACTCCAAATATTTTTTCTTATTCCACCGCCTTGGACACTTCCTGTCACTTTGTTGGGGTTTAGCTTCCCCATCCCTGAAAGGAAGGCTCTCAAATGCCAGCCTTGGGACATCAACCATGATGTCCTGGCACCCAGGACAGGGCGGCTTCACCAGCTCTTTGATGCTGCTGACAATGATGCCCTTTCTGGGCTGGGAGGGCATTTATAGCAAAGGGGATGAGTGGTGGTAGCAAGGAACCTTGGCCCAGAGAAGCCCATTCTCTGTCCTTTGTCCTGTGTCCCTACAGATCCCCATTGCAGTGAGTGGCATCCGGGGCATGGGCTTTCTGATGAAGTATCACATTGAATCGGAAGAGGGTAACCTGCCGAGCAAGCTCACAGGCCTCTTCATTAAGGTGAGTGGGGGTCAGGGCTGAGGATGAGGGCTTGCAGATTTTGGGGCTACTCTCCCTCTCCTCTCCTCCCCCACCCTTGCAGCATCAGCCACACCTTGGGTCCCCCCCCTCCCATTCATCATAGTATTGCTAGAGACCTTGCCTTGGCCCATGGGGGACCCCGTGAGATTGGAGGCATGGCTACAGGACAGTCTCATGAGGGCTCCTGTTCTCTGGAGGTGCCAACTTTATGAGGAAGCATTCCAGCAGGATGGGGGGTGGGAACACACCAGCTCTGAGAAGGACTTTTGATTTTTGTCTACTTGGCAAGTGTTAAGTTGGGTATATGGGAAATGGACCCCAGTAGCATTTCACTGCAGTTACCTGTGTTCTCCCTTCCCCTACCCTCTCAACAGTGTCTGCAGAATCCATCCAGTGACATCAAGCTGGTAGCTGAGAAGATGATCTGGTGGGCCAATAAAGACCACTTGCCCTCACTGGATCCTCAAGTCATCAAACCTATTCTAAAGGCCCTTTTAGATAATACTAAGGACAAGAACACCAGTGTGAGGGCCTACAGTGACCAGGCCATCGTCAACCTGCTAAAGATGAGAGAGGGCGACGAGGTGCTACAGGTGAAGAGTGGGGGGATCTGTGCAGCCTCTGGGCGCTCCTGTTCTGTTTCTCCTTCCCTATTAGTCACACAGACACAGAGACACCTCCCCTCTCCCCCCGAGTTCTATTTTGCTTGTTGCTGTCAAGGGTTGTTCTAGGCAGGGCCTGGGAGGAGTCTTCTATTGCTTCAGGTTGTGGGCATTGGCCCTGAACCCTCCTATTCCACTTTCATCTTTGCATTTGCTAATGTAATTGTGGGGCTGGTGACTGAGTGGAAGGTGGGGCAAGCCCTTTGATTTTTGACCACATCCAGACCTGCTGGGGTCTCTGGTTTTTCCTGTTGCCCACATCCGGGGGCTCCGTTGCTAAGGTGACTGCTGAGGCTATGTTTGATGACTGGTTTTATGAAATTTTAGCTGGTCTGCATTTGAGCCCAAACTTCCTGATTTATCTCTTTTTTTCCATCCTAATAGTCTGTCTCCAAGATCCTGGACGTGGCCAGCTTGGAGCTTCTGAGTGAGAGTTGCCGAAAGTCCCTGAAGAAGCTGGCCAGCCAGGCCGACTCTGTGGAACAGATTGATGACACCATTCTGACGTGACCCCCAGGGCCCACTGAGCTGAGTGTGGCCCCAGCCTTTCGACTCTGCACCAATTCTCAGTGTTTTCATTTTTGAAAATGTTCATTCTGACTGGGGCATAGGAGACAGGGTTCCCAGAGAATATTTTACTATCTAAACAGACCACAGCCAAAGCCTTAATCAGACCCACATGCAACTGAGAACGGCCTCCCCTTCTCACCCCCTCCTCTAGGACAGGCAGGCAGCGTGCACGCGCAAGCCTCCCCACCAGCCCTTTGCCCACAGAGCCTGCTTGGGCAGCTGCAGAGCCAAACCATCTGAATCATCTGTTCTGGGCCGAAGCTCAAGTTGGTAGCAGCCCTTTGCACAGCCTTGCACACCAGGCCTGGGGAGGTGGGTGTGCTTGGGCGAGGGTCATTGGGTTTGGCTTTTTACTGATGTGTTGCTTGTGACTGGCTCAGTACGGCAAGCTTCTATCAGACTAAAATGGTATTTAAATAGCCTTAGCAATTAACAAGTGTGAGTTGGGGGGAGGGGGGGTTAAATGCAGGCTGTTTAAAGGACAAATGTTTAATAAAGGCTTTGATTTAATCTTGATGCTGACAGATCTGTCCTTTCTCCAGATACTGCCCAAATAGACTCCATGGGATCTCCATCATCAGAAAGAGGCTGTAAAGTTACTTTCTTTCACCTGGGGTCTGTTTTCTCTTTAGCCCAGCTGTCCTGAACTTGGAAGCAGACTTTGACCTCTGACACTGTCCCCTCCCTCTACCCTGTGCTGATATCCCAGGTCTTACTGAATTGAAGAGAAACCTCTTGCCATGTAGATTATCAGAGCTAAGGTCTGGTTTCTTTGCTGAGCTTTCATCAGAACCAAGCAGTGGAGGAAGCTCTTTACTTCCCTTTTGGTGGGTACTAACAGTCAGCTCTGTGTTTGGGGAACGCGGTGTTCTGATTAACTGGTTCCCTGTTCTCCACTCTAAAGCTGATTGGTGAGGTTGGGTCCTTCTGGAAAGAAATCACCCTTGGAAGAAAACCCTGCTGCTGGTCTTGAGAGCCCCATTCTAAGCTGTGAGGAGCTTACAAGAGGAAACCAGAGAGGCGGGTCAGCATCTGCCTGGCTTATGAATGACTTCCTTCCTCCTGGTTCTTAGAAGGCTCGTGACACCCGCCCCGCTCCCCTCTGGGCCTAGTGACATGAGATTTTTCTCGGCTACTTCCTCAGTGCTCCCATCAGAACTGCTGACTGAGGCTTAGGGACAGAAAGGAAAGACATGATGAAATGACTGAAGAGGCTCCTAAACTGTGGAAAGCACAAGAGCAGAGTAAGTCGTGCTTGGTATGGACAGGACTGCGGCTGCCTCTGCTTGTTTCCAGCAGTGGAGGAGGACCAAGCCACCTGCAGGGGCTCTGCACTCTGATCCAGGCCCTTCTGTCTCACAGACCTATCACAGCTTCTTGCATTTGGAGCAGTTTGAGCTGACTTCTTATGATTGTAGAATCCCAGGGCTGCAAGGGACCTTGAGAGGTCAGCTCCATCCCACACAAGGGAACTGTCTCAGGGGAGCCACGGGAACCGCTTCCCACTTCCAGGATATCAGGGGCCATTGGTACCCTCACAGTTGGTCCAGGGCATCAGCCTAGCAAACCCCCTGCCTATGTGTTGTCAGCTGGGTTACTATGAAGAGTAAGCTCTGACCATCACCAGTGGGAGGGCTGGCACATGAGGAGTCTTCTCTGTGGAGAGCCAAAGGTGATCTTTTACCTTGTGATCCTTTAAAACCATTGTAGCTGCCATCAGCCTTTACTTTCCAGAGCCCTGAGTTGACTGGAAAACTTGATGAATTGAAAGTGTAAGATAGATACTCAAGAAAATCCATGTATGCTTTGCTCAAATTTAAAAACAAAACAAAACAGTCCCCCCTCCCAAAGCTCAAATGTACCTGGTTCCATTCCAGAAACTGGAGAAGAGTTCTTTCTGTTCAGAGTAGAAAAGAGGTTGATTGACAGATGGAAATGACTTAGGGGCTCACCAAGTAGCTTAAATTGCATCCTCTGAGCAGGAGAGAATGGAGGGAGCCTTTGGGAAGTTGTGTTTGGTGAAAGGCTATTACCAAGAGAGTCACTGGGACCATAGAGAGAAGACTTTATCAGCTTCAGGACTACACTCAAACACAGCAGCCAAGATCAGGAGGTGGTGGGCTGGACTTGGGCTCAAATCCTGGCTCTGGACACTTACTGTCCTGGGCAAGTTACTTAAACTCGTACACATAGACAGTTTCTTTTTCTCTAAAATGGAGGAGCTAATTACATGGCCTTCAAAGTCCCTGTGCTCCACTTGTGATCCTATGATCAAATTCATGGGGTGAAAATCCTTGATGCTTAAGTGGTGCTATAGCACCCTAGGGTGACATGGAGGCATAGGGACCCTCCCTGTGCTGGTTCCAGTCACCCCCAGGGTTCTGCTCCCATGGTGTCCAAACTCCATGGTCTCCATTTCTTCCTAGGGTTTGGGGGAAGGGATAGACAATAGGTATTTTGTGGGTGGCAAATAATCTCTCCAAGTATGATTTGCACCCAGAATAGAAAGCTGAAGCTGTTCACTCTGTAGTTAGTGTAATAAGTCACTCCTTTACTAGGGTCTCATTTTCCTTCTCTAGAAAGTGAGGAGATTGTACTGGATGCACTAATAAATTTATTATTCCCAAGGAGTTTAGATTCCTGAAAGCTTAATCACAAATACTCTTCAGAGGGGAGGTAGAACTTTCAACTACTAAGGCATTATTGGTAAGTTTTGAGTTACTGTTCATGTATCTAAGATACGTTTTAGTTACTCTCCGAAGAGAGCACAGTCTTGTTCCAGCTGTTGTTAGAGCTAGATCTGGAATGAGAGGATCTGGGTTGAGTCCCAGGCTTTGCTCCTTTTCATCATGTGCATCCAGATTTAAAAACTTGTTTTTACGTCCTGGGTTGGGGGTTGTGGTTATGTCTGCTAGCCAGACAGTGGTAAAATCCCTGTATCACCAGATTAAGAAAAATGCATTGGGGAAGGCTAGGTGGCACAGTGAATTAGAGCATGGGCCCTGAGTTCAAATGCGGCCTCCTACACTTAACACTAGCCACGTGACCTTGGGCAAGTCACTTAACCCCAATTGCCCTGCCTTCCCTCCTCCAAAAAGAAAAAAGAAAAATGCATTGGCTTTGAAAAATGGAATGGAGCACGAGGCCCAAACCTCCCAAATATATGAGGTTCAAATCTTGACTGCCCCTGATTTAGAGAAGCCAGTTTACCTCTCTGGGACTCACTCCTTCATCTGTAAAATGAGAGATGTCAGGGGTGGCTAGGTGGTGCAGTGAGTAGAACGCCGGCCCTGGAGTCAGGAGGACCTGAGTTTGGATCAGGCCTCAGACACTTAATGCACACACAAACAAAAACCCAGCCATGTGACCTTGGGCAAGTTACTTAACCCCAATTGCCCTCCAAAAAGCCAAAAAAAAAGATGAGAGATGTTCTCAATTTCTGAGGCCCCAGGTTTGAATCCATGATTCTATGAAGGTCAGCTCTTCAAGCTCCTCACCTCCCATGAGTTACTCCTCAGCCCCACCTCAGCCATGTGCAGATGGTCATGCCTCTAATCTTCCCATCACCTACAAATATACCACCTCCATGTTCAAAAATTCCAAAATATGATAATTTATTTACTTTCCAATTCTCCCTCTGCCTCCCCTCACCAAACCCCATTCTTTGTCCACACTGTGACTTCAGTCCCTTGATAACCTCAGTTCTCTCCCAGGCCATCATCTCTACACTAGCCACTCTCTCTTTTTTCATTTTGACCAACACTACATTGTCCCCTTCTCTTGAGTCCCTGGACCCTCTAATATTCTGCTGATTGTGCCCTACCAAGCCTTAGCCTTGGATTGTTCCTACCATCCACTGCCTTCACTCCTACACAGAACTAAACAAAAGTGAGGAAAATTGCACAACACTTGTAATTGGATCCACTGCAGATTTATGTTACACTACCTCAACTGGGCCCTCACTGCTGCCAGGCAATTCTGTATCTCCCTTATCAGCTCACTGTACCACTCTCTCGGGGCCTCATCCTTCTTCAAATCTCCCATGGCTTCCCTTCCTCCTCTCTTAGCCAAGAATCTTGCCTTATGTTTTACAAGAAAAAATGAGGCCATTTGCTGGGAACTCCCTTTTCTTCCTCATTTCCTATCACTCAGATGCCTTCTGTCACTCTCCTTCACCCTTCTCACAGGAAGAGGGGGCCTGACTCCTTGCCAAGGCTAATCCCTCTTCATGCACAACTGATGTCATTTCACCCCATTCACCTCATTCCAACAGACCACCCCCTTTGTCATCCTCACTCTATCGCATGTCTCCAATCTCTTCCTTTCTACTGGCTTCTTCCCTGTCTATAAACATGACCATTTCTCTTCTATCCTGAAAAAAACCCTCACTTGATCCTGCCATTCCTATTCAGTATCATCCTGTTTTCCTTTGGCCTTTTGTAGCTAAACTCCTCAAAAAGGTCACCTACAATAGGTACCTCCACTTTCTCTCCTGTCTTAACCCCATACACCCCAGTTTCTGACCTAGTCATTGCACTGAATCTGCTCTCTGAAGTTACAGATGATCTCTTAACTGCCGAATCTAATGGATTCTCAGCCGGCATTCTCGCCCTCTCTCTAGCCTCTGGCACCATTAATCACTCTTCTCTCTAGGTTTTCAGAACATCTTTGTTTCCTGGTTCTTCTATTTATCATTTCTGCTTTCTGACCTCCATGGCTTCCTTTAAGTCCTGACTAAAAGCTCATTTTTCCAGAAGGCCTTTCCCTCTTAATTCCAGTGCCTTCCCTCTTATTTCCTGTTCATCTTAGATGTAGCTTGTTTGTACATACTTGTTTACATATTGTCTCCCCATTAGATTGTAAGCTCCTTGAGGGCAGGGACTGTCTTCTTTGCATCCCTTTTGACATCCCAGCACTCTGTTCAGTGTCTGGCACATACATAGTAGGTGCTTAATGTTTATTGACAGTCACAGCTTACAGTTATCTTTCCAATGACCAAATCTCAAGAGTTGGAAGGGACCTCAGAAATCATCTAATCAAACCTATACCTGAACAAGATCTCCTTTACTATATATCTGACAAGTGATCAGCTATTGTTGGGGAAACTAGGGATGACTAGGTGGTACAGTGGGTAGAGCACCAGGCCTAGAATCTGAAGACGAGTTCAAATCCAGTTTCAGACACTTATTAGCCATGTGACCCTGGGCAAGTGGCTTCACCCTGTTTGCCTCGGTTTCCTCAGCTGGAGAAGGAAATGGCAAAATAACTCCTATATCTTTGCCAAGAAACCCCCAATGGTGTCACAGAGTTGGATATGACTGAAACAACTGAACAACAACAAAGGTGGTGCAGGGGATAGTGCCCTGGGCACAGTCAAGAAGACTTGAGTTCAAATTTGGCCTCAGACACTATCTGGGCAAATCACTTAGCCTTTTTGCCTCAGTTTCCTCATCTGTAAAGTGGGCATAACAATAGCACCTACCTCTCAGGGTTGTGAGGATCAATGAGAATATTTATAAAGCATTTAGCACAGTGCCTGGCACATAGTAGATACCATGTAAATGTTGGTTATTATTGCTGGGTGACCTCCAGGGAGGGGGAACTCATCGCCTCCCGAGGCAGCTCCTTTCATTTGCAGTGGTGCCCACTGTCAGATTCCCCAAGACAGCTACCATGTCTTGTCCCCTTCTGTCTTCTCCAGATTAAACACCTCCCAATTCCCTTAACTCAATTCCTCACATGGCATGATCTCGAGACCCGTCATCATCCTTGCAGTCCTTCTCTTGACATGGTCCTGCTTGGGAATACCCAGAATGAACTTGGTACTCCAGATATTGCCTGCCCATTGGGACCATCGGTTCTCCAGTTCTAGAAGCTATGTGTCTTAACGTAGCCTAGGCTGACATTAACTTTCAGTGGTGTCCTCACCCAGCCAACTCCTGGGGGAAATTAATGTGAAACAGGAGCTGCTGTTTGTGAGACAAAGGACTTTACTTCTGCCTGAGTCTGGGGGATCTTGTGAAAGCACCTCTGGAGAAGAGGCAGGGCCATGGCTGGCTCGTGAAGATAAGAACAACTAGTTAAGCGTCAGAAGCAGATGACAGGGCTGAGGAGGAGGGCTTTCTGGGTGGTGGGAAGGGAGCAAGGAGAAGACCTGAAGTCATGAGTGATTTGAGAGATGGCAGGAGCTAGGCTGTCAGGGACACACCAGAATAACTCACGTGGGAAAGGAGAAAGCTTTGTAGTACTGTCAAGACAAGCTGAGCCGTTTTGGTTGTAATCTGGATGAGTAGTGTTATGTTTTTTACAATAATGATGATGACTCGCATGCGATACTTTAAGATTTGCAAAGTGAAGATGCTGAGATAAGAATGGAAACTACATTTCTCCCCTTCCCCTTAATTCATGTGCTCCTCTTATGTGGACCAAATCACTTTATTGTGTAACTCAAATAAAACATCTCTACCCTTCTTTGTGGAGGTGGGGGACTATGGGTGTGGAACACTGTGTATGTCGGACTCTTGGTGTTTTGGTTAGTTTTGCAGGATTCTTCCTCCTCCCCCCTTTTATTTTTTGTTTTTGAGAGGTGGCTTTCTGGGAGGAGGGAGGATATGCTGGAAAATGCAGGTGACGAAAAAACAAAAGATATTCAATAAAAACTTATTTTAAAAAAAGCAAGGATAGCTACACATTTTAAAGGGGGGGAGCCTCAATAAAATATACTGGATAAAGAGAAGGCAAGACCTGTCTAACCCCTTGATACATACTGGCTTTGTGACCTTGGGCAAGTTATTTCATCCCTTTGTGCTCCCAGATAGCTCTAAGACCACAAGTTCCTGAGGAGCTGTCAATTTGCCTCTGGTGGAGAGAATTGCCTACTCCAGCACAAATGAAATCACAGGACTAGACCTTGGGGAAAAAACCAAACCAACCTGTCAGGGCAAGGCTGCTGATGGGACCCTGGGATCATAGGTTTCTTAGAGAGGGTAGGTGACTTGATCCAAGTCACACATAGTCCTGTGACATCCCCAAAGTCCTCCCACTCCAATTCCAGTACTCCTTCCACGACCAAAGGAATTGGAATAGTTATTGTCTCTTTTAAGTTTATATAGTAAACGGAGATATAAATGGAGAATGATGAGTAAAGGAAAAATAAGAAAATGAAAAAAAAAATCCACTCGACACAAATGACAATGGGAACAACTGATTGCTGGCTGGATTCCTTCATGCCACCCTGATGACATTTTTCTGGAAGATGTGGCCATCACCCCTGTTAAAAACAGTCTGTCATGACTCCCTATTCATTATTCAGCCAAATTCAGACTCATTTAGCTGATACGCAAGGCCCTCTGCCATAGGATGGTGCTGAACTGTTTTTTTCCTGGTGCAAATCATTGACATTTTCTATATCTTTTATAAACTGTCTTCCTTAGCACCTAGCATAGTATCCTGTACACAGATACATTTAATAAATCGTTTTTAAAATTAATTCTTGGACCCCCAAGTTGAAAATTTATTGAAGGAATCCTTAACTTCCAGAGCCATTTCTAAAATTGGATTTCCCCGAAACTTTTTTTCCCCTTTAAAAAGTTTGTGGCTAAAATTGTCACAAGTTCCAAATTAAGACCTTTCAAACCAATGAGGTTTTATGTGACTGATAAGGGTTCAGTTACTGTAGCCAAAGTACTTTAATGACGTGAATGAAATGCTTCAGACCTTCCCATGGGAGAGGTCATTGGGGCCTTGTCCTCATTTTAGAGATAGCAAAGTTGAGTCATAGAGAAAGCAAGTGACTTGTTCAAGGTCATATAGTCAGATGGTGGAAGAAATCCAGATTCCTTTACTCTCAAGTCATCAAGCCCCAGTGTTCTTAAATCACTTGTAAGAAGTATTGAAGAAGAGAAATGAGTTGGATTTTCAGCCTGAATTCCTGCAAAGAAGGCACTGTGGGTTTGTTTTCAGGAAAGGCTTTCAGGAAAGCCAAATGTTTGACTAACTGGCCTCAGGGCTATTGCTGTTCACTTCACCTCTGAGGGATCCTGCCGCCCTGGAAAGAGGATGGGAGTTGCTTAGGTCAAGGAAAGCTCATGAACTGGAAAAACTGGTCCCAAGATGAGTTCAGTGACATTTCTGAACGACTATATTCCTGGGCCATTTTACCCACCCCAGGATGGCAGTCTGACAAAGAGGGTCAGGCATATGGGAAATAAAGCTGGAGAGCCCTGAGTGGGTCAGGTCATGCTTCCATCTTGGCATGTTGTGGACTTGGGAATACTTGATTTTCTTTTAGATAGCGCTTTTTCAGGGTTTTGATGCCAACCTCAGGCTCTTCTAGAAGAGATGCTCTTAAGAATGTTCTAATCCATCTCCAGTCACTCCAATCTCTATCTGGACCCAGATAGTCCAGGAAAGTGAGGCTGGTGACCTTGCACAGCCCTTCCTCACTTAAATCCAATTCACTTGGCACGTCATGGCATCACCTCCCTGATGTCATGGTCCTCTTTGAGAATGAAGGACAAAACAATCCAGTAGATGAGGGAGAGGATTCACACAAGTAGTCCTAGCATTTTTAAATAAACAGGTATCTTGGTTTTTAGTTGTGAACTAAAGTTGTACCTGAGAGGGGTGGGGAGTGTCTCAATTTTGGCCCATACCAGTTATGAGTAAATAAACCTGAAGGCATCTTGGAGTAGTGGACAGGATTCTGATTTTGGAGTCAAGAAGATCTGGTTTCAAATCCCAACTTGGCCATTTACTGGCTGCATGACCTTGGGCATGTCACAATCTTCCTTGGTCTCAGTCCTTATTTGTAAAATGAGGGGGTTGAACTCAGTGGCCCCTAAGGGTCCCTTTCAGCTTTAAATCTATGGTCTTATACCATATCCAGGCTTTGGTTCCTTAAGCATCCATAAGAGGAGTTGAATGAGATGATGTGCAAAGAGTGCCATCTCAGGGCCATGATTCTGTGATTTCTGTATTTATTTTTTGTAAGGCAAATAAAGTCAAGACTTAACTCTAAACTATTTTACAAAGGACATAATTATACAAATATACCACAGAGAGGATAGTAGTGGCTGTTGATTCATTTTTAAAAATGTGTTATTAGTTATAGTGGATAGTACCAGACTTGGGAGTTAGGAAAACCTGGGTGCGAATCTAATCTCTGACACTTTCTTTGTGGCACTGGCCAAGTCCTTGGTTTCTCTGTGTGCCAGGCAGTGCCCTAGGACTTGTTGACCAAGTTAAAAAGAACCTGGGGTTTTCTAGTTCCCCTTGGTTGATGAATCACACACTACAAGGGTATGCGCTAGGCACTAGGGACAAACCACAAAATATGACAAATTTTGTTCTCACAAGGTTTCTTTCTGAATCATGGTGGTAAAAGTTCCAGTGGTTGGGAGCAGGTAGGTGGCACAGTGAATAGAGCACCAGCCCTGGAGTCAGGAGGACCTGAGTTCAAATCCAGCCTCAGACACTTGACACACTTACTTATATGATTTTGGGCAAGTCACTTAACCCCAATTGCCCTCCAAGAAGCAAAAAAAAAAAAAAAAAAAAAAAAGGTTCAAATTGCTGTGAGAAACTGGAGAGGGACTATTTTTACTTAGAGAAAATAGGAAAGGCTCAATAGATGATATGAGACCTAAGTTGGGTTTGGAGGAAAAGGATGAATTTCAGTAGGTGGAGAATGGTATGGGGGCAGGGATGGGGTCCTTTCCAGGCATGGGGCATAGTGAAGAGGAAAACAACAGATTGGAAAGCTTAATGAGTAATCTGGTTTGGCTGAGACATAGACAAATGACAAGGAAGCACTGTTGAGGAAATGGGTTAGGTGACTAATAGGCTGGAGCTGGTTTGTGGGGGTCCCTGAGTGAATGTCAGGATAAGGAATTCATGCTATTTAGGAAACAATGGGGAGCTACTGAAGGTGGTATCCATCCAGTCAACAAATCTTTATTGAGCACTGATTGTACGTACAACATTCTGGTAGGCATCCAGTGATCCTCTCAACAAACCTGCATTCTGGGGAGAGACACAAGACTGTGTTTGTGGGGATGCAGCAGGCTACAGTGTAGCCATTCCCAACTTCTTTTACAGTGGTAGAACCCTTCAGTTTAAACAAGATGCTGCCAGGATCTAAATGCCCATTTTTTTATGTCTATTAATATACAACTAATTCTGAGATTCCACTTCACACCCATCGGACTGGCAAAGATGACAAAAGAGGAAAACGACAAATGTTGGAAAGGCTATGTGAAAACAGGCACATTAATGCACTATTGGTGGACCTGTGAATAGGCACAACCATTCTGGAAAGCAATACGGAATTATATGCAAAAAGTCAGTCAATAAGCATTTCTTAAGCACCTACTATGTGCCAGGCACTGTGCTAAGTGCTGGGAATACAGTGAAAGGCAAAAAAATAGTATCCAGTCTGGAGCTCACAATCTTTTGGGAGAGCCAGCATTCAAAC